>JARUPZ010000036.1:1200000-1915724 GCA_031213475.1 Nereocystis luetkeana | reverse complement strand
AGATGTCAATAGCCTCGCCGACAAATAATTAAACATATCGACATCACCTTATCCGGAGCAGCCTCTCAATTTCAATATATATATCGTATATTTTTTATAAATAAATCCTCCGGCGGAATTGATGGAAAACAAGAAACAAAAACACTCACCACACACTCCCACATCAATTTTGTTCACTTTGGTACCCTAGGTTCCAAGCTGAATTTTAAATCCACAACCTTTTTCACTTCCAAGTACGAACAAAACTTACCTTGTAGGCGTTATGCCTAAGTCCGAGCTGGATCAGCAGGGGGACAAGGTCCTGTAAATTGTTGAGGCAGCCATCACCGACGAGTCGACGATGCCCATCAGCATCTGGGGAGCGAGCGTACACGGCATGTGGAACCGCACGTAGTCACGAAGGATGCGAAAAATACGCCAGACAGACCAACAAGCAACGGTCAACCACAGACCCTCCCCTGTCCCTGCCCCTACCCCCCCCGCCCTCCTCAATTTTATCCTTCCCAGGCAGATGACAAAAAAGAAGAGAGCACCTCGTCCTATCCCTCCCCTCTCCCCTCCACTCACCTACCCCCCCCCCCCCCCCCCCCCCCCCCCTCCTCCATTCACTCCTTCCATGGCGAAAGTCAAGCACGCACCTCTCCTGACTTCCTTAGCACTCTCCTCTCCCGGGGTCCCTCTCCTATCCCACCCCCCCCCCCCCCCCTCCAATACACTCCTTCCATTACGAAAACAAATCACACACCTCACACTGTACTCCCCTAGTTACCCCCCTCCCGCCGTTCCTCCCCCCCCCTCCCCTACCCCCCCTCCCACACACCCTCCTTCCATCGAAAACCGAAAGAGCACGCACACTTCACGCTACACCCCCTATATATAGCTTTTCGCATCTCTTTCTACCCCCCCCCCCCCCCTACCGCCCACCCCTCTCTCCGTCTCGAAAGGGATGCGTGGTCAATGGTCAAATGACTAAGGCAAGCAAAAAATGAGTACCCCCCCCCCCCCTACCGCTCCCCCCCCTCTCTCCCTTCTGCCATAAGGAAAAAACTAAATCTGCCATACGCACCTCGCCCTGTACTCTCTTGGATCTGGTGAACAAGCCTTCACATAGGGAGCAATCTCGAACAGCACCGAGTAGAAGGACTCTGAAGCAGTGGTGCGCGCATGCCATCAGTCCCCGCGCAAGGTAAAAAAAAGCGCACGATGCAGGCAGCGCGCAAAATGCACGAAAAGAGAAACACGCATGGCGCGAGCAAGAAACACGCAGGACAAAACGAAAAAAAACACACACACACGCGAAAACAAAACGCAAAAAAAAAAACACGTGACAGCGAGAGAGCGAAACAAAAAGCAACATGGAAAATGGGGACGACGCGGAACAGGCGAACAGGTGGGGAGGGGGGGGGGGGGGGGGGGGGGGGCTGTAAGCAACAAGCACCACAGCAGAGAGAAGGAGACGGTGCACGAAGGAGGGTTTCGATGCAAACAAGAGGCAATGAGGGCTAGGGGTCGCAGGGGGACGAAACTAAACAAACAAGGAGCGCTAGAACCAACCTATGAACATTATGTAAATACGACATGAGCGACCTTGAGAGCGACCCTACGCCCCCCGAGGATAAACTCCCTTTCCCCCAAAAACGCAAAAGCAACAAGGAGGGCGAGTCGTTCCCACGACACCAAGGGTACTACAGGAGTCGGCACAGTACCCGCCGCACCGTCCCATCCCGTCCCGTCCCATCCCATCCCGTCCCATCCTAATCCGACCCGTCCTCGTACCATCACGTGCCCGCTCAGTCCTGCATTCGTCCCGTACTCGTCTGTACCGCGTCCTTACCGTACCGTACCCGTCCAGTCCCGCTCTGGCTTGTACCCGTACCGTCCCATACCCGTCTATTCCCATACCCGTCCCGTACTAGTACCGATGCGTACCCGTTCAGTTCCATACCCGTCCCGTACCGGCACAGTCCTGCACCACTTCCGTCGTTCTGTCCCATACCCGTCCCACAGCCAATACCGACCCGTACTCGCACAGTCCCATACCCGTCCCGTACCCGTACAGTGCAATCAATACCCGTATCGTCCCGTAAACCGTACAGTCCCGTACCAGTCCCGTCCCGTACCCGTACAATCCAGCAGCTGTACCCGTGACGGTAGCTTACCTCCTGCGTCCTCCACTCCGAAGCCTTCCACGATTTTTTTTCCAGCTGGCCTCAATGTTCCGCACGGTGCTGGCGGCGAACCTTGGATAGGGGCCGAGCGCCAACATGTTCTCCACCTGCTCCGACCCCCGACCCCCGACAAAACAAGAAGAAGATGACAGGCCAAGGCAAGGCAAGGCAAGAGACAACAATTCGCAGTAGTGTGAGTTCGATAGTGACCGCGGTGCAAGGAAGGGCGGGGGGGGGGGGGGGGGGGGGAGGGGGGGACGGAGGGAAGCAGGGGGCAACAAAACCATTGTGTAAAAATATCCATAAACGGGTGCATTTTGATTGAGAGATCAAGCGGTCGTGCCGCCCCCCGCCCCCGAGGGTCTATGATGGCCATACGACTACAGCCATGCACGTGATCGAGCACCCCCCCCCCCCCCCGCCCCTCCTCCCTCGATACCCTCTCCTCTACCGCAGGCAGTATCACACTCTGCCTACAAGCACTACAGCCTCTGAGCGAGGCGTTAGTGCAGTTGGAACAATAAACCATCATATAGTAGAGCTTACCAGATACCAGGTATTGGGCACTGTGGGCTGGACCCCACTGACTGTGTACGAGACAAAGAAGCAATTGCCAGGCAATGGTCAAGCGAGTCTACCTCGCTTAACGCCAGGGTTACCGTGTGAGACAAACGGAGTACTACGGGGGACAATATTACGGGGGGCCATAGTTAACAGGACCAAATAGTGTTGGTAAAAATGGTTAAATATATAGGTTTTTATGTATACCATAGGTCCTATCAACTATGGTCCCCCGTAATAGTAAATAGGACCAACTATTGTCAGTAAAAATAGGCAAACATACAGGTTTTTTGTGTGCACCGTAAGTCCTATTTACTATGCCCCCCCACCCCCCCCCCCCCCCCCCCCCAATAACGCCACCCGATGGTTGGCCGGGTCTGATTGGCTCAGGGCTCAGGGCTAGCTCTATTCGTCTCGTGCGCGGGGTGTGTCAACCATTTCTTCGAAGAAGAGCGGTGAGCACTACCCTCGGCTGGAAACAGACGAAAACAACAGAGCAGGACCAATGGGACCCAGCTGCAAGTCACCGAAGAACATGCGACACGATCGACAACAGAGGACAGCAGTAGAGGTGGCGCTTTCGGCTAGACCATCTCTGGGACTGACGTGAGGCCCAGTCGGCTGGACCCGCCTACACAGACTTATATGTATCCCTCTGTGATTAAGAGAGAGGGCTATCGATAGCCGAGAGAGGTGTTTTGGGCCTGGCCTGTACAAAAACATTTTTAGTGCTGCAGTCCCTCCCGTTTTGGGGACAAAACAACCTAGGAATTTAGGGGGTTTGTCCCCAACACGTGAGTGCGGCCCTAACAGGCTCAAGTCCGGGTATTCACTGCTTGCTGTACTATTCCGGGGGGGCATACTAAATAGGACCTACGGTACACACAAAAACCTATACATTCCCCTATTTTTACTAACAATATTTGGTCCTATTTACCATGGTCCTCTCTAATACACTACACTGCTGTATTCACATTCATACATCTTACTGGCTCATTTTCTTGTTTTGAACCGTTTTTCCTATCTGCTTCAACCGCTTCATATTAATATTCCCATTTCTTCGTCAAACCTGAATCAATGCCAAGTCGAAGAGTCCACACCCGATCGCCTGAGCCCCGGGCTTTCCCTCCAACGCTCCCAGAACATTTTCCCGGTCCTCATGGGAAATGTTAACCTGCCACCGAGAAAAAAAAAAACACAGACATCATTGCGTAGCCTTTGTCAGACTCCCGCCCACAGTTGCCTATCAACACCGTAGTGGCGGGGAGGGGGGAGGAGAGACTACTATTACGGGGGACCGCAGTAAATAGGACAAAATATTGTTGGTAAAAAAAGCGAAACATATAGGTGTTTGTGTGTACCTTACTGTCGGTCCTATTTAATGTGGTCCCCCGTAATATGAATACTAGCATATGACACCGGGTCAGAGATGCGACTATTTAAGGGGGACCATAGTAAATAGGACCAAATATTGTTACTAAAAATAGGTAAATATACTGGTTTTTGTGGGTACCGTAGGTCCTATTTAGTATGACCCCCCGTGAATAGGAAGGAGAGAGCAAAGAAGGGCGAAGATGTAAAAAGAAACAAAAAAATCACAGGTAGGTAAATAGCAAACATGCTATATGATTTTTCTACATTTTTTTTTTTAATCCTCCGGGGGATTGGTAAAAATAAAGCTTAAGCTCACACCACACTTCCACCTTCAAATTTGGTGTCGTGTGTCAATTTAACCCATAGCTCCCGTTGCAGCATCAGCACAGGCTGCTGTTGCTACTGGCGCTTGGGCACGTTGACCCGACCTGACTGACCCCCGAGAGGGGCAGGTGCGGTGGAGATAGCCACCCGGGAGAGTCATCTCGATGAATGATTTATTCAAACACATCGGGCAGATGATCGATTTTGTCTGTTTTAGTACCAGACCTTCCAGGGCAGATGATCTGTATGATCTGTATGACCTGGCTAATATTTCCGGGTGGGAACCGCACAATCTGAAATATCTAGGGACGAAGTTTCCTGGGTTGGACTTCTACTGCTGGTGCCCATCCTGCAGAACATCTCATATCGGCAGGTTACGATCTATGTGATATATCTGTGGATGATCTGTAGATGATCTCTCTGTCCGAAGTGTGAACATAAATCACTTAGTGTGGACCGTTTCGGTAGTAAGGTTAACCCTTCTAGGACTGCAGCCCCGTATTGGGGAAACACTACCAAGAATTTGAGTGTTAGCCCCCAAAACAGGGCTGCAGCTATATACTGCTGTAGTTCTCTATACGGGGGGTCATATTAAATAAGACCAACTAGCATTGATAAAAAAAGGGAAATATATAGGCTTTCGTGTGTACCGTAGGTCCTACATACTATGGCCCCCCGCAATAGAAGGTTTGGCCAGCACGAAAAAAAACAGAAACCGAGTGCATGCATTTGTCAGACTCTCAACACCATTGCCATAGTAACAACAAGATATTTTCATTGTGTCCGACAAAGTCAGTACCGCTTGGGTATAAATAGTGATACCCAAACCGAACCCTTCATTTTCAGACAGTGCAATATCACATGAAAAACAGCGCCGGCGTCTCTGATTTTCTGTATCTCGCAACCTGTAAACGGGATTCAGAGTGGAACAATTCTATATCTGGTGTATACATGTGCGGATGTATATACAGGTGAATTACTGTATGTTCTACAGCTGTGACTGGTAAAAAAAAAATCGTAAACATTTTTGTTCTGCCTCATGTTGTCCCACAAAGCAGCACATATTCACGGGGGACCATAGTTAATAGGACCAAATATTGTCAAGTAAAAATGGTTAAATATATAGGGTTTTTATGTATACCATAGGTCCTATTAACTATGGTCCCCCGAAACAGCGCTATGGGGTGCGCGGTCGGGGTAAAAAACCTCGAAGATATCACATAGAAACGATTTTCAAATCTAGCCGGTCCATACTCTTTTTTATTGTTGTTGTGGAGCAAGCATGAACGACAGTGGCCGATCTAAAGTCAACCACCTGAAGGTTTCGGTTCGTCCGTCGACAGCTCGCAGCAAAAGCACCACGAGCATCTCCACTTATTCGACAAAAACGAACAAAAAACGAAAGAAACACGTCGGCATTTTCAACACCAAGGTTAAATATACCAAAACGTGACTCATTTTGACTCCCCTTCTTATTGAACGACGCTCCATCGCTCCGTACAACAGCAGCAGCAGCAGCAGCAGCGGCAGTTATAGTAGTAGCAAAGGTAGCAGCCGTAATGCACGAACGTATAGGTGGGACGGGACCACAGCTAGTCGACCCAGGCTCATGAATACTAGCAGCAGCGTGCGGGTACGTAGCTGTTTTCACCGCAAGAAAAATAAAAGATGATAGGCCACCCAACTATTAATAGGAACACTGAGGCTCGATCGCAGCCTCCAAGTCTCCAACTAGGTGGAGCGGAGGTGGGTAGAGCGGCTCATCACTGATGTGGCGAACTATTAATACTATATCCCAGCCTTTGATCATTGAAACAACGCTCGCTCGCAATCCTCCGCTGGAAGCTGATTGGTGATATTCTGCCGCATGCTGTTGTCCGATCCGTGTGAAGCAACCAGACCTCATTGTACGCGTCGAGGCCGACCGGAGCAGTCTTTCTTCGTCACTTCACACGGAGAAGGTCAGAATGGAAACCAAACCGGACCGCTGTGTGATCACAGGACGATTCAAGAGAAAACATAACCTAAACTATTTTTCCAATCTTGGATAGCTTGCTTTCAGAGACCCCCTCACCACGCGGGGACAGGGTGGAGGGCCTCTAAAACCGAGTAATCCAAAACGGGAAAAAAATGAAGAAATACGTACGTATATATACATACATCTTCCTGGAGCTGCGATTACAGCGCTCCGGCTTAATTTATATTCCAATCTTGTGCTATATGTGAGGTGTCGACAAAAAAAAACTGTTCCGCTCGGTATCCCCTGGATGCGTGTACGACTTTCTGCCCGAGATGTTCCAACAAAGTTACTATTAATAGCGGTAGGGGTACGGATGTGGGGAACGACATTCATACGCACTGTCGTCTGGCAGCTTGGGAAAGGAGATGCGAAAAATCCGAAAACCCCCATTCTAAAAATGCTGGAACCACACGCTAACCGATTCTCTCATGTCCATTTGCATACTTTATCCCACATAATATTGGTGGAGGAATGTGGATAAAGAGATCCGAGAAAAGAAAAAAGAAAAAAAAGGCGGCGAGAACAAAAAACGGAAAACATGGAAAAAAACCCCTTCAAAACCGCTGCTGTTCGTTCGTCTGCAGCCTACGGTACGCGAACGGGGTTTAAAGCAAACACACACCTACAACAGTAGACCTTTGTACGAGACCCCGAAGCCTATGGGAACCAAAATCTTGTAAAACATATGTTTGTATTTTGAAGACACCCGCCGTCACATTTCTGCACCCTTCGTTCTAAAAACGAATCTTCAGTCAATATTCATGTCAAAAAAAAAGGAAGGAAGGAAGGAAGGAAGGAAGGAAGGAAGGAAGGAAGGAAGGAAAGAAGGAAGGAAAGAAGGAAGGAAGAAAAAAAAAACAAGAACCAATGCTGGCAGGATCTTGGGTCAACATCCGCCTCAGGAAATCTCAGCAAAGCGCTTAGTTCGAAGCGGCGACATTCTAGGTCCTCGTCAGACATCGAGCGACAAAACCAACGACTGCGTCATGAAATCTGAACACGGGGTGCGCTCGTTCGGGGGCTCCGCCCCCCCCCCTACGGTCACAGTGTTCACACGACAGCCGGTGGGATGTGGCGGGCACCAGCAGGGCGTCTGATAAAAATGAAAAAAGTTGGCCAATGGCTGAGCGTAGGACGCTGCGGGAAACCTCTCGCCTACATAGACCACGGGTCGGCATGATATATTCGAGCCCGTCATTTACGTTCACTGGCATTGCTTTGACACGAAACGGGTTGGCCGTCATGGGGTTGGTTCTATGTCGAGATCGAAGGCCTAATCGTCGCGAAAAAAAATATTTTCGATCAGCGTGTTCACAATTGACAATGTAACAAACAAATTACACCGAGTGAAAAAAAAAGAAAAAAAAAAAGAGAGACAAACACAGCGGCGGCGGCACGAACATATCTCAAAGCTGTTTGTTCCAACGAACACCTCGTAGTTTGGAAACATTTGTGTTGGTAAGGGTTTGTTTCCATCAGCATCGGCCTTGAGCGCGTGAACAAATAAAACCGGGAAGGAAGCATAAAAACCCGCCTGATCAGGAGAGTCCACAGACAAAAATGCGTCGTAGATGCCACGAGCTTCCTCCCGCCTCGCGTCAAGCGTGGGATAAGTCGACGCCCGAAACTTCATCGCCCGCTTCCAGAACCTGCGTGACGTTTGCAGGCGTTTTTTTGTTGTTGCTGTCGTCCACCATCCGCTATAAACATTAAAATCTTTACGGTATATATACCATGGTACTTTTCTCCTACTGCTCTTCATAAAAATATCCAACACTACCGGTACGTAATGCCAACTAATTTGCCCTCGAAGACGTGCGCACAGGTTTACATGCGTGCAGGCAGCGCCCTCGTTTCGGGGTCAAATTACATATAGTTAGTGTTGACTCGCTTTCGCGGTGATAAAAAGGTCGAGTCAAGTCAAGTCTAGCTAGCACTATTCAATAGCCTTCTCAAAATAACACAAAGTTTCCTAACATTTCGTGGAGCGACCGATACCCGAAATATAATTTGCGTCAACCCAAGTCAAGTCGAGACATGCCAACTCAAGCCAAGCCAAGCTGAAGCGAATCAGGCCCGGCCAGACCGAGCCTGGCCAAAGTCAAGCTCAGACCAGGTCAGCCCAGCCCAGCCCCGCCCCGCCCAGCTCAGCCCAGCCAAGCCAAGCGCAGCCAAGCCAAGCCCAGCACAGCCCAGCCCAGGGCAGCAAGCGCAGCTAAGCCAAGCGCAGCCAAGCCCAGCCCAGCCCAGCCCAGCCCAGCCCAGCCCAGCCCAGCCCAGCCGAGACAAGCCATAACATGCTTCGTACCAGGCACGTCCTTACCAAAGGTTCTCCGCGGCGTATTCCATCTGCAGGTGTTCTTCGAAGATAAGGTCGCCGTCAAAGTGCAACAGCATCGCCACGGACGAGAAAGCTCTCGTGAGCGAGTTCGCCTTGATACCGATATTCCGAGAGCAGCTACGCCATGGCTGAGAGGGAGGGGGGAAGAAGAAGGGGGGGGGGGGGGGGGGGGGGTGTTTAGTTATGCACTACGGGAACCTACGATTTCGTGTCAGTACATGTTGGTGGTGATGGATTGGGGGGGGGGGGGGGGGGGGAGGCGTGTGTTGGTGTTTGGTGCCTGGTACCTGGCAGTATATACTACGAACGATTTCGTTTAAAAGTACATATTGGTGGTGGATTGGGGGGGGTACTCGATAGGAGAGATGTACTCGATCTCATGGATGGTCGTAGTCGTACGACCATAGACCCTCGCATCCCTACAATGCCGGGACGGAGCATGTCGGGTTTTCACCGACCAGGCAGACATTGCTTGCACCAAGCGCGAAACGTCGTGAGGGGCCCGGCGAGTCGCATGAAGGGTGAGCAGCATCTTACTAAGAACCGCATTTGAGGCGGACTTGCATATGGACGACAGCTTCAATGAGTTGCATGTGGAGGGGAGGGGGAGGAAGGAGGCGGTGGCGTGTTGATGTTTGCGTTTTGGTGTCGGTTGTTGTTGGCGTTGCTGGTCTTGTTGCTGGTCTTGTTGCCAGCATTGGTGTTGGCGGTGGAGTGCACATCAGCGTGAAGCCATGTGAACCAGGGCCAGTTCGTGGCTGAATGCAGAGGACAAGAAATGTTTTCGCATCTGCTAAAAAAATATCGCAGGAACGCTCCGAGCGGAAGCCAACTCTGCACAATATTATACCCTGCACATCGCTGCATAGCGCCACGACCTCCCCGCCTCCCTCCCCTAATCTCCCCCTCCCAATCCCCTTACTCCGCACTAGGGAATAGATCGTATCACGCAGTGTTCAAGGTAAGGCACCCAATAGGCAGCTACATAGTACTCCCATTGCTATCTCTGGAAATAAATGCCTACACCGGAAATTAAATCAACTCATTGAAGCTGTCATCCATATGCAAGCCCACCTCACAAGCGGCTCTTAGTAGGATGCAGCTCACCCTTCATGCGACTCGCCGGGCCCCTCACGGCGCTCCGCGCTTGGTGCAAGCAATGCCTGCCTGGTCGGTGAAAACCCGATATGCTCCGTCCCGGCATTGTAGGGATGCGAGGGTCTATGGTCATACGACTACGGCCATGCATGAGATCAAGTACATCTCTCCTATCGAGTACACCCCCCCCCCAACCCCCTCCTCTCCCTTCCTCACCCCGCCTCCTCCTCCCTCTACACCCCCAAAACTCACGTCAGGCTGCGAGCCGCCCGGAACGTCGTCCATCCCAAGACTCCGTTGGTCCTTCTCCATCGCCTCTCGAACCTCACGCGGCAGCGGACACCCCCCCCCTCGGCGCTCCCCAGGCGATTGACCACCAACTTCCTCTCCCTCTCCCGCTCCGTCGGCCGCTTCCACCTCTGCTTCTTCCTCCGCCGCCGTGGAAGCAGCAGCGGAAGCAGCAGCCGCGGCCTCCACTGTCGCCGCTGCTGCCGTCGTTGCCACGGCCCCATCCCCCATCCCCATGCTGCGAGACGGCGGCAGGGAAGGCTCTACCCACGCCGACCCAACACCCTTACCGTTTCCGTTACCTCTGACGTTCCCGCTGCCTGAACCCGAACCGTTACCGGTAGTACCGCTGCCGGCAGTGCCGTTACCGCTGCGGCTACCGTTGAGGTAACCGCTACCACTACCTCCACCACCACTGCCAACGCTTCCGCTGCGGCGGCGGACAGGTCGCTGCGGCGTCCTCGGCCCCCCCCCTCCCCCCCCCCCCCCCCCCCGCCTCCTCCACCCCTACCCCCACCCCTTCCCCCAACGAAGCCCACCCCGACGCTCCCGATCCCACCGTCAGCATGCGCACAGGCCGGCGACGGCGGCGGCGGCAGCAGCGCCGCTCCCCCCCCCTTGTAGCCGCCGGAAAAGGGACACCCGCTGCCGGCCGGCGGGGCGGGGCGCGCCGAGAACGATAACGGCGCCGCAGGCGCCACCGCCGGAGACATCGCCCAAGCGGACCCAGCCGCTACAGCGACCGCGTCAGGTGTTCTAGGATCCCCCGCGGCTCCCAAGCTAGCGAGGCTGATGCCTCTCAGCCCGGCGCCGGCGCCGGCGCCGCCGCCGCCGCCGCCCCCGCTGCGGCTAGCGATGCCGCCGAGACCCGCGGCGGTCAACCCACCGGCGGGGGCCGAGCCAGGGACGCCGGACCCAGCGACAGAGGGGGCAACTGCCGCAGCCCGGCCACCTGGCGCGTTCGAGTCGCCACCGCCGCCGCCAGCCGCGGGAGTGGAGAAAGACAAGGACGAGGATAGCGGTGGCGATACCAATAAGGACGACGACAACAACGACATCGAAGAAACGGACGCCGGTGAAGGCTCGGGTGCGGAGGCGTTTTCCGCGTGCGCGGGGCCGGGGGTCGGCAGGCGCCCCCCCCCCCCCCCCCGCGCTACTCGGTCGCTCGTACAAGGATAACGATGCGCGCGAGGAGTCGGACGCCGTGGGGTTGGAGGAGCTGCTGTGGCCGTGGCTGTAGCTAAGACCTACGCTGTGGCTGGTGTTGTGGCCGGGACCGGTGCTGCTTATGATGTGGCCTGCGCTGTGGGTGATGTTGTGACCGACGAGGGGGCCGCTGCTGCTGCCGCTGCTGTAGCTGTTGCTGCCTTGGCTGTGGCTGCTGTTGCTGTTGCTGTGGCTCCGCCCGCGGTGGGCATCCCCCGCTCCGCTAAGCGCTCCCAAGATCGGCCCACTAGAGGACGCGCTAATGCTGCCGCCGCTATTGGTGTTGTTGTTGTTGTTGTTGTTGTTGTTGTTATTGTTGTTGATGTTGTTGGTTTGGTGTATAGACGCTGATATGCCTGCCTGGTAACGCGCAGCAGACGACAAGACTGGAACCGCGTTCGCCGAAAGCCGGTTGCGGAAAACCGCCGTCGATGCTGCGGCCAAGTCTTTGCACCACACATTTCTGGCGAGAGGAGGGGAGGAGAGGAGAACGGTGCACGGCGCGGTGGTCGTGGTGGTGGTGGTGGGGGGGAGTACTCAATTTTTGCTTGCCTTAGTGATTTCACCATTGGCCACGCATCCCTTTCGAGACGTTGCACCATTCCCACTCCCGACAGAGACACCTCCCAACATTTGTGAGCGGGGGGGGCGGCGGGAATCGTACTCATTTGTTGCTTGCCTTAAGTCATTTGACCATTGACCACGCATCCCTTTTGAGACGGAGCTTGACCACGCGACATTTGGGGGGGGGGGGGGGGGGGGGGGGGGCGTACTCATTTGTTGCTCTCCTTAGTCATTTGACCATTGACCACGCATCCCTTACGAGACGGAGCACCGTTCCTACTCCTAATAGAGACACCTCCAACAATTGGGCGCTCATTACGTCGTTTCCATATATTACATAGAAACTTTTTGCTAATCTTAATCTTATCCCCTTCCTGTTTGGCGGGGGGGGGGGGTAACGAATCGTGGATGTGCTCGACGTTTTATAGAGATGGCTGCATACCTTAGCCCAGCTGCGGCGAGATGGTTGAACATTAACCCTAACTCCGAACGCATGGGAAAATTCTGCGAAAAATCTGGGAAGATTCTCACAATCAAGATGTAATAGGGAGCTTAGCTACCAGTAGTGCGGACTATCAACAACGTTTCTCCAAGTTAGAGTAGGCCAAGTTGCACACATCCTATTGCTCCCAGGTACTCTGTTTTTGAGGTTTGGTCTGGCATACACAGGTGGCACAAGGAACGCTCATTGGGGGTCTCCTTGATGCGACGTAGATCGGCGGGAACATTATGTGGGTCTCTTTGGTGCCACCTGTTGTTGAAAATCGATACCAGGTACCTGGCACAGGCTAGGCTAGGCTTCCTGCCTCAGACTCTTCCGGCCGGAAACAAGGTTGTCACCTGGCACCCGGGATACCATTGCTTTTCTCACAGTCCGTTACCTGTACAAACATTGACACCCTGCTGTATTTATTAATATTAATAGTACGCCATGGTACCTCATATATTAGTCTGGACTACCGATTCCGTTTTCCCTGTCTCAACAGTCTGTGCCCTGACGACAAAACTCGTACCACGGTGTATCTCTAGGACGCAGAATCAGCACAGACACTTTGCTGTGTATGCTCATGTCGTTGGGCGGTAAGAACTGAACGCGCATCTTGCACCAGGGGGAAATAAATGCGTCTCTCTAGGATGAACAAATCAAGGCGAACCCTGCTGTGCGGATTGACGCCCTCTTGGTGAAAAGAGCTGACCACATAACTTGGACACGTCTTAATAATAGTACTATTTTCACGATCAGACTGAGAAAACACGTATCCCAACACTGGCGTCGTCGGCAGGACTCACTCACCCTCCCATGTGGGCGTTCCGTCGGATTCAAGACCAACTGGTTCTTACCTTGCCGCCCGGAGTGGTATGCTGCACTTTATTTAGACTTACTATAGGAGTGACAAAATGCGTACCTAACACTGGCGTCGCCGGCATACCTATCCTAGCACTGGCGTCGTCGGCATGCATATCCTACAGTAACACTAGCGTCGTGCATACGTATCCCCAACGCTGACGTCGGCGGCATACGTGTCCTAACACTGGCGTCGTCGCCATGCTTATCCTCACACTGGCGTCGTCGGCATACGTGTCCTAACTCTGGCATCGGCGGCATACGTATCCCACCAATGGCGTCGTCGACAGGACTCAACTCACCCTTCTACGTGGGCGTTCCGTCGGAGATCGACGACGGCAGCGCTAACGTTTCCCACGACAGTCCCCTCCACCACCACCGAGTGGCACCCTTCGATGTCCCCGATTACCACACCGCTCCGAGCCACGATCACGTTCGGGCTCCCCGCGGGCCTCAGGACTCCCTCGAAACGCCCCTCCACGCGCAGGAGACCCTGGAACTCGAAACGCCCCTGAGAGTTTCCCATTCCCAACAAAAAAGGCAAGGATGAATTGGTATAGCGAGGAAAGCGCAAGCGAGTTAGTTACGTACACATCGAAATATCCCATACCAGGTACATTCTAGACAAAAAGAGGAAAGGAGTGAGATATTCGTGGTTAAAAAGACAAAAATGCCCATTCACAACCAAAAAACAACAAGAAGACATTGAAAAAAACTAACGCTTTCGGCACTTGAGACGGGAAAAATAGACGAAAACAACCGACGGTCTGAAGCTCGTACGAGTTTATAACCGTTGTCATGGCATCCCCGTTTCCCCTCTATCGCTGTTGAGGCGTTCTTGGAAGGAAGCTATTACGGGGGACCATAGTAAATAGGACCAGATATTTTTAGTAAAAATGGTTAAATATATAGGTTTTATGTACACCATAGGTTCTATTAACTACAGGTCCCCCGTAAAAGTGGCTCTTCAGCTGAGAAATATCTGAGCGGAGCAAGAGCAGGCTAACGCAACACCAACACACAAAGTGTGGGTGATCAAGAGGAACCCTAGACAACCCGCACAGCACCGTGCAACCCGGGTGATAAAATAAAACACCCCCTGGGACGATTTTTCGGAGCCAATTTTCCCCAAAACGTGCCTTAAGTGGGGCGCACCCAACGAAAAGAAAATGGTGGTTTTGGACTGGTCTCGTCGAGATATTTCCATAAAATAGACGCGTCGTTCGGCGTTTGCACCCTCCCCGTTGTCGACAAAACCAGCTTCGAAATTCGTCCTAGGGGGTGTGTTGTGTTATCACCCGTGTGATACGGCATACCAGGTATAGTGTAATCTTATCACCCGTGTGATACGGCATATAGTGTAATCTTATCACCCGTGTGATACGGCATATAGTGTAATCTTATCACCCGTGTGATACGGCATACCAGGTATAGTGTAATCTTATCACCCGCGTGATACGGCATACCAGGTATAGTGTAATCTTATCACCCGCGTGATAAGGTGGTGTTATCTCATCCCCCGCGTGATACGGTAGTGTTATCTTATCACCCGTGTGATACGGTGATACGGTAGTGTTATATTATTACCCGTGCGATACGGTGTGCTATATTATCGCCCGTGTGATACGGTGGTGTTATCTTATCACCCGTGTGATACGGTAATGTTATCCTATCACCCGTGTGATACGGTAGTCGGACCCGTCCCACACTGAACAATCGCATCCTGTCACCAAGGTTAAGCCTTCGTACCTAGACACCGTCCTACTGCTGCTGTGCACTCACCGTCGTCGGTCATGGAAGAGCGAACCACAAAAAAAAGGAACAACAAGCACATCACGATGTGCACAAAAGCAACACATACAAACACAAAAAAAATGTACCTGGTACATCAACACCAACATCAAAGCAAGCAGCAACAACACCAACACCAACAACAGCTGCAACTACACCACCAACAACAGCAACAACAACGACATCGAAATAAAATACAACATGTCCAGCAAACAGCAACAATGAAGCAGCAACTACACCCGTTACAACGACGACAAGAACAGCGACGCCCCCACCGACGCCACCACCACCACCAACACCAACAACACAACATCAGAAACAACATCAGCAACACAAACAACAAGCAGCGTGGCGGCAGCAGTGACGATCAATCGGAAGGCGGACTTACTCACGCATACTGCCGGGGTTAATCCGGCCGCCGCCGCCGTCTGAACAACGCCAATAATTTTCCGCACCCCGCTGTAACTACCAGGTATTAACCACCATGTATTATTACGGGGGACCATAGTAAATAGGACCAAATATTGTGAGTAAAAATACGGAAATATATAGGTTTTCGTATTTACCATAGGTCCTATTTACTATGGTCCCCCGTAATATTAGAAAACATTTTCCTGCAGCAGAAAAATGCCCCACGCTAGTTCCTAGTAGTACCCATGCCCTCCAAAACGCACGTGCAGGGTGTATGTAGCCTCAACTCTTTTAGGACCGCAGTCCCGTTTTGGGGATTTACTGCTTATAATTCGAGTACTGCTGTTTGCCTCAGGGTCAATCATTAAAAACTCGTTATGAACTGGACACATATTTCGGGGTCGAATCACTTGGAATTAGTGTAGTTCGAGTAGGTTGTTTTCGGAGTCAGACTATACGCACACGGCCTACCTGTGCCGCAAGCACGAGCTTGCCTTGCCCCACTCAGCACTTGGAATTAGAATAGCGTATTTAGGCCAAGAGTAGTGGAGTGGTAAATAAGGCAAGGCGGCCCGGCCTGGCCTGATGCCCGTAGTAGGCCGCGTCCGTTGGAGTTGAAAAAAGAAGCTGAACAAACGAAACAAAAAAAGAACCCTCCCCCCGCATTAAAAAAAAAACATGAGCAAGGCCACCGGAGAGAAACATTGCAGCGAGGCGGCATCGGCTAACCCGACACGGCTCGCGGTGAAACACGTCCCACGCGCTACATGTAGCGCAAGCTTGTCCGCTTCGGTAGACGGTTTGTGAAAAATCGGTTCTTGACAGGTCTCGCAAAAAAAAGTGTTCATTTCCTGAGCCTTCTCGGGGTGGCAAATCAAATGCATCCATACTAATAGTAATAGGGTGACGAATCGCAGCCGATTCAATCAAAACGATAGCGATTAAATCGACGTCGGAATCGCGAAATGGAGACTCCTGTCTACCCGAATATTCTCAACGTACTCCACCGGCTATATGTTGGGCCCCTCACCGGCCGGGGGGGGGGGGGGGGGGGGCGGGGGGTCGTACTCATTTGTTGCTTGCCTTTGCCATTTGACCATCGATCACAAATCCCTCTCGAGACGGAGCAAGGGGGCGGGGGGGAGTTGTACTCGATATCATGCATGGTCGTAGTCGTATGGCAATAGACCCTCACACCCCTACAATGCCGAGACGGAGCACGTCGGGGGGGGGGGGGGGGGGGGAGATTGGAGCTCGCCTCTCCCGTTCGAAACTCTAAACACACTCAAGCAATCCGATTTATCGAGAAAAAAAAAAGCGATGAAACGGCATCTCCGCGAAATATAGACTTCAACATCAATCACCAAAATTTGCTCCAACGCCACAACTCGCCAACACACACGAAATGACAATAACGGGCGATTGATTGCGGCGGTCGTAAATAATTCTACAATCAAGCAATATTCGAAAGGAAGCCCCTGTTTTCGGGCGCCGAATAAATTACAAAAAAAAAATGAAACGATGCTGATGGTGGACGTTCTTCATTATCTCCTGCCGAAAGGAACAACATATATATGAGCACGAACACAGCATTACAGCAGCACAGCATTCTACATCTTTCATTTCCCCCCAACTTGCGGTGAATTACGAGCATCTCTGCCGCGCAGAGAAAGTGTGTGACCCACAGAGCTGGCATCTCCCTAACAATACGGTGAACAAATAGAACGGGCACTGGTTAGCTTGTGCTGGACGCAGAAGCAGCAGCATCAACAACCCGGTCGATGGAAACGACAGGCACTACACTCATCAGGGGTGTACGTACGTATGGCAGCAGTGTCCATTCGTCAGTCTCCCACAAAAAATCAACCACACATGATATCTCGTAATTTTGAGTGGAACCATCAATTGATACCTGGTACCTGATACCAGGCACCGGGGTATGCCGTAAGGAGCGAAGACTTCGCACAGGGTGCAGCGCACGTTTTCTCGGCACTCTTTTAGTACTGCAGTCCCGTTTGGGGGACAAACCACTTGGAATACCGTAGTGTGGTTTGTCCAAAAACTGGGGCTGCAGCAATCAAGGGGTTACGGGTGTGCTAACATCGATGCTTGTATTTTCGGAAGGCTCTTGGAACAATATTTCCTCAAGACACTTTATTCGGGACTGGCAAACCCTCCCGTTCTGGAAACAATCGAGCGCTCAAAAAACGTCCGTACCCGTGCGCGAACTCAACGCCGTTTACGGTACCTTGGCAGGGCTGTGAGAGCCGACTATTAATAGTTGGGAGCTGACTTATACGCACCACATTTACAGTCGGTAGCGCGCGGGGATTAACAGCGGAAATCCGCGTCTTTCTATACTACGAACGCGTTCGTGTCTCGAGGTGCCTTTCTGAACTGCAGTCCCTGTTGTTGTTGTTGTTGTAGTTTTTTTTTTTTTTTTGCTCATCCCATTCATCATCTTCGCACATCTCCTTCTCTCTCTCCTTCCAATTCGTAACTCAGATCCGGGGTCACATAGCAGGCTCTTCTCCCCCCTTCCCGCTACGGTACGTGCCTTCATTTTATCGCGAGAAGATTTCAGCCTTTTCTTCCCTCGTCGACCCGCATCGAATTGTGCCTACCCGCGCTGCAAGGCGCTCTCAACAATTGAATCCTTTTGATTTTATTTTTGCAAATAAAGTCAAATGTCCGACCCACCTGGGGCTCGAACCCAGGACTCAAACACAAGTAGAATTCGAGGTTAACCACTTGAACCACCGGGGAGACCGGCTTCGGGGGCGAACGACTCACATTTTTCAAGTAGATTGTCCCCGGAACAGGGCTGCAGTCCTATATAAAAGAGTTAACCCTCTTAGGACCGCAGTCCCCTTTTGGGGACACACCAGTCAAATTCTAAGTGGTTTGTCCCCAAAACGGGGCTGCAGTCCTATATAAAAGAGTTAAGGCAGGCTCGTTTTGAGGGGTGTTAGAAACAAGGAAATAAAAATTAACCTTCTCATCATCTTATTACGGGGGGCCATATCAAGACCTACGGAACAGACTAAAACCTACCTGGTATATATTTCGCTACTTTTACTAACAATATTTGGCCCTATTTACTATGGCCCCCCGTAATAGAACCACAGGCAGGCCAAAACCCCCAATACATAATGTTGGGTCGGGCCTTGAAATCCTTGATCAGCCTGGAAGTACCATTGATCAGCCCGAAATGACCGTTGGTCAGCCCGAAAGGACCGTTGGTCAGCCTGATAGGACCGTTGATCAGCCCGAAACGACCGTTGGCTGTTGACGTTGAGGTTGGTCTTCTTTTCGGGTGAGAGCTCGATGGGTACTTTTCCTGAACGACCTTCACCCCTAGAGTGTTTTTGGTGTTGATGACTTGGTCCAGCTTCGACTAGTGTTGCTAGCACTAATCCTAAGCCTACACCGATAAGACGAATTCAGCCATTGGTTACGTAGCATTGGTCTCTTCGCCTCGAGCGCAGCAGTGTGTGCCAACCGCGTTCTCGAATAAGTTGGTAAGCTCTAGCATATTTCAACAATTATTTTGGTCGAAGACGCAGCGGAATGTCTACTATTAATAATAGTGGTCTATGCAGTCCTCCGTCCCCGAGCGGCATCAAACTATCAATGACTGCGGGCTATGAATAGAGCTGGATTAGCGTACCGAATTTTTCGATATATACGGTAGAAACTTCCGATGTATCGCATCGAACGCGTCTCGAACCCTCCATCCCCTGCATTCCCGTGTGCTTCTTTCTTTTCATGCCGATACTGAACGAAAGCTTCCATTCTCAGTATGTTTTTATTGGTCATCGGTTCTGCTGTATCGTTTTGGACCCGATTCGGATATCGTTTTCCGATACCCAACACTACTGCCGACAACGGCGCCTCCGGCCGACCATGACATGGAGAGAGCACCTCCGGCATCCATCACCCGCACACGTGGCGGCCCTTCAACCGGCTTTTTGTTGATCACACGATCGTCCCATTGATCACTCATTCTCGTCATCGTGATCATCATCGTCCCTACCATAGTCACTAAAATTATCATCAATAATCATCATCATCATCATCATCATCATCACCATCATCACCGCCACAACTATCGCCATCATCACGACCTTTCCAATTTCCATACTGAACCACACACAGCAAATAGCAATACGGGTGGTTTGCTTAGAATGGTACACTAGAGGAAATACTGCTGTCTGCAAGGATATTCCATGTACCGGGTATATCGGACTCAGAAATGTACATGCGATAACATTTCCGGATTGCGAAAGAAATTTAACTGCTGTATTGTTGTCACAGTAACACCAACAGTGGTAGGACTGTGGATCATTACAGTAATCATAATAGTGGTGGGACCGTGGCGAGGGTGACTCGGCAGCAGGCAACACATATCACACATTACACCACGTCATATTTAACGCATGATACCATACATACGGATGACGTTTTGTACATTACAACGAATATCACCGAATACCGCATTGCAGCAGCAGCAGAGGTATTACGGGGGGCCGTAGTTAACAGGACCAAATATTGTTGGTAAAAATGGTTAAACATATAGGTTTTTATGTATACCATAGGTCCTGTTAACTATGGTCCCCCGTAATAGTCTCTTTTTCTATCACTCCGATGAGCCACGACCAAATATCCCACATGCCCTTCTTGAAGGCTCCAGATCAACATGTACATTGCATGCGCGCCTGCTCGGCAAAGCTCGACCTCCTACGTACGAGGCCTAAGGACAGAACATCCTCGTGGACATGGACCGAACACCCTTCTGGCTAAGGACATAACTACCTCGAGGACAAGGACCGAACAGCCCCCTTTAGTATATGGCATCCATACAAACTCTCTATAGCATCTACCTGGTATTCATCGGTACCTCTCATGACCCGGAATATTATCACCTTCTGGAGTACAATATCAACAAAAACGTATCCAATATTCCCGGCCACAGTGATACTACACAGCAGAGAATGTACTATTCAGAACTACAGCAGTAGCTGTATTACTTCTTCAGGCGAAGGCGAGATCATGATGTACGCTGCAGCAAACAATCGGGACACAGAGACCACTTTCGACTTGGCTGAAGGGGGTAGTCTGTAGAGCCGTCTCCTATACTACGTAACTACTGTACTACATTTTTCACCCTTTTATAGCGGGGCAAAACTGCAGCCACGTTTTGGGGACAAACCACTCAAATTCCAAGTAGTTTTTCGCCAAAACGGGACTGCAGTCCTTAACCCCTTCAGAACCGCAGTCCCATTTTGGGGGCAAACCAGTCAAATTTTAAGTAGTTTGTCCCCAAAACGGGACTGCGGTTCTAAAGGGGGTAAAGGGTTAAACATCTCAAGGCGTGGTGAGATCGACTATTTTTTGGTATTTCCTCAAAAACCATATTTTGCAAGTGGTGCGATAATTCGATCGCGCGTGTTATCGAGATATATCTGCACGATCAATCGCAAGCAATCTCGGCTCTTCTCTAGAGCCTGAGCGTGCGTGGTTCTATGTATTGCACACGCATAGAATCTATCTGTCAGTCCCACTGAGGTAAGCGTTATAAACCTCGTAAAAATATGAACATGTGGGGGGAATCAGATACAGCAGTAATCATTAAAGGATATTCAATCGACCAGAGAGTAGCAGCACAAGACCAGTAGAAGTTCAGTACATCGGTAACAACACGTCCCCAAAATATAAGGACTGTTTATACTGAATATTAGTATACAAAATGTCCGTATACTCAAGTAAAGATCGGTACGTAGACTCCTCCAGACCATTAGGATGCTACTATTAGGTCCAGGTTAGGACCAAGCGGTCCAGTAGTTTACAGTAGGTTTTCCTTTGAAGCCGCCAAACATCACACATCACCCCTCTGATACTTGCCGAGGGCAGCCGGAGGACAGCCCGAGGGAGGCCCGCCTGCAGTGACCTGGCAAGCGCCGAATGTTGTTGCCACATCGGTCTGAACAAAAAATAAAAGTAAAACTGAAACCGTCAAACTGCTGAACGTGTTACATTCAGCGTTACGCGTAAACAAAACAAGGCTTACCAATACAGTTAAATCTGGTAAAAACGCCGTAAATATATTAAACCAACAGCCGCGCTAGACACTCACCATCGCTTGTGTTAGATGTAGACCACGAACCACTGCTGTGCTAGCAGTCAGCGCTGGCTTACAGCTGGCTGATAGCTCGGCGATTATGCTGTGTATCCAAACAAGCCGTTACGAATACAATAGTTGCGCGACACCCCTCGGGCTCTGGTGGAAAAATCTGAATTCGGTTCGAATGTTTTTCCGGCTCAAACATGAGGTCCAGGCTGAACAGCCAGACAGGTCCCAGGTTGTGCTTTTGTTTGACACCTGGTACCTGGTATCTGGTCCCAGATAATACAAAATATACACCATGACGACTCACAAGTAGCTATTAAATGTTGGTATAATATACCAGGTAAATTGATATTAAATATTCACCGCTAACCGTTGCCGCATCACCCGTGTGGTGAGATAACACGCCCCCTTGGAAGAGTTTTGGAATTTTCAACCTGTTATTTTTAGACATCTATAATAGGGGGAGAGGTCGAGCGTTGCGTTTTCGGGAAAGCCTCGAAGCAAGATGACGCCCCCTCCCGCCCCCCTCGGGACGACCTTTCATAGCCAATGTTCTCTCACACGATAACTATTAATAGGGGCACACAACAACGAAAACGTTGGCTTTGGGACAAAAAATCGTCGAGGGCTTTCCAAAGACGGCATCGCTCGGCGTTTCGCATCCTCTCCGAAGTCGAGAAAATCAGGTTGGAGATTTTACTCCGAGGGAGTGTGTTATTATCATAGCACACGTGTGACAAGGTAGGCTCGGTGCCCATGGCGTGTGTCGCATCTAGATCAACACCCAGGCCAAAGGCATCATGCCTGGTAGCGAGCACCTGGCAAAAGCCCGAAACCCCCGTCAGAGAAAACCTGCACCCACACTATTACGGGGCACCATAGTAAATAGGACCTACGGTACACACAAAAAACTATATATTTCGCTATTTTTACCAACAGTATTTGGTTCCGCTTAATATGGTCCCGCCTTCTTGTGGGTGTTCGCTTTTGTTTTGGGGGACATGCTGCATGGAACTATCAAGCTGGATAATTTTCGCAGTCAGCTGTATTACACTGACCGGCAAATATAAATATGCCAGGTATCAATCCGTTTTCGGAGTCTAGCAGGTATAGCCGGTCGCCCCGGTGGTTCAAGTGGTTAACCTCGAATTCTACTTGTGTTTGGGTCCTGGGTTCGAGCCCTGGGTTCGAGCCCCAGGTGGGTCGGACATTTGACTTTATTTGCAAAGATAAAAATCAAAAGGATTCAGTTGTTGAGAGCGCCTTGCAGCGTGGGTAGGCACAATTCGATGCGAGTCGACGAGGGAAGAAAGGGCTAAAATCTTCTCGCGATAAAAATGAAGGCACGTGCCGTAGCGGGAAGGGGGGAGAAGAGCCTGCTATGTGACCCCGGATCTGAGTTACGAGTTGGAAGGAGAAAGAGAAGAAGATGTGCGAAGATAATGAATGGGATGAGCAAAAAAAAAAAGTAAAAAAAAAAGTAAACGAAAGTCGGGGATGATATTCCCGGCCTGAGTGGCGTAGCGGTAAGGTTTTACAAACTGCTGTGGACAGCCAAGAGCAAGATTCCACAAAAATAAATAACATTACAACAGCAGTACTTAAAATAGTACTACCCAGCCTGCAACGTGCTTGCAACTTGTTGGCGAAGGGAGAAAGAGTGCCAAGAGGGTACGGCCCCATAACTATCTTTAATATTAATAATACTCGTACGCACTTTGATTACTACTTGTACTGGTCCAAAAATCCAGTACCAGGTACTCTGTACGAGTACTCGTAGCCCTTTAGGGACACCGGGATAGCGAACAAAGCTATGGTTGGTAAATTTGGTGTTGTTACGTATAGTTATGAACCGTGTACGAGAGTAGCGTATACCAGGTATACAGGAGTGGTATATACCCTGGTAGTGTATAGCGTATGTAAAGCGTTGGCGCACAGCAGCAGTACGGGTAGTAAGGATGCCCCCTGCCGTGCATAGGAGTCATCTTGCGTTGTGGCGTGGACACTAATTTGTATCATCTATTAATAGTCATGCAGTGGCCGTTGCTGTGATAGTTACCTTTTGTCTTCAATGTCCCCTCTGGAGTCTGAAGAAGTTTCGGCAACTCGTCTACTACTACTCAGTAGTAGTACAGCAGTAGTAGTAGCAACAGCAGAAGTAGCCGTATTATTAATAATAGTAGTATAAATAGTTCAAGTGGTAGCAATACAAAGTAGTAGTATTACGGGGGACCATAGTTAATAGGATCTATGGTATACATAAAATCCTATATGTTTCACCATTTTTACGAACAATATTTGGCCCTATTAACTATGGTCCCCGGTAATAGTAGTAGTAGTAGTAGTAGCAGTATAAGTAGTATTAATAGTTCAAGTATAATAGTAGTATTATAGTATAATAGCGGCAGTACAGTAGTAGCAGTAGTAGTAGTAGTAGTAATAGCAGCAGCAGTAGTAGTAGTAGTAGTAGCAGTAGTAGTAGTAGCAGTAGTAGTAGTAGTAGTAGTAGTATGAAAAGTGGTGGTAACAGTAGCAGTATAGTAGATAACGTAGTAGTAACACCAGTATAGCAATAGAAGTAGTATTAGTAGTAGTATTAATAATAGTGTGCGTGTTGTTCACACAAAACCGTAGTAGGTATTGGCGGACGTTGTGCAATGGAAGACGTGATGGAGAAGGGGAACAGTGAGGGGCGGGGGGTATCCCACTCCCTCTTATGCCCTCGTGTATTTAGTCGAGTAGTCCGTCCGTTGACGTGGGGGGTTGGGGGGCGAAGAGATGACAACAGAGTTTGCAAAGCGCGCCTTGGACTCAGGTATAGTATTAATAGTAGCCTTAACAGTTGTACAGCAGTATGTAGAGAAGTACCTCGTGGATGAAGTAGAGCAGTAAATAGCAACAGCAGTGTTAGCAGCAGCAGCAGTAGCGTTGTTGTTCATCTATACTTGAAAGTAGACCTGTAGGACAGGTTGATATGGCAAAGCACAAGGCAGGTATGTACCATGCGCCAAGTATGCGCACGTGAGCACGTGGTGGGCGGGTCAGCGCAACTAAGGACACGGAAGGGCGGACGCAGGGACCATGGACAAGCCAACGCAACAAAGAGCAGAAAAAACAAACACGAAAAATGTGTGTTTTACGTCTACTTAGTCTGCAGTAGCATAAACGAAACATGAGCTATTCATATTAATAGCAAACATGCACGTACATATATATGATACGCTGCCCGCATGTATGTATAAATATCATCTGCTTACGTAAGCAGCACCTGGTACCAGGTACACGATACCACTCTTGGTGTGAAAATAATCCCCGTTTGGACACTGGTGTGAATCTCAAACGTGGATTTTCAATGCCAGGTTAACCCTTTTAGGACTGCAGTCCCATTTTGGGGACACACCACTCAAACGCGAAGTAGTTTGTCCCCGAAACGGGACTGCGGTCCTAGAAGGGTTGACCCTTTTAAAACCGCAGTCCCGTTTTGGGGACACCCGACTCAAATTCTAACTAATTTGTCCCCAAAACGGGAGTACGGTCCTAAAAGGGTCAATCGAGGGAAGTGAGAGCGCACGCAATGTAGAAGGTAGGCAACTGAATCACGGATGGTTCCTCCCCTACTTCCCCATGGTATTATACATGATAGAGCAGCAGTATCATGATCCCATGGTTTGGCTCCGTCTCAGCAGCTACTTTTCGAAGTTTCACATTTTCTCTCGGAAGTTGGAACAAACTTTCACGTTCGAGAAAAAAATACTTGGGGGCTTTCTGGCGCCGCACGGAGAGAGAACAGAGACGAGGGAAGAGAGATGGAGGAACCGCCGCCGAACGTTGGCGAACGCGGAAAACATGAACAAAGAAAACACGAGGAGAGAAAATCTGTCCGTGAATACAGTCACCGTTTTACATTGATATCAAAGTCCAAACGAGGACTATACTTCCAGCCAAAGTGGTACGGTACCATTAGTGTGGATCTACCTGATACCTGGTAATTGATTTCCGCCTCTCGCATAGACAGCAGTTATAGACAGATACAACATATTGAACCTTTTAGGACCGCAGTCCCATTTCGGGGACAAATTACTTAGAATTTGAGCGGTTTGTCCCCGAAACGGGACTGCGGTTCTAAAGGGGTTAAAGGTATCGACGATGTGATTGAGAGTCGGATGAGAGTTTCGATATATTTCCGAGGAAGAAAACACTACCAACCGAAAACACCTCGCTCGGAAACCATCGTAGTCATATGATACAATATCCTGTCACAAGATGATGACCTTGAGCGTTGAGTTGAAGGTAAATAAATCATTTCACCATGCATTGTTGTTTTTCGCGAGACGATTATCAAGGAAAGATGTCAGGAGACGCGTCATGTAAGGCGAAAAACGTGCGTTGTCAAGGGCCGAGTGTTACACACTAAAAACTATAATAGTAGTTTGGTGCCAGTCAAGGCATCTCAACACAATATGAATATTTATATTAATAGCGGTGCTTTCTCTATCGAGGGGTGAAAGTGCCGACTCCTGACATCTCTTTGATACCCCTGCATCAAACATTTATGTCTGTAGGACTGCAGTCCCGTTTGGGGAACAAACCTGTCAATTTCCAAGTATTTTGTCCCAATATCGGGACGGCTGCACTAAAAGGGTTAACCACTCCTTCAATATAAATATGAACCCTGTCTTGTGGGTCAGAGAGAAGAGAGAGAACGAAAAAAAAGACGAAAAAAAGTAACGATTGCAGGCAGCATCGGCCACCGCTGGGTGGGGGAGATTATACATTGGACGTTGATTGGGTGCCCTGTGCCCGAACTGCAACACACAACACGACGTACCAGGTACAGCATTACAAAAAATAGGACGACATGGGCGCATCAGCATCCTGCTGGATGGATCAGTGCGGACTGGGTATGCTGTTTGTAGACGCGCATAGAGTAACAAAATGAACTCTCTTGAGACGCGAGGAGAGAAAATTGACCATAAAAGGTGGGACCATCACAGCAACGACCACAGCGTGACCAATCGTGTATAGGGAACGATTCATGAGAAAATGGCGTCCTTTTTTTGCGACGCAAGGAGTCGAGCGGCACGGCCCCAACATGATCCCACCCGCTCCGCTGGGCGCTCACGCTGCTCGTCAAAGAGGCAACAAGGAGACATGTCAAGCAAGGCAAAAAAAAACCGTGCGCTGTCAAGGGCGTAGGGCCGAGTGTTTCACACTAAAACCAGGTATTAATAGTACTTTGGTGTCAGCCAAGGCATGCCAGGCAAACGTCAGTCAAGGCATGCTCAAGCCAAAGTTGCTGTCTGTCACGGGGTGGAAGTGCTGTCTCCGGACATACTTATTTTTTGCTCGTAGAACGTAGACAGCACCGAAAATGTATCATTGTTTTGGTCGCGATCTTCAATACAATACCCGAAGAGATCAACGCGAAGGTGAAGAACTGGCATACATACTTCGTCCCCGCGTGTATGACCGCTTTTTTCTGCGTACAAATTACGTTTTATTTCAGGGTAATACCTGGTACTTAGCTTACGGTTTTGTAGATAGCACACTCTACTACTGCTGTCTGTAGCAACTGTGTGTGTGTTCTTCACATTAAACCGTTATTTCTACCCGTCGCAACAGCTGCGCGACAGCAGTACTCGTAGGCGGTAAATCAGAGATGCAGCTATCGTGCCAAGTACATTTTATTTCGTCATCTCTGTTTTTTTTTTTTTTTTTTTCTCATCCCATTCATTATCTTCGCACATCGTCTTCTCTCTCTCCTTCCAACTCGTAACTCAGATCCGGGGTCACATAGCAGGCTCTTCTCCCCCCTTCCCGCTACGGTACGTGCCTTCATTTTTATCGCGAGAAGATTTCAGCCTTTTCTTCCCTCGTCGACTCGCATCGAATTGTGCCTACCCACGCTGCAAGGCGCTCTCAACAATTGAATCCTTTTTTATCTTTGCAAATAAAGTCAAAGTCCGACCCACCTGGGGCTCGAACCCAGGACTCAAACAAGTAGAATTCGAGGTTAACCACTTGAACCACCGGGGCGACCGGGTTCCAAGATCATGGCTTCATGGCAGGCTGCAACCTCCTTTGGGGACAAACTGCTTGGCAAAAGTGTGAACCCATTTCTTCGGCAGATAAAAAGGGGATGTATACCATCAAGAACAGTATTGTGAGGCAGAAAGCGACGTACATACAAGCAGAACTCGGCCTCAGGAAAAGCAGCCCGGGCTACGTACTCGAGGTCGTAGGGAGGGATGGACGCGTCCGAGGTTGCAACGGAATCAGATGCACGACACGCGCGTACTCGGCAGCATGCTGTTGTTGTTCCTCCCCATCTGCACAAACGGTAGTGATAATATTAACATTAATAGTACCTTTGCCCTTCTTGTGTAGTATAATATCTCTGCGTCGTATTGATAGTTTTGCGACCACAAACTATGACGGGGGGCCATAGTTAACAGGACCAAATATTGTTGGTAAAAATGGTTAAACATACAGGTTTTTATCTTACCATAGATCCTGTTAACTATGGTCCCCCGTAATAGTACCACAAACAGAGTTTCTATCTCTCCATTAAATATTACTATTACGGGGGACTATAGTTAATAGGACCTATGGTATACATAAAAACCTATATATTTAACCATTTTTACTAACAATATCTGGTCCTATTAACTATGGTCCCCCGTAATATTAATATTAGTAATAATAGCATCGAAGGATCGGCACGGACACTGGTTGTGCTGGATATGTATGTGTTCTTCACATTAAACCGTTCTTTCTACCAAAGATACATCCAGCACAACCAGTGTCCGTGCCGATTCTTCGATCCTGAAAAAAGAGAGATACAACCTATGTCAAAAAACAAACCCACACAGATACCAGTATACTATTACGGGGGACTATAGTTAATAGGACCTATGGTATACAACATAAAAACCTATACATTTAGGCATTTTTACTAACAATATTTGGTCCTATTAACTATGGCCCCCCGTACTATTGAAACGTCGACGGGTAGGAACAACGAAATAACGGTTCAATCAATGTGAAGAACAAACGGACACACAGATTAGAGATTTGAACCCCAGATTGTGTTTTCATCATAGATATGACGAGTACACCCTATCCACTGCTGCTGTTCCTTGCATTCCATTTTCCCTGAACGCCATGGAAAATACGAGTGGTGTTCCTTCTTGCCAGTTTCCCTGCCTAAAGTCATGGGAAAATACGAATGGATCTCAGGATGAGTTCAGCATGAAAACACAGAGAAACACGTACGAGTAGGTATCGCGGGCAACATGTATAGACACAGGCAGTAGTCTACTGGCTGTTCTGCAGATGCATTCATATATACCAGCTGAGATATGAATGCGTATGTACACAATCTACATTCTCAGGCACACCAGCACACCTTCTTTCTTTTCTTTTTTTTTTCATTTCAGATTTTTGGTTTTTTGGTTTTATTGTATTTTGCTCTTATTTTTCCGGTCTTGCTTGTGTTGTTGTGTTCTCGTACCCGGTACGCTGACACTTCACTTGCTTGACACTTGAATTTGCGGTTTAGATTTATTTTTGGTCTTCCTCTGCCTCACAGTCTGTGACCACAGAATCAGTATCTCTGTAGGATAGGGAATCAGGACGGACACTTGGAGTACTGATGAAGCTGGGTAGAAAGGACGATTTAATGTGAATACAACAACAACAACAACAACAACAACAACACCAACAACAACAACAACAACAACAACAACAACAACAACAACAACAGCAAAAACTACCCCACTCGATCGCCAACTATTTAAAAAAAAAAAAACATGGTACAGCAGTTCAAAGTTCCAACGGGGGGGTCAATCGTAAAGTCGCAGGGACACAGGCCCGTTGAGCGAAGCAACGACCTCACACGCGGCACGTGACCCCTCCGAAGCTCTGCCGTCTGCTGTCTCAGGTATAAAGGTCGAGCTGTAGAGGGCGGAACGGGGTGGCCGGGGCGTCCATGACGAAAGGCAGCACCATGGTTGGTTCCGAAACTGGAAGCCGCAGAGCGTACGCAACAAGGGCCCAAGAGCTTTCGAGATTTCGGGGAAATACCTTGTATATAGAGGAGATGTCGTACATGATGCCTGGTGCTTACGACATACAACAGTAGTAGAGGCAGCACCAAGGTATTTTATTGTTTATTTTTTTTTAATCATCACTCTTACTTCCCAGCCTAACTTGTACCTGGTACCTGGTAGGAGGTTTTACCCTCGGCGATCTTCTGGACAAGCCTTGGTCAAAGGTGTCGTCCCTTCTCCCCCCCGGTACGTGCCTTTATTTTTTGTCGCGCATAGGGCTCAGCATTCCCACTGCTCGTCGATTTTCATCGAATGTAGCGAACTCACGCTCTCGCGCTTTCCGCTATTAATAGTCAATTTTCTATGCAACAAAAAGCCCCTACGAGCATGCACTCGGTGAGACTTGAACCCGCGAAATTGATCTTGATAGGCACGCGGACCACCTACCAAGCCAACGGGGACGCCGGCTTCTAGGTATGGTGTGCGGTATATGTTGATAAAAAACTCTCATCTATTGCCACCTACCAGGTACGAACTACTCGTATGACAGCAGTAATATTGAGCTTTTAGGGTCATAGCCAGGCTATGACAGCAGCATTATTCACTTGTTGCCATAGCCGATAGGCTCAAACAAACGTCGTTATTACTGTAGTAAGGAGCTACTGCTGCAGATATAGAGGCGTGTATGCTGCATGCACGGCGCCCGGTACGCGCGATGGAAGCAGGGAAGGGACAACGCGCTATTAACATAACAACAACGACAACCCCGCAGGTCTCCCCCAACACCTTCCCTCCCCACCACCACCAGTATCACCAGTACCGTCAGCACCTAAACTGGTACGAGGTAGCAGATGTCCGCTTCCGCTTGCCAGGTACCGGGATATACACTACTAATACAGTACCGCTTTGTCCGGAAATGTATCTGAAGTACGTTCCATTTGTGAATTGACATTATGGTCCTTTTGCACAGCAGTGGTAAATATTGATCTGATATTTTCGCGGGGTCGTCGATAGGTCACGAACAGGCCGTCGTCGGTGGTCGGTGCTGCTGGACTGCTGTGGCAAGATCAAGTTCGTCGCGAGAGAACCGGCGTGCGCGAGGCGTGTGTGACGACAAAAACCAAAATAAGACACATCATACCCTTTTCACCTCTTGACACTCCCATCACTCTGAGAGGAACGAATGGTCCAATAAAAACTGCACCCACCCAATTTGGACGAAACACTTGGAATCAGCGTCCGATCGCTTTCGCCTTCTTAGGACTGCAGTCCCGTTTTGGGGACAAACCACTCAAATTCTACGTAGTTTGCCCCCAAAACGGGGCTGCAGCCTTAACAGGGTTGACTCATACAATACCAGATATTGCATACCAGTATAACTGCTGCTGAGTTTTTTTTCGGGCCAGAGTGGTCCCATATTGCGTGCGTCTTTTGCGCAACTAATATTAACAGGGCAATACTCACACGCCCCTATAAAGCAATGCCTGCATGGTCGGTGAAAAACCCGAAGTGCTCCGTCACGGCATTGTAGGGATGCGACGGTCTACGGTCATACGACTACGGCCATGCATGATATCGAGTACGCCCCCCCCCCCTATAGTATATCAGGAGTAGGAACGGTGCTCCGTCTCGAAAGGGATGCGTGGTCAATGGTCAAATGACGAAGGCAAGCAACAAATGAGTACGCCCCCACCCCCCCACCCCTACAATATATACACCAGGAATAAATAGCATACCAGGTAGTTATTAGAGGGGTTGCTCTGCACGCGGGTCCCATATAGCAGTGACTTCTTTCATTGCAATGCTCGCCGTCATTTGGCACGCACACACATGGCGTCCTTCTTTCGCGAAAAAAAAAAATAGTTACAACCCCCCCCCTTATATAACGAGTATACAGCATATTACTACACTACCAGGTATTCAACTAAAATTATCAATCCTTGTCTTGTCGCGAGCCCCCTTGGGTTAAATTGTCTTGCGTTCGTGTGAAGACAGTGTGAGAATAGGTGCGAAATACCAACAAGCTTCGTTCTAAAACTACACACTTTCCCACCAAACGCGCGTTCGGGGAGGGCAACTGTTATGGGGGACTACGTAGTAATCAGGACCCATCACGTACACAAACACCTATATATTCCAGTAGTTTTACTACACATATTTGATCCTGATTTATATGTCCCCCCGGAATAAGCTAATTAGAGTTATTAATGGAGACATCATGGGCTTAATGCTCGTCATATGTAGGAGAAAAAATACCTGGACAGGTCAACAGCAGCAGTACAGAGGGGTAATAGGCAAACAAAAGGACCGCCCGAGGCCCCAAATAAATGCGCGCTCGTAGCCATCCGTCCTGTGGCGTCCACGGCCGATGGAGCAATCAAGTGAACCCCTCAGTGAACCCCGTCAGAATCTACTGCTGTACCGTCGTGAAAACAACTACAGCAGGGCACTACAGACAGCAGACTATACTTGTCTGGTACTGGTACCGGGGCCGGGTACGTTACAAAAAATGCTACAGAGTTCGTACACTGCTATTAATACCGGTACTACGAGATACTGGCACCTTGTCGTACTACCGCTTGCTGCTGCTGTGGGTTTCCGGGCACTTATGTACCGCCGATGACCAGGTAGATACCACTACTGCTTGCTGCTGCCGTCTATTTACCAGATAGTGGTATATAGTATTGGTGCCGCCGATGAAGTACCTCGGCTCTTTTGTGGCATGCGACATGGTAACCTACCTTTCTCCAAAATAACTTCTGAGGGTTTTTTACGAGGTACGAGGAGGGGGGGGGGAGGTGAAGAACGTGCGCGCGCGTGACCTCTGGATTGCCATCGCCAACCACCAGCCAGCAACGAACTAACGAAAAACACCGCCGCAGCCGTAACACATGTGACAGAAACGAAAACCAGCTGACGGAATTTAAATCTAGTACTACACACACGGTGTGTACAATACCCACTAAGCCTTTGGGACTTGAGCGGCGAAAAGGGACAAAACAGACGACGATACAACCCTCAACCACACGCACGGGTATGTAGCAACCCACCCGACGCTTCTGGGTCAGGGGGTATTGCACGATTTACTACTTGTAACCGGAACTCGAAATGCAAGGGGAATAGCGCGTAACACGGGTGATAGGACATCACCCCCCCCCCGGGTGATAGGATATCACAACCCCGGGTGAAAAATATTATCACACCCCCTGGGGCGAATTTCCGAGCCGTTTTCCTACAAACCAAAGGAGACATACGCATCTAGAATGGTGGCTTTGAAAATACAATATCGTGGAGACCTTTTCCATGAAACGCATCGCTCTGGGCGTATGCACTCTTACCGTCGCCGAGTAGAGACAGCTTCGAAAAAATCGCCCGAGGGGGTACGAATGCTACGACGTGCGTGTTACATATACGGTAGTTCACGCTCGCAACATGATACACACTACGTGCAGCAGTAATGCCGTACCAGGTACCAGGTACCATGTAAGTAACATGCCGAAGCCATTCCGTTCCACACGACTTGTACGTATAAAATGAGGCCTCCAAAGACGGCAGCAGCGGGGAGTTCACCCAGGGTGATCAACTCCCGTGCTGACCTGGTCAGCGCGGCAAAAGAGCGGGCAGAGAGTAATCACCAAAAAAGAGCGTGTCGCACAAAAATGCCATTGTTGTTCAAGCGCTCGTTTTCTCGAGGACGGCAAGAGTTCTACAAACAAAAGTCGAACATTATATTTTCGGAAGGGGCTCCCGACCAGATCTTTCCGAAAACGCCTGTCTTGTTCGGTAGTGGCCAAACCTCCCCCGCCGCCCCTCTGGAAAAATCGACGATCACACACAACCCTGTGCGGACTCAACGCTCTTCACGCTTTACGGTGTCCGTGGTAGTACTGATGTGGCGCTGGTATGGCAACTGAACTGCGAGGAGCGAGCAACACGAACACTGCTCGTACTGCAGAATGCTCGTCCTCGAGATAGACGGTTGAAGACATGTACCATGACTCTCAGTGCTTTGGTCGATGCAGACATCTAGAGCAATAAATGTACTCCCCACATACTGTACATACCTGGTACCTGGTAGTCTTACTCGGAGTGCATCATCACTCATCACATTTTTTAATACTATATCTCCCGGTCTCCCGTATCCCGTCACCTCTTTCAAGACTTGCGACCCTCCCTCACAAAGAAACAGAAAGCAGGTGGGCAAAATATCCGAGCACGATTACGAGGTAACAGCAAGCAGTATTGCTGTATATACTGCTATAACTAACCTCGCATAACGAATCGTATACCAAGGTATCGTCCGTAGAACACTATCAAACGGTTGTCAACATAACACACACCCTTGGACAAAGTTCCAAGCCGAGTTTCTTTAGAGCGAGGCGGGGCACACGACGAAAACCAAGGGTTTCGAATGGTCTCGACGCGGTCTTTCCATAGACGCATCGCTCGGTGTTCGCTCCTTTCGCATTGTCGGGAAAATCAGCCTCAAAGCTCGGGGGGGGGGGTGTTATCATCATGCGTGTCACACGGAAAATCAGCAGTCTACGTACATGCGATCCAAGTATTACACCAAGCTTGCAAATAGGACTTTCGAGAAAAAACTTCCGCATCTTCAGAACTGGCGTGCTTTTTTTTGGCACTATCTACCCACCGGGTTCGTCAGATATTAGATATCACAACGTTTTCACAGTTCAAGGAACCAGAAAGACACAGCAAACACCGAGCAGCAGAATACACGTACTTCTACTGCTACTATTAATACTGCTGTTATTGCTGTAGTGCCGTACTGATGGTACACACACCCTGAGGCGCCCTCAGCCTTCATCGTTAAAACATGAACGCTTCCCTACGTAAGAATACATGCATATACGGGTATGTTGCCGTGGCGCGGGGTGCCCGATCTAAACGGCAGGCGGCATGTTGACGGCGACAGCAGAGGTTTGAGCACTTCAGGGACTACCGCAAATGTTCCTATTAACAATAATGAAGGACAGACACTTAGACTGCAGCAGCAGTACCCGATAAACTATTACGGGGGACCATAGTAAATGGGACCAAATGTTGTGAGTAAAAATAGCGAAGTATACAGGTTTTTGTGTGTACCGTATGGTCCCCCGTAATAGGCAGGCCGGCCTGCTAGGAGGGAGCGGGGGGGGGGGTGCTGATGTTGTTGCTGCCGGTTTTTTTCGCCCTAAAAAAAACATCAAACCGTTTGTTAAATATAGTATATGCATACACTATCAATACTCAACGACATCATTTAATCCTTTTAGGGCTGAAGTCTCGTTTTGGGGACAATTGGGGGCAAATTACTTGGAATTTGACTGGCTTGTCCCCAAAACGGGACTGGAGTTCTATAGGGGTAAATAGCACACCCAGTCAGTGTTTGCGCCGAATCTCTTCCAACAGAGAGGTCGATTCGTACTGCTGTCTCTTTGACGCCAACTACAGGAGGGTGATATGCAACAACTACTGTATGATAGACCTGGTATAGGGGTACCAAGCGGTAGTAGTACAGGTATATCACGTGGGAGTATTATTAGTACGGCAGTAGTACTATTAATATTGTGCTATACATACTTGTGGAACTACAAAGTGTAGGGCGCGTTGTACGTGAGCGAATGGCGAGATACGCGCGCATCCTGATACCATAATTAATAATTAACCACTCTCTCGAACCTCACGATAAGCAAAACGTTTTCATGAAAAACAGTATATGGAAAAAAAAGGATCCAGCGCTCAAATGTTTGGAAATGTCTGTGTAATGGGAACGGTGCTTCGTCTCGAAAGAGATGCGCGGTCAATGGTCGAATGACTATTACGGGGGGGCATAGTTAACAGGACCTATGGTATACATAAACACCTATATGTTTAACAATTTTTACTAACAATATTTGGTCCTGTTAACTATGCCCCCCCGTAATAAGGCAAGCAACAAATGAGTACGTCACCCCTCCCATCTTTGGAAAATGTCCACACCAGAAAAAAAAACATGAATTCGACACTGTGATCTTTATGCAAACAAAGTCCGATTCACAAGCGGTTCTTAGTTCTTGGTAGGATGCAGCTCACTCTTCATTCGACTCGCCGAACACCCCGCGGCGTTTCGCGCTTGGTGCAAGCAATGTCTGCCTGGTCGGTGAAAACCCGACATGCGTCGTCCCGGCATTGTAGGGGGATGCGAGGGTCTATGGTCATACGACTACCATGCATGACACGAGCACACACCCCTCCCCCGACCCCAGCCCTCTCACTGGTGTTCCTTCTACAGCAATATTGGTTCTCGGTTCGAGGCCGTCGCAATTTGAAGATTTTGCCGCCTGTACCCGCTGGGTCATAAAAGGGCTCTGTTCTAACGCACAATAGTTTTACACCTGTCACGTATCTACTGCTACTGCTGCAGAGTAGATTCATGTCATTTATCAAGATGCTGTTGCTGTTGCTGCTGCTGTGTTGTTATCGTCGTTATGGTTGTTCTTTTTGTCGTCGTCGTTGCCGTTGTGAATGTACTATTAATACCTCGTAGTGTTGCTGTTATTGTTGTCAATAGAAACCATTAGCCGACAACCCTCTATTATAGGACCTCTACAGCATTAGTAGGACCCCCCCGCAAAGAGCGACCAAGGAAAATCAGAAAGGCACGAGTAGTACTCTTGTCGACCGTCCACTAATATGTACGAGTAAGACCGTGCAGCAGAACGAGTATACCGGTAGAACACATCACCACGCGCGTGCCGTACAGCTCCGTACATCCTGCAGCAGTTCGCGCACATCCCCTATACCCCAGCAGCCAGCAGCAGGCTACTCGTATGATAAATGAATACCGGTACTCGTATATAGGCTGCTTCGCGCTACCGACACCGTAATCGGCACCTATTATTTGCTCGACGGAGTCCCAAAAGGGCAGAGCTGTGAGTTGCACGACTGAAAATCACCAGTTAAATTGGTATTGGTTGGCTAGGAACTAGTTGTTAGGCGGTGCCAACTATCGAACTATATGATACGTATTTGGGGTTTCCTTGTTTAAGGAAGGCTTCTTTGCTACTGACTGTACAAGGATACGCACATTCCCACGAGAGTACTCGTTCAGAGAGGGGAAGAGAGAGCTGACAGGTCTACTGTAATTCACGGCGCATCAAAACCCATCGCCATCGACCGCCGTACCGGTGCCGATGGCAGCGGGGAAGGCCGTTGGCGTACATTTCATACCTGGTATACTTCTTTTGCAAGAAAATTGAAGCCAAATAGCGCCAGCCGACTACTATTTGATAGTCAAAACTAAAGTCAGTTAGTTGGCCGGCGAAGTCCAGCAAACTCACAGTCCTACAACCTTTTTAAAACTGCAGCCTCGTTTTCAGGACAAACCACTCAAATTCTAAGTAACTTGCCCCCAAACAGGACTGCAGTCCTAAAAGCGTCATCCGACCAGAAAAGCGCCCCGCGCCAACTTTTCAAGCGACCATTCATAGGAAGAGCGCGCACGGGTACAAATATCACTAGGCTGCCTGCGCCCGTATCTTCTGCATACATCCATTCATTGCGGTTCGAAACGCACATCCCCTACCCCAGCCAGCACCCCGGGCTATGATGATATCATGCTCCGTCCGGCCGACGCGGTGTATACGTGTCCGTCTCCGAAGTACCAAGAGGGATATTGACAACACGTACTATTTATATTAATATTAATAGCTAGTAGTAGTACAGCAGCACTATACAGGAGTCTGGCGACAAGTGTACTATAAGTAGTAGTAAGGATGACACCTACGCTCCAATATCATCTGTCGAGAAATTGAAGTTTTACTGCCACTAGTAATGTGTAATGCTGCTGTGTGTAATATATACCAGGTATGGTTGCTGGGTGCTGGGTGTTGCCACAGAAGAGGGGGGCGCGCCCCCTCTCGCTTATTTTAATGTTGTGTTGCGGAGCCTGTGGGTTCCAGGTTACAGCATGCAGCATGGTATGTGATATCGTACGGGCCAGGTACACCTGGTTTGTTTGTGAATGATTTCGTATTTTTTACACAAAAAATATACATGCAAGGTATAAACAGCAGTGATATTACACTGCTGTATCTGCCATGGACAGGACGGGGAGCTCTCTCGAACTATTGATAGAGAGGCGACGGGGCTTCTTGGGGGCTGCTGCTGCTGCTGCACTGCTCTCTTTGCTGTTGCTGCTTGTTTGACTGTTGATGTTTGCTTTTTTAGTTTGTTGAGGTGAGGCAATCACAGCAGCAGGTGCTGCGGACCGGAAACGGATTGTTTTTTTTGCACGTGCGGAAATGTTTTTTTGGAAAAAAAAAAAAACCTAAACAAAACAAAAAAGGAACAAAAAAAACACATTAAAAAACTGCCCCTGTGGCCTAAAACCCATGGTATATACATAGTGCCCAGGCATGCAGGGGGCACGCACATCACATGATCAAGTCATCAAAATCGGCAGCAGGAGCGGAGTCGCATCCAAAATTTCGCGTCGAACATGTTTCATCATTTCATTTTACTATGGATAATTAGAACTTTAAAAAAGACAGATCTCTGTGCTGCCACAAGTCCACAGGGAGAGATACCGCGTGGTATGGTACACCAGTCGAACGCGTACTCGTAGACAACCACTTTTTGCATGCACGATAAAACAGCAGCAGTACAAAGTGCAACTCAACTTGTGCACTCTAATAATAGTACGTTCTGTACCCAGGAAAAGACCTTCCGTTTTGACTGGTCGTTTCTTCATGGATAATAAAAAACAGGAAAAAAATGTTGACTACCCCTGGTGTAATTTTTCAAATAAAAAATAGAGCATGACCGGAAATGTAAGAACCGTCTAGGTGTTAATACTGAATCTCAAATGGTCCTTACATTTCCGTCCATACCAGGTTAGTATACCCCAGACACAAGGAGAAAAAAATAGGAATTCTGGATGCTGTGTGGTATGTTTGGTGTTTTTGTGTTGGAGTTTGTGTTGTTGTGTGTTGTGTACATATGACGAGAAATATCAGCAGGGCCATCCACTGAAAAAAAAACACGAAGGAACCCGAGAGAGGGCGCCGGTTATCGTCCAATCCCGCGACCGACACCGACCACACCTGGGCAACGGCTTTCTCCTTCTCTGAGAGCGCGCAAGCAATCCGCTCGACGTATCGGACGCGTCTGCAACAAGCTGCCTGACGGTGTGAAGCTGTGACCATCTCACCCACCTGAAAAACACTGCCATAGCCGATGATGTGATCCGGATTCTTCGAGCGCACGAGCCTTGGCATAAAAGGTTTCTTCGGCTTGAACGCCGTTGGGGGAGAGCCCATGCTCTGCCAGGGCTTCGAAACCTCCGAGGTGGGGATCATCGCTCCTTTTTCAGCACCAATCCGTGCAAGCCTGGACGCATGCAAGCGCCAGAAGCAGCTCTCTCCCTCCCTCTCTCCCTGTCTGCTGCGCGGTACGGCAGACCAAGACCGACAAAAATCCGGATGATGTGATGAGGGGCGTACCTCACGAGCGAAGAGGACACAACAATTAGTTGTCCGCCACAAAGAAGACCTGCGGTACGCGGGATCCCTGCGGCTATGACAAGCTCTTGCTTGACTGGGTTGGCGCCGGGCCCACCCTGGGAGACCTTGCTACAAGCACAAGTTAAGGTGAGAAGGGTGCGCGCAGAAGGAGGTGGAGATGGGTGTCGATGTCGTTGACATAAAAACAAATTTGGCTTCTTGTTTTTTTTCACCCTCGGTTGAAAAAAAGAGGAAAAAAACGAACAGAGAAAAAGTTATAATGTAACGGTTTCACCCCCTTGCAATGGCGTTTCTTAATTCACGATGGCAGTTTCACTTTGTTTACAGTTTCACATCGTCGACCACCCACAACCGACCACCCTCCACGGATCACTTAGTTTTGGTTCCCCTTTCTTCTCCACATGCGAGCTCACTACATAGAGACATGTCAACACCAAAACACACACCAGGCATGATAATCATCGCACGTATCACTATACATCCAGTATCCAGTGTCCAGTTGTGATGCAGGCCCCTCTTGGGCAAGCGCACTGTTTGTGGTGTTGTTGTATGATCATCAGCGACAGCAGTAGTTCCTTCCGCGGACTCTCGATTGATCACCAGCGCTTTCGATGAGCATTCCAATGCATTTCGTCGGCACACATGACACACACATAGCCCGTGGACGTTATTAAGATTCTACTGAGCAACCCATCATCCCATCTCCTGCTCGTGTGTATATCACGCCAACAACCGGCCATAAAAGAGGTCTTCCGTGTGGACTCGTAACGCCAACATGACGACGGTGCACAGTCGGCATAAATATGCTCGGACGGCAACAACAATGAACGACAATGAATGGGGGACGGGGGTAGCGTTGTTTCATAGACGACAACGGTATAGAGACATAACATGTATGTGTAACGGCGCGCGGCAGTATATATATATACCAGGTATATGTCTGGAGTCTGGGCGGCTGTGGACGGCAATCGGAGTACACCCTACTACGAGGAGAGTATTGAATTATCAGGTACCAAACCAGTTTTTTAGTACGATAACTGGGCAGGCTGTGTGCGGTGTACGTATACTCGTAGTGGAAGAAGAGTGCAAAACGTTCGTTTGAGGTTTTTTAGAGTGCACAGGAGGCGGAATGGCACGCAACGGTGCACGGGACACACGCCGGATGGCAAATGGAAAACTCGGCGAAACGTTTTTAGTTCGGGCGGTATGTAAAACTGTTACTTTTTAATTGGATACTTCGTATATACACATACACATGGTATGCCTTGTGAAGTCCCTGTGCAGGCCGGCAATTATATTTGCGTACCTGATGTGGTATAATAGCTGGTGCGTGGTATAATAGCTACGTATTGGGGTCTCGTATAAGAACGATACATGAGTATTTTCTATAGGCGGCTGGACGGGTGTATAATCGATGCTGTGGGTATCAAAGACACTAACTAATATGACTATATTCTATAGGAGACCGCGGTCTTTTTGGGCGCGTGAGACATGTTACTACTACTGTGTAATACTGCAGCAATGCGCATAAGCATATATTTGACTATATATATCTCCAACTGATTAGTCCCCAAAACGAGAGTGCAGTTCTAAAGGGGTTAAGGCCTCTTTTGACTTAGTAGATAATGCTACGAGGTATCTGGTAGGTTATTAGTGTGTGAGGTTTTGATCTGTCAACCAAAGGGTCAAACCGCGCGGCTCCTTACTTACGGCATGTATACGTAGCATATACCTGGTATTATGTGTTCGTTTTTTAAGGGGACGGCAACTGTTTTGTTTTGAACCTTGTATTATGCTATTGTAACCATCGCTGTAACGAAACGACACACGGCGGTATACAGACGATATGTATAGTCGTAGACGACCACGGGGATATATACTTTGTTCTGGACGGTACATATAATATTTGACGAAGCATGGTACTGGCACTCCGCGGCAACGATGTGTATACTTTTGCGTCCCCGTCACAAAAAGAAACGAGAACCGGTCACGGATGTACCGCCGAATCGATACACACCTCAACTAAAGCCTACCGGTAGGCACGTAGCTAATAATATACAGTTATAGCAAGCGTCCGCTACGGCGAGTTTCACGAAAATCGCCGTCCGTTACACCCCTAAAATGCCGTCGATAGATATTAGACACAGTTTCTCGGCAGTTCATCCCTGACGTTTAATGCCTGATATCTCGACCTGCACAGCAATCAAAGACGACTTCGATGGACAGCAGTCAAAAACGGCGGCAATGACGACGGCGGGGTCGTTTTATTTATTTTACTGTCACGGCGACGGCACGCCGAGGAGAGTAGCTATGAATAAATGGAATACATAATATATCATATGGCGGTAACAACGGCCAGTGATATGATCGCGGAAATACGTACGGTAATAATACCATGTTGAGGTCAGATCGCCTGGTGGCCTCTTGCGGCGACCGTACCTGGTGTATGTGTGTATGCATGTGCCAGCTATGTCTGTATAATATCATACAAGTAGGCGTTACTTTTTTGTTTCTACGTGACGTTGATGCACGAGTATCATATCCTATCCAACAGATGAGACCCGGGGGTGTTTTGGTTCTTTCAGTAGGTTTCTTGTCCGCCAATTGGTTTGGAATACCGTTCTTGTAGCCGCGTCTTCGTGTTTTCTGTGTATTCGTTTTGTTTCGCGATTGACACGCCTTAAGACGCATTGCCGGATGATAAACATAATGATAAAGTATCACCATCGTGTATATCGTATCATACGCACTAGTATGCGGTACCGGTAGCCCTGAGTCGGTCGGGTATCATGTTGCAGTCAAGTGAGATTGGCTCTTTCCTTCGGGTTGTTCTCCGTTTGTTTGCAGCATACGATAGTCTCCTTGAATCTTGGTGGGACCACGTGGCCGACCGCGGATCCTCGCAACTACTACGTACGGGTACAAGGAATGCACAGCACTGAGCAATAGCGACAATTATCATACTGTATATATTTACATATATACCAGGTATATAATTTGGCGCTACCTTTATCAGAATAACTAACTGCAACAGCCCACAAGATACAAGAACCAGTCTGCTAAACAATGTACGCTAAAAACCAGAGGGGGTTCGAGGGAAACCCGGCAAAAATTAAGGCAGGGCGGGGTTCCTTAATAATATGAACATACTAGGTACAGCAGTATTACGAGGAGGGTTCCACTCACCGACAAATATATCATCCGCGAGGAACACGCGTAAAATGCCGGCGGCCAAAGTACCACGCAGCTTACAAAGGTCAGTTTCGGCGATTCATTAGTCGGTCGAAGTCAGGCCTGTGACGTGTTTGCAAACTATTTCGCAAAAGCACAGATGAAGGAGAGGCCTTAACGTGATGTCCTACGTATTATACACATGATGAGCATATAATCAGTACACATGTGAGTCACGAATTGGTTTCCCTTGGTTTTATCCTTTCGGGGGATGATTGTGAGTGATCAACGTCGAAGCTTCAGTAGTCCAATAGACTACTGTAGTATAGTAGTCTACTGTAGAGATTCCGCTAGGTTTCCGTTTTGGTCTTCTTTTTTCGGGGAATATTTATGAGTGATCAACGTCGAAGCTTATGCTAAGCATTGCCAGATGGCGAACGCGACAATAAAAAAACATGCTAGCAACGTTGACTCTACCCATGGTTTTATTCTTTACTGGGGTATTGTAGCTAGATGTTAGTGAGAGATCGACGCGTTTTTAGACGGCGGTCACTGTTGGATGACAAATCAACACGACAAAATAATTAGCTTTCACAGCATGAAGGACTCGCCAACCAGAAACACCCTATCAGAGCTGGAAACCTTGTAGTGACACCAACCTTGGGATCCCTCAGTCAGCGCGGACTGAGTAAGGTAGTACGTTCTCCCTTCTGGTCAATAACCTTGACCATATACAGGCTAGTGTATGCCTGGAAGGGTTTAACCCCTTTAGTACTGCAGTCCCGATTTGGGGACAAACCACTTAAAAATATAAGTGGTTCGCCCCCGAAACGGGACTGCAGTTCTAAATGGGTTGATGTGGCTCTCGCCGCTGGTCGGTTTGGTGTGCCGCTATTTTGACGCGTCTTCGTGTTCTCTTTCTTTTCGTTTTTTTCTTTTTCAATCGACACACCCTATAAGGCACATTGTCGGATGGAATAACATAGCCAAAAAATTACCCCGAAGTTGTCAGCGTCCCCCAAACAGCCAGCCTGACGTCCTTATGACGTACAGTAGGCTACTTCATGTTCGTGGGGCTATACACTATCGTACTATTAATAGCTGTATTCACGGGTAAAATGCCAAACACCGCGTCTTCCTGTGGGCGGCTCCTGCCGACCTTTTCGGGATGATGACGAGGGTATTGTAAATGCCTCCGCCCGCCTCACACCCACTCGTCATTCAGGCGAAAAAGATGAAGCCATGTTAGATTAACCCCTCCGCGTAAACGAAGTCTGAGATTCGCAGAAGACGCAATTGTTGTCGTGTCCATCCTGAGTAACTACCAGCTTATCTCTTTTAGAGCTGCACCCACGTTCCTGGGGACGAACTACTTGCTAGTGTTGTGGAAGAAGTTTTCGAAATGGGGTCGGGTCAGGAGGTTTTCAAACTCTCACGTGTCGGGTCGGGTCGGGTCGGGTCGAGTCACCCTTTCCCGACCCGACCCGGTCTGGCCCGCGAGGTTTGACCTGACCCGTGAATAGCCCTGTTTTTTTTTTTAGTTATGGAAGGGTCAAGGTCACTCCCTCAGCATCGACGCATTTCTTCACGTCCACGAAGCCGACCTGTGTGCTCACAGGTGAAGCACACCACCAACATCGACCCACATTCTGCAAACAAACAGCCCGGTCTGTGTGATCATAGATGAGGTTCTTATTATACACCGTCGTCATCAATCAATCTAAATCTACCACCAGTCCAGCCTCTTGTGTTTGTTTGTAGATAGGGCGAACCGTTGTTTACCTACATAACCCCACCACGAGACCAATCTGTGCTTTACAGGTGGGGCACACTATCATAGTCATCATCATCGCCATCATCATCAATCTAACCCCACCCACCAATCAATATCACCGTAGGTTCATACTGTAGGCGAGGCATACCGTCATCATCAACTTAATAACCCCACCACCAGCCCGACCACCTACATTATGCCCGCGCACGGTCATCAACCTAACTCCGCCGCCAGCCCAACATATATTATGTTCATAGGTGCGGCCTACCACCATCATGAGCCTTCCCCCTATCAACGTTATTTTCTCACTAAATGTTCCTGTACCTTCTACCCTCTAATCCTGGGCCGCGTTCAGGCTCCATCCCCACGCCATTGGTGACACTATCGTCAATGTCCAGTACGTACCTGATACGTACACGAGTCTTTTTTATCCACTCCGTTACATGTCCATGGATGGGGCGCACCGTCATCAATTATACGTCAAAGCAATCGCCACCACCAACCGAACCTAAAAATATGTCGATTGGCGACGCACACGGTCGTCAACCTAACACCCCAGCACCGAGCCCAGCCTCTGTATTTGTAAGTCAGGCACACCTTCGTCAACTTAATAACTCCACCGGCAGCCCAATCTGTACTGCTGTCTCCTTTTCAGTGGAACACACCACCACCATCAACATAACCGCCTACACCACGATCTTAAATTATGGCATACCAATGGGCGAGGAGCACCGTAACCTATATAAGTCCACCACCATCCCGACCCATATTTTCACGGAAAGAAGAGGTACATCATCATAATTATGTGTGCATGGCCTCTCCGCCATCGCAAGAGTCGTAGGCCAGCGTATCGCGGCGGCGTTGATTAGAGGGGTTGTAACCCTGGGGGATACACCTGAGGTCCAGTGCTGAACAGCCAGTCAACCCCGAACTGTGCCTTTCGCTAGACATGCACCGTAACCGCTGAGCTATCGGTCAGTGCTGACCTATGGACAATTGACTATGGTGCATATCAGACAGAATATGTTAGGCACACCGTCACCAACTTAACTCCAAATCATCAGGCGGACGATGACTCAGCTCCACTATTCGTAACGTTCGACAGGATGATACCCAGGCGAAGCACATCGTCGTCATCAAAACCACACCCCACCACCAGCCCGGTCTATATGATGGTCGAAAAATAGGCATACCGGCCGTTATCTTAACTCCACCACCAGCCCAATTGATACCCTATCGATGCAGGGGGGGGGACACAATCGTCATTAGCATGACGTCGCCGCCAACTTAACTTGTAGGAAGGCGAGGCCCACACGGACACCGATCTAACTACATCCCCCCTCCAATCCGATCCAGAACACTCTGTACGAAGGCGGGGCACGGCGCCACGAACTTACTAAACTCCACCACCAGCCCAACCTATTTGCCAGCACCATTTTTATGCTTTCATGGTTCGTATCTGGTGGGGCTCACCGCCATCATCAGTCAGTCAAAAACTCCACTGTCAAGCCAAGAAGCATGCCATCTATCAGGTACGATACAGGGTACAGTACGCGACAGCAGGTAAGAATCCCTCATTCCGGCTAAGGCCCGCGGCTTATTGTGATGTCAACGTTGAGCACAGGGTCTCAAACCCTATCACACAGGATTAAGAGCATCGCCCTCGCTAAGCACAAGTGCTTGGCTCGTACATTCTTGAAAATAAACCTTTTTTTTTCAGCCTGAAAAGATGATTTACTGCCAAATTCTCAGCACATGTCGCGTACTGTATCGCAGAGGTTTTAGGCCATCCATACCGTGAAGAGTAAGAAGAGCGTTGAATTCGCGCAGGCTTGCGACCGTTTCTCGGCGGTCGTTTTTTCCCCGACAACGGTGACGAGGGTGCTACGAAAAGTCAAACACTGCGGAATTTGTTCGGAAGGAGGCTCTCGACCAGATATTTACCTTAAGACACCTTGTTCGGTTTGTAGGGGCAGCCTTTTCCCGTTCAGGGAAACTCGACCGCCGAACAACGATCGCACCGACTTGCACATTCACGTGGAAACCCATGCCGCAAATTATCGGATGGCAAACACAACATCAATAACAATACCATAATAATAATAATAATAATAATAATAATAATAATAATAATAACAATAATAACAATAATAATATGAACCATAATAAAAAGTACTGCAAATACATGTTGCGGTTATGACGTGATATACCACACTATTATCGACCGGGTGACGTAGTAGCAGTACGAATATAGGTATTTAGTAGCAGTAGTAGCAGATAAGTAGTGTGTTATTACGGGGGACCATGGTAGATAGGACCAAATATTGTTAGTAAAAATGGGCTAGCTTAGGGGCCGCCAAGAAAGAAGAAGGAACAGGGGGGGGGGGGGGGGGGACGACAGACCCACACCGATGGCGTGGGGATGGAGCTTGGATGCAGCTTAGGATTTAAGAATAGAACGAAATGAGAAGGAAGGAGCAAGGACAGCAAATGGAGTAGACAAGCCGAAAGTTGGCACGGAAGGGAGGTAGACATGGTGGTGCGTGGGTTTCCTTTTGTTTCCGAGGTTTTCTTCTTTCGGGAAAGTTATGAGGGATCAATGTTGAAGATCATGCTGCACATTGTCGGATGGCAACAGAAATAATAATAATAATAATAATAATATACCTGGTATAGGTTTTTGGCTGTACCTTAGGTCCTATTTACTATGCCCCCCCCGTATTAGCAGTATTACCAGTAGTAATAGTATTACGGGGGACCATGGTTAATAGGACCAAATATTGTCAGTAAAAATAGGGAAATATATAGTATTTTGTGTGTACCGTAGGTCCTATTTACTATGCCCCCCCCCGTAATAGCAGTATTACCAGCAGTAATAGTATTACGGGGGGGCATGGTTAATAGGACCAAATATTGTCAGCAAAAATAGGGAAATATATAGTATTTTGTGTGTACCGTAGGTCCTATTTACTATGGTCCCCCGTAATACTAGGGTATCCTCGTACTGATCTCCCCGCTACCATTGTAGTTACTGCAACGGTAGTCTCCTCGTCACCTGTGGTCCCCTCGCAACTGTCCAAATTGCGGAAGTGTGCACCTGAACGGCACGGCACACACTTCCGGGCAAGAAGAAGCGCCCTGATACCTCCCTCCTGTTCAGGGCAGTGCTGACTATAGGGATTGCAACCCTTGAGCAAATCCGAGATCCCGGCTTATCGGCCAGCGGCCCCCGGATTGCGTTTTATGTAGAGATACGCCCTGACCACTAAGCTAACAGTCAGCCGCTGACTGAGCTAACAGTCAGCCGCTCTGACTGTTAGGCCCTCAGTGGTTGAAGTGGATCTCCATAGCGTTCATAACTCGTAACCTCGCAGTGGCTTGCTTGGCCCGTCGCTCCACGTTCGAAGGTTCGAACCGTGGTTAGGGTTCGAACCGTGGTGAAAACATTCGGGACTTTTTTTGCGTTGGTATGTGTGGCGGGTACCACTCCGAGCACCAAAAAGCGAGAACGCACCATCAATGCTACTGGCAAGTTATTAATAGTATCATCACTGCTGCTGTTATTATTATTATTATTATTATTATTATTATTATTATTATTATTATTATTATTATTATTATTATTATTATTTCTCTTGCCATCCGACAATGTGCAGCATGATCTTCAACATGGATCACTCATTAACTTTCCCGAAAGAAGAAAACCTCGCAAACAAAAAAGAAACCCATGCACCGAGTCTACCTCCCTTCCGTGCCAACTTTCAGCTTGTCTACTCTATTTGCTGTATTTGCTCCTTCCTTCTCATTACGTTCTATCCTTAAATCCTAAACTGCTGCTGCTGTTATTGTTGGACAATTTGCTATCCGGCAATGCCCGATGAAGTCGTTCGACCCCTCGTATGTACTTGGTACGCAGGGAAGCAAGTAGGGAACAGATGAAAGCCCTACGAGTAGCAAGCAAGGGAGCTACAACAATTTTTTGCGTTGCCACCTCTTGGGGCGTTCAGACGGGGGGGGTTGACGATCAAAAGTAAGTGGCGATTACAACAGCGACGGCCACTGCGTGATTGGCGAGCGATTCACGTTGATGCCCGAGTTGGAATACCAGGAGTCTTACGCACGGCACAGGGCGCCACGCCATCCTCCCTGCCGGTACTGCTGTGCGGTGACGCTCTCTTCTATATCGGAGGAGGGCCGTAGCAAATAGGACCTACGGTACAAACAAAAACCTATATATTTCCCCATGTTTACTATTAATATCAATAACAACATTTGGTCTTATTTATTATGGCCCCCCGTAATATACACTGCCAGCATATATTATATACTATACCATGTACTCCTACACGCGTGATAACACCAAAGTTGCCACAACCATTGCTCCGTTCGCAGTCTCGCGCATCTCGAAGGGATTAGCTCAGCGTACTGCTATTCGTATTGCCTTATACTCGCCAGTTGACGATGTGCAGCATACCTGGTACATTCCAACACCGTTCACTCAGGAAAAAAAAACTGCAGGTATAGGTCTCTTTCAAGGGACCTCGCGATAAGCTAAAACGGTTTATGAGGGACCTCTCCGGCCCGGCGTACTAGGGTGTCACTTCAAAAGGGCTATCTATTACCCGAATAAACAGCGCATGGTTGAGCCCGATACTATATCAATCGGGCACTCCACTATCTTACGTGGAGAGTATCCCTGCTATCACTCGCATACCCACTGTTTTTGCGCTCGCTACCCTCGCTCCGAAGTCCCATTTACCCCCTTTTCCCATCTACTGTAACGAGTACCCTTCCGCCTCCAAGCGCAAGGGCCAAGCCCCCATGTCGAAACCAAAGAAGCATTGAACGACAACCCGCCCCATCCATCAAAGCGCTGGCGGGTCGGCGGTAACTTACAGCTGCTGCGTGCACATACTTCAAAGCGCGGCAGGGCCGTTGTGCGCTGGGTGAACACACGTATGGAAAGCTGCGGGAAAGATCGATCGGCGTTTTGTGTACAAGACTCACTTCCCTGCTTTCCTTTTCGTTGATCACAACCACCGTCATGGTAAAGGGTATAGTGCACTATGCACGATGATTTTCATGTTCAGGACTTCTTCCTTTGACAAGGCCCCTCTTCTTCTTTTCGTTTTTTTTCGTGTTGTGTCCTCTCGTTTCACCACAGATCGTAACTCAACCCCCCCCCCCCCCCTCCCTATTTTTTATAGGATGGGTTGGCGTCGGTTGGCAACGACGCTGTAAAACATGCCGCTCACTACGTGAGCTAGACAACCAGGGTACCGTTTTTTGTTTTTTTTGGCGGTCGCCCACAGCTGGTTGTCGAGTTAGATCATTTGTGCGAGGTAAAGAACCTTTACTTCGCACAATTGGGAATGATCGTATCTCGTAGTGTTCAAGGTAAGGCACCCAAGAAGCAGTTACATAGTACTCCCATTGCTGTCTCTGGAAATGCCTACACCGGAAATAAAATCAACTCATTGAAGCTGTCATCTACATGAAAGTCCGCCTCACATGCGGTTCTTCTAGTAGGATGCGGCTCACCCTTCACGCGACTCGCCAGACACCTCACGGCGCTTCGCACTTGGTGTAAGCAAAGCCTGCCTGGTCGGTGAAAACCCGACATGCTCCGTCCCGGTATTGTAGGGATGCGAGGGTCTATGGTCATACGACTACGGCCATGCATGATATCGAGTACATCTCTCTTATCGAGTACCAGTACCCCCCCCCCCCCCCCCCCCCCTCCCCCCACGAAGCTGTCATCTATATGAAAGTCCGCCTCACAAGCGGTTCTTATTTCAGGATGCGGCTCACCCTTCACGCGACTCGCCAGACACCTCACGGCGCTTCGTGTAAGCAATGCCTGCCTGGTCGGTGAAAAACCGACATGCCCCGTCCCGGCATTGTAGGGATGCGAGGGTCTATGGTCATACGACTACGGCCATGCATGAGATCGAGTACATCTCTCCTATCGAGTACACCCCCCCCTCCCCCCACCCCCACCTTCTGCATGCCTCCTCAGCCAACGCGTTGTCATGGCGCAGGACACCAGCGCGGTGGTATCCATGTGGTGTAGTTCAGGTTAGGCGCTCAGCGAGGGCGCGAAGCCACTAAGAGGCGAAGCTTCCGCCAACTGATCGCCACTCGCAACAACCTGTCCCCCCCATCGCCCTCGGGACGCCTCCACAACAACAAGAAGACATTTCGATTAGCTGTTTGTCATGACGCAGGACATCGGCGCGGTATCTAGGTGAATCGTTTAGGCTATAGGTGCTCGACGAGGTCGCGAAATCATCCGGAAATAGTGTAACGCGAAGCGGCTTGCCCTCTGCTCTGATGCCGCCGTTGTTATAATGTACGATAAACGAACCGTCTGTATCTATACTAATCTTGTCGCAATAGATCCACGATAATATGCGAAAACAGTATCAGCAGGAGAAGCAATAAAAGTACTGGTACTGTACGTAGTGTATCGTATAGTAAAGTACAGGAACATGGGCCCGTACTGTGGTACGTGATCGTATCTTGGGGTCATGTAGAATACGGCGATCACAACTTATTACGGCGATCACAGCAGGTGATCGCACCGGAGGAGTGATAATCCCCACGCTCTCACGCTCCACCACCACCACCGCTCTCTCGGGGACGGCCACATAAGCGCTATCTTTCCAACCATGTTTCTCTCTTTTCTTGTACCGGGTATTGATTAACGTAATTAATTGTATCTGACGCTCGTCGGATGTCATCCTCCGTCTGCGAGTCTCTTCTCGATATATTTACATCATCATCATCATCATCATTATCAATCACCACATTCTTACATGTTACAAGCCTCATTCTTATTGCCGTTGCTAGGCTTCGACTCCGTCGGCCAAGTGTCCCATGCCGAGACACACCACCCCACAGGGTGTCATACCTTCCCCCAACGCCTGCCTGCTCAAGCGCGAGCTCAAACATACCAGGTAATACATTACTCTGTACGAGTAGAATTATTTGAATTTCACGAGTGAGTCGGGTCGGGTCGGGTCGGGTCGGGTCGGGTCGGGTCGGGTCGGGTCGGGTCGGGTCGGGTCGGTTCGGTTCGGTTCGGTTCGGTTCGGTTCGGTTCGGTTCGGTTCGGTTCGGTTCGGTTCGGTTCGGTTCGGTTCGGTTTGGTTCGGTTCGGTTCGGTTCGGTTCGGTTCGGTTCGGTTCGGTTCGGTTCGGTTCGGTTCGGTTCGGTTCGGTTCGGTTCGGTTCGGTTCGGTTCGGTTCGGTTCGGTTCGGTTCGGTTCGGTTCGGTTCGATTCGGTTCGGTTCGGTTCGGTTCGGTTCGGGTCGGGTCGGGTCATTTGACTCGACTCAACCCGGCCTATGACCCAAACAGTGAAAAACCCTGATAAATACCTCTAGTATATAGGGAAACAGGGAATACGGCGTGGCCTTATCGTCAGGCTCCAGCCTTCCGGTGTTCGGAGAAGTTTCGATGTTAAGAAAATAGAAAATAGCTGTTGCGCTGTTGCTATTATTATTATTATTATTATTATTATTATTATTATTATTATTATTATTATTATTATTATTATTATTATTATTATCATTTTATCCATCCTTGCGCTGTTGCTATTATTATTATTTTATCCATCCGACAATGAATGGGCGGCATGAGTGCCAACGTCGATAACTCACAAACATTGCAGAGCTTGTCTTGTTCCCGTGTTCCCGTAGTCCGACAAAATTGGTGGGCATACTTGGCGAGGCATGCCGCGGCGCGTGACAAGTCTTTGTGTGGCGAAATTTCTACGTACACTATAATCCAGTAATGGACGACGGTGACCGCTGTGGGTATTGCCATGGACCAGTCACGCGGCACAGTTACATAGTACCGCCATTGCTGTCTCTAGGAATGGCCACACCGGGAAATAAATCAACTCATCGACGCTGCCCCCCACTGCAAGCCGCCTCGTAGGCTCACATTCTTTTCGGAGAGTTTTTTTCCCCATAATTTCCGAAGTAATTGGAGATATGTATCGGAGAGCTTTTTTTCCATAATTTCCCAAGTTTTAAGTTTGGAAATAACTGGAGATATGTATAAATATACGGAGGTGTTCTGTCAGTATTCGTGAAGTTCTCCAGAAGCAAAAAATCAAGTTCGTTAAATTTCACATATTATTTGGAGAAAAAAAAATCAGGGAAATATGGAAGATTGAAAAATTGCGCGAAAAAAAGGTCGAAATTATAGGGTTTCCCCGTAAAAAAAGAAAGTCGTCTCGAGGTTACGCCGCCAAATTATACGTAAAAATTGAAAAACCTAGAAATTTTACCACGACGAAAAAATCTGACGAGAGGTACTTCTACGGCATATTTTTTTTCGTCGTGAGGACGAACAGCTGCGAACAGACCGCAGCCAGGCTATCCCCATCTCCCAGCCTTGACATCCCTCATCTCGTGCGCTGTAAGCAATCCACAGCAGCAGCAGCAGCAGTGTGCCACGACGACAATTCCGCTTCAACGTGTGGCCGGCCGGCACCGCGGGAGATAGATACTGCTTTCTGTTCGTGTGAACCCCATCTACAGCTCTACGCTGATCGCATGTTGAGTTTCTTGTCGACGAAAGGAAACATGTCCTCGGGTGCACGCAGCAAGGGGCATGCAACCACACCAACAGCGAGCGCAAAATACATTCCCTTTGCACTGGCACCCCGCCGAGCCGAGACCATCGCCAAGGCTGTGGAGAGCCGTAGCATGCCGGACTGGGGGTCGAGGGGGATGGCGTTGGGCCTGTGAGGGCGACCGGGAGCAACAGCTCTCCAGTGCGTCTGGGTGATAGCTTTGGCTTGCTGGGACGCTCACCGGAGTTGGAATTTGTGGGCACGAGAGGTGGGGGAGCTGCTGCTGTCGTTGGAGGTTCGAGCGGGGTGGAGGAGGCAGATGAAAAGGACGAGGATGATGAGCAGGGGGGGGAATAACGCAGGCGGCGGTACCGCAGCAGGTTGTGCTTGAGGTTGTATGTAGCGGATCATTCGGAGCATATACATGGCGTTCGTACGAGTATGATGTACGAAGAAGCAGGACGGAGGATCGCTCCATATGATTTTGCGTTTTTGAAGCTTGCTGTCCAGATACGAGTGTTTTAGACCACTACAGCAGTAGCAGTAGTAATACCAGGTATGATACCTGGTGTGTTTGCTGTATGTACTCGTACGTCCAGCAACTGCTGCTGTACGAGCTTCAGGCATACATACAGTAATCAACACACACACGTGATTGGACCCTCGAATGGAAGGGGTGTACAACGGCAGTAGCGCCAGCCAGTTGATAACCAACCGGAGGTTTTAGTTCTTGCGGGTTCATGTTTTGTATCTGGTGAGAGTATGAGGAATGCGCAATCGACACCGGAAATATAGTTCCTGGTAGATGAAAAAGCGGGCCGAACGTCGAGATCTACATCATTTCCGCAGACTACTCGCCAAACTACTGTGGTTCAAACGTCACGGCGAACTTCGCGACGATTTATTTTGCCAGAAAATGACGGAGACGACGTTTTTTCACGACGTTTTTTTATATTTTACGGGGAAACCCTCTATTAGTAGGTTGCAGCTCACCCTTCTTGCGACTCACCGAACACCTCACGGCGCTTCGCGCTTGGTGCAAGCAATGTCTTCCCGGTCAGTGAAAACCCGACGTGCTCCGTCCCGGTATTGTAGGGATGCGAGGGTCTAATTCATACAACTTCGACCATGCATTACATCGAGTACACCCCCTCTGCCTCGTCGTCAAAAATAGAATCGTTGTGTCGAGACTCGAGACGGGGGTCGCTCTACATATGTCGTGGCTCCTACTATTTTACTGTGTTTTTGTACAACTGTAGTATTGGTGACACACACTTCTTTGAGTACACGGGACTTGTCAGCTGCGAGCCGAGCGCGGGTCGGCGGGCGAGCTGCGAGAGCATTTCACGCGCATGACTGGATGGAACACAGCAGCAGTGATACATTACCGACAGCAATTCCCCGCGAAGAAAAACGAAAAAAAAACTGAAACTGTAACGGTCACTTAAAACAACAGCCTTCCGGTTTGTCGAACTCCGCCTTCGATTTTTGAATTTCTGATTTCATCAAAGCTGAGAGACGGCTTGCCTCTCACGACAAGAACAGTTCGCAGCTCAACTCTTCGCCGACAAGGACCCAACCAGGCCTGACGCCCACCGCCTCCTGATCCGCTGTCTGCCGAACGGACAACGGTGTCGCTTCCGCAGTTGCTCTCGCGCGATTGATTATCTGTCGTCGTGGCGTGGCCGACCAATTTCAAATTCGACAAACGGCAAGCGCGCACAAAAAACAGCTCAGAAAAGAGGCAACGAGGCATAAACAGGCCACGTCCTCCAGCGAGCGAGGACATAGCTCTCTGCTCTCGGCAGTGACATCATCATCGATAAGCTGCACGGCGGTGGAACTTGCACAAGGTTGCAGCAAGCCCGGTAGTTTCTCTTGGCGGTTCTGGCTGCATCTCTCTCTCTCTCTTGCCGTGCCTGCCTGGCTTGAGAGGTGAGAGTATGGAGCAGTTCGACATATTGCAGACTCTTGGAAGGGGCAGCTTTGGAGTGGTTCGAAAGGTCAGACGAAAGGCTGACGGCAAGTCGCTGGTCGTCAAGGAGATGGATTACGGCGCTGCTGACGAGAAGCAGAAGGAGCAGATCGTGGCTGAGGTATGCGCGAGACACAAAGGGGAGGGAACCAGAGCACTGCGCTATGATTAGGGTTTCGGTTTCGGTCGGCGCCGTTATCGTTGCTGGCGATGGCGCTGTCGTTGTCGTCTGTCTTGTACCTCTTGGGGCGTAAATATAATCCACGTGTATGTCTTGATATTAGTGTAGAACGGTTATTATATTTGCGTCCGTTATGGTAAAGATGACACCGCCCGTTGGTACAGCTGCTATAATAGCACAGCAGTATGAATATGTTTGGTATACGTACTACCAGCACACTGCTACCTGGTACAGAAGTACGTGCTCTGGACGTAGAGACGACCGACACGTACGTAACGCTGCAATACGTCAAGTACTCGTAGCAGGTGATCGTGTCATGCATAACCGAAGCACGAATGAATGCGCCTTGAACACCTTTCAGGACCGGTGGGATGGCGATTACATGCCATATCCGGCAGTAATGCCCCACCTACATGATAGTGCCGGCACTATATTCATACGTGGCAGAAGCCGGCACTATACCGCACACTGCGTCACTGGTTAGGGTAACCCCATACCAGGTATGTATGCGTCAAGTGTTGACCCTTTTAGAACCGCAGTCCCGTTTTGGGGACAAACTACTTCGAATTTGACTGGTTTGTCCCCAACAACGGGACTGCGGTTCTGAAGGGGTAAGTCAGGTGTTGAGCGATTTCGCGCAACCGGTAGTACTCAACCGGCGCTATGGAGAGACCACTACTAGTGACTGCCGCAGCCCTATATCCCTATATCGCTCGAAAGCAGAGCTCGGCCTCTCGAGAGCTCGTACGCTATGAAAATCGGTTGCGACAGCACCGCACAGGCGGCGGATCTGTACGTTGGTGACAAAGGCTACGCGCACTCGTACGTTGGTTTGCCTGTCTCGTCCATCGAACGAGTGGATCTTGGGCTTCCTGTGCATACATACATACCAGGTATGGTACATACGTACCCCGTACCAGAAGTACATCCAAGTATTTTTACTACCAGGTACCTGGTATTAATTTGTACCAGGGGTACCTTGTTTTGTGTAAGCTGCTTGTTGAGCTTCATCGATAGGATATGAGCATGTACGTACGTATGTCATGAGTACACGTCTGCACAGAACAGCAGCGACATCATGGTCATGAACTCGTACCTCGTACCAACCACCGCGGTGTGTTTATGTGTGTGTTCTTCACTTGAAACCGTTCTTTCTACCCGTCGACATCCAGCACAACCAGTGTCCGTGCCGATTCTTCAATCCTAGAAGATATACCTGGTACAAGTTATGTGGTCATCAAGCTACGCCACAGAGATACTACGTTGCCACGTACCTGGTACCTGGTACCTGGTATGCAGTAAGCACAGCAGTGGGAAATGCAATGCCATGTCTTGATACTGGATACGACAGGCACGGCATACACATTCTATAAAATAGAGAAACGAACGGAAACAAAGAAGAAAAACTAAAACAACGAAGACAAATCGAAAGAGACAAGAAAAAAGAGAAAAAATAGAAAGAACAAACTGTCGCGCCTGCCCCCGCAGGCGATGTGGCAAACACTTGAAAAGAACGAGCTGGAAAAAGAAGAAGAAAAGAAGAAAAACACCACTACTTGTAAACTGAGTAGGACAAAGAACCAAGGGAGAATAACAAAGGGAAAGTAACAGGCAAGCCAAAGTACAAAACGCCCTCCAGGTAGCGGCAGCAGTTTGTGGCACGAGCAGCATAGCCAGGTTTTCCCTGCTAGTCCGCTTGTTACCTTGCTACCCTCACTGCCGTCTCCGTCCTACGTTCGTCAACTGTGCCCAGCCCCTTGGCGTCAGACAATACGAAACAAGCAGAGCTAGCTAGTCATCCACCCACGCCACACGACTCCTTCAACACGGCTTATCAATCGAAAAAAGGAAGAGAAATAAGTAAAATGAAAATCACGGGGAACCAGCGCTAGAAAGAAAAAAAACGAAACGAAAAAAAGAAAAGACAAAGGAAGCCCACGTCCGAACCAGCTGCACCAGTTGGTGGCACTAGTAGTATAGTCATGTTCTACTTCCTACAGTAGTCGGCCTGGTGCCTCGCTACCCTGTCTGCCATCTCCTTCCTACTTTCGTCCATCGCAGTTTCCCTTCTACTCCTCCTGTCCCCCCCCCTCTCCGCATTTCGTTGGTCGTGTTCTCTCCCTCTCCTCCTGTTGCCCCCTCCCCCCCCATTCCCTTGGACACCACCCACGGCGGCTGCGCGGCGCTGCCTAGCTTAGCCTCAGCCTCGTGCCACCTCACCAGGAACCGTTCGGCTGCTTTCGACTTTACTGACTGCTGTGCTCTTATGTGAAAGCTTAGCCTCAGCCTCGCGCCACCTCACCTTGAACCGTTCGGCTGCTTTCGACTTTACTGACTGCTGTGCTCTTATGTGAAACTTCCAGTATTTTTCAAGTACCAGGTAAGACCCGACCATGTATATCATATTCATACATACGAGCATATGCACGAAACGAAAAGGACACGTCGCGCTGACGTGCAATCGCCAGCTGTCGGGCGATTCATGACATTATCGTAACTCCATTCATAAATAAATAAGTCTTGTAGTGACTATTGAATCATACGGCGTTAGCGGCAGCCTGCCAGATGATAAGAAGATGAAGATAAAGGATTTCCGCGCAGGATGACCCGAATGAAAAAAAAAACTCCTACGAGAACCAGGTACGATCTATGATACGTATGATACCATGGTACTTCGAAGGATCAGGTGTCTTTATTTGTACCCGGCATCCGGTACCACCATACGTATACAAATACGGAAGATAACACATCCCACGGGACGACCAGAATGATAACCTGCGCATGTATACTTCGAAGCATCTGTGCATTTGCATTCGCACCTGGTGTATACGCGTATATATATATATATACAGCAGTAGTACCTGGTATCACGCTGCTGCCTCTTAGGACGAATTTCGGAGGTAATTTCTTTAATTTCTCAACAATGGGGAGAGGGTATGAACGCCGAGTGATTCGCGCCATGAATGGAAAGGTAAAGGTTCCACACCCCACAGCTCGGGCAGATCATGATCTACGTACGTACAGCAACATATCGGTTAATTCTTCGGAAATACAATTTATTTCCTCGCCCGGCTTTGTGAGAGATTTGTTTGTGCAGGATCTGCACGCATGGTACAGATCCAACCCAGGAAACATGTGCTATAGGTCATACAGATCACACAGGTCCCACCCGGCAACATGAGCTAGATCACACAGATCATGCAGATATGGGATATATTGATCTGCCTTGAATGATCTAGATCATGATCTATTTGTAGATGATCTCTCCGAGGGTTTCGACAAGATAACTAAAAAACCCACCGTTTCGTGTGCGTGCCGCCCTTGTTTTTTGGAGAAAATCGGCTCGGAACACCGTCCCAGGGTGTGTGTTATCTTATCACCCCCCGGTGATATACGGTCACCGGTACTGTTCATACTTCATACAGCTGTGTTCCTGTGTGTACGAGCAGGCGTGGCGCCCCCCGTCTTATCAATGTATTGCAAGTTCATTGGACTGATGCTTATATATGGCAGTGGTACCGCAAACTTTCCACAAAAAAAATGGATTCTGAAGATACCCGCCAGAATTTTTCGGGTACAGCTTGCTATGATATGAGCACGAATTCTTCGAACGGAAAAGTTCCACACTTTTGGAGGGAAACCCCGAAAAAAAAACAATTCTATGGGCCGATGTTGGGCCAAGATCGGGTTCGGAAAAACTCCGGCGGATGCTTCAGTTCGGAGCGGCGAGATTCCGAGTCCTCGACAGACATCGATCGACCAATGCACCGACTGCGTCACGAGACCTGAACGGGGTGCGTTCGTCAGGGGCTCCGACCCATCCTAGGCTCGCCGTCCTAGGCTCGCCGTGTTCACACAATGGCTGGTGATATGTGGCGGGCGCTAGCCAGGCGTGCCAGTATAACTAAAAGGCAATTGGCCGCGGGTGTGCAGAAAACAGATGACAAAGTTTCTCGATCCGTCTCGAATGGCAAAAATACAAGTAGAAAAAAAACAAATTTCGCCGCCTGTAGCCGTGTGACGAAACGTAAGAAAAAATCAAAAATTATTTCCCTTTTTTTTCCCACAGCGGCGGCACGAGAATAGCTTCAGCTGTTTCTTGAAAGCAATCTATTAAAACGAAAAAGTAGTTGTACATTCAACCTGGATCACCATCTACGGCCTTCGCTTGGCGCAGCCTGAGGGGAAAATATACTGCTCGCGAAAGCTCGCCGATTTTTGCGCGTGTGCTGATACTAGCATTGGTTTAAAATCGTATCTTCTTGTTGTTTCGTACTGGAAGGTGAACATCTTGCGCGAGCTGCGGCACCCGTTCATCGTTCGCTACTACGATCGCATCGTCGACCGGCGGAAGACGCGGCTGCACATTCTGATGGAGTACTGCACCACCGACTTGGCCAGGCTCATCCGCGCCAGGAGGCTGAGGGGGTGAGCGTAGGTGTTGGCTGGCCATGGCTGGCAGTATACGATCTGCGAACTTGTACGGCAATGTATTCATAGTAATAGTACATTTTGTTTCCCTCTACAAGGCATGCAACTTTGGACGTTAATATAATGAGCGTTTGTACATCAACATGGAGACGAAGCGTTCGTTATATTTCCGGCCCCAGTCGTGTGTATGTTCATCCTGCATGTCGTCACATAAAAACCGTGCGTAGTACGAGTACTCGATCGAAGTATCACGACTATTAATAACAATAACAATATATCACACGCATAGCCGGTCGCCCCGGTGGTTCAAGTGGTCAACCTCGAATTCTACTTGTGTTTGAGTTCGGGTTCGAGCCCCAGGTGGGTCGGACATTTGACTTTATTTGCAAAAATAAAAATAAAAAAGGATTCAATTGTTGAGAGCGCCTTGCAGCGTGGGTAGGCACAATTCGATGCGAGTCGACGAGGGAAGAAAAGGCTGAAATCTTCTCGCGATAAAAATGAAGGCACGTACCGTAGCGGGAAGGGGGTAGAAGAGCCTGCTATGTGACCCCGGATCTGAGTTACGAGTTGGAAGGAGAGAGAGAAGAAGATGTGCGAAGATAATGAATGGGATGAGCAAAAAAAAAATAAAAAAAAATGTAAGTATGAGTTTCATCGACGAAAACCTCAATATCACAGGCTGATGTTTTTTGTTCCTGTTTTTTTTCCCCCAAGCAGTCAACCATTGTAGTACCGCAGTCCCGTTTCTGGGACAAACTACTTAGAAATTGACTGTATATATATACACGGTATATTTCGTCTAGCCCTTCATGCCTTACATTTCGGGATGTACATAGCACGGCAGTGGTATCCTACGACAACGATTCGAGCCCCACGCGCGCCAGTCATAGATCTAAAACGCAGAATTCCGCGCACATTCACCGCAGTCAGAGAGAGACATTTCGTACCCGAAAAATACATTAATTATTGTTAACTCGATTTTGGTACAGAACGCATTGTTACGGAGTCTGTCGACGATTGACCCTATGCCAGGTGGCAACTAACTTCTGTACTACGCGTACCTGGTAGGCAACCAATAAGTAGTTGTCGGCGGCTTGTATTCAGCCCGCCAGCTATTCGCATAGATAATTCACAGCCTTAGTGCGGTTTTGGTTGCCTGAGAGGGGAGCAGTAACTTGACGACTACAGCGTCGGCAACACAAAGCAGCCAATCACAGCAGGGCTGCTGGTTGGGGGGGGGGGGGGGGTGCCCGAAGTGCAACGTGATGCCATGCACGAAATGCTAGCAGCATGATGATACAGCATGAGTGTTGGGCCCTCTACAATGCCGGTTAAGTAGTGCCGGTTGCCCGCTGTAGGGCCTGTGGAATCACTCGACACATATGGGATTCACTAGTGTCGTGCAGTAGGGTGCGGAGTAATTGGTGCCGGTTGGCGCTATATTGCCGGTGTTGTTGGCTGGCGCATACGGGCACTATAGAGAAGGGCCACTACTCTGTATACCTGGTACCTGGTATACTTGTACTGCTGCACGGTCGTCCTATCATACGCGCACGAACGATGCTACTGCTGTACCGCATTTTCGCCTACTGAGCTGCTACACCTGGAGCAGTGCTGGTCCTCGGCCTCCCTCTCTCTTTTTCCCTCCCTCCCTCCCTCCCTCCCTCCCTCCCTCCCTCCCTCCCTCCCTCCCTCCCTCCCCCCCCCCTCTCTCTCGCTCCCTCCCTCCCACCCCGCCTTCCGCCACCCCCTCCCTCCACCCCCCCCCCCCCCCCCCCGCCTCCCTCCCTCATTTACGTTTTTTCCTTTCGACCACTTTTGGCGCCGTCTTATTGTTGCTGTGCGTGTCTGTCCCGCAGCGAATATTTGGACGAAGCATTCCTATGGAACCTCCTGTGCCAGGTCGTAGTCGCCCTAGAGTTCTGCCATGGGAGGCTGGGGAGGGGCGGGGCGAGGAGGCCGATAATTCACCGCGACCTGAAGCCCGACAATGTCTTCCTCACCAGCGATAACGTTGTCAAGGTGCGTACATACCTGACGGGGGGGCGGGGGGGGGGGGGGGGGGTTGTGTGATCATGTCATGCACTTCCGTAGGTGTATGACCATGGACCCTCGCACCCCTTCAATGCCGGGATGAACACGTCGGGTTTTCGGGGCGGGGCGGGTAGGAGGGTGGAAGAGGGGGGAGGGGTGGAGGGGAGGTAGTCGCAGGAGGGGGGGAGTGTTAGCCCTGAAGAGGTGCTCGCACAAGGCGGCAAGAAGCGGCTCGAAATCTGGGGGAGGAAACGTCGTCGTTGAAGGGGGAGAGCGCTTCTCTGTGACCACGACGGTCGGGGTTTCGTATGCTGCCGTAGGAGGCCAACCTTTTTGGGAGCGTCAAGGCCCCTTTTCGGCCTTGACTCTGTTAGTATGGCAGTCCCGTTTTGGGGATAAATCATTTAGAATTTGAGTGGTCTGTCCCCAAAACGGGACCGCAGTCCTATAAGGGTGACTATGCCGGTTTTTCGTAGTGTTGGGCGGCGGCCAGTCGAGGGGTATACTTGGGGTCTCCTAGTATCTTCGCGGAAGGGGGGGGGGGGGGGGGTACTCGATAGGAGGTATGTACTCGATCTCATGCATGGCCGTACTCGTATGACCATAGGGGGGGGGCATAGGGGGGGGGGGGGGGGGGGGGGTGTTGAAGGACAGGAGTAAGGGCGAGAGGGTGGTCGGTTGGTTGATCGGCTGCCCGGCGCATGCTCGTTTTCATGCCTTTTTTACATCTTGTCTGGCATGTTGCCCCCGTACTTCTGGTGGTTCTCGTGGTGTCGGTGTTGTGGTTTTGGTGGTGCTGGTGGTGTCGGTGTTGCTGTGGTTCTGGTGGTGCTGGGGCTGCTAACGATCCCCGTCGTTTTTACCGTTGTGATGACCGTTGTGATGACCGTTGTGATGACCGTTGGTATTGTCGTTGGTGGTGGTGGTGATATTATGCATCGGTGTTGCTCTGTTTTTCTCACCTTAATCTACTGACCTACTGCCGAGTTTCGGGGGGAAAACATCGACTTGACAGAAGCTGAATTGTATTTGTTTTCCCCCCCCCCTTCAAAACTCTGCTGCTGTGCTCGGTGCTCAACCGAGCCTCTCTCACACCCAACCTGTTTGTCCGTATTCGCTGTTTTTTTCTCCGTCCGTCCGTCCGTCCGTCCACACCCACCCTACGCGGCTAAATCTTATCCTCCTATCACGGGGGACCATAGTAAATAGAACCTATGGTACATTCGAAAACCTCTAAATTTCCCAATTTTGACTAACAATATTTGGTCCTATTTACTATGGTCCCCCGTAATGTTAAACTATTATGTAACAGTTGGGAGACTTCGGCCTTGCCAAGGAGCTGAGCGGAGCGCAGCTAGCGGAGACCAGCGTGGGCACGCCTTATTACATGTCGCCGGAGCTGATCAACGAACAGCGCTACGACGAGCGGACCGATGTCTGGTCGCTGGGCTGCTTGATGTACGAGGCGGCCGCCCTCTCGTGAGTTGCTTGTTTCATGGGGTCAGGAGGGGGAAGGGGTGGGAATTGGGTTGGGACGGATGGGGGGGGGGTTGTGTGGATGGATTGGTGCAAAATGGTGGAGTTTGTGGTGTATTTAAAGTTTTCGTCCTAACGATGTAGTCTGTATCGTGTGGGGTGTGCTGACTTCAACGTGGCGTTCAGTAGTTTTTTTTCGTCTCGGGTTTTACACGTTTTTTTTTCGTGTGTTGTCCTGCAGCAGCAGCATGGTACCTTGACTCTTGTGCTTACAGCAGCAATGATAGTGTAGCGATATTTATCCACCTCCGGCCTGCCTTCCTTCCCTTCCTCCCTCCCTCCCTCCTTTTTCCCTTCTTCCCTTCTTTCTACTAAGTTTTTGGTTTTATTTTTGTTGTTGCTAATTTCGTTTTTGTTGCTGTTGGTGTAGCTGTGGTAGTGGTTCTGATTGTGGATGTAGTCGTCGTTGTTGTTGATATTGTTGTTGTTGTTGTTGTTGTTGTTTTTGTTGTTGCCCCACGCTGCGGTGCCACTGCTGCTGCTGCTGCTACTTCTGCAGCACTCTGTTTTACCTTTTGCCACGAACTTCGGTTGGCCACACGTAACAGTATTCTGTTGGTTGTTTGTTTGTTGTCGTGCGTTTCGCTGCGCTGCCATTGCTGATGCCTATTGCTGCTGTACCCGCGTCAACGCCGCGCCTGCCCATAGGCGTCCGTTCAACGCGCACAACCAGCTGTCCCTGGCGATGAAAATTAACACGGGAAGGGTGGCGCCCCTCCCCTCCCGGTACTCCTCGGAGCTGTTCGCGACGATCGAATGGATGCTCAACAAGGCGGTGAGTATTGTCGTGAGCCGTAACCGTACCGGTAACCTTTTACGTAACGGTAGCCCTAACTGTATCGGTAGCTGTAACCGTATTGGTAACCTCAACTTTAGCCCTAGCCGTAACCTTAATTCGTAGCCGTAACGGTAACCTTATCCGCAACGGTAACTTTCTCCGTGACGGTAGCCCTAACCGCGTCGGTAGCCGTAACGGTAACCTTATCTGTAACGGCAACCTTAACCGTGGCCGTAACGGTCACCTTAACTGCAACGGTAACCATCTCCGGAACCGTAGTCCTAACCGTAGCCGTAATGGTAACCGTAGCCGTAACGGTAACCATAGCCGTAACGGTAACCTTATCCATAGCGGTAACCTTATCCATAACGGTAACCTTAACGGTAGGATACGGTAACCTTCACCGTATCGGTAACCCTAACCGTATACGTAACGGCAACAACCCCCTTCCCCGAACCTCAACCGTACGCGTCACCGTTACGGTACCCGTACCCCGTAACCGTACACGTATCCCCACTCGCGAAGATTACCAGCATGTTCATCGTGGCAGGGGCGCCAAATTATCTCACACCAGTTTTGTCTATATATATATGTAGCCCACTGTTTTTTGGCCATGCCGTTTACGTCTAATTTACCTCCCTCCTCCCTCCTCCCTTTCGCCTCCTTAGTTCCTCCGCTGAACGCCTCGCATGTCCCGATGGTCCACGCGGGCTCTTTATCTAAAGCGCCACAAGAACCCACCCCGCCCCCCCCCCTCTTCCCTCACGCCTCCCTATTCCCGCCGCTGAACGCCTTCCATGTCCCAATTTTCCACGCGGGCTGTTGATGTACAGCGCCACAAGCGGCCTCGAATGGAGGACCTTGTGAAGGTACCAGGGTTGCAAGCTCCTCTCCGCGAGAATCGCCTGGTTGTGAGGGAGTTCCAGTTTCAGCAAAGGTGGGGAGCGGGAGGAGGGAAGGGGAAGGGGAGGTGTTGTTGGTGTTGGTGTTGGTGTTGGTATTGGTGGTGTGGATGGTGAATTGTTGTTGGTGTTATGGTTGTCGCTGTTGTTGCACCGTAGCAGTACGTTGTTGTTGGTGCTGTCTTGTCGTCGCTGTTGTCGCTGCTGCTGTTGGTGCGGGTCAAAGGCGTCAGGAGACGGTCAGTGTCAAGGGAAAGCGTGCGTCGGTCAAGGGTGCAAATCCGAGTGTTCCACACTAAAACCTTGTACTTTGGCGTCCGTCAAGGTAAATGAACAGAAAAATGCCGTCCGTCAAGGGGTTAGAGTGCCGTCTCCTGACATATTTGGTGTTGGTAGTCATGCTTTACTGTTACTCGTGTTGTTGTTTCGTTGCTGCTGTTTAGGGATGTGAGGGTTAGGGTAAGGGTTGCACTCGTGTTAGCCGCGTTGCGAGGAGCGAGCCTAGAGAGCCCGCGGGAACAAGGGCAAACCCCCCTTTTCGTGCCTCGTCCATGCCGTTCACAAACCCAGACCACCGCACTATATTCCTCTGTGCCGCGGCCATGCTTAACTCGGGTAGAACCCGATAAAACCCACGTGCATCCGTGTGATGATTCCACGGTAGGAATTCGATACCCCCCCCCCCCCCCCTATTTTTTATAGGTTGGGCTGGCGTCGGTTGGCAACGACACGGTAAAACATGCCGCTCACTACGTGAGCTAGACAACCAGGGTACCGTTTTTTTTTTGTTTTTTTTTTTTGGCGGTCGCCCACTGCTGGTTGTCGAGTTAGATCATTTGTGCGAGGTAAAGAACCTTTACTCCGCACAACTGGGAATGATCGTATCACGTAGTGTTCAAGGTAAGGCACCCAAGAGGCAGTTACATAGTACTCCCATTGCTGTCTCTGGAAATGCCTACACCGGAAATAAAATTAACTCATTGAAGCTGTCGTCCATATGCAAGTCCGCCTCACAAGCGGTTCTTAGAAGGATGCAGCTCACCCTTCATGCGACTCGCCGGACACCTCACGGCGCTTCGCGCTTGGTGCAAGCAATGTCTGCCTGGTCGGTGAAAACCCGACATGCTCCGTCCCGGCACTGTAGGGATGCGAGGGTCTATGGTCATACGACAACGGCCATGCATGAGATCGAGTACATCTCTCCTATCGAGTACACCCTCCCCCCCTGCTAATGCCTACACCGGAAATTAAATCAACTCATTGAAGCTGTCGTCCATGTGCAAGTCCGCCTCAAAAGCGGTTCTTAGTAGGATGCAGCTCACCCTTCATGCGACTCGCCAGACACCTCACGGCGCTTCTCGCTTGGTGCAAGCAATGTCTGCCTGGTCGGTGAAAGCCCGACATGCGCCGTCCCGGCATTGTAGGGATGCGAGGGTCTATGGCCGCACGACTGCAGCCATGCATGGTATTGAGCACACCCCGTTACATTTCCTCATCGCCCTGACCATTATGATACCACCACCCTTTCCTCCGTCCGCTCTCCCCCCCTCCCCTCCTACACCCTTGGGGCGCCAGCTACGTGCACCGCACGAGGGAGTTGAAGTGTAGGGAGGCCGAGTTGAGTCGGAGGGAAGCGGAGCTGGCTGCTTCGGAGGTCGCCCTCTGCAACCGCGCGGAAGCCCTCGCCGCGCTCGAGAAGACAGAGGAGGATAAGAAGCAGCAGCAGCAGCAGCAGCAACAACGCGGTTGTTACCGCTCGCCTGAAACGGTCGGCACTTGTTACGGTTCGCCTGAAACCGTCGATACCAGCCGGCGTCGGGGTGGTGGTGGTGGTGGTGGTGAGGACCAGCGGTCACAACGTCCGGAACAGCGTCCGCTACAGCGTCCGCTACAGCGCCCGCAGCTGCAGCTGCGTCCGCAGCAGCTGCAGCTGCAGCTGCAGCAGCGGGTGCTGGAGGAGGAGGAGGAGCAGCGCCAGCAGGTGCTGCGGAGGCGGGAGGAACAGCAGCACCAGCGGCGAAATGCGCGATTGGCGAGAAAGTACTCCAGGCCAAGCCTTGGAAAAGAGGAGGCGGTCGAGGAAGAGGAGGAGGCAGACGAGGAGGGGGAAGGCGAGGGGGGACTGGGGTCGGCGGATAGAGGAGGGCGCAGGCAGCCCCGCCGAACCGAGGACGAGCAAAAGGGGGTCAGGGTTTTGGTAGAGGGGCAGGTGGCTTCTGCTGCTGTTGCGCGGGGGGCGGCCCGAAAACGAGGGGGCCGAGCTGGAGCCGGAGGTAAAGGCGGGGCGACCACGGACGATTTTTCGGGGCTGGGAGACTACGCCTCACCCAGGTCAGTGGGGCTGTGACTCGACTTGTCGGATGATTTGATCGCCAACTAGATATAAGTTGGTTAGGTTCTACAGGTGGGTCCTGTCTTGCGGAGTTCTGCTCCTTTGTATCTATTAACCCTCACAGAGTTCTGCGCTGTGCGAATTGGAGGACCACGAGTATAAGTCGCCAACTAGGTTTTTAGTTGGTTAGATGTTAAGGCAGTTGAGGCCTAATTTGAGGAGTCATCTGCGCTCTGTGAAGTGTCTGTGGCTGACTATGAGTCGCCAACTTATTTTTGGTTGGTTCGGTTGTTCAGCTGGGGCCCAACTATTTGCGAAGTTCTGCGCTCTGTGAACAGTGTCTACAAGTTGTCAACCAGTTATTAGTTGGCTTAGGTATTTCAGCAGTTGGGTCCAGATTCGCGGAGTTCTGCGCTTTGTGAAGTGGCTCACTTTAAGCCGCCAACTATCAATAGTTGTTTGTGAGGTGGTGAAGTCTGGCAGTAGTTGCGGCCTACTGTAGTTTGCACGGGATTTTACATTTATCACGGGACTATCCCGAATCCCGAACCCCGCACAAAACCGCGGGAAAAATCCCGAGGAATGCTCAGCTGATTTACGGAGTTCTGCTGTTTGGCGTCGGGCTGGCGCTTTTATGGCTCGTTGATTAACTGTACTGTTCATATCAAGAAAGACAAAGCAAGTCATCAGTCGGTTGGAATGTTGGAATATCTCGCCTGCCTTTTAGCGTTCAGCCCTCGGGTCCAGCCAAGGCATGCCTCACGTAGTCACAGCGATACGGGTTACCCTTTCCCCCGCGCTTGTTGCCTTCAAGCGGCGCCTGCAAGCTTACACAGCATTACGAGCAGAGTTTAGCACTTCGCCTCGTTTCGGCAAAATGGTTTATGATAGCTCACACTATTTAACTAATAACTCCTCACTACGTCTCTGTTCCTAGAAACTTCCGGGAGAAATTTCCCAGGGAATCGGGGTTGGGGTTGGGGCTAGGGGTTGTGTTTGAAATCAACCGTTTCAACGCTGTTGCCGAGGCTGTGCCAAGGTCTTGAGTGGCTTCTAAATAGACTCTGGAGTGCCTGAGTACAAAACCTGATTGTTTTGGTGTTATTCGGGTAGTTACTCGGGTATATGCTCTGGAGTACCCGAGTATCAAGCCTGATCGTTTTGGTCGTAGTCGGGGAGTTACTCGGGCATACATACTCTGGGATACCCGAGTATCAAGCCTGATCGTTTTGGTCATACTCGGGTTTGTACGCTGGAGTCCCCGAGTATCAAGCCTGATCGTTTTGGCCATACTCGTGTAGTTACTCGGGTATGTACTCTGGAATTCCCTAGTATCATGCCTGACTGTTTTGTGTCATACTCGGGTAGTTACTCGGGTACACCCAGAATGTACCCAGAGTATTCCCTGGTATACCCGACGGTACCTGGTACCTGGTACATATTACCCCTTTTAGGACTGCAGTCCCGCTTTTGGGGACATACCACTCTATTCCAAGTAGTTTGACCCCACAACGGGACTGTGGTACTAAACGTGTTTAACACACCTTCACAAGCTTGCTCGATGACTCCTCGGGAACAGCCGGGCGTCCGCCTGTGTTTTCCTTTGGCGGGTGGAAGCGTGAGCTTGGCTTGCTCAAAGGTTTTTAGCGAGGGACGCACGCGGAATGTGTGTGATAACCGTACTGCTGTAGGGACGAGGTGGCATGCTTCTGTGCTCCGCGGGTTCGGTTGATTTGTTGGCGAGGGCGCCGTTGCTGCGCGCGTTACCGCAATGCCCCCGCTCTGGTTTGCCTCTTTTCACTCAAATCTTGTCTCTTGGGCGGAGGGGAGGGGGAGTGACTCGATTTCACCGTCGTGTTCTCGGTGTTGCTGGGAGATAGTCTAACTTTGGAAGCTTCTTCGTCAGTACCTGCTCTTCCTCCCTCCCCCCCGTCCCTCCCTCCCTCCCTCCTAATTTGGATCGCTCAATCCCCTCTATCCCCCCCCCCCCCCTTCACTCCCGCCTCCCTCGAACAGGAGCGATCGGTCGGAGTTGAGACGGAATGTGGCCGACGCCACCACTGCCGTCTTAGACTACGCCTCCATTGTTCTCCACAGCTCTCCGCGCCACCGTCCCGAAGCTTTCGACAACGATGGCATTGGTGTTGACGCTACGGGGCGACGCTTCAGTGGTGACCCGGACCACGTCGCGAGGCGGTACCCTAGCGCCAGCGGTACCAGCGGTAGCGGTGGTGCTAGTGGTAGCGGTGGTGGTGGCGGCGGCGGTGGGAGTGGGAGTGGTGGCGGTAGCGGTGGCCGTGGTAGCGGGAAAGGCGGCGGCGGTGGCGGCGGCGCCATTTGCATCGGCGGTGGAGGTAGCGGTGGGGCTAGCGGTGGGGCTAGCGGTGGGGCTAGCGGTGGTGGTGGCGGTGGTGGTCGAGCCGGGGAGGGGAGAGGCTCCCCGTCGCGCCTGGATGACACCCTTCCCCTTGACGCGGACGGCGCTGCCGCGGCCCTCCTGGTGCTGCGGAACCCCCGCCACGGTGTCGCGTCACCATCGTCACCGCCCGCCACCACCGCCGCCGCTGCCGCGACCGCTGCTGCCGCGCGGGGTACCGTCGTCGGTGACTCGAAGGGGGTGAGGGCGGCGACGTGGGGGGATGATGGGGAGTTGCACTTGCGGAAGGCGGAGGCGGTAGCAGCCGCGGGGAGAAGAGCGAAGGTAAGCGTTTTGTTGTTGTTGTTGTTGTTGTTGTTGTTGTAGTTGTTGTTGTTGTTGTTGTTGTTGTTGTTGTTGTTGTTGTTGTTGTTGTTGTTGCTGTTGCTGTTGTTGTTGTTGTTGTTGTTGCTTTTTGAGACCCTTTAGAACTGTTCCCACGTTTTTGGAAACCGATTTACTTGGAGTTAGTGTGTGATCGCTTTTGCAGCAGTATGAGGGTGAAGAGGGGGCGGGTGATCTCACGCCATACATGGCCGTAGTCGTATGGTCATAGACCCTCGCATCCCCAGAGTGCCGCCGAGACGGAGCACGTCGGGTTTTCACCGACCCGGCCGGCATTACTTGCGGGGAGGGGGGGGGGTGGTGTGAGGGAGCACGAGGCAATTCCGAAGAAGAGGGGGGCGCCGTCCCTACTCCGAGCAGAGGCGCTTCCATCTCTGGGCGCTCGATACGTTTTTCCTATGTATTACCTTCAAAAGCTACCAGGGTATACTGTTTCACCTTTTGTGGCCACCGTCTACCTCTGGGGAGGGGGGGGCGCTCGATACGTTTTTTCCCATGTGTCCTATTTCTTTTAATAATATTGTACCGCTTCGCCTGTACTAGCCAACACCCACTACAGCAGTTGGACGGGTCTGTGATTCGCGGGGGGCGATGGTGGGTGCAAGGGAGAGATGCGGCGTCTTGCAGGTCTTGTGTGTAGCTGGCTGGTCTGTTCGGAGTGGGAGATGGGGAGTGTTTCGGCCTAAAGCAGCTGCACGCGTGGCTGGCTCCCTCTCCACCCCTCCCCACCTTCCTTTGAAGGGTGATTATCCTTGCCCCTCCCTACCTGGTCGCAACATGTTCAGCATATAGCCCCCCCTCCCCCCCCTTTGCCGCCGCCCCCCTGTCTTCAAACCCCTCCCTACGGCCATGCATGGCACGAGTACCCGGCCCCCTTCCCCCGTAACTCCGCCGCCGCCGCTCAAAACGCCTCTTTTTCGGTCATGTTCAAGGAATCATACACGGGTTTCATGGAGACTTTGGCGGCGGCTCGCGATCTGGGGACCTGGGCGCCGGGGAAAGCTGCCCGCGACAACAAGGAAAATATTTACCTCGCTCGCGGTGGTGGTGGTGGTGGTGTTGGCATTACTGTCGAAACGCCACCTTCTCGCCCTTACCCTAGCGGGCCGGGCCCCCTCACCGACCTCCTGGATGGTGGTGGTGGTGGTGGTGGTGGTGGTGGTGGCGGTGGTGGGGCGGGAAGATACCCTAGACACCCCCCCCCCTTCGCGAAGAAGGAATCTCGGACGCGCTCAAGGCGGCTGTATCAGAGGAGCCTCAGCGATGGCCCCGCGTGCGGATTTGGGACACCGGGGGGAGCGGTCGTTGCGGCGGTGGCGGCGGCGGCCGTAGCGGCGGCGGCGGCGGCGACGCCGCCCAGGGGGGTGGGGCGGAGAGGGGCGGCAGCGGTGGCGGCGACAGATGAGGTCGCGGCGGCTGCTGCGGCTGTCGCGATGGCTCGGGCTAGAAGGGGAACAATACCCGGTCTAGCCCGGTATTGACAGCAAGACGAGGGCTTTTCTTAGTTTTACGGAGGCGGGGTGGGGGGGGGGGGGGGGGGGGGGGGGGGGGGGGGGGGGGGGGGGTACTCAGGCAGGGGGGAATATTATCCCGGTGTTTACAAACGAGCATTTTCATATTTTTTACCTACGTAGACGGGACGAGAGGGGGGGGGGGAGGGGGGGAGAATATCCCGGTATCGACAGCAGGATGGGCGTTTTTGTTCTCTATCCCTGGGCGGGGTCGCCAACGATGGTTGATGATGCCCGCACCGCGGATGATTGACGTCACTCGTGTGTCCCCCGTTCGCCATGGCTTCGACAGTAGTGGTTTGGTTTACCAATAGATGGGGGAGGAAGCCGGGGGGGGCGGGGGGGGGGGGGGGGGCAAGCCGGTGGCGGGGCGGGCTGAAACCGTTAGTTTATACTGGGCGGGGTGGCTGCGTTTTTTTTTGCCCCCAGGGCTATCTGGGGTTATCGACCGATCAGGCGGGGTATCAACGTAAAAGAGATGGGGAAAAAATGAGTCTTCTGTGGGCGGAGGCAGAAATGCTACAAAATTGTCCCCCGAAATGGCCCAAAATGGCCCAAAATGGCCCAAAATGGCCCCACAAAAAGGAAAAGGGCGTGTTGGTGTTCCATTCTTGCGATTATAGACTAGAGAGAAAACTATCCATTGCAGGCTCTCCCGCAGGGTTTTTCACGTGAGAGATGGTTGACACCCCCTTCTGCTGCCACCGCGTTTTTATTTGACGGAAAACTACATGGACATTTTCTTCTAGTCTTGAAGAAATTTCCACGTGCGTTTCTTTTGTCTGTGTCGGGAACGAAGGAAGCGCGGTTATAGCCGTGCAAGGGTCGACAATAAACTTCGGTGCTGAGAGCGAAAAGCCGTAGGTCGGCTCTGCGCGATGAGTCTTCTCTTCCTTCCCCCTCTGTGCCTGCCGCCAGACAACAACAGCGCAAGGAAGCTAGAGCGCCCCCGTGTTGTTGAGTCGAGACGAGGTTGGCAAGCACACTCTGGGCTATACTATTATAGTAGAGGGGAAAAGCTCGGTTGGGTGGTTTTATGCATGCTTGTGTCGTTTCGTTTATTGTCGCCTCTTTTTTTTTTTTCGAACAGTCGAGGGCGTGTCAGTGGGCTGTTCGGCGCGCGGTCCGTTCGTTGATTGGTTAGATGGTCTGCCGGTCGGTCGGTCGGTCGGTCGGTAGGATAGTTGAATAGTTGGTTGGGTAGCTGTTGATAGTGGGCTTCATGGCACGCCGTCGTCGTCCAATTATATGTTTTCCTTTTCGGAAATTTCGTTTTTTCGTGTCCCCCCCCCCAAAAACAAATGTCATGTCTCACGGGTTTGATGGGGAGTTAGGGTTTGGTTTTATTCTGGGTTTAGTTTGTTTTGTTTAGTCTGGAATTTTTGCATGGCTCCCAGGAGGACCAGAGAGAAAGAGAGCTGCAGGGCTCGATGGATCAAGATTGGGGGTGACGGTTGGTAGGCAGAGCGGAAGGCGGGACATACACATTACATACTTCCAAGTATTTCTGCTGCGTTGTAATTAATGTTACAGCGTTATGTGCAGTAATATAGCATGACATGTTGTGATTTTGTTTTTTTGTTGGTTCTAAAAGGGTTAAGAAGGAAAAGTTTCGGATGTTTGTTTGTTGTACCTACTTGTACCCTCTTAGTGTGATCGAGCTACTCGTACGTACGTACGTACGTACGTACGTACGTACGTTCGTTCGGTGGGGTGTCGAAGCTTTACGTGCTGGAATCGTGGGGGGGTGATGGCAGTTATAGTTATAGGAGCGCAATCAAGCGAAAACACAATCAAGCGATGTTTCTTGTATTCAGTCGTCCGTGGCATGTCTACATGGTCGGTGTTCGTTTGTTGCAGTCAGTCGTCTCACCGCTCGCGACGTGGTTCTGTACGTCTTAAGGACCGTTATATTTCGGAGAGGTTTTCCCCCCAAAAATTCCGCAAGTTTGGAATTTTTGGAAAATTGTATCAAGATACGGAGGCGTTCTGTCATGATTTGTGGAATCCTTCAGAAGAAAAATTATACCTGGTGATGAATATTGAATTTCACATATGTATATTTGTTTGGGGAACAAACTGAAACAGGGAAATCTGGAAATAAATACAGAATAAATGCGCGAAAACCCCCCCCTGGAAATTCTGGGGAAAATGTTTTCCGATAAATAGTGTCGCTATTCCTAGCTGAGCTTTTATCTATGTACAAGAAACTCAGGGCACCCAAAAAGAAGTCCGAACGCGAAACATTTTATACCAGGCACTGCTTATGCCCGGGGATGTAAAAATGCCACAGTGGAGAATTGCTACTGTTGCGGGGGACCATAGTAAATAGGATCTACGGTACAACACAAAAACCTAAACATTTCCCTACGTTTACTAACAATATTTGGTCCTATTTACTATATATGGTCTTCCGCGATAGGAAAATACAGCAAGCGCACCACATCGCACGCGCAGACCTTCATTTGCAGCAGACTCCATCGTCGAGCGACTTGACCGGCCAGTAGCCTCTCTGACTTCTCTTCCATCGCAATTTCCTTGCCCGCTACTTACACACCGCCTGCCAAGGAGGGGCGAAACAAACCTATTGTTGACGTTATCAGGTATCTAAATAGATTTTGACGGCGGCGGTAGTACAATAATACAATCGGCACTGGGATCCCTCTTGGGGCTTCAGCGGAGTACAATCGACTACCCAGGTCGCGATCTCGCGCAGAGTGCACCGATATAAGCTCGCCCTGCGAGACCGCCAGGCCGCCAGGGGGAGAAGGGAGGAGGAGGGAGGACTACTTCCCATGGCGTGGGGGTGGAATGTAGATGCGGAGTAGGAAGCGTGGCGTATAGATACATAGTAGGTAAAATATCTCGGTAAATGGTGGGGGTGCAAGTGAGTACACGCAGGGAAGGAGAATTGGTTCGATGAAGTTAGTGGTATTCGATGAATTATGTCAGCTTTTTCATTTTGAATGGACAACGCCCTGCACATTGTCAGAAGGCAAATAAAATAATAAAAAAATCGATCTATTACGCGGGGGGCCATAGTTAATACCAGGTAGTTAATAGGACCAAATATTGTCAGTAAAAATGGTTAAATATATACCAGGTAGGTTTTCATGTATATACCATACTGGTAGGTCCTACTAACAATGGTCCCCCGTAATAATAGAACAAAAAAAAAACGATGACAGCAACGCACCCCACTCACTGCGTGATTGGGGGGTGATCCGAATTTATTTTCTGTTGTCCCGAGTTGTTCTGTACCTTTTACAGTGCGAGGAGTCGTACACATGCGGTGCTACGCGGGCGCGATATGATCCTACCTGTATACTGCTGTGGGTCCGAGAGGCTCGTAGACGGTTGTAGTAGCGCCAAGCTTATCGTTGCTCTGGTCGCAGTCAAATTGGTCCCAGAAGTTTCGTGCTGTACTCCACTGCTCAGAAGCATTGACTTATAATGTCGGTTCTAATTCCAAGTCATTTGAACCCAAAACTGGAGTATTGATAGTGCGGTCTCAAGATGGTTAGCAAGCGACCTTAAAATCGCGAATATTAGTGAGATATACACAGCAGTAGTAGCGACCAGCCGATTCGATGTTTTCTCCCGCCCGCCGCCCCTCTCTCCCGCTCTTCCTCCTTTTTTTCTCGTGAACAACCGATAACGAGAGACCATCAGCTAACTCAACTACTATTGGAGGGTAGGGTATTAGGTATCAAAGGGTAGGGTACGAGCCTTTCCATCTTATTATATATGCTTGACCGCAAAGCTTCGTCCCTCTATTGACGGGGGACCATAGTAAATGTGACCAAACATTGTTAGCAAAAATAGGAAAAATATAAACCTGGTAGGTTTTTGTGTGCACCGCAGGTCCGTATAATATGCCCCCCATAAAAGAAGAATACCGTCGTCGGTATCGGTATAATATAGGCGAATAAGCCGCTGCTACTACCACTCTACTGTCCGTAAGTACAAGGCACTTTCATATTGAGTATTGGTATATAAATGGTACCTATATTTCGAGACACCCGGATCTGAGTTACGAGTTGGAAGGAGAGAGAGGAAGACCATGTGCGAAGATAATAAATGGGATGAGCAAAAAAACAATAAAAAAATGAGTGGTACAACCCAAGAAATCCCTGCACACCTCGGACAGACCGAGATCTAAAAATCAACCATCTAGATCCTAGCTTGCCGTTGTAGGATATCATGTGCAGGACGTATGTGTAGTATAGTGTTTGTTGCACGAGTAGAACGGGATTCTCGTTTGTAAGGGAATGGAATGCAGGTGCTATTGGAACTGGCTATTACGGGGGACCCTGGTTAACAGGACCTATGGTATACATAAAAACCTTTATATTTAACCATTTTTACTAACAATATTTGGTCCTGTTAGCTATGACCCCCCGTAAAAGGGAGGCAGCTTCTCTTCTTCAGGAGACCCCTCATGATGAGAGAAGGGAGCTGTTGAGAGAGATTCGATAGGGGATCAGTTCGAGGCATCAAGCCCGCTCTGCTCTCCTTCTATTAACCCGCCATAGACGGGCAAACACACTTGCCTCGAAGAACTTTCCTCGGGCCCAAATATATGTATGTCTACTCTTCTCCCATCGGATATCCTCCCCATTGTCCTACAAAGAACACTACAGAGCCCCGCGAATACTCTTGGGGTATTCAGGGCAGGGATGCTACCAGTGGCATCATATCCATTTCTAGAATCTATACATATCCCGATACTATATCGTATCACAGTTCAGCGTATACAGATTCAACCCAGGATATAAGTAACGCGTCCTATTGATAGATGAAACATGCACAGTCAGTGCACGGAGCTCCCCTCCCACCTGGAGACATGATGAGTGAGGCCCTATCATACAGATCGGAGACCTATATATCCGGCCCCTGAAATATGTACTGGTAGATAAGGATCATCGAAAGTGGGGAGCATCTCTCCAAGATGCGATCATCTCTCCAAGATGCGATCATCTCTCCAAGATGCGTGAATGTGGGAATATATTTCACGCCAACCCCCCCCCCCCCTATTATACATGGGTTCGGTTGGCGTCGGTTGGCCACGACACTGTAAAACATGCCGCTCACTACTTGAGCTACAGAAGACAACCAGGGTGGTGGTATACCGTGTTTGTTTTTTGTTTGGCGGTCGGTCACAGCTGGTTGTCGAGTTAGATAATTTGTGCGAGGTGAAGAACCTTTATCCCACACAAGTGGGAATGATCGTATCACGTAGTGTTTATGGTCAGGCGCCCAAGAGGCAGTTAGTTACATAGTAAACCCATTTCTGTCGCTGGAAGTGTGGCTACACCGGAAATTAAATTATCCCATTGAAGCTGTCATCCATAATAAGCAAGTGTCCGCCTCACAGGCGGTTCTTAGTAGGATGCAGCTCACCCTTTTCACGCGACTCGCCGGACACCTCACGGCGCTTCGCGCTTGGTGCAAGCACTGTCTGCCGGGTCGGTGAAAATCCGACATGCTCCGTCCCGGCATTGTAGGGATGCGAGGGTCTACGGCCATACGACTACGGCCATGCATGATATCGAGTACATCTCTCCTATCGAGTACACCCCCCGTCCCCTTTTGTGAACGGCCAGACGAAAGCTTTTTTGGGGTAGCTTCTTCAACCTTTTCACGTGTGTTCTATTACGGGGGACCATAGTTAATAGGACCAAATATTGTTAATAAAAAAGGTTAAATATATACCTGGTAGGTTTTTATGTATATCATAGGTCCTATTAACTATGGCGCCCCGTAATGTTTTCGGATCTCGTACGTTCGGAAACTCCCCGTTTTTCTCCACGTAATTTTTCTCGTAATTGATCATCATTATTTATATCTGGGAAGAAAAAGCCGTGGCCACCGGGGTCTTTCCCCCCCCGCCCCCTCGGCTACACAGAGCGCACGCCTTCATTTTTTTATCGCGCATGCCGGTCACCCCTCTAGTTGGTGCTCGATTTTTTTCGAACCCCATGTGAGGGTAGGATTTTCGAGTTAAATTTGCGAAAAAAAAAAAAAAACATTAGGAAACGGGAATCAACTGCTGAGATCTCCCATTAACCCTTTTAGAACCGCAGTCCCGTTTTGGGGACAAACCACTCCAATTTCAAGTAGTTTGCCCCCAAAACGGGACTGCGGCTCTAAAGGGGTTAATAGTAGCGTGGGTAGGCGGCAATTTCGACGCGCTATAATATTGCGGAGGGCCATAGTGAGTATGACCTACGGTATACACAAAAGCCTACCAGGTATATATTTACCTATTTTTGCTATGGCCCCCCCCGTAATAGTAGACAAGGGAAGAAATGGCGGAAGTCTTCCCGCGATAAAAATGCCTGCCAAGGTAAGAACCGCAGTTGGGGAGGGAGGAGGGAAAAGAGCCTCGCTTGGTGACCCGGGGTGTGAGTCACGACTATTACAGGGGGCCATAGTTAATAGGACCTACGGTACACACAAACCCCTATACATTTAGCTATTTTTACTGGCAAGGTTTGGTCCTATTTACTATGTACGGCCCCCCGTAATAGTGCAGGGGAGAGAGACAGAAGGAGGGCGAAACGGGGTAGAAAACAAGAAAAATAACAAGAGCAAGAGGGGGTTCAGCATTGGCATTTTCCCCACTGCTTGTCGGTGTGTGTATCGATTTTTTGTGACCCAGGGCCTAGCTAGCGCTTTCCCAGACGCGAGAAAAAAAAGCACGTGCATACATACGTACATACACCTCGTTTCTTATTGGCTCGGAAAAACACCACACAAAGGAATCCGGGGGGCGGGGGGGGGGGGGGGGTGTACTCGGTAGGAGAGATGTACTCGATCTCATGCATGGCCGTAGTCGTATGACCATAGACCCTCGCATCCCTACAATGCCGGGACGGGGCCGCGGGGGCGGGGGGGTGCTCATGCTTTGCACGGCCGTAATTGTATGACGATAGACCGGTCGTTGCATCCGTACAAGCCCGGGACGGAGCACGTCGGGTTTTGACCGACCAGGGAGACGTTGCTTGCTTGCACCATACGCAAAATTGCCGTAAAGTTTTGGGCGAGTCGCATGAACGGGGGGCTGCATCTTACGAAGGACCGCCGATGGATGGGGTGGGTTAACTGAAGGATACACGCACCAATGCACAGCTTTTTAAGAGCTGGTAACATATGTCTGGGGGCTTGACGAAAGCAAAACAAAATACTGAAAAAAAATGCACCCAAATTTGTATTACATCATGCGCAGAATCATGTACAGGGCCGACAATAACAACAACAAAGAAATAAAAAAAATAACATGAAAAACATCTTACTATGTTATAATATAAACGAAAACACTCGGAAGCTGCTACTCGTGCGTATAATAGGGCCAAAAAAACAACCCTCGCCATCACCATCAGAGCGCCAGCGACACAAAGTGTCCACAGCTGCAACAACTCGACCGTTCGCACCTCGAATAAATCACGATCCATCTACAGATCACAATCTATCTACATATCACGATCCATCTACAGATATACCATCTATGTCCTAGCCTGCCGTTATGATACGTTGTGCAGGATCTATAAAATGCAAAGATCCAACCCGAAAAACATATCCTACAGTGGCCCATGCAGGATCATACGGCTCCCTCCCACTCGGCAACATGAGCTTCAGTAATCCATGCGTACAGACCAGGAAGCTATCTTGCCTGAAGTTCGTAGATCAAATTCTATCTGTAGAGGACCTGGCCCAGGTGTGCTGGAAGGTTGGAAGACTTACTGCGGACCTATCGTAGTGTGGGCTACCAGCCATTCCGTCAAAGCTGGGCCAAATCGTCAACACGAAACCACCTTACACCGACCGCGGCAGCGACTGATCTATGCTATTAATAGGTGCTGCGAAAGTTGTCATCCCGAGCAAACTCCAGGTATTTCCCCCCTTCCAAACCAAATTCCTATAACCTCACTATGCGTACGTAGATGCATGCCGCAAAAACGACCTCATATCTCCAGTTTCAAGTGGTTTATCTCCCATAACAACAGCAAAAAAGAAGAAGAATGACCAACACAGCGCGAACCCAAAAACACAACACTCGAACACTCATCTACCCTACACAACCAGCGTTGGAGATCGAGATCGAATGGCCGATTCTGAATCACGATTTTCCCGACCTTAGGGAGATCGAGATCGCGTTTTACTTCTCCCCGACCCTCGATTCTGAACAACACCCCCGAAAGCAGTCCACCCCCCCCACCTGCCTCCCCTTCGCTGACCCTAACCGAAAACTTTCCCACCAGCAACCCAACCAGCGATGGGTCAGGTCGCCAAGCGCTACGGGGAGACATCCGACCCTAACCCTCGACTGCTGGTGTACGCCGACCCCCCAACGTACTCCCCTTTACCCCTTCCCCCCGCCCTTCCTCCTCCCGCAAGAATACCAAGCCTGTCCGCCATTCCTTCCAGCTCGGTCCACGCAGGCGCGCTAGCCCCCTCCCGCCCCCTCCCCTCTCCCGCCTCCCCCCCCCCCACCCCCATCATAGACGTGCCGACACCCCGACCGCTACCGCTCCTCCACCCATCACGGGTTTCCAGCCCATCGCCGGCATAGTCGTCGTCGTCGTCGGGGGGGGGCACGCCAAGGGCACCGTAGCTTCCACCGCTAGCCCTCAGAAGCGCCTCGACCTCCTTCGCGAGGTCAGACGCGGCAACCGAGACTCCCGCGGCGGCGGCAGCGGCGGTGGCGGCGGTAACGCTGGAGCTATCATCACAAGCGTTAGCGGGGGTCGAGGTAGCAGCAGCACCGGCAGCGGCACCAGTGCTTGTGGTGGGTTCAGCAGGCGGACCACCAGCCAGAGACGAACAAAACGACGAGTCAAAAGAATAACCCTCTTGCGTCGTCCCCCCCCTCCACCCCCCTCCGCCGCCACCACCACCACCACCACCATCAATATAGCCACCCCCTCCCGCCCTCCTCCCCCCCCTCACCTCTCCTGCACCCCCCCTCCCCACTCCCACTCCAACCTCAGCAGCGCTAGAGTCGCTGTGCGTCGTGGTCCCGCCTACGCGATGGTAGCTGTGCGAAGGTCGCGATTCGACAGAAGGGGGCGATGACATCATAGACCCCGCCCCCGACATTATCGGGTCTGAGGGAGAATGACGCGGCGTCGAGCCGTCCTCCGAAGAGTACGACTCCAACAGGCCGCCTAAGGACGCGATGCGAGCTTCTAGGTCGGCTAGGGCGGACACTTGCAAGGCCATGGAGGTCGGACCCTCCGGAGGTGGCGGCGGCGGCGGCGGCGGTGATGACGAAACAGTCATCGGTGGTGATGTCGTTGCTGGTCGTCGAGGTGAAGCATTGGTAGTAGAGGGCCGCCACGGTTCCTGTTAAGGGAGGGAGGGAGGGAGGGAGGGAGGGAGGGAGGGAGGGAGGGAGGGAGGGAGGGAGGGAGGGAGGGAGGGAGGGAGGGAGGGAGGGAGGGAGGGAGGGAGGGAGGGAGGGAATGAGGTAAAGAGAGATGGGCGAGAAGGGGTTGGGAGGGGGTATGTAACGGCTTTCGCGGAACCGGCGTCCGCTTGTCAAACGACGGCTGGCTACAGAACCGCCGGCTCCGCTCCAAAAACGGCTACAAGGAAAAGGGTCGAAACTCTCGTCGGCAGCTACGTTACAGGAACACAAAAATAAAACACATGCGTGCGCGCGGTGCCATGCCGGGTATTTGGCAGATTGAACCACCGAAGCATCCCCTCGCGGCAATTGCAGCAACCAGTAGCTTTTTGCTCGTGAGAAAACAAGCTGTTCCTCCACCGAGAACCAATGCTAGCTAGCCTTCCCATTATGGCCAAGGGGAAAAAAAAACACACCCCACTTTCATTATTTTACCGAGCCTGAAAAAAAAAACACGAGGGCTCACCCTACCCTACCCTGCTCTATTCGAGGGCAGCACAGCACAAGAGCAACACCGAAACAACACCCCCCGCTCCCCCCTATTCCAAGCGCATGAGCTCCGCCTCTCTACAAAAAAAAAATATTCTCGGCTCTCAAAACGAAAGCAAACAACCATCTCCGTCCTGGACAGCACAAAACCTCCCCACGGCCTCTCACCTCCCATCTAGCGCCGACACCACCTCCCCCCCCACCATATAACGTAGCAGCCCGACCCGCCCCCCCGCCCCCATCCCCTATCCCCACCTCTCCCCCGCCCCGTAGCCCCACCCTTTCCCTTCCGAGACGCGAGGGAGAAAGCGCCGCAGACTCCGCAAGCTCCGGGTCGGCTAGTGGGTCCGGCAGCTCTTCTCCCCCCCCCCCCTCCCCCATGCCTCAGCCTTTGCAATACCGCCGATAGATCTTCTTTGATCTCGCGCATCCGCAACGCCTCAATAGAGGCGGCCTCGAGGGCTTCCCTGTGTTCCTCGCTGTAACCCTCCCCACCCCCCCTGCTGCTGCTGCTGCCGCCGCCGCCGCTAGCCACCACCGCCGCTGCTCCCCCGTTCTCCCCGAGGAGGGGGGGGGGTGCTCCTTTGGTTGAGGATAGCGACGTCGACCCGGAGAGACGACCCCGCCTTCGCCTGCCGCGGGATGCCACGGCGGGAGAGTATTAGGCGCGAGGAGGGCGTCATGGGGGGGTGGGGGTAATACCATGTGTTGATGCATGATTTTCGGGGTAAGTGGACGGGCGGACGAGTGGATGGATGGTGAGAGGGTGGGTGGACGCGTGGGAGTGACGGTCTACTCCTTTATAAATGCTTTAGTCTAGTCGAGGGGCGGGGGTGGGTGGGAGGCGGGTGGGGGGTCTGGGTTACCGCCAACTTCCACACCTTCCAGAAAGGTGGGCCCACCGAAACGGTTCCGCTAAAACGTCGTTTGCTGGCGATAGGGGTCGGGGACATCGGTGACACGGGTGCGGTGAACAAGCTCGCTTAGCACCGCCTTAATGTACCTGTACGAGTAGGACATAGCGTCTTCCTGCTCTCTAGCTTTTTCTTCTTGTTCCTTCTCCTTCCGCTCGTCGCGCGCTGCCTCGTCTTTCTCCTTCTCTCCGTGATCAGCGCTGCCACTACCACCGCTTCTGCCGCCGCCGCCACCGCCGGCGCGGCCGCTGTCACCGCTGCGGTCGCCGTCAATCCTCCCCAACCTCGGCGAGACAGGCCCCGGCTCTCTCCAATGCCGCCCCTCCGCCTCCTGTACTTTGAAACCTCTTCGCTCGTAGGCTTGCTCGTCGCCGCGCTCCTCGCTCTGTTCATCTCGGACATGACGCCCGACTTCATCACCGATACGGTCACCAAAACGACCACTTGTTCGGTCACCTACGTGATCACCCATGTGATAATCGCGGTGCTCTTGGTTGCACCCAAAGCCCTGCTCCCCACCGTCCCGAACGCTGCCGCCCCGGGCGGCGGTTCCCCTAACTCTCGCCCGCGCCATCGCGCCCCTCCTTAATCTCGTCTGCCGCCCTTTCCCCCCAGAAGCGTCGCTACCACTCTGCCACTCTACCCCCCGCCCCCGCCCCCCCAACGCCTCCTCAAGGTACCCATCACACCTCCCCTTACCCCCTACACTGGCCCGCCTCCGCCTTGTTGGGGACTCCGAGTACCTTCTTTCCGCCCCTGCTCCCGCTCCCGCCCCGCCTCCGCTAGCGCCAGCGCCTGACTTAGCTTTATTCTTGCTGCTCACGGTGGGAGCAGCAAGGCGCCCCACGCTCTGCGAAGTCCTTACCTTCCGCCTTGAGCGGGCCACGCGTAGCGGTTGCCGCCGCCGCGGTGGGGCGTCTATATCGTCCTCGTCTCGCCGCCACCTCACATTTCCCTCTCGCGCGCCAGCGCCCCTATTTATGTCCCTACCACCACGATCGCCACCACCGCCCCAGTCGCCGCTGTACCTCTCTCGTACCCCAAGACCGCCAGAGCGCCGCTCCCACGTGTGCGCGCTTAGGGGGTGACCGTCACACTTCGATGACCGCGCACCCCCCGCCACGAGCAGCCCCAGCTTCGCCTCAATTCCAGCCTCCGCGCCTTCAAGCCGTGCGGCCACCCGATCAAGGTGCCTGATCCTCTGCCACATGGCTCTGTCCTCCTCCTCCTCCTGTGCCCCCTCAGCCTTCCGGCCCACCTCACCCTCCCCCCTCTCCGCCCGCCGCTGCCGCGGCGACTCATGAGACACCTCACGCGCGGCCGACGGCACCCACACTTCTCTCCGTCCGCGACCACCGCCGACATCCTTCACATGCAGGTTGCCACCTCTCGCGCCTCCCCTACGCCCACCTCGCCTGGTCTCCTTCCCTCGCCGCGCCTTCCCTTCTCCCTCCTTCTCCCACCCCACCCCCGCTCCCACCACCTTCTGCCGTCCTTTCCCTCCCCCTTCCCCCCTCGATTTCTCCGCACGTCCTCGAGCTCGCTCGTTCGCGGTGACGTCCCCCATGTCAGCGGTGGCGGCCGGTTGCGACGGCGGCATGCCCTCCCACCCTTTCCGCGTGTCTCCCCGTTCCTGCTCGCGCTCACGCGCCGCCGTAGCCCCAGCTGCGGCGGCGGCGGCGGCAGCAGCAGCAGCAGCAGCTGCACTCGCCCTTGCCTCTCGCGCCCGAGCCTCGATGCGCGCGGCCATGCTCTCGGCCTGCATGCGGGCGCGCTTGCAGGCCCGGCCGTGGCCCTCGTCCGCTCGGGCATTGGTCTCCCTGGCGCGGTCGCGGCGAGCCCCGACGGCGTCTTGCCGACGGAGAGCGGCGACGCCTTCCAGGGCCTTGAAAGCCTCCTCCATTGCGCCTTGCAGACGGATTTCCTCGGCCTTGGTACGCCGCTACGTGCGGAAGGGAAAAAAATAGCGGGGATGGCGGGGGGCGGCGGCGGCGGGGGGGGTGGAAGTGAGGGAAGAGGTGGAGTTAGAAGTGATGTGGGGGTGGGAGATGGGGTGGGGTGGGGTGGAGCTGAGTGTGGGAGTGAGAAGAGGGGCGTGGGGTAGTAGGGCTGGGGGTAGAGGGTAACGCCGGTTCAACCATCGTCGATACCGTTTGCCGTGTCAACCACTGCCATATGTAGCTGATCCGGTAATACGCAGATGGCCGCTACTAAAAAATCGACTAGCCCGACGATGTCTGCGCAACCCTCCACCTGACAAAAACATGACCTAAACGCCACCATATACAACAACACAAAACTGGCACAAGACAGCGCTGGTAAGGGCGCTAGACCCTATCCACCACTTACAAGCTCGTTCCAAGACTCCAGCGTCGACCTCGGCGCCCCACCGGCAATCACGACACCCCTGCCCCCCCCCCTTCCCCTCCCCGCGCCCCCTCCCACCCCGGCCGCCGCCGCCTCGAACGCCTCAGCCGCCGCCTTAATGTCCTCCTCGTTCGCCGCCCCCGCGACACAGCTTCTCAGGAGCGCCTGCGCCCTAACCTCCCCCTTCCGCTTGAGTGCGTAGATTTTGGCCCGCGTTTCCTCGGCGTGAAGCATGGCGCGCCGCCGCCGGACCGCCGCCGCCCGCTCGCGCGAGGCAGCACCTGTAACGGCTGCCGCCACCGGTACCGCTGCCTGTCCCGCCTCCGCGCCGCCGAGTCCCCCGCCTCCGGAAAGCCTTGCCGCAGGTTTCGCCGCAGACGACACGGCGGCGGCGGCGGTGGTGGGGATGATGGCGGCGGCAGCGGCAGCCGCGGCGGCGGCGGCGGCAGCGGCCTCGGCCCCCGCCTGCCGTCTCCGAGTCGCCTCTAGTTGCCGCTGAAGGCGCCTCTCCTGCTCCTCCACAGCTTCCTGGATCTCCCTCCGCGCTTGCTGTTCCAGAAGGATGTTCCTGTGGGCGTTAAAAAAAAAACAGGCCGGCGTGGGGTGTGTGTGTACTCGACAGGAGAGATGTACTCGATTTCATGCATGGCCGTAGTCGTATGACGTGGGGGGGGGGGGAAGGGTGACAAGCAAAAAAAAAGGGGACAAATCGGTGGAATATTAAAAAAAAAACTTTGGGGAGGTGTGGAGTGATATTGAGAAACAATAATCGCCTGGAAAAAAGCAAAGCCCCCTGTGGGGGAGCTGTTGTGCGGACGCTACGTGATGCTTTCCTGCCTCCCCTAGAGGTAAAAAAAACCATTAAAAGCTTGGGCGAAGGGTGCAGAGATTGGGGGGAAACAACACACGGTGGCAGAAAAGCGGCGGCGAACAAAAAGCGGCGCTGCTTGTGGGGAACCTGCTCTACCACGCACGTCGCCGACCGCAGCCCCCCCCCCCCCCCCGTCAGCGATCGGTTACGGTTTCGGGGCGGCTCCCACAGGGCAAAGGCGGCGTCGTCCACGACCAATTGCGAGAAACCTCGTCAAGTGGGTGTGCAGGAAAAAACAGGCACACCGATAAGTCTGGGGGTCACCGGCCCGGAGACACCTTCCTGAGGCAACAGCCTGCTATCGCCCAGGGTCGGCGGATGCGTCGACGGATACCATCTGCAACTCTTTCCCATACCCCTGTTTCTACGTGACGTTACTCGGCAGACGAGTTTGGCAGAGGCTTTTTTCGGCCTGAACTGAACTGAGAAAATCACAACAACCCCCCCCCCCCCCACAAAACCCGAAAAAAGGGGAAAAATAAAATCGACCGCCCCCCCTCCCCTCCGCCAAACCCCCATTCTCCCCACACACGGCTGTAGCGCAGGCATCCTTCCATCCGAATCAAACTCATGCAAAACCTGACGTGCTCCGTTCCGGTTTGGTGCATAGTATTCAAGGTAGTAAACCCACAAGGCAGTTATATAGTAACTCCAGTGCTGTCTCTGGAAGTGGCTACACCGGAAAACAAATCAATTCAGTCGACGCTGTCTTCATCCACATGCAAGAAAGTCCGCCTCACAAGCGGTCCTTAGTAGGATGCAGCTCCCTCTTCATGCGACTCGCTGAACACCTCACGGCGGTTCGCACTTGGTGCTAGCGATGTCTGCTCCGTTCCGGCAATGTAGGGATGTGAGGGTCTATGGTCATACGACTACTGTACGGCCATGCATGATATTGAGTACCCGCCCCCCCCACCTGCGCTTAAGTCGATGGGCCCGATCCCGCTGAGCCCGTTTCGCGCGTTCCTCCACGTCCGCCATTTTTCTCGCCGCGGCGTCCTCCAGCTTCGTTAGTATCCCCGCCCGCGCGATAGACGGGTTTCGGGCCGACCCTCCACTCCCACCATCCAGGGGGTCCGGCCAAGCCACACCAAGGTAGCCGGGGGCGAAGTGGGTCGAGCGCAGACCGGCTCCAGCGTCCTCCACGAGCCGCCGACCACCTTTGCCCTTAGACAGCCGCTCCGGCTTAGGCTTAGGCGTCGCCTTCAGATTCGCCTTCGCGTTCGCGTTGGCCTTGGCCCTGCGCGATCGGAGTCGAGGGGCCATGGTTACGGTGGCTTGAGTGAACCGGTGCGTATTCCCCCGCGTGTCGAGTCCCGCCGCCGCCTCCGCTGCCGCCGCTTCCTGCCGCCGCCCCACCATCGCCTCCCGGCTTTCCAGCAGACCGTTCCAATAGGTGTCAGTGTCACCGTCGCCGTCGCCACCGACCTCCGCGATGCCCAGCCCACCTCGATCAGCGTAGTTGTCAATGAGCCACCGATGGTCTCGCGGCTGATCACGTTGCCGTAGGAACTCTTCCTCCTTTTCGTCGTCTTCATCTTCCTCTTCGTGACGCCCCGCGTTGTCTCGCTGCTGCTCATCTTCCACCCCTCCCCCTTCTCCTCTTCCACCACCGCCGTCGCTGACACCGACGTCGCCTCCGCCAGTCGGCCGAGGACCAGAACGAGACGCGAGAGAAGAATACAGGTCCAGGGAAGAAGCGCCGCTCGGCGCCATCGACGATGCCCAAGCCCCGCCATCCGCCACCGCCGCGGCCGAGCCCACTGCTGCTGCGACCGAACCAGCAGCAGCAGCAGCAGCAGGAGCGGCCGTAGAGGAAGCTTCCGATGCCACCGCATCTCGCCGACGACGATGTCTTTCCCGACTCTTTTCCTCCTCCTCCCGCCGCCGCTGCTGCCGCCTCCCCCGCCTCGACGCCCTCTCCCCCCGCATCGGAGGCAGGGGTACCCGTGGCGACGGTACCCTCGCTGCAGATAACCCCGGTGGACCTAGCGGAGGCGGCAGCTCCACCGCCGCCACCGACGCTTCCCGTGCCTCAACCTCCGACGAGCTCGCATCGGAATAATACTCCGGCTGTCGGCGACCAGGCACCACGACAACACGGTGGGCCGGGGGCGATCTCGACCCAGCCAAGGGCAACCCCCCGACAAACCCCTCACTGTTGCTGCTAACGCTGCCGCTCCTCCTGCTGGCGCCGCCACCATCGTCGTCCTCGACCCTCGCCCTCCTCCCCTCTTCGGGAGGTCCGGTACCCGCAGAATCCGTCTCCGTTTCGGGTTCTCGACGACCTGGGAAGGCGGTGGCGGCCGCGGCGACGGCGACGGCTCGCGGGGGCGACCTCGACCCCGCCATCGGCAAGCTCATGCGCGGCCGGCTGCCATCGCGTTCGAAGTGAGAGATGGAATCAATCGCGGTCGAGCTGCTTCTGGCGCTAAAGCCGCCACCGCCATCCCTACCGGAGGTGGTGTACGTCTCCGCCGCCACCTCAGCCACAGTCGCCGCCACCGTCGCCCTCAAAATTTCCATCCTCAAGGCGTAACGCTCGGGGGTACTCATGAGCGCCACGGCTCCACCCCCCCCACCCCCACCGCCACCTATACTTCCACCACCAACACCCCCACCGCCGGCGCTCCTCCTAGAGCTACCGCTAGCGCCGAGCGCGACACTCCCTCGGCTGTCGCCCCAGAGATCACCGACAGCGATCGGATTAGCCGCAGATACGTCGAATTCGCAAGACGACTCAGATGAGCTGCGTCCGCCATACCCGCCGCCCTTTCCGCTACCGGTACTACTATTTCTGCCGCCGCCGTCGCCGCCGCCACTGCCACTACTGACGCCGGCGCTACCGCCACAGATGACCCGGCCGGGCGAGCCTCCGCTTTCCTCGCTCTGCTCGAGCCAGCCCTCGTCGTCCGAACCGGCAAATGTTGCGCCGCGACTCGCTGTGTAACCGTCCAGCGCCTCATCTTCATCGTCGTCGTCGCTGTCGTCTCCAGAGGACGCGCTTTCGCGAGGGCCGACACCCCTCTCTAGGGGCGAGCGCGCGTGAGAACGACCTGCCAACAAAAAAAAAAAGCGAGAAAACAGGGTGTACCATTACTATTACGGGGGACCATAGTTAATAGTACTAAATATTGTTAGTAGAAATGGTTAAATATATAGGTTTTTATGTATACCACAGGTCCTGTTAACTATGGTCCCCCGTAATAAGTGTTGCAGATACAGTAGTTGCACCGCTGGAGGGCAGGTATTCAGTTCCGTTGCAAGAGGAGTTCATACTAGGCACAGAGGGCCGTTCCATGCGCTATTGAAAGTAGTCTTGGGAAAGGCACCGGGTAACAAACGACAATGAACGAAACGAGGGCATCCACCAGCGGTTGTTATTAATCTTGGTCTCCCGTGGAGTGCGTCATCGCGACGATGCATACCAAGATATAGGGGTACTGACTGTACGCCTAATACTTCCTGAGGCTTGTTCACTTGTAGGAGCTCTACAGCCCGACCTTGTTGAAAAAAGCGAAACGGCAACCAGACAAAAAATGCCTCCCATGGTGTACGCGGTTTGTCGAAGAATAAGGTAAAGCACTGTTGCGGGGGATCATAGTAAACAGAACCAAATATTGTGGGAAAAAAATAGGGAAACACCTTAAGTTGTCGTGTGTACCCCGTAGGTCCAATTTTACTATGGTCCCCCGTAGTAGTGATATCCCAGCGATGAGGCATGCCTTGTCAAGGGAGGCGTTATAGGGTAGCTAAAAAACTCAGATGAGGGGCCCCGTCAGGTCAGTCCGACATATTTGCCTTGTAAGGCAAAAAACTGCTGCCTCTATTGTAACACGCATCATCCACCGTAACGTTGAACCTTTCGGGAAACCTCGAATACATCGACCGAAAACACACACACACGACGAGTGTGCGAACCCATCAAAGCGTCCATGATTTTCATAGCAATTATCAACCATATGCTGCCTGCGCGCGTGTGTTTCAACTCCTTACTTTTTAGGCACGGACAAAACCACCCACCACAGCAGGCCGGAATGCGTCTTGTGGCCGGCCGATGCTGCCATCGTCATTCACTTTCAATTTTTTTTTTCCCCTTTCAAGGCCTGTACCCTTCAGCCCCAAAGGGACAAACTACCTGTACCTGCTACACCAAACAAGTTACACACGCATCCGAGCACCCGAAGGTGAAAATGTTGGTCTCGGTCTCGGCACCCGCGTGAAGCTTTTACCTTGCCGGCGAGTTATTGGCAGCGCGCGAAGACGGCCCCTCGAAAAATTAATTCAGTTCAACAACAACCCCCCCCCCCCACGCACGCTCTAGCTTCATGCAGCTCGGGCCCTACAAACAAACCAGCCCCGGGCCAACCCAAACCCAGCCATGACCAGCCCAAACCCAGCCAATCCGACCCAACCGCACCTAAACCAACCTAACCCAACCCAACCTGGCCCTTGCCCAGTCCACGGCAGGCCACGCGTGCACAGAGCGAAAGCTTCCGTCAAGCTCACCTGAGTCGCTCCCTGCGCTCCAACCACCAATCTCCGCCACCGGCACTACCGCCGCTCCTCCCCTTCCGACCCCCCCCACCCCCCCCGTTCCACTGCCTCCGCTGCTGCTCCTACCTCTCTCCGAGGACAGGTATGACCGACCACCGCCGCCGCCGCCTCCACCGCCACGGTTATTACCACCGCGGATATCGCCGCCTCCTCGGTTTCCGCCCCGTTGACCTGCTCCGCTCTCGCCCCTCCCACTGACCACCAACATCCGTGTCTCCCGCGGAGAGCTGGGGCTAGGGCTAGGGCCACTGCGAGGCTGAGGTGCTGCCACCGGCACCGCGGCGGCAGCGGCGGCGGGAGGGGGTGCAGATGGGGCGGCGGAAGGGGGAGCGGAGGCGGCGGGGGAAGGGGGAGCGGGGAAGGCCGTCGTCGCCAGCACCTTCAAGCTCCTCCTCCTCCTGCTGCTCCTGGTGCTGTTGCTTCTAGTACCTCTGCTTCTGTCGCTTCTTCTGCTGCTGCTGCTGCTGCTGCCGCAGCTGCCTCTGCTGCCGTTGTTGCTTTTGCCGTTCCCGTCGCTGCTGCTCCTACTGCTGCTTCTCCTCCCCTTGCCTCCGCTGCTACCGCTGTCGCTTCTTCCGACGCTCCTACTACTACCCGCGGAATGAGCCTCAACCGTCCCCCGCACACCGTCAGACGAACCACCGCTATGCCCGACCTCGCCCAAGGTCCCGCTTTCTCCGAGGAGGCGTGTGTCGCGGTTCTGACGCCGGCGGCGGCGGGCGAGAGGCGGGGACGGAGTCTCGCCGTCCCCGTCCGAGCCGAGTTTTGTAAACGGCGCTAAAGAAGGCTCCGCAGATTCAGACGCGGACGACACACCTCTGCCAGTGGCAGCAGCGTCATCCTCGCAGTCGTCCCCGACAGCAAACCCGAGGGTGATCGATGCCGGTACGGCGTTCGCGGTGCCCTCCAGCTCGAAAGGTCGGCTGCGTTTTTTTTACAAAGCGAAACAATACAACATGTTTGAGCCAAGGGGAGGAAGGGGGGGGCGTACTCATTTGTTGCTCGCCTTAGTCATTTGACCATTGACCACGCATCCCTTTCGAGACGGAGCAAGGAGGGGAAGGAGGGAGGGATATTATATATATATACATATAAATACAGATAAATACATATATATTACAATATATATACATAAGTATATATCTACACTTCGAAGTATATAGTTAAAAGAGAGGAAGGTGCCCTCCAGTGTAAAAGGTCTGCTGCGTTTCGCGATTCAACCAAGCACTACAACACGTTCGAGGCAAGGGACGGAAGGGGGGGAGGGTTGGGAGGAGTACACATGCAGAGAGAGTGGCAGAGTGCATACCTAAGCGTTTGGGCAACACAGCGGGAGGAGGGGAGGAAGGGAGATAAGAAAAGAGCCAAGGGTACACGAAAAATAAATAAACCGACACCTCACTTTTTGTTTTTGAGTGGTAGACAGGAGGGGGGGGTATACTAAAATCAAGTGACACAAAACCGGAGAAAAAAACCCTTTTTCTAATTTCAGACAAAAAAAACCCAGATGGTATCGACTGTAGCTCCGTTTCCTCTTTTTTTTTGTTCAGTGTACCCCTGATGGAGTACCTAAACGTTCAGGAACGGGAGGAGGGGGGGAATGGGGGGTGTGCTCATTACTCGTATGACCAAGACCCTCGCATCCCTCCAATGCCGGAACGGAGCAAGTCTGGTTTTCACCGACCAGACAGACATTGCTTGCACCAAGCGCGAAGCACCCTGAGGTGTTGGGATGATGGGGGGGGGGGTGTAGAGGTGTACCAGGCATACGAAGTAAGATAGAGCTCAACCCTATGATACGCGTATCTATCATACAATCACATCATCAACACGCACCGACGAGTACCCGTATGTATCAGATACTTACGAGTAGCCACGAGCAGACGAACAGCAGTGTGTACTCACTGGGCCCCTTTCAACAGCCACAAAATTATACCAGGTACCTAAAAATCGTCCCCACGCACGTACAGGTAATGCCACAACGCAGACCGCATACGGCAGAAACCTGATCAAGGCTGGATGAGACGTCAGCGGGAAACAATAACGACTGCGTGAAAAACCCCCCGACGATTAACAGGGCGGCGAGTAAGGCATGCCTCGGCTATAGACTTCACAGCCGCTATTAGTCGTTGGTTGGGCAGCCGATCTAAGCCAACTATCTCGCTTACTAGCCAACCAAGTGACTCGGCACCCAACACAAAACACCCATCGAGCCCAACACACGTTGTCCATACTGTAGTAACAGTTACGATACGCAGAACTCCGCAAATTTCCCCACTCACTTGACTTTTTTTTTTTTTTGTTGTCCGTCCCATGTATTGTCCTCGTCCTACTCTCCCGCTCCTTCCCAGTACACAGTCTAACCCAACTCCGGGGTCACATAGCGCCCCCCCCCCTCCCCCCCCCCCCCCGCCCGACTACGGAAGGTGCATTCATTTTTATCGCGGGAAGATTTTCGCCATTTCTTTCCTCGTCGACTCGCGGCTAACTATCCAAGTCCAACCAATGGCTCTCATCGGCGACTACAGACAGCCCACTCACGGCCCTGACGATGACAGCAGTACAGCATCGGCATGCCCACACCAAGCAACGCGAGCTTCTATTAACAGGTCAGGGGTTGGAGCCTTTTCATGTCCGGCCATGGTGCAGTAAACCCGCACGTGCGACATGCCCGCAGCATGGGCGATCTGGTGCTGCACGCTACAATTGGGAGAAACAAAATCGGAGGACAACACCACGCGCTTAGTATCCTTTTTTCGGAATAGACCTCAAATCTCATTGAAATATATAAAATATATAATATACCTGGTATACAATAATAACATATATTAAGAATATATACCAGGTACTTGGTATGTACATATATATATTATTATCGCACTTACAGCAGTAGTCATCGTTTCGGATATGGCCGCACTTCCGGGAAATGTCCTATTAATGGTGCTATATATCGTGCATCGAGACAAATATGCCAACGCAGCAGGAAAGCCATTTCACAATCGTCGGTATAATGATAGAAACCCGTCCAGGGCAAACCGCACGCTCGTTTTGGGGGCAAACCTAACCTCACATTCTACTATTACGGGGGGCCATAGTTAATAGGACCAAATATCGTTAGTAAAAACGGTTAAATATATTGGTTTTTTTGTATACCATAGGTCCTATTAACTCTGGTCCCCCATAATAACTGTTGCAGGTATCACGGGGGGTCACATTTAAACAGAAGCTACGGTACCCACATTAAAACCTATATATTTACTTATTTTTACTCACAATATTTGGTCCTGTTTACCAATAACAAAATTCCTACAAGTATAAGATTAAGGGCCCCAAATTCTAAATTAAAAAAGTTAAACTAAACGAGGATGGTCCCCCGAAATATTTTTTTCCAAAAACGGGACAGCAGTACTGAAAGAGTTGAGCTTCGTTCCCAACGCAGCTAGCTGTCTGCGTCACCCGAGTAACACGGGCCCGCACTGCGAACATCGTGCGGACGCCGGTAATCCTCGATGTTTTCATTGGAAAAAGAAAAACTTCATTTTTTTCGCACTCGACCCTTTTAGTGGTGCAGTCCCGTTTTGGGGACAGACTACTTCGAACTTGAGTGCTTTATCCCCAAACCGGGACTGCCGTCCTAAAAGGGTTAATCAACCCTTTTAGTACCTACCGCAGTCCCGTTTTGGGGACAACTTACTTGGAAATTGAGTGGTTTGTCCCCAAAACGGGACTGCCGTCCTAAAAGGGTTAATTCACCCTTTTAGTACCGCAGTCCCGGTTTGGGGACAACTTACTTGGAAATTGAGTGGTTTGTCCCCAAAACGGGACTGCCGTCCTAAAAGGGTTAATTCACCCTTTAGTACCGCACTCCCGTTTTGGGGACAACTTACTTCGAAATTGAGTGGTTTGTCCCCATAACGGGACTGCAGTACTAAAAGGGTTACCCCACTTTTTGGGGGGGATAAGACCGCACCTCACGTCTCGATCATCACCATATTTCGATTAAAAACAAACGCCAACCCACCTCCGCTCCAGCCCCTGCAGGTCCGCCTTGGGTACCCGCACATACCCCACCGGGGACGGGGAACCCTTACCCTGGAAAGCCAGCTCCGCCAGGTCCTCTTCGGTCAGAGGGACGCCAGAACGCACCGAGACCTTGAGGTACCCCTTTGGCGCGGCAAAGCAGCAATCGCAGCAGCAGCACCACCACCAGCAAGTGTTAACGGGTTCATAGTGGCGTAGGCGTTGTTGAAGGTGGGGGAGGGAGAGCGCGCGCGTTGGGTGCGAGGCACTCCTCAACTCTGTACTGTACTGGACTTCAAGCTGTGCTGCTGATAGTGGAATAATGGTGACTGTCATCATGTTACACTAACACATACCTAGTACCTGGTACAGTCTTTACTTCCTGGTACTATCAGCTCTATTTGCTGAGATCTAGCGCGTGGTCACTGTAAATATATTTGAAAAATGAAAACATGAAAACAAAAAAAACTCAGCTGTGATTCGAGATCGTTTAAAAAAAAAAAGCAAAGCCCATCTTTGCGAGCTTGAGCATGGATATGACTACTGCTGCTGTAGCTGCGGAAGTATGTATATGATGACAGTAGCATAATAGTGGAAGCAGAAGCAGCAGCAGCAGTGGTGTCGGTAGCTTTAACCCTTTCAAAACTGCACTTAGTTCCGTTTGGGGGACCAAATACCCGTTTCTGCACAGACAGACAGCAGGGGTTCACAGTTCACAGGTACCAGGTACAGTATTAATAGCATAGTGACCACACATACGTAAGAGTCGAGGGAAGTATACCAAGATATCCGACACTACGATGGTTGAGGGTCGGTCCACTGCTGTTGACGATGCGAACACGAATCATACCTAACCCTTTTAAAACCGCAGTCCCGTTTTGGGGACAAACTACTTGGAATTTGAGTGGTTTGTCTCCAAAACGGGACTGCGGTCCTAAAAGGGTTAAGCCAACCCGTGCAACAGACCTCTGGACGACTGCAGCCCCGTGGGGTGTGGGTGTGTTCGGGTGGTGGAGACTAAACACTTGGAAGGTGGAGACATATTTGATAATAGGTGTTGGTATGGACAGATTTAGGTGTATTGCCCCGGTGGTTCAAGTGGTTAACCTCGAATTCTACTTGTTTGAGTCCTGGGTTCGAGCCCCAGGAGGGTCGGACTTTGACTTTATTTGCAAAAATAAAAAAAAAGGGATTCAATTGTTGAGAGCGCCTTGCAGCGTGGGTAGGCACAATTCGATGCGAGTCGACGAGGGAAGAAAAGGCTGAAATCTTCTCGCGATAAAAAAAATGAAGGCACGTACCGTAGCGGGAAGGGGGGAGAAGAGCCTGCTATGTGACCCCGGATCTGAGTTACGAGTTGGAAGGAGAGAGAGAAGAAGATGTGCGAAGATAATGAATGGGATGAAAAAAAAAAAAAAAAAAAAAAAAAAAATTGAACAGGTTAAGCCAATCAAAACCAACCAAACAACATTGGCGGGGCATGAGTCCCTTTGTCTTGTTGTATAGAGCGGCGGCGTGCTTTCAACCATAGTGTCGAACGTGGGACAAGTGGTGAACTCTCTGTGTGTGTTCCGTTCTTTCTACCCGTCGACATCCAGCACAACCAGTGTCTACTGACGGATGAAGTCGGATCTCTGATCAAACCAACCGACAACTACTGGGAGCGCGCAGCAGCACTACTAGAAACTATAACTATATTCACCCCTTTAAAACCGCAGTCCCGTTTTGGGGACAAACCCGTCAAATTCTAAGTAATTTGTCCCCCAAACGGGACTGCGGTCCTAAAAGAGTTAAATAGGACCTACGGTACGGACAAAAACCTAAATGTTTCCTTGTACCAGGTATTCACTAACAATATTCGGTTGTACTTCGTATTTCCTATGGCCCCCCGTAATATTAACACCAGCACACCAGCATGCCGCGCGCGTGCCGGAGGCCTCCCCGCGGTGTACCAGGTACACGGCACGTACACAGCACTATATCGGTCACACCCTCTACTTCAGCAGGCTACGAGTATGTACCATGAACACGACGTGTAGAAATAACGGTTTACTGCGAAGAATACACACATACTCCGAACAGGCTACTCGTGGCTCGGGCGGCCGATGCTGCTGCTGCTACGAAACGGAGGCAGGAGAGCGGGAAACCATAGGATAAGGGGGGGGTGGGATGCGGGGGTTTTCTCTTGTTTGTGGTATGCGGTGACTTTATACGGGTTTGCAGTAGAGTTGCACCCCGGCCTCAAAGTTTGGAACCGGGTACCCGACCGGGAGGGGGGCGGTTGAGGCGGAACCGGAACCGGGTACCTGGGTCCCGCCAGACACGGGTACCCGGGTACCCGGGTTACCATACACTATTTGCCCCCCTTTTAGCGTTTCAGCGGCGGCGGATGAGGCGGACACGGGTATCTGGGTACCCGGGTACCCGAGTAACCGGGTTACTATACACTATTTGCTCCCCTTTTAGATTTCAGCGGCGGCGGATGAGGCGGGCACGGGTATCTGGGTACCCGGGTACCCGAGTAACCGGGTTACCATGCACTATTTGCTCCCTTTTTTTTGTTTTGAGAGGCGGCGTTGTATGGCAGACACGGGTACCCGGGTGACCATACACTATTTGCTCCCCTTGTAGCTTTGGAGCGGCGAAGTGGTAAGCAAGGCAGGTATTAATAGGAGGGGTATTCTCTATAATCGGTCTGTAGTCTGCAGGGGCGAGAGGCGAGAGAGTCTAGAGGCACAGCCGCTGCTATGTAAATCAACGTATACCCCAGTCTTGGGCCTCCATATAGAACAATTGACGGGCACCCGGGGTACAAATACCCGCGGTTCCGTGAGTTGGACCGGGACGGTTCCGGTTCCGACGGTTCCCGGTACCCGCCGCCGGGTGCCCGGTTCTCAGTCAAACGGGGTGCAACTCTAGTTTGCGGATACTGCTGTATATGTTGGGGGTTTCATATGTCGAGTGGTTTCATATGATGTGTCGAGGCATTATTTTATGCGCCTCCGGAGTATGGGTGCCTTTGGAGGCAGTCTGATGAATGGGCCTGTGCGGGATGATGCGGTCTGGATACGTTACATAGTGGATGGTGGGACGTGACAAGGGTCTGTGGCAATACAAGTATCGACTCATGTATGTGTGTAGGTACAACAGTCGGTGACGATTAGGCGGCGACAACCTCATGCATAGTTTATGTATTCAAAGCTATGACAACAAGGTACAGCTGTGCTGCACTTCTCTGTGGGCGTGTTTGGTGGTGGTGCACCACAGCAGTATATACATACTGCTCTCCTCCCAGACTATGGTGCAAGACAGTAGATGCGCTCGACAGGTCACGAACACAAAAGCCCAGCCCTCACTGCTCTGGTCGGTAAATGATTCCTCAGGTGGTACTGCTGCTGGAAACAGCGTTGGGCCAATGAACATGTCGTATCATACGCACAACACCTATCAGGTGTGTGTTGCCTTCACATTAAACCGTTCTTTCTACCAAACTATTTAACCCTTTTAGAACCGCAGTCCCATATGTGGGGGCAAACCACTGAAATTTCAAGTAGTTTGTCCCCAACACCGGACTGCGGTTCTAAAGGGGTTAATACATTAGGACACCCAATCTTCGTCTTGATGCCCGATCCTACACCTATAGAAATACTGATTTCTACTTTCTGTGGGAACAGACAGACTGACGTGAGACAGAAAAAAACAGCGCGAATGAATGGGTGCAGCAGGAAAATGCCAACGTATCGGGTTCGAGAAATTGTGTGGTCACAGGCTGCGAGACCAAAAAAAAAAAAAACGCAACTAAAGCAATGTGTTGCCGACGTACCGGGTACGAGAACAGACCAGAAAATAAGAACAAAAAACAGCAGGCAAGTATCTCATCCAAGGCGTGACCGATGGTTGGTCCGATAAAAAAAGAAAGAAAGACGCGCCTTGTTTCGAGCTTCTACTGCCCTGTGGCTAGGTAAGCAGGGACCTGGCACCTGACATCTGACCCCCTATTGTCAAAAGGAGTAGAGCTACACAGGCAGACATGCCAGAAGACGGCACTTCACACCCCCTGGCAGACGGCAACTTCGCCTCAACATGCCTTGACTGACACAAAACTACTATTAGTATCATTAATAATACCAGGTCCTATCGATATTTATTTAATACCTGGTAAAGTGTTTTTTAACCCTTTTAGAATTGCAGTCCCATTTTGGGGACAAACCAGTCAAACTCTAAGTAGTTTGTCCCCAAAACGGGACTGCGGCTCTAAAGGGGTTAAAACAACATGGCCCTACACCCTCGACAGGGCACGTTTTGCCTTGCTTGGCATGTCTCCTTGGGGGGGCATCTTGGACACAGGTACAAGAAGGGCTGCGGCCAGAATATTTTCGCAAAATATTTGTCGGTTGGTTGGTATAACTTCTTCCGGAGGCCATTGCCACAGACCGTGGAAAAGAACACAGAACAAAACTATTATTAATAAGAGCGGGTACAGCGGCAACAAAAATTCTGCACTGCGAAACCTGCCGGGTTTGAAATGCTGGACGTAGCAAAAATAACCGTTCATGGGATTCAACGACAGGCAACCTTGTCAACCCGAGCATCACCATCCTTCGGCGTTAGGACCGCCCACTGCTTGGGAACATGAATGACCCTTTGCTGGGGCAGCGAGTCTCACGGCATGATTCTTGAACAACGTACCAGTGCATGGTGTACAGCAGTATCAATAGTGACGCCTCTATATCGCCGGTTTGTGCCAGGCCAACAGACCGACACTATTATAGCGAGCAGCGGCACTATTCCGCGCACTGCCGCACTATTCTTAATAATATGTAATAGTTAATCCTACAGTATCTGTGCCAAGCGATGTCACCGGGGCATTCTATCGGACACCCGCAATATGGAGGGAACCCTATATTTTTCACATTAATATTACGGGGGACCATAGTAAATAGGACTAAATGTTGTTGGTAAAAATAGTGAAATTTGTAGGTTTTTGTGTGTACCGTAAGTCCTATTAACTACCAGGTACCGGTACCAGATATGGTCCCCCGTAATAGTAGGATCTAGATAGAGGTCTCGAACTACAATCTCAGCCCCTAGAGAATTGCGATCACTTTTTTGTGGGACGTAATACTTGGAATTAGAGTAGGACACTTTTTACCATTAATTACCAGATCAATTTGTCAACGCTCGTATACTAGACTATTAATATACCTGTGTTCGCACACGTGTACCAGTATTGTACCTGGTGTTGATAGTCTGCGTTGCAAACCTCCTGACTGCATTTGCGATGTTTTCTTCATCTCGTACTTGTGGGTTGTGACCACAGAGCTTGTATCCCGCTATTGCGGGGGGCCAAAGTAAATAGGACCAAATATTGTTATTAAAACAGGGAATTATATACCCTGGTAGTTTTTTGTGTGTACCGTAGGTCCTATTTACTATGTTTCCCCGTAAATACGATGAAGAACTAGCGCGGGGCGTGCTAGATGTAGACGGGTAGGAAAAAACCGTTTTACAGTGAAGAACACGCATACACCGGCAGGTAATAAAGAAATATAACAGCTGTGAAATGGAGGATTCCGTCGCCACTCATCTTTTCAAGGTGTGTGGATCATACTGCCATCGCGCGTACTACGGGTTTCATTTGGCCTCGTGCAAGATATAAATCCCGCCTATGTACGAGGACAAAGTCTGAAGCTGCGGGGTGCGTGTGTCTGTATTTATAAATAGACTGTTTCCTAGCCGGTTCAGATTTTGAGCTTCAGATTTCGACCAGATCGTATGTCCAGCTGTGACGTTCGTAAACCGAAGGGGTCTTCCTAATGTGAAAAAAGGAGATTCGTTGTGGGTGCAGAGATTCGAGCAAACGCCGAGACCAACTGCTGTTGTTGTCGTCTGGCGCCGCGAATAGACGCGCCGAGCGCGCTGCGCTGGGCGTGAGACCCAAGCGTTCCAGCCCACGCTGGTTGCCTCTGGTCTGGCGGCGAAGAGACGAGCCGAGCGCGCCACGGAGAGGGGCGCGCCGAGAGCAAACTCTTGGTCGCTAGGCCCGAGCCCGCGCCGGCCGACTGAAGCGTGGCCATGGAGAGACGCGCCGACCGTCGACTGCGCGCCGGGTGCGAAGCAGCGTCGCTATACAGCTATGTGACCATCCAACTCATCTATCCTTCTGCTGCTGGTTGCTTGCGTGGATAACATTCTTCGATTTGAAAATCTGATGGCCAAAGTTCTCGGATACTAAATCGAACAGCACAGGAACCAGCCTTACACCACAGAGGCAATACTTATACTAATAGTGTACTTCCAAATATACACACCTGCATTGAATAGTGTGTGTTTGCCGTATTTCGCTGACAAATCAGAGTCGGCATTGGAGGGCACAAGGACGGACATAAGAGTGCCGTCATATAGATAGCGGAGAGCGGTGTGTGTTGGGGGGTGTACTCATCTCACGCACGGCCGTAGTCGCATGACAACAGACCCAGGGGCGGGGGGGGGGGGGGGGGGGGGTACTCAGGTCATGCATAGCCGTAGTCGTATGAACATAGACCCTCGCATCTCTACAATGCCGAGACGGAGCACGTCGGGTTCTCACCGACCAGGCAGACATTGCTTGCTTGGACCAAGTGCGAAGCGCGGTGAGGTGTTGGGCGAGTCACATGAAGGGTGAGCTGCGTCCTACAAAGAACCGCCTGTGAAGCGGACTTGCACACGGATGACAGCCTCGAATGAGTTGGTCTGTTTTCCGGTGCGGGCACTTCCAGAGGCAGCAATAGGTATAGTGCGCTATGAAAACTGCCTCGTGAACACCTCACTATACCCACGCTACCCGGTACGTTACACGATCATTCCCCCTTTGCGGAGTTAAGTTTCTCTGCCCCGCACAAATTGTCTCACTCGACCTTCACTCGACCGCCAGCCGTGGTGACCGCCAAAAAAAGAAGACACGGTATCCTGGTTGCCTAGCTCATACAGTGAGAGACGTGTTTCACAGCGTCGTCGCCAACCGACGCCAACCCAACTGGATAGCGGGGTAGCGAATTCAAGTTCACGACCCTAATATCCCCCCACTCCCCGCTCCGTTGTGCTTCGCTGGGTTCCAGCGCCCCAACGATTATCACCGACCACGACGGCAGCGGTGAAGGCGACAACCACAAGTCGCCCGCCGCGCGTGGTCCACAGCAAACAGGAGCAGCCGAAGATGAAACACACACCCACACCTTCGGAACGAAAGTGCTACTCATAACATGTCGGTCTTCCTTTTGCCCCTTGGGCCTTGTCTGTCACCAAATATCCCTCAACCCGTTTATGCCCTGATCGTAGTATAGCGACCACGGCAAGGACAACTTTGGTGCAATCAGCCGTCTCACTCGGCCCTATAATACATACACCCTTGGTGGCGACGCCCGTTTTCCCTTGGCAAGACACGACACCTTACGCATTCGCTTCGAGACTGACGCCGACGGAAAGGCCCTCGACACGGACACTGATGTACGACCCACCCCACCTCCACAAGGCACGCGTATCGCACGGCACCAATTCGAATCACATAACATCGTACCACCACCATTACCACCACCGCTACCGCCCCACCAACACCACCACCAGGTCTACACGAGTGCGTATGGATATTGGCCCAGGTGCGTCTAAAGTATTAAAAAACGCCTGGTTTGAAACCCCCAGCCCACAAAATCTCGGAAACAAGGAGTAACAAGGATTTCGTGTGGATGATCAACCGTTTTGTCCAGGCCGGCCTAAGACGATTTTTCCTGGCCGGGAATATAAGCCCCAATTGAACTCTGGTGTGGATATAAAACGAGCAATATATTTATGGCCAGGGCGGTACCACCACCACCACTACCTACCCCGTCACGCACCGCCCCCATTATTGTGACCATCGATCGCATTTTTGGTGATGAGTTCACATGAGAACGATAACAACAACCACAGCAACCGCTGAACAAAACATTGAACGGTCGGACGAAGGGGGACAACCGCGATCACAGGCATCTCCGGTGGTCTTTGTGGCCCTGGCTCCAGCCACTGCGGCTTGTGGCCTCACCTGATTCAGGTCGTCGACCGGCAGTGTGAGGGTCTCGCCCCAGGCTGTGGAAGGATTGCACCCGGTGGCTCGTGCACTGCTCCCCCGCGCTGTAACATAGAAGCGGCAGCATATACAAAAAAGAGAGGGAGCAATAGGGGGGGGGGGCATGGGTCGAGGGAGAGACAAGAACGCATACGAAGAGATGAATATGGACAATGAGAGGTGTATAGATGGGCAGAGAGTTACATGCACTCACAGGTGTAGATAGAGATTTACAGAAAGGGATAGAGGGAGAGAGAGGGGGGGGCAGAGATAGAGAGACGAGGCGGGGCGGGGGGGGGGGGTGACGAGGCAGTCAGACTATTAATAGTGCTCCACAGAAGTAGATTGTGTGGGTGGCGGTGTACACCTTTTTTTGGTACACCAGGTGGCTACAGTAGCTCTGCGAGAACAGGGGAATGTGAACCTGCTGAGCTTCTCAAGGCTTTGTGCTGCACTTGGCGCTGCGTGATGGCGCTTGTTGTGTGGTATCATACTGGCGCAGAGTTGTCCCCCCGGTAGCACTTGGTGGGGTGTCTTAATATTAGTATTTTCAATCAGACCTGCTTACCAGGTCGTTCGAAGTATTGTAGCTGCTGGTACTGCTGCTGTACCCTGGTATGTATGTATTCTATTATTGCACGGCACTTGGTGTCTGATTTTGTGCATACTCGTGGTGTGCACGTCGTATCATGCCCTATTTAGGTTGTACCAGGTGTACCACTCTATCATTCTTGGGTATGCCAGCACGGCGGAGTACACAGGTGCCAGAGGACGCATAGATCTCATGTTGGGGAAATGGCCAACGGTCGAGCCGCGCTGGCAGGCTACTCATTGAATAAAGAAACACTGAATCGCCGTCATCCGTCCGCGCAAAGCGCTCGCGGCCACGTCAAAGCGCAGCACGACTATTAATATTAGTACCTGGCATCTGGGTATGATACACGCAAGCAGGAGAAATGCGACTGCCCTCATGTACTCTTGCGGCAACACCTAAACGGTCAAGCTATGGCGATGGATACACTCGGGTCTAAATCCTGGTGCAGCAGCGAGACAGACAGCACAGCAGCGGCAGTGCACGAGGTACCCAGACACAGATCTCCTGCTGCTGCGGAACTCCTAATTCTCGTCATATCACACGCTTCTACCTTGGTGTGTACGAGTCTGACGTTCACGAGTCGTGCGCCAATGTCAAGACACGCTCAGCGTGTCATACAGACTCGGGAGAAAAAAAATAGCGCGCCAGCCAGCACCGCAACACACCAGGGGCAGGGAAGATGGTTGAGTGTTGCGAGAAAACGCAACGCATCCGTATCCGGGACGAGCTTAGGCGCAGCGTGCACTGCTTGCTGCCGGTGCGGGGTCCTGTTGTTTTTCCGAGTATAAAAAAAGGCAAACTGCTGCTGTTTGTTGCCCACGTATACATCACACCTGAAGGTGGGGCGGACGAGGCTTCGTCGTGCTGCGTAACTTCAACGTACATCGACCGGCTGCTAGCATCGATCCCCTCGGCCTTCACCACATGGACTTGCACAGCAGCCCCGCCCTTGCCATGATCCATGCCTGCCAAACTAGGAACTTCCTGTGCAAGGCAGACTTGAGAGAGCAACGGCGCGTTCATTTAGAGCTCCTCCCGACCCCGACCCCCTTTTTATTAAGACGCCCTACAGGAACAAATGAAAACCAGCATTTTGAGAAGTGTGACATGTAATCCCCGTTGATTGGTGATCATTCTTCCACAAGTTCCTGTATTGGAGGGGGCGACGCTTGCAGGCTCGCACTGCCCCCACAAGCCCGATCTTTCACGGGGGACACCAGAGTGTAAAAGCCAGCTCGCCACGTACGCGGCACTCTCATCCGGGAACCGGCCGTTGGAAACCCTCGCTAGTTGCTTGCGCAGCAGCTCAACAGCGCGCCACAAATCTCTGATCCCTGCAAAATCTTGGCTCTCATTCGGTTGAGGTATTCCGCAAGCAAGCAAAGGGAAGACATCCTCTCCCTCTGCAGTGGCTGTCATTCCCTCACTCTCTCGCCATACAAACCAACCGCAGGGTACCTACGTACAAGAACCAGACTGGTTGTCTTCACCGAACAAACATGGCATCATGCCCATCAAGCAACGATGCCTACTGGACTAGCGTCCTCCTCGTCCTCGCCGTGGCGACGGTCCTCGCCGCCAACGCCCTGCTTCTCCACGGCTCGAGCCGCAAGCTTCGGGGTGCGCTGTTCTCGAGGAAGGGCCGCTTCCTGCGGCCGCTTCTGAGGCAGGTCACAGGCTCAAGTTCAGGTCGTTCTAGGTCTCGCTCAACCAGCATCAACAGCAGTCTCCCGCCTGGGATCAGCGGAGAGCACCAACCCCAAGACACGCCCCCTTCACTCTCTTCGCTCTCTAGCGACGTCTGGGAGGTGGCAGCGAGGTGGGTCCGATGGGACCCGAACCCATCTACGAGGGCCATCGTGGAGGGCTGGATAGAAAATGGGGACGAAGATTCGGCCTCGAGGTGAGCGAGAAAAGCGAATTAATTTTTTACTTGCAAATAGTACACGAATGCCAAGTACGTTTGTCTCTCTTGGCGCTCGTCTAAAAACTCAACTTTCTCGAATGCTGGTTGCCGCGCGCCTGCTGCTGCTGCTGTTGTTGAATAAGCAACGCAGCCTGCTGGGGAAGAAATACATGCGCCCTATACATACATGGTTAACAGTGAATATGTGTGCACTGCTCTGCACCCCCTTGGATTTGTCGGACTCGTGGGGGGGGAAGCGCGCGCGGGGGGGAAGCGGGGGGGGGGGGGGGGGCGGAACAACGCACCCGAGCGAAGGACGAGATTTCACCAAAATACTGATTTGATTTGATATTCGATGAAGTGACAAAAACAACAACCAGGAAAAACTAATTTTCTTCCGCTTCTGTCGTCAACCATTTGTTATGGCATCCATCAGAAATGACGCGCCGTGTTTTGGAGCGCTTTTCTTTTTTTCTTCCTGTTTTGTCTGTCTGCTTGTCTGCTGTTGTGCGTTGCGAGTGCCTCTTTTCGCCTTGTTCCTGTTCCATCATATGTAAGGATATCTACCTGCAGACATTAGTTAGTAGTACTGCTGTTGTAGCAAGCAGTATACCAGGTTATATGTTGTCCTACCTCCCAGTCGCTCCGTTTAAAACACCCTTGGTTACCACCCGCGGGAAAAGCTGTCTGGCTGTTCGCGAGGCACAAGCCCACAGGCACGCGACAAGCAGCCCCCCCCCCCCCCTCCCCCCTGTACTACAGCAGTAGTAAGGTAATATTGATGCCGTAATGCAAACCGGTCAGTCATTGATATTAATAGTTGATTTATTGTTGCGCAGCTTGGGGTGTGCCTCGTACCTGGTTAAATATCGATATGAACATTGTTGTATTCAGTACACAGTAATCTGGTCGTCCGGATGGGCACCCTCAAATGCTACTATTTAATACCTGGTATTAATATTAATGCCATCATCAAATGAGAGTTGGAGCTACAGTAAAAGCCTGAATTATTGCCACGAGGGTCAAACTTTTGAGTTTATCTGGGAAGTAGAAATAAGCAGAATCGACTGCTGAGCACTTGGTAAAAGTAGTTGCGTGGGTAGGCGCAAAGGGGCGCGATGCGGGTCGACGAGGGAAGAAAGCGCCGGAGGCTTCCGCGATAAAAAAGCAAGGCAAGAACCATGGTGGGGAGGAGGGAGCAGAACCTGTTTTGGAACTCCGGATCTGAGTTATGATTCTTTAATACAACTGCTGTAGACAGGATACAGGAGAGAGAAAAGGAGGGCAAAGATGATTGGGATGGAAAAAAGAGGAGGGAAAAAAAAGTATACCCTGGTACCTGGTATATTAATAGTGATCGGTGATATTAGTTTTGATAGTGATCCAGAGTGATCAAGCCCTATATTTCAGTACCTATACGTAGTACCGGGGGTGAAATCTGCGACGAACGACGAGGGATGCGTGTGTCCTTCAGTCGGAGCACCCGCAGAGATAACAACAGCAGCAGCTTTTATCTCGGCATATACTCGTACTATGCTCGTACTACAGTATTATGAAATGGTACAACCAGGAAAATAAAAGGCTCGTATCACAACAGGATGGAAGCCGCCCCGGGGCGTTTCGGTCCCGCGTGTTTCGTCTTGACGCCCTCGTCCCCCCCGCGACTCCCGGATATGATGCTGGGATGCAAACCATTCAAAACGCAGTCATTAACTGTTACGATGTCAACTCGTATTTATCTTTCACGCTATCTACATAAGGTAGTCTAATATGACAGCTGTGTAAGAGACTCCATGCAGCATGCAAAAGTTCTTGCTTGATGAAGTAAGTTGGTACCTGGTATATTTTAGAGGAAGACTACATACAGTCGGCGCAAGCAGAAATTGCCATTATCTAAATCTAAGAGTGTGTCCGCTAAAACGAGGGTGCAGGGGTTTTGATGCAGTGGGATTTCAGATTGTTTTTGTTCGAAATTTGGCGCGAAACACACAAAAAAAGCATGGTTTTATGCTGAAACCAATGATAGTGTGGGACACCCCGTGCATTAATTAACAAATAATTGGACCCTGTCCCAAAGTAAGAGTATCTTAACCCCTTCCACTGCTGCCAACAAAATTCCCAAAATATCTCCAAGTAATCAGAGTTTTGCCCCCAAACGCGATTTTAGGTTTATATAGTATCGTCGTACTGAGCGCAAAGCAATGCCTTGAGGTAGAACTAGGCGGGGGGGGGGTGGGTGGGGCACTCTTCTGCCCTGCTAATGCGCTCCTGAAGCGGAACTACGATCATGGTTGGTCGTAGCACCATCGTATCACATTCCCCTGCCTTGTACACACCGGTATACCAGGTACCTGGTATATCGACACCGGTATACCAGGTATACCAGGTACCTGGTTTATTGTATTTGTAGACCTGTAAAAGCTGAATTATTATTTCATCATTTCTTTGCTATTTTTTATTTTTACTCTTGTTCATGGGAGGTTTTACCGTTCAACCTTCAGGGACCTTGTGGACAAGCCGTGGTCACAGGTGTTGTCCCTTCTTCCCCCCGGCACGTGCCTTCATTATTATCGCGCAAGTGGTTCAGCATTCCCACTGGCCATCGATTTTCATCGAATGTTGCTAACTCACGCTCTCGCCCTTTCCGTTAACACTATCATTTTTTGCATGAGCATTTCCTTAGGAGTATGCTTTCGGTGATACTCGAACCTGCGAAATTGATTTTATTAGGCACGCGGACCACCTACCAAGCCACCGGGGACGCCGGCTCGCGCCTTTTGATGTGGAGCTGACACACTTGGTACCTGGGCAAAGAGTACCAGCAGATCATTAGAACAAGCTCAAAAGTATGCGCGCATTCAAAGGCAATAACTGATCACAAAGGCATATCACAATCATCGTGACATGCTCACATGTTCAAATGATGCCTCACGAGTACGTGCTCTGCCTCTCGCTGCGATCGACTTGATTGGCCAAGCGACGAAACCCTTTTCAAACTATGCCATGTGTGGCGCTATTATATCGTTGGTCGGCTTTTTACGGCGTCAGGATGACAAGTGCGTCAACATCAACAGCAACAGCAATTGTGTAGAGCTCTTGAATTGATGATGTTATTATCATGTTGGTTTTTTTTTCAAGCATCAGTTATTCCACACTGGTCAAGTGAAATGTCGTTGGTTTTTGTCTTTTTGTCTTCTTTTTGTCCGTGTTTCGCCGGGGAATGGACGGAGGATGTGATAAAACTGCTATTTGATACTGCCGTCTGCTTCCGGTGTTGTGTTGGTTCCGTTTCGTTGTGTTCTCTGATAATGTACTGCTGTGGGTTGTACACCAAATACTACATACTCGTGCGACCCTTGCACATCCACTATCATTCAAACGGGATCACAGCCGCTCTTTCTGGCCGACATCTCCACCGCGTGGCTTGCATCACAGCAGTCGCTCCATCTAGCCGGCATCTCTCACCTGCTTGCGTGCAGCAGCTGCAGCATTATGTGGGAGTTACCGACCCTACAGCATGACAACAGTAGTAGTAGTACCTGGTACGACCATAACTCAGTAAAACCCCGGTAGCATGCGTGATGGAGTTATATCACAAGGAGCTTGTCTCCTCGGCGAAATCCTCTCGATTCACTGCTGTTTTTTTTTTTTTTTCAAACGATCCAGTTGTACTGGCTGTGTGTGTACTGCTGACGCTGTCAGTGTGTTGGGGCATTCCTATTATCAATACTAGAATACAATCGACGCACCTGGGGGTGGCTGATGTTTTTGTCGACCTTTGAACATTTTGAGCACCCTGCGTCGGACGGAAAAGTGACGAACGTAAACGACGATTCGTGACATCAGCCGCACGAAAACTGCCGACTGCTGACATCAGCACACGAACAAAAAAAAACCCACCTTGTTTTTTTCTGGGGGGGGGGGAAGGTGTTTTCGAAAACAGAGCTCGCATATGGATCTATCCATCTGCCTGCGCAGGCACGATCCATTTTCGCTCCCGCAAAGCGGCCTAGAGTATTTCCAAGCACAACGACCCCGCAGGACACCAACCAGGCAGGCCTCTGGTCTGGTCAAGTGTGGGGCGTGGGTGCGGGGTCAGAATCGGGGAGGTGGTCGCCGTTTGCGGAAGCCGAGAATATTGTCCCCGTCGGGGAAATGATGCCGTACGTTCAGTCTGGTGATGTACAGCCCCCCCCACCCTCGTCGAAACAGCTTCAGTTTATGTGGGCGCACGATCAAGTATCGTGCCCGCGCGGGCAGATCTATCGCGGCTGGTCCGAACTACCTGGTACAAAGGACGGAAGCGAAGGATACGAGCGCCGGTCGCTCCGCCGCTGTGGCGCTTGTGCTGCTAGAGGGCGTCACAAGACTGCATTGCCGATCGCGCTTGTCGTTGTCTGGTCGCTGCAACCGACTCGCGAAAGGGTTGTCACTCTGGTCGGGAATATAGGTACCTATATATGTTTTTTATTCATACACAACGGGGTTTATTTTCCCGGCGAGAGGGGTTCCGATCTGCTCTTTTTTAGAAAATAAGCTCTTATTTTGGGTCAGTTTCCGTTTCCCAAGGCGTGTCCTGACTAATTTCTTATTTCCAATTTGAGCAATACACCAGTTACATTCTTTTTTTCCTTGGGTTTCGTGCAAACGGCTACGGCCATAATTTATTTACTCCGAAATTATCATGTGTCAAGTATGAAGATGTAGATGCTCCAGATATTACACACGGTCCGTGCTACAGTCACAGCGGTACCGGTATGCTGTACTGAGGCGGTTCGCGTATCTTCGGTTGCTCTTGTTATCTCGTCATGCTACAGCAGTACCTATGCTGGTATGGTTATTGACATATCATCTTCGATGATGTTACCTCTGCTGTGTACCACTGGTATTAATAGTCTGCGTTGTACCCGGTATGATATACACCGCAGTTTAGTACTTAGTATAGTGTGTGTTCCCTCACATTTTACCGTTCCATCTGTCTATGCTACCCGTCGAAATCCAGCACAACCCATACCAATTCTTGATTCCTGGAGGGACTCGTACCAATTATTCAATCCTGGAGAGATGCAAGCTCTGTCTGACTGGTGGATGTGAGAGCGTAATCACAGCAGCGCTGGCGTTCATTATTAATAGCTTTGACGGGATGATGCAACGGTCTGTCTGTCGTGCTATTATTAATATTAATATTATACTACCTCTTGGTACCTGGTACATGTTGATTTCACTACAGTACCGGTAGATCGGCCTTTTTTATTTTCTTTTTTTCGGTGCACGTTTTCCATTCCTATCGTATCATCAACACCCGAGGGCATAACGGATACATACATACGCATAACGGCACCGATACACTGATGCCGCAGTGGATAAGGCGATTGCGATATGATTAATATTACAACTCTGATGGTTTTCTCTCTTCCCCATTCCGAGTGACATCGTTGTATCTCTCTATTAATAGGCGGAGGAATCAGGACGGGCATTGAGTGTACTGATGAAGCTGGGCAGAAAGGACGATTTAATGTGGAGACAACTCACCCATTTTACATTTTTATATGCTGTATTTGTGAAATAACATGCCAGAAGGGTACGACATAACCAGCAAGACGACGAACCATGGCATGAATTCCCGGGCTTTTTTTCTGCATGGCGCGGGGGTGAACGTGGTCAAAACACCAGGCGCATCGCTTTGCTGCACTCTCCCAGTTGTCGAGGACAATCAGCCCGAAAGATCGTTCGGGGGGATGTGTTATCTTGAGCGTCCCCTGTCACCAGTACATAATGTAGCACACTGTTAGTAGGTGCAATACCTGGTACGCTGGTACATGGGTACGCGTGCACAATAAGACCGGTAGATCGATCTTTATCTTTTTTCCTTTTCTTTTTTCACGGAGCATACCCATGGATGGGCATAACGGTAACCTGACATCAGGATAACATGATACCACCGCGTGTATTATTGCGTACCTACCAGGTACAAGGTATTTTACTGTTCATGCTATTACTATTCATGCCCGGTCGCCCCGGTGGTTCAAGTGGTTAACCTCGAATCCTACTTGTTTGAGTCCTGGGTTCGAGCCCCAGGTGGGTCGGACTTTGACTTTATTTGCAAAAATAATACCAGGTAATCATCAAGGATTCAATTGTTGAGAGCGCCTTGTAGCGTGGGTAGGCACAATTCGATGCGAGTCGACGAGGGAAGAAAAGGCTGAGATCTTCTCGCGATAAAAATGAAGGCACGTACCGTAGCGGGAAGGGGGGAAAAGAGCCTGCTATGTGACCCCCCCGGATCTGAGTTACGAGTTGGAAGAACAGAGAGAAGAAGATGGGCGAAGATAATGAATGGGATGAGCAAAAAAAAAAAATTACCCTTTTATATACTCGTACCAGGTATATATCGTGGTAGATGGTATGGTCGACATAAGTCGCTGCACACTGCCAGATGGGAAATGGAATAAATATGTACCTGGCTGGTACAGCAGTATGCAGTATGGTATAATCTGTTGGTTTTCTCTCGTATCTGTCGGTCGTTTTGTTTTTCTCCTCCTTGTCGTTTTCGTTCCCCCACAATTTGCCGGCCGACTGCGATGATACTTTCGCCCGCTTGCTCCATCCATGCGTCCCGTTTCCCCGAGACCGCGCCGACCATACATAGCTTGGTGCCTCTTTATGCCATTCATAGGAAGACAGGTGTCTTGACAGGAGTATCACCACTATTAATACCTACAGGGAAACCTATTCATATAATATTACGGGGGACCATAGTTAATAGGACCAAATATTGTTGAAGAAAATATGGTAAATGTATGGTTTTTTGTTTGTACCGTGGGTCCTATGTACTATGATCCCCCGTAGTAGTAATCAGAACCGAATATCGTGGGGACAAGTGGTTTTGGGGTTTGTGGGGGGTTCTGATTACTATTATTATTATTATTAATAATATTATTTTTTAAATCATCACTTCCACTTTCCAGCCTAACTCGTACCTGGTGGGAGATTTCACCCTCGACGACCTTCTGGACAAGCCGTGGTCATAGGTGTCTACCCTTCTACCCCCCGGCACGTGCCTTTCTTTTTTGTCGCCCATAGGGTTCGGCATTCCCACTGCTCGTCGATTTTCATCGGATGTGGCTAACTCACGCTCTCGCGCTTTCCGCTAATCAATTTATTTCATGCAAGAAAAAGCCCTTACGAGCGTGCACTCGGTGGGACTTGAACCCACGAAATTTATCTTGATAGGCACGCGGACCACCTACCAAGCCACCGGGGACGCCGGCTATGCCCCCCGGCAAAACTACTGCCGTACTTGGTACGTACTGCTGTAGCAGGTGTATACTCTTGGAGTACCCGCGTAAATACCCCGAGTATGACCCAAACAACCAGGCTTCGAGTACCCGAGGCACGGCAGAGTATATCTACTATTTGTGTTAATAGTGTGCCCTGTATGCTTGGCTCACCCTTTCTCTCCCACGTCTCCACACGGGTGGCTGACTGTAGTCTACCTGGCAACCGATAGACGGCTAGCTGTCGCCCTGCTGGCGGTTGCGGTGGGATTCGTCTCTCGGCTGTTTGAAAAAAAACACACACACACAAGTTGCACTTGAGTTCTCTCTCCATTTTGTCTGGTCTTGTTCAGGTCGTTGACTGTGCGAGAGCTCGAGTTGACCGAATTCGAGGACACTCGACTGTTTTGCGGGGGGACGCAGTAATTGGAACCCAACATGCTGTGTAAACATACAGGGGGGTGCAACGCTTATTGCCCATCGTGTATTCCTATTACGCACAACATTACATTACCCCCCCCCCCCCTACAGCGAGTGAGGATGCCCATGATGCTCAACCCAATACACGGAGAAGGGGCGACAACTGCTGTAAATGGTGACCGATGCTGTATGACCACGGCGGCTTATTGTCCAGAAAGCCGCTTAGCCCCTTTAGGACCGCAGTCCCGTTTTGGGGACAAACTACTTGAAATGTGTATGGTTTGTCCCCAAAACGGGACTCCGGTTCTAAAAGGGTTAGGGTATGCCAGGGTATGAAACCGTGAAACCTACAGCAGTACCACGAGTTGAGCTGGAAAACGAAAGTCACATTGATGAAGAAAATATTAAAAAACGCTTCACACCCTTACGCTCTCACTGCTCTAACTGCTACTCAGTAGTGTCACTACAAGACAGTATAATATTAATAGTATCAGAACGTTCGGCGCTTCTTCCTCGGGCGCGGCTCCTTCAATAGCATCGACATACGACATGAGCCTTGTGAGACCCTGGGTATGTATAGTTTGAGTCCTGGGTTCGAGCCCCAGGTGGATCGGACATTTGACCTTATTTGCAAAAATAAAAATAAAAAGGATTCAATTGTTGAGAGCGCCTTGCAGCGTGGGTAGGCACAATTCGATGCGAGTCGACGAGGGAAGAAAAGGCTGAAATCTTCTCGCGATAAAAATGAAGGCACGTACCGTAGCGGGAAGGGGGTAGAAGAGCCTGCTATGTGACCCCGGATCTGAGTTACGAGTTGGAAGGAGGGAGAGACGAAGATGTGCGTAGATAATGAATGGGATGAGCAAAAATAAGTAATAAATAAATAAAAATAAAATAGGTAGAACAAACGGTTTAACCCCTTTAGAGCCGCAGTCCCGTTTTGGGGACAGACCAGTCAAATTCCAAGTAGTTTGTCCCCAAAACGGGACTGCGGTTCTAAAAGGGTTAATGAAACACCAAAATAACACACACAAAAACTAAGAAGTTCATGAACACCATTGATAACATGAAGCTTTCGGTGCGGTATTATGATCCGCCCATGGCAGCAGTGTGTGTGTGTTCTTCACATTTAACCGTTCTTTCTACCCGTCGATATCCACAGCACAACCAGTGTCCGTGCCGATTCTTCAATCCTAATAATAGAGAGATACAAGCTCTTGTGGTCACAAAACTTTGCCAGAAATACTATTAATACATTGTTACTCAGTAAGCAAAGTAGACAATGCAATGCCATGTTCATCGTACTATTAATATATACGACGGGAACGACATGCGCATTATATGAAATATATATGACAAAATAAACAGAAAATAACAGAAAACAAAAAACAAATCAAAAGAGCATTAGGGGGAAAAAAAATGTTGTTCCTCCCCTCAGGAAATGTGGCAGACGCTTGCAAAGAACGAGCTAAAAAAATAGCGTCACTCCATATATACGGAGTAAGACTAAGAACCAAGCGAAAACAATAGGCAGACTGAAGTATCAAGCACCCTCCAGGTAGCCGCAGCAGTTTGTAGGACGAGTACTCGTAGCATAGCCAGGTTCTCCCTACTAGGCGGCCTGGTACTTGCTACCCTGTCTCCCGTCTCCGCCCTGCGCTCGTCAACTATGCCCCACCCCCGGAGAGGGTACGTTGGACCCGACGAAGCAAGCAAAGCGGGCTTGTGATCCACCCACGCCAAACGACTTCGTTCATAAGGACAAGAGAAAGAAGGGTAAAATAAATCACGGACGATCAAGCTCAAACAAAACAAAGACAGGAAGACCACGTTCGAACCAGCTGCAGCAGTTGGCGGCACGCGCAGCATAGACATGTTCTACTTCCTAGTCGCCCTGGTGCCTTGCTACCCTGTCTGCCGTCTCCTCCCTGCTTTCGTCCACCGCGGTTTCCCTTCTACTCCTGTTGCCCCCCCTCCCCGCGTTCCCTTGGTCGGGTTTCCTTCCACTCCTCCTCCCCCCATTCCCCTGGGCACCACCGACGGCGGATGCGCGGCGCTGCCTTCTTAGCTGTGCCTCATCCTCGTGCCACCTCACCATGAACCGTTCGGCTGCCTCAAGGACCCCCCGGTACCAACTTCCACTCTTTTTTTACTGCAGTGGACCACGGCGCGGTCTCCAAACACCAAGGGGGAGTGTTCCGTTGACCTTTCGGTCGCTCGGAACTCCCTAAGGTCTTCGACTACGCATCTATGCCAAGTGTTGAACTGTTCGCCAGGTCTCAGGGTTTCCCCGCCAGCCATCGTCCCGAACATTACCCGACTGGGTAATCGCCCCTTGCTTTGCCGTGCCACGCCCCCCTCGAAAAAGAGCGCCCGCTCACGGATGGCCGTTTCGATGCTCTCGCAAAAGTGTCATCTTGAGGGCCTTCGCGTACGAGAGGGTGGCGTGATCAGTACAAAGTTAGCGCTGGAAGCCTATGACTCGCGAGAGGACTTGGTGGTGAGCCGTGCCGGGAGGGAACCGCAGTATAGTGCCTCCATCGTATTATGATGCGCGCTTGTCCTTGACGCACCTCTCTGTCCCACTATTCGAAGTAGTACTTGCGTACCGGCAATCCTTTCACTTGGTACGCTAGAAACGCCGCCCTCGAAAGTCAAGCGCTTCTCTAACCCAGCAAGCAAGTCCGGGATGCTGCTTTTCGTGCCGTGTGGCCGATATCTGAAGGCACGATGAGGTCTGTAGGTATCACAGGGTGGAGGGGGGGGAAGAGAGCCCTCCGACGGGCCCTTTGCCGAGCGAACCACCCGCTACCGGCACGGTACATCCATCGCATATACCCCATTTACCATTCACATAGGGCTGCACCCTCATTTAGTGGACAAGTTACTTGGAATTGTAGTCAGATACAACTTCTAAGCAAGAAATATGCCCCCCCCCCTTTCGGACTCTCAATATTTATATCTGATGCAACGACTTTTCCGAGGCCTTTACACACTGGATGTCACGGAAACAAAGTTTTTTTTATATTTATATTAATACGATGATATGATGTCATTTGCCATCTGAAAACGTGCAGCGCTTATTCCAATGATACCATCCACATTAAAGGAGTGACTACAGTAGTAGTAGAGATCGATGACTTTCACAAACATGGGCGGTGCCTTCTACGGCCGGCGTCCCCGGTGGCTTGGTAGGTGGTCCGCGTGTCCATCAAGATCAATTTCGTGGGTTCAAGTCTCACCGAGTGCATGCTCGTAGGGGATTTTTCTCGCAAGAAAAAAAATGATTAGCGGAAAGCGCGAGAGCGTGAGTTAGCTACATTCGATGAAAATTGACGAGCAGTGGGAATGCTGAACCCTACGCGCGACAAAAAATAAAGGCACGTACCGGGGAGGGGAAGGCTCGACACCTGTGACCACGGCTTGTCCAGAAGCTCGTTGAAGGTAAAACCTCCTACGAGTTAGGCTGGAAAGTAAACGTGATTTTTAACCCCCCCCCCAGAAAAATAACCCCCCCCCCCCCCCCCCGAATACTTGATAACATCATACCAATATGGCAGTCCGCCTTACGAACTATAAATGCGAGGAAAAGCTGCCTGCCGACCGGTCGATGAACAATCCTGAGGCCGAGGTATGATAGGCCACGAAAAATATTGGAAAACACTATACTGTAGCCCAACGATAAGGCACACGCCTTATAAGGCATATGCCTTTTTGGGTAGTTCCTCCGTCGAGCAGCCCCGCCAGTCTGACGTGTTTGCCTTCCGAGGAAAAAAAAGTGCTACCGCTATCATGACACGGGTCGTTTTACATGGATACAGTATAGTATGCCTTTTTGGGCGAGGAGCCCCGTTAGTCTGGTATATTTGCCTCGCAAGGCAAAAAAGACTACCGCTGTCGTAGCACGGGGCATTATTGTTGGGAGTATATTCCAAGGCAGAGTGCATGTTTTCTGCACAGGCATCGGTACGGCGGTGCCACTCTGAATGTGGGCATGTTAGGGCTTGCGACCGTGTGGGGATTCATATCAGTACGAACACGACCTTTGCCTTACCGCCCAGGGTGGCAAGGCAAAAGGGGTCGCAAGTCAAGTATTAACCGGACTCGGTGTCTCGAGAGGTAGAACGGGAGAAAGCGGGTGACGATAGCAGCACTGGCCACACGTACAAATACACTAGAACGCGGCAACCGGGTGCTGGGTTATAACCAACCCTTTTAGGACTGCAGTCCCATTTCGGGGACAAACCAGTCAATTTCTGAGTGATTTGTTCCAAAAACGGGACTGCGGCACTCGAAGGGTTAAGTAGTCCATTTTGACCCTGTTGGGGCCCGAGAGAGGGAACTTGACGATGCTACACGGTGACGACTACGGCTCGTCCCGCTGCGTGATTTAGGGATGATGCGAAGTAGTGTCCGCAGTTCCACAGCAAGGAGTCGTCGTGCGACACGGGCGCAACGTTTTTCCTACCCGCGCTGCTGGGTGCTCGTAGATGAGTGACAGAGTTGACTAACTCCTAAGGTACCGATGTCTCGGTTGCTGTCTGCTGTATCAATAGATCAATACCTGGTAGGTCGCAAGGGGGCTAAAGCGGAGCAGTATATCGCTGTCAACCCCCCTCGATGTAATTTCAGTATAGGCCCTCCAGCAATAGACTACAGCGGTAGTATTGACAGTAACCTGGGCAAGCCGTGAAACCTCATTGTGCCACCATCCTCCAAGAACGTTGTACAGTGAGCGCCAACGTTTTGTTGGGCTAAACAGGCTCAGATCGGCACGAACAATGAGAACATTGGGTTAAGAAACACACAGACCAACAGTGGGTGGGACCAGCTCTAAACCCTACCAGTATACAACGGAGTTGGATCAAGGCCGGAAAAAAATAAAACATTGAGCCTGGACATCAAACTGACGTTTCTTAACACCAGGCGCCCACTGTACTCCATACGGCATACAGTACCTGGTAGGATTTTTAGTGCAGCGCCCGCCGCCAAGCACGATGTCTTACTAACAGTCCATGTTTTTCTTGGCGTCCACCGAAAAGGGAGCCTCATGTTCTTACTATTACGGGGGGCCATAGTTAACAGGACCAAATATTGTTAGTAAAAATGGTTAAATATATAGGTTTTTATGTACACCATAGGTCCTGTTAACTAGGGTTCCCCGTAATACAAACACAGTAGGTATATATGCTCTCTTGTTCGTGAAAGGGCCTCGCATGGTACACCTTTATGTGGTATAAGTGCAACAATAATTTTTGGACAAACTACGTGCAACCAGTGTGGAGTGTTTTTTTTTTTCGCACCCTACGTATTATTCCTCAGCTCCAGGTACCAGGTACCAGGTAAAAGGGCGTCAACCCTTTTAGAACTGCAGTCCCGTTCTGGGGACAAATCGCTCAAAAACCAAGTACTTTGACCCCAAGACGGGGCTGCGGTCCTAAACGGCTCGCGAGAGGGCGATATGAACGACCTGCTGCTGACCCTTCAGCATGCATTACTCACTCGGCCAGCCCGCCCCACGGTCTTTCCGGTCTCCCCTTTTCCTTTCACGTTTCATCGTATGTACCAGGTGTTGTTACCTGGAGTTCGTTTTGGTACTCGTGTTGCCATGAAGATGTAGCTGTTCCACCGTCGGTTGCTATGTACGTGTTCGTTGGCAGTGTCGGTACAGGTAACCACCACCCAACGTCGGTTCAGCCGCGATATGTGTACCTGCGGGCCTGCGCAAACACGATTCTCACTTGTCCCTGCGTGAAGTAATGCCGGTCGAGTGAGGTGAACGCTTGTCACGGGGCTGTGGGCCCCCCCCCCCCCCCCCCCCAACCATGTTGTGTTTTTTACGACGTCGGCACGCGGCCGGCACGACCCCCCGACCACCCCGACGCTGAACCGTAACCGTCGCCCTCTTCGTGCCAAGAGGTCTGCTTGGTTGGCGTGCTTTGGGAATAATTCGGTGGCTAGGCCTGGAAAGACTCCTATTATATTAATTAATCCCTTTAGAACCGCGGTCCCGTTTGGGGACAAAACTACTTGAAATTTGACTGGTTTGTCCCCAGAACGGGACTGCGGTTCTAAAAGGGTTAAGTTGGTCGAGGTGTCGCAGTGCGGGCACAGAACAAGAGCCGTGTAAAAACTCTGCCTGCGCCGGCAAAACTACAAGCTTGGGCATCGCTTCATTACGATGACGGTAACTATTATGAGACGACACGGCAAGTCTTGAGTCCTTGGAGACGTTACGTACTTACTTTTACGTATTGAACAAATGATTGGTGTGAATGTTACCTTGGTAAAATATCCGCAGCGAGCAAGTTGAGCGCTATTCCCATGTTGCTACTTGGTATTTATGTCGTAGAGTACAGTAGCACTGCAATGTTTTAACCGTGGCAAATAGTAGGCCGTAAGCCGCCACGTTGCAAAGTCGGAGTCTGGCACTTGTTGTTGCTCTCACATTGAATCAATCTTGAAGCAAGGAGTCCGTGGTCACACAAAGGTCCTGGAGCCTTTTTTTTCGTAGTAGGGAGATGCGAAAAACCAATGAAAAACGAGACTCGGCTGGGAAGCACGACGCTCCCCACCTAAAAGATACTGGTATATACACGAGACAAACAAGGCGCACGCATGATATGAAATTAACGTGCGCACTGAACTACTGCTGTAACATGGCCGTGAATATCCACCCAACTACATCACAGAGTTGCCCTCGTTCCCTCCCACATGCACAACTATCAACTACCAGGTACTGCTGTATCAATACTTTAGACCTATTCTGAGTAAAAGACAGAGAACTTCTATGCATTGAATGCGTAGTCTACTGCTCGTGCTGCTCGCTGCTTGCTGGCGCGTCTCCTCTGCTTCTGCTTGGAAGGTTGAAGCTGGTTATGCGCGATACGGGATCAATAATCAATCTACAAGATCGCGATTCGTCCTTGTTCCCTGTTGCTATATAGTGGTCGTTGTCCCTAACATTCACAGCACTCGTATCTCGGTATCTCGCATCGTATGATATCCACATCTGCATGTTCTATGTACTCGTCTTTACGCACAGTATTTTCAGTAGCGGAAGCGATTATTAATTTTACGGGGGACCATAGTAAATAGGACCAAATGTTGTGAGTAAAAATATGGAAATGTATAGGTTTGTGTATGTGCCGTGGGTCCTATTTACTATGGCCCCGCGTAAATAGTACCAGTATCCCTTTTGCTGACTTGATTATAGTATGTGCAGACAGCCACCCGGAAGAACGACGCGTGCGATGTTGTCAGGAACAGCTAGCAGCAGTGCAAGCATCGGCGTACTCCGCGCGTGTTCTTGCATTGCAGTTGGGGACACACCCCCAACGCCCGCAGGCCGGTTCGGACTGGTTCGTGTGGCATGCCCGGTATGCTGTACGCGGTTGTCACCTCTGTTCGAGTTTTCCCCGTCTCACGTCCCGAAGGCGTTACACCTACAGCAGTACGTAGTGGTCCCTCTATAATGCCGGCTGAATAGTGCCGGCATGGATGTCAGGAGACAGCGCCTTCACCCCTTGACAGACAGCAGCTTTTTCTTGACGTGCCTTGACTGACGCCAACCTGCTACCAGTAGGTTTTCGTGTGGAACAACCGGCCCTACACCTTTGGCAGCGCACGTTTTGCCTTGCCTGACATGTCTCCTGACATGTTTGCCAGAGTGCCGGCGAAGTCGCTCGCAACACAGGTGTATACTTCTTTATATGCTGCTGTGACAGCAAGCTGTAGAGGAGTACATAGAGGCGCGAGGATTTTTTTTTCGCGCGTTCATCTCTCTGCTGCTCGCTCTGCTTGTGCTGGTTTGTCTATGGTTGTACAGCAGTAGTATATATACGGGTATACATAATAATACAGATTACATCATGTTTTTTTTTTTTTTTTTTCCGCCCCGGAGAGCGAGAGGAAACCCCTGTCCACACTTATTTATCAAGTTTTCGTGTACCTGTTCGAACCCGGTTCGTTTCTTCCACCTTGGTCGGGCCTGCCTGTGGCCGTCATTAAAGTGTGGTTTACTCCGAGGATGTAGGCACCTGAGCCTAGATATTATCTCTCCCGACTCACTGATCAGGTAGTGTGGGTTTTGAACCCACTAAGACCCCTCATAGTCTCCCCAGCTTGGCTCAGTACACGAGTCACCCTACCCGTCTGGGCGTTGGTCCGCAGATTACGTATCATGTATGTTTCAGATAGAGCAGTGTCTTCGTTTTGCTTTTCTTTCAGCCCACAACCGACAACGTCACGTGCGCACCTACATGCAGGGTAGAGGGTAGCGCTATTGATGTGCCGCTCTTTTAGTACCTGGTACGTGGTATCCACACTTTTTCGTTAGGTACAGCAGTCGAGTTGGGTTTAACCCTTTTAGGACTGCAGTCTCGTTTTGGGGACAATTGGGGGGCAAATTACTCGGAATTTGAGTGGGTTGTCCCCCAATCGGGAATGGAGTTCTAAAGGGGTTAAACTCGTGGACAATCAGTTCATAGTAATCTTCAGTCTCAGCAACAGACTGCAAGTATACCTGCAGCAGTGCTCGTACTAGTCCTCCACTTATTCGACAACACTTCTATGCGACGTACCAGGGTACATTCGAAATAAGCTGCTTCTGTTGTTTACACGTGGCAGTCTTTCCTACGGCAGTTGTTCACCTGGTACCCGGTGCGTGGTACGTATCGATAAAAGTACCGGTATACAGCACCACTAGGTACCTGGTACCAGGTATGGTATTTAGTATTTTAATATTTTAGCACATTCACCCACCGATCACCCTTCTGAATCGCGTCGAGGGACGCAATCTATCTACTGCTGGGTGGTGCACCTCTCCGAATCTCTTCATGCGTTGATACGCTTATCCAGATACAGCCCGATACTCGGAAGACCTGGTGGTGGTGGTGTAGCAGTTGTGGCCTCGCTGGGATGCCGGCACGTGCCAGCGAACAAAAAACCGGCATTGTCCCGGCATTGTCGTAGCACCGGCGTTATCCCGGACACTGCCACACTGGTTGATCCGCTCGTGCCAAGCGATTTGACCGGCATACCGCAGACAGAGCTTGTTATCTGTCTACTAATAGGCGCGGATGAAGAAATCGAACCGCAGACAGAGCTTGTTATCTGTCTAATAATAGGCGCGGATGAAGAAATCGACCCGGGCGCTGCTGTGTTGCGAGGATAAATGATCAATTGCCCTGGGCTGGGTGTTCGATCGGTCTTTGGCCTCTATAGCTCAGCAGGAAATATCATTCACATCTGGCGTCGTCGGCAGGACACGGGTTCGAACCTCACTTCCAACGTTTGTTGGGTGGAAACGCTCGCGCGTGCGTCCCTGAGCACGTACATCTCCCTGCTTCCCCAGGTATTCAAACGAAAAGGGTAGGTCAGCGTACGGCCGTTTACGGTACTGATGCCCCAAAGACCCCCGCCGTTCAGAGGGGGGGAGAGTGTTATAACTGATAAGGATTACCTTGGGCTGGGTAATCGATCGATCTTTTACCTCTATAAGCTCAGTGGGCGATAACTCCACACACGGGGTGTGCTAGATGTCGACGGGTAGAAACAACAGATCAATGCGAAAAACACACACACACACACACACACCGGCATTACAGAGGGACCCCTACTGCTGCTGTTGAGAGATACCAGGTACCAGATATCAAGGTATATCGTTCTGAATGGTTCGAAATATCGAACTGCGACTACTTAAGACATAATTGTAAGGACCGTTGGTGTACTACTTTCAACAATCTAACGGTCCTTACCTTCCCGTCCAAAGGGGCACACTCTTTGTTTGTTGTTGTTGTTGTTGTTGTTCTCACGTTAACTCACAATACAATGCAGTCCGTGGTCGCAGGACAGGCTCCATCCAATAACTCTGGAGTGGAAGAAATACCTCAAGTAAAAAACAGAGGCAAAAACAAAAAACAAGCATACGCACTCCACCACTGCGGACACCAGGGAAGCAAAAAGGAGACTATTAATAGCAGACAAAAACCTAAAAAAGAAGATGAAGCTAAGCAAAAAAAACAAAACAAAACAAAAAACAGAAGCAGATAGCAAAAAACCAGGTACTGTTGCAATCGAACGCGTGTTGTTGTCCATCCCCTGGCATCCCCGTACTTTTTTGTGCTGAAACTGAAAGAGGAGTTTCCACATCTGTGGAAATCGAATCACAAAATCGATCCGTTTTTTTTGTGTTATATATGTCGTATACCGGGCTCGGTCGGTGTACGTAGCTCATGAACGTGTCTCGCACCAAGCGCTTCCTAACTACCTCTTACATATCACGTCGTGGTTTTCCCTCTTCCGCTGCTTTTGCTGCTGCTTTTGGTGCTTCTTGTGGTGCTGCTTTTGCCGCTGTTTCTGCCGCTGTTTCTGCTGCTGTTGCTGCTGCTTTTGTCGCTGGTGTTGTTGCTGGTGTTGGTGGTGCTATCGTCACTTTTCCAGGGGCTTGATGGGAAAGCGGTTGGCGTTTGGGACGTCCGGGTTGCGAGGGGCGATGGGCCCAGGCTTCTGCCGAATAAACGACCTGGTCGTTATCCAGGTGATTCCTCCGCGCGGTGATGATCACAACCCGCAGGGTGATCTCCTAGTAATGGCGGTGTTGATGGTGATCATGGTTACGGTGTTAGCGATTGTTATGGTGATGATATCGATGGTGATCCTCGTTATGAGTACGATGACATAGCTTTGCATTGCCCGCTGCTGTGCTTACTGCATACCTGGTACGTGGCAACGTAGTATCTCTGTGGCGTAGCTTTGTGACCACATAACTTGTATCTCTTCTAGGGTTGAAGAACCGGCACGGACACTGGTTGTGCTGGATGTCGACGGGTAGAAAGAACGGTTTCATGTATGGAACGCGCACGCATGAGTATGGGCGTCATCTTGGCTGTTTTCGTTTTACGCTTCACCCTGTTGCACGCATGCTCCAACCCTGCGCATACACGATTAGCTACGGTATATCATTCATGCACTTGCTGTACCGGTACTGGTCGGTTATCGACATTTAGTTTTGTATTAAGGTAGTACTCGAGAAGAAACTTGGACATGACATAACGAAACGCCAAACACCACGCCCCACCACCGTCGCCTTCTGTCTGCCGCGCTGCCTCAGACTACTCAAGGCCTCTGCCGATACCTCGAAAAAGAAGGAGGCGAGGAGTTCAAGGCCAGAGGCGTCGTCATCGGCCGGGACCACCGTGCGCAGGTGACCCCCCCCTCCCCCCCCCCCCGCCCGCTGGTCAATCGAACACGGCCATACATGACATGACCCCCCCCCCCCCCCCCCCTGCCCCCCCCCGCCCCCCCCTCCTTTTCCTTGCGCAAGAAATTTCGTCTCACAACCAGTTCTTAGTATTACGGGGGACCATAGTTAACAGGACCTATGGTATACATAAAAACCTATATGTTTAACCATTTTTACTAACAATATTTGGTCCTGTTAACTATGGCCCCCCGTTATAGTAGGTAGGATGTAGCCTCACTCTTCATGCGACCCACCGAGCACCTCACGGCGCATCACAAATGGTGCAGGCCGTGCCAGCCTGGTCGGTGAAAACCCGGCGTGCGCCATCCCGGCATCGTAGGGATGCGAGGGTCTATGGTCATACGACTACGGCCATGCATGATATCGAGTACCCCCCTCCCCCCCCCCCTCCCCCCTCCCAGGATGGGTTGTCCTCCGAGGGTTTTGCGAACCTTGCGGCGGCGGTGTTTTTGTCCCGAGGTTTCCGGGTGTACCTGATGGCGGGCACGGTGGCTACCCCCATCGTGGCGTTCGGGGTCTGCTACACAGAGGCGTGTGCGGGGGTGATGGTGACGGCGTCGCACAACCCCAAGAGGGACAACGGTTACAAGGTTTACTGGTCCAACGGGAGCCAGATAATTCCGCCGCATGATGCAGGGATAGCGGCGAGCATTGCGAGGAACCTGGAGCCGTGGCAGGTAGGAGCGGGGGGAGGGGGAAGGGGAGGGGTGTGTGCTCATGTTATGCATGGCCGTAGTCGTATGACCGTGGACACTCGCATCCCTACAATACCGGGACGGGGCACGTCGGGTTTTTACAGACTAGTTAAGACACCACTTGCTTATTGCACCAAGCGCGAAACGGAACGTGAGGTGTTGGGCGAGTCGCTGCATTAAGGGTGAGCTGCATCCTCCGGCAAGAGCCGCTTGCGAGGCAGACTTTGTTGCGTGTGTGCGGACGGCGAGGGGAGGCGGGGAGAGAGAGACAGAGGGCTGCTGCTGCTGATGCTGTAACCACTACTGTTTCACAGCTCGAACGCATCATGATCTACAGATAGATGATCTACAGATAGATCATCTAGTTCCTCACCTACCTTTGTGAGAGGTTGTGCAGGATTTGCCCTGTAAGGCAAATCTAACCCAGGAAACATGTCCTACTGTCGTAGATCATGCAGATTATACGGCTCCCACCCGGCAAGATAAGCTCGATGATACAGATCACACAGATAAATCAGGAATCCAGCTGCGCCGACTTAGATAGCGAAGTGAGAATGATCTGTAGATGATCTGTCATGAAGTGAGAACGATCTGTAGATGATCTGTCGTGAAGTGAGAATGATCTGTAGATTATATGTAGATGATCTGCAGGATGTGTGCACTATTGCCGTCGTCTGTACTTCATCTATATAGCAACTGGCGGTATTCGCTGTGACTCTTGTCGAGAACTGCAGTTGTCAAGTCAATCTGCCGCCGTGTTCGACTACAAGACTGTGCCGGTGCTTGTGCAACTACATACCATCACTTGCCTCTAAACTGGTCTGTATGCTGAAGTTTCTCATCTCTCAAATGTCGAGGCTACGGCTGTACTGCTGTGCTGCTGCACGTGTATGCTGACTCCAAAATCTCTTTCCTACCATAAGTTGCGTCGAAACTGGGCTGATTGCTGCCATTTCTCTTCAAGCGTTGAGACTGACTGCTACTACTGCTACTACTGCTGTACTGCTCTACTGACTACGAAAGCTCTTCCCGCTTGGATGTGGATGCTGTCGGATGCCTGCCCCTTCCTGTCCGAGCAGAGGTACGACCCAGCGAGCGCCATCGCCGGTCCCCTGTGCTCAGACCCGACCGAACACCTGGCGGAGGCGTACTTCCGGGGGATCGGGGGCGGATTGTGCCGGAGACCCGAGGCCAACCTTCGCTCCGGCTTGGAGGTGATGATGGTGGACTCTCAAAAAGACATACATTTGTGTTTCGGTATTTCATCAATGCGTCAGCTATTTAGCAATTGAAGCTATAGTCGGGCGATGATACTCAGCTTTGCAAGCTCCGTGATCCGTGATACCTCCGTCGATCTGTGAGGCGTGTGTGTTTTGCCTTGTCTGATTTTGTCTCGTTTTTTGTCGCTTTTTTCGTCTTTTTTCGTCTTTTTTCCTATATACAAATATGTATATATGTTTGGAGCGATTCGGCAGAAACGGTGCGGGGAAAAAAAGTAGGTTGGACAGACCTCTGCCTGCCCGTGTGTTACCTCTGTGTGCTGCTTTTTGCCTTGTAGGGTGAATGTCCGCACGGTGGCAATCCACACCCGCCCACCCCTTGCTTTTTTTATAGGCCTACCCCCTTGCCCCCGTTGACGACCCCCACCCCCCCCCCTTATGACACGAGTACCCCCCCCCCCCCCACCACCACCACCTTCCCCCTGTGGCTTATATTGACCCCCCCCCCTCTGGCTTATACTTTCATCCAGCTCTCTTGTCTTGACCCCGTCAGCTTTCCCTGCTCATTCAAGGATTGATTCCCCTCCCTCTAACCTGATCGACCTGATCGACCCTACATGGTCGTACGACTACAGCCATGCATGACATGAGTACCCCCCCCCCCCCCCCCCCCCCCCGCGCCCCCCCCCCCCGCGCCCCGCCTCGCCCCGCCCCGCCCCGCCCCATCCTTTTTGATAAGGTCAGCAAAACGTTTGTGTGTAACATACTGGTATGGGGAAAAAAAACGAAGTGAGCGATCAAATGATGGAGCTGCATCTCTGTTAGGAGTAGGAGCGGTGCTCCGGATGCGTGGTCCGTGGTCAAAGTACTATTAATAGGGCAAGCAGTAAACGAGTAACCCCTTCCTCCCCCTCGAGTACACCGCCTTCCTTCCCTCCTTCCCCCCCCCTGTGATATAAAACCTCGAGTACACCGCCCCCCCTTCCTCCCTCCCTCCTTCCTTCCCTCCTTCCCCCCCTGTGATACTATATATTGCTTCCAATGATACCAGGTGGTGTACTCTGCGATGCACGGGGTCGGCGATGCATGGGCCCAGCGAGCGTTCGAGTGCTTCTCGCTCCCGCCGTTCCTGTCTGTCGCCAGCCAGATGGAACCCGACCCGGAGTTCCCCACGGTGGCGTTTCCCAACCCGGAAGAGCAGGGGGCTCTGAAGGAGGCCATGCGCTTGGCAGAGGAGAAAGGTGGGCGGGTTGGCGATGGGTGGGGGATGGGATGGATGGGAGTAGAGCTTTACAGGGGGAGCAACAATGAATGGTGTGTTGGAAGTTTGAACATACAAGATACCTGGTAAGCGGGGTATATGACTAAACGGTATGCATGCGTGCAAGGACGGAAGCGCTTTGATATAAAGTAGGGCCGTTCCGACCAGACCAATGGTTGGTTGGTGAGTTTACTGTGGTGCTATCGAATATCTACGAGAAGCACCGGGTAGGAAGGGTGGTGTCGCGCCCTTGCCGCACGACTCCTTTTGATTGTACCTCTGCTACCGTTTTTTTGCTGTCATTCCCCAATCACACAGCAGTGGCCGTTGTTGCAATCGCATCATTTTCTTATCGTCGAGTTTCCTACTTTGAAGTGCCAATAGGATGATAATTTGCTGAACGGTCCCTATCCGACTATGTTCGGGGGGCCATATTAAATAGTAGGACCTACGGTAGAAAACAAAAACCTGAATATTTCGATATTTTTAATGACAGGATTCGGTCCTATTTACTATAGTCCCCCGTAAAATAGAGGGACTGGACATATAAACAACCTTTGATATGTTGGAGGGTGGTGATCAGGCGGAGGGTGAGGCAGGGTTTTTGTAGAGATAATGCTATGCTGGCAAGAGGGAGTATACCTTTTTTTTCTTGCTCACGGAAAAGGTACCCCCCCCCCCGACCCCCCCTCCTTTCCCACTCCCTACCGCTGTTCTCCCCGTGTTGTGCCCGCTTTTGTTTTTTTAGGAATTCCATTAGTGTTGGCGAACGACCCCGACGGTGACAGGCTGGCGGTCGCGGAACGTCAGCCCTCGGGCGAGTGGTACGTGTTTTCCGGCAACGAAATCGGCACCCTGCTGGGTGTGTGGCAGTGGGAGGAGTGGAGGAGGACACACCCCCACGAAAACGCCTCCAATGCGGTGAGATATTCTATGGTACAAAACGGATGGAGGGAGGGGTGGATGGCGCGGGGGGGGCGGGGGGGGGGGGGGGGGGGGGGGGGCGTACTCGTTTGTTGCTTGCCTTGGTCATTTGACCATTGACCACGCATCCCTTTTTAGACCGAGGGGGAGGGGGTAGGGGGGGGGGGGAGGGGGGTACTCAGGGGGTAAGGGGGGGGGAGGTATCAAAAACGACGGATTTCGGCCGAATCCCGAGGTGGGGGTGCCACGAGAGTATCTTGCCCTCAACCCCTTACCTTGCCCTGACCCCAACTCCTTCCCCAAAACCTGACCATCCCTCGTCCTGGCCGTCCCTAGCACTGACTAACCTCGGAACATCCGTGGCCCTGACTGACCAAACCCACACCCTGACCCCGGCTGGACAGGTGATGATCGCTAGTACGGTGTCCTCCAAGATGCTCTCCGCTGTTGCCTCTCAGGAAGGGTTCATTTTCGAGGAGACGCTGCCAGGCTTCAAGTGGATGGGGCACCGCGGGCAGGAGCTGAAATCGCAGGGCAAGACCATCCTCTTCGCGTACGAGGAGGCCATAGGCTTCGGGCCGGGGGATGTGGTGTTCGAGAAGGTGGGGAAGCGCGGGGAGGGGGGGTGGGGGGGGGGGGGGTGTACTCGAGAAGAGATGTGCACTTATTTATCATGTTTGGCGGTAGTCGTGCATGCGACCGTAGAAGCCTCGCATCCCTATGTTGCCGGGACGGAGCATGTTGGGTTTTCACCGACCAGGCAGTCGTTGCTTGCACCAAGCTCGAAGCGCCGTTAGGTGTTGGTCGAGTCGCACGAGTTGTGAGCTGAATCCTACTGAGAACCGTTTTTCAGGCAGGGGGGAGGGGGGGGGGGGGGGGGGAAGGCACACACAGCGAGAAATATTTCGTCGATATGCTTCCCATAGACGCATAGCGTCGCTCCGCGTTTGGAACTCTCCCCTCAGTCGAGAAAATCGCCTGAAAAAAATGTTCCGATGAGGCGTATTCATCTTTCTTGTTTTACGGGTATCAGCTGTGCTGTTCCATGGTTGTTCTGTGTTTAGTCTCATAACTGGAGGCGTTTCGTCGATTGTCCCGCCCGGTCTCATCTTTATCCGCACGCGCGTGGTTCTGTGTTTGATTTTGACTGTCGAAAGGCTTTTGGTCGATTATCCCGTAAAAAAAACTGATTTTTTTGTTTGTGCACGCGGCGGGTCTGTGCTTGTTCCGTTCTTGTCTGGATTTATTATTTCATTTGCGCCAGGATGGGTTGTCATCTGCGGCCCTATTCTCGGAGATGGTGGTGGCTCTCCGTTACCAAGCCCAAGGACAAACCGGTTTGCCAGCATCAGAAGTTGTAGCACCGCCACCATTTTCATCGTCAGGGTCGGCGTTCTCATCATCATCATCGGCGGCAGCATCAGTAGCAGCAGCAGCAGCAGCGACAGCGGCAGAAGCAGCAGATTCGGCGGAGTCATCCTCCTGCTGCTTCTCCTCCTTGCCCCCGCTCACCTTCCCGAGAGACACGGCGATGCCCCCCCCCCTCCCGCAAACCCTCCTCTCCTGCATGGAAACCCACGCGGTTCGCAGCGGCGGCGGCCGTAGCGAGGGTGGCAAGGCCGAGCTCAGCCCTCCACCTTCTCCCTCGACCGTAGTAGCATCCCCCCCTCCGTCCCCCACCCCCTCCGCCACCTCGCCTCTCCCGGTCTTTTTGGAACCCCCTTCTCCCCACGCTGCGCCACCAACAGCAGCAGCGGTAGTGGCTGTAGCGGTAGGTGGTGGTGGTGGTGGTGGTGATGTTAGTGGAGGTGTCGGCGATAGCGCCGCCGGCGGTGGTGGAGGTGGTGATAGCGGTGCTTGTCGGGGAGTAGAGGAGGAAGCCTGGGGCGGGGAGAAGAGCTCCGCGCTGGTGGCGGGATCGGCGTCGCGGGAGCGGAGCGGTTGTTCGTCGGTCCTGCGGAGGCGGTTGAAGGGCCTCCACGAGCGGTACGGAGAGTTTGCCGAGGAGAACGGCTACGTTCGCTGCGAAGACAAGGAGGTGAGTTGTGACGCATGATTAGTGCTGGTGTGTCTTCCGCCTCGCCGCCGCCGCTGCGCCTGCCTGCCTGCCCGCACCCTCGCGCTGGTTGGGTCTGGCCTGGCTTAGGTTGTGGCTTGGGTTTGGGTTGGCTGGGGTCGCCGCTATCTGTTTTTTTCTTGGACAGCGCTGCTTTGTTTGGGTTTGTTACACCGGACAAATGGCGATGATTTCCAGTAGATCCATAAAGATCCTTGATGTGTTTTGTGCAGGAGCCCATGGTTGATGCCGAATGAACAATATTGTACAATTTCACCGATAGAACTTGTGCGCAAAGAGCAGCGGCATAGGTACCCCACACCCGGCAAACATGATGTACTGTTTGTAGATGGTGCAGATCATTTCTAATCGGGGATCTACCTGATCGACTGTTGGTCGTGAGGATCGCATAAATCGGCGATCTATCTGATCCGCTCGTTCGCGCAAATGATGTTAATTCGGGAGTCTATCTGATCTACTGTATCTGATCTACTGCTGTAGATGGTGAAGATCATATGAATCGGCGATCTATCTGATGTACTATTAAGAGCATATCGTGCAGATCATATTTTTGGGGCATCTGATCTCCTGCTGTAGATCGTGCAGGTCGTATGAATCGGCGATCGATATGATCTACGATCAAGAGCAGATCGTGCAGATCATATAAGTCGGGGATCCATCTGATCTACCCTAGGTCGTGCGGATTTTATTTGTCGGGGGTCTATCTGATGTACTGTAGATTATGCACGTCACGTTAGTCGGGGATCTATCTGATATCCTGCTGTAGATCGTGCAGATCGTTTGAATCGGCGATCTGATCTACACTAGATTGTGCAGTTGAAAGAAATCGGGGATCCGTCTGATCTGCTGCTGTAGATCGTGCAAATCATATTAACTGGGGATCTATCGGATCTACTGCAGATAACATAAATCCGGGGTCTATCTGATCTACAGTAGAACTTGGAGATCATACCAAAATCCTACCATCTATCTGATCTCCTGCTGTAAATCGTGCAGATCAGGAAAGGGGGGATCTGATCTGTCAGATGTGAGTGAGCAAAAATGCCGTAAAACATGGACCATCTCTCACACCTTTTCGTTGTTTTCGCTTTGTCTTCACTCAGGTGGTGTCGAAGATATTCAGCCGCCTGCGCGGGGACGGAAGTTACCGTTCGGATTTCGGCGGTTACACAGTGACGGCGGTGCGAGACCTGGCTGATGGGCACGGCTTCGACTCTGAGAAAGCCGATCGCAGGCCGTCCCTTCCCCTCGTCGCAGGCGGCGCCCACTTCCTGACCTTCAAGTTCGGCGGGGAGGGCGTGGTTGCGACCCTGAGGACTAGCGGGACGGAGCCGAAAATCAAGTGGGTCCTGTAGACGTGCCGGAGAAGTTTGCTGTATGCCGTTGTGGCGTTGTGGCACCGTAGGTTTGTACTCGCGCGGTAGATGCGGTAAATTACAGTAGTGTTGCGGCGGTGGTGTTTTGCTCCTAGTGTTTTTTTTTTTTTTGTTTTTTTTTGTGTGTTTTTAATGGCGGGGGGCGGGGGCGGGTTTGGTGCGTGAATGTGGGAATTTTGTATTGCAAGCTCCGCTGTTTGGAGTTGGTAGGGTTTCGCGTTGCCGCGCGGTGGCTTGTCCCCGTCTTGTCTGGCGTTTATCTTGCCGTGCTATGCCCCGCTTTTACTCGACCATACCTTGGCTAACCTTTACTCGCCCGACCTTCACCCTAACTTGTCCCATCCTACCTTGCGTGGCCTTCCCGCACCTGACCGCATACTACCTCACTTTTGTATGCCCTACCTCACGCTAACGTACCCTACCCTACTCAATCTTACCTTACCCTACCCTAACCCGCCTGAGCTTACGCCATCTTTTATGACCTGACACCGCCTTTCGTTTGCGCGTGGCTACCACCGGGACAGGTTCTACCTCGAGATGCAGGGGCCACCCGGCGTCCCCATCAAGGAAGTCTCCGCCCAGCTGTCCAAGGTCGCTCAAGTATTCTTGGATGAAGGGCTTCAGCTGGAGCGCTGGGGAATAGAGAGGGTGGCCCTTGCATAATCCGCATGTGGCCACACCCATGTGGCTGAACCTCGTGCAACCTGATGTTGGGCTATAGAAGCCGACCTGATCTGGTTTGTGCGGTGGCCTGGCCTGAGTCTGAGCCTTGGTCTTGAGTTGGGTCTGAGTCTGCGCCTGAGTCTTGAGCCTGACCCGAAACCGGCTCGATTGGCGTGAGCTTTGGCCTAACCTTAGGTCTCTGAGTCGAGGTCGGAGCCTGAGTCTTGAATCTGAGTCTTTAATTTTAGTCTGAGTCTGCGTATTGGATCTTTGGTCTGAATATTGAATCTGAGTCTTGGCATTGGATCTGAGTCTGAGTATTATATGTGAGTCTGGGCCTGAAAATTGATTTCGATTCTGAGGCTAGTGTCTGATACTTGGAGCTGAGTCTTGGTCCGAGTCTGAGCCCGCGCCGACGTTTTCTGGCGTTTGAGTTAAATGCGCGCTCGCGATGACGAGAATACCTCGTTGCGGCTCGGGAGCGCCATTACGCCTTGACGGTTGCACCGTGACCGTTACACCGTAACCGATACACCGTGACCAATGCACATTGACCGTTACACTTTGGCCGTTACGCCTTAACCGTTTCACCGGACCGTTATGAAGTGAGTGTTACTTACCGGTTTTTTTTTGCTATTTTTAGCGTGTACGCCACATGAGGGTAATGGAGGGGAGGGGGGGCACTGTACCTGGCTTAATTGGTGAAGAGCACATGCATGGGGGGGTGTGGGGGGTGAGAAGGAGACGCTTGGTTTGCGTACGTTAGCCTTGGAGCGTTCCAACAGGCTTTCCTAGATGTGAAGTGGGGGTCCAAGGGGGGGGGGGGGGGGTGCCGTGCGTTCGAGTCCATGTGAGTGCCGGGAAGGGGTAGGGTAGGGGTGGGGAGGGGTGGATGTGGTACGTTGGGTGTTCGTCTCGAAATTTGCTGTTGTTGGCCCCTACACGGGCAGCTGTTCCCTGTGTTCTCAGAACGAGTGGAGTGAATGCTGCCAGGGCCGCCCGGAAAAAGAGGCTTTCGTTTTCCTTGAGGAGTTTGGTGGGGGGGGAGGGGGGGCGAGGGGGTTTCCATTCCATTCTGATGCGTGTTTGCCAGGCGCTTAAATGCTGTCTATATCTCGTTGTCTCCGTCGCAGCGATGCGGCTACTAGCCTGGTTGTATAATTGGTTCAATCCGTGATTCGAGCAAGTACGTGAGTTGCTCCTGTGCTTTGTTTATAGTTTAGTCGTTTACTGGCGAGGGGCATTTGAAACTGGTTGATCCAGCGTGGCGAGGGTTTTGTTTGGGCTGGGGTAGGGAATGGAGGAGGGGGGGGGGGCTGCGTTGAGGTCGACGAGGGACTCGAGACATACATGGTGTCCGGTTTCCCATTTCGCGTTTTCGTCCCCCCACAAATAGTGGAAAGAGTCCGGTGGAGGTGGTGGGTGGGTGGTGGTGGGGGGTGGTGGTGGGAGGTGATGGTGGTGAGGAGATAGTGACGGACCCAGAGGGACCGTTTGGATCAGCGCTTTTCGCCGAGGGGTTTCCCCCTGTATTGTGCTCATAGTAGGGTTTCCGGTTAGTTGGTGCAAAGTAGTACTTAGGTCAGCCATGAGGCAGGTGATGAACGATATCATCCCAGGAGCGGGAGTTTATAAGGAAGTAGTCTATTAATAGTAACATGCCCCTACTGGTGCTTTTGTTTTCGTCGGGAATAGCTTTATGCTCATGAATAGTGGGGATACCTTTACGCCGCCAGCCCGCGGGTGGATTTAGCAGAGAAGTGATCGTTTTTTTTTTCTCCTTCCTTTGTTTTTTTTTGTTCTTCGTTGTGTTAGTTGTTTTTTCTGTTGTACTTTTATTCTTCTTGTACTACTGACTGTGTGTGTTTTCTTCTTTGTTCGCCTGATGCTCCGCCAGTGTGCGAGGCTTTTCGAGACTCGTAGCGAAGCTATGTGACGGCGAGCGTTTTCAGTGGGCTGTTACGCTTTCCCTCATGCAGCAGGGGGGAGGGCAACAGACGCTGAGCGTCCAGGCGAAGAAGCAAGCCGGACACGCTCTATATACAACCCTCTCTCATCCAACAGAGACGGAGAGGGGGCAATTTAGTGTGAGACGAGGGGGAAGGGTTGCGTCATATACGAGCCCCATCCCAAACCTAGTGGTTGGTGCTGCTGTGAAAGCGCCTGTGCAATGCCCTCACGATGGTTATGATGTGATTCCATGTTGTGTGTTGTTTGACCCTCTCCGATCCAACAGGGAGGCGGAGAGCGGGTAACCAGGTTCGAAAGGAGACGGGGGGGGCGGAGGGGGCGTCATATACACCCCTCTACCTCCTGGTGGGTGCTGTGGAGAGGCCTGTGAAATGTCCCTACGAGGTTCTCGATCATTGCGGTACATTCGCCTGGTGCCTTTGTTCGATTGGACGGATTTCGATCGGACAGAGTTCGATTGGACGGATTTCGATGTGACGAGAATTTCGATCGGTCGTATTTCGATTTGGAGGATTTCGATTGGACTGATTTTGACTGGACAACTTTTGATTGGGTTGATTTTGACTCGGCAACTTTCGATTTGGTTGATACATCATTTAGCCGTGGTGCCTTTCTGTTTTGGCGGGACTTGTCGCCCTACGCGCCGCTTTTGGTAGGCTCCACCGAAGGTGGCATCGGGTAGCAGTCTGGTGAACGCACGTTTTCCGTGTCTTCACTTGGGAATATACTACACGGCCAGCGGCTTTTTCAACGGCTTTCACGAATGGTGTCTGTCGTTAGTGTGTCGTTCTGTGTCTACCGCCTCAATGGCTATATTCTACGATGTAGTTGGTGGCGTATCTCCCCGCCATTTGCTTCAACGGCTTGCACGAACTAAGTCGTTAATGCATGTTTCCGCCTACACCTCTTTTCAACGGTTTTCACGACCGAACTCGTAAATGTATCTTTCTATCTACGGCTTCAACGGCTTCGGTGCGGATAATAGTATCATTCGGAGGTGATACCTGGTATATATTCATGTGTCCACCGTTTCATCGGCTTCAAGAAGTTGTCGTTAGTATCTTTTTTGTGTCTACCGCTTTCTCAACGGCTTTGCGGACGTGTGGCTTTCTACGTATATGTCTACCAATCCAATGGTTTGCAAATGAGATCACCGTGTTTGCCGTTTCAACGGCTTTCACGAACGTAGCCGTCATCTTCGTATCTATTCATGTGCCTACCATTTACATCGGCTTCACGAAATATGTCGTGAGGATCTATTTGTGCGTCTACCGCTTTTCTCAACGGCTTTCACGAACGAACGATGCCTTCAGTCAGGGTATCTTTGCATTTATACCGCTTCTGTCAGCGGCTCTCACGAATGATACAGTTAGCTGTATAGTTTTCTGCGTCTTGTCGACTGTTTCAACTGCGTTTAAGCACGAAGCCGGCCATGATGGTATCTATTCATGTGTCTGCCGTTTCAACGGCTCCCACTTACGATGACGGCGATGTGTATTGCTGGCTGTCTAACGCTTTATATAACGGCTATGTTCGAATGCTGTAGTACCTCTATTTGGACCTGATTGTAGCATATCAACAACACTTACGGTCTACGAGTAGCGACTAACTTGAGGCAGGCGCGGGGCCGTACAGTAGCAACAGCCAATATCAGCCATTCTTATTGCACCTGGGGTATAACGGGAGCGGGCAGCAGTGCGACTCTCGTACAGCATCCATATGCTGTAAAAAGCTCGTGTAGGATCGTGCGTTGTACAGTAGTCCCCGGATACATTCTCCCCCTCGGCCGCATCCTGGTCTATCTTGGCGTGGCCGATGGTGTTTTTATCGAGGGTAGTCCAGGGTGGGATCAGGTCCCGGGCGAGGTCTGGACCGGGTGATATCAGGTGCGGTGGAATCAGCCGCGGGTGCACCTTTTTCTTATGGAGACTATTATCAGAAAGCTTCGTATCGTTTACCAAGTGGAAGGAGCACTCTGCTAAGAGTGCAGGACCGTCGAATTGCTGTATGTGTCCACACCCGTTTACGGCTCTTTTCCCCGTTGAAGTCCGGAAATAGGCTATACTCTCATCATGTTTGTATACTTCGAATTATTCAACGGCTTTCTTCACGAGAACGGCATCATGGGTGGGGTAGCGTCTTCTATTGCGTGTCGGCAGCATCAACAGCAAATAAATGCCGTGCCTGTCTTTGGCCTTCTCCACGGGCGAGGCAACCCCTAAAGTCGATTCTGCTCGACGTGCGGGAAGGAGCTACGTAGCTCCATGGAGGGGGGGCGGGGGGTGCATTTAGTTTGTAAAACTGAGTCTCAGCTGCGGTAATTGCAAATCTGTCTGTCTGTCTCACTGTCTGTCCGTATGGCTTATATTTTCGAAAACTTTCCAATGGTCGGTATATGAGGTCGTTGCAGGCAGATGATATTCGTACGACGTATTCCACCCTTTCGGACCTTCTATACTGAAACATACCATACCACCACGCAAATTTAGCCTAAATACATCCACGACACCGTACCATTGTACCATACCACCAACATACCATACCACATACCGCGCTTTTCCCATATACCATACCACCAACATACCCTATCACATACCGTGTTTTTTCCGTATAGGTTATCAAACCGTACCATCATATCATTCCACCAACATACCATATCACACACCGTGTGTTTCCATTCGTGTTTTTTCCCTATGTATATGTATAATAATATGCACTTTTTTTTCTTAGGCCTTCTGCTCTCCGGCGACCGAGGGTTCTTTCTCGCATTTTCGGCTGCGGGGCAAGCAAGGGGGCCGTAAGGTACATTCTGACGCATGTCTGGGTCCCGGCTGAGCAACGGGGCTGTGCTCGGGGCATTGAACGTCGCTGAGTTGGCTCTAAAAAACTACGGATTGCTTTCCGCCTCGCGCCGAGCCGTGTAGGTGATAATGAGAACCCCATATATTTTTTGCTTTTTTGTACATAGCCCGCCACCCTCGAACACTCTCTGCTGTACATATATTTTCAACCTCAGCAGAACAAGAAGTAGCAGCAGCAGACATACAGTAGCAACAGCAGTACACATCGGTCGGCTGTCGTATATGTTGCACCAAGCCCTTTGACGGGTGTACACCTAACACCGAGCACGTTTGTGACCACAACGGTCCGTCTACCTGGAAGAATTTTAATACCAGGTATTGGTGTCATATCTACTGTAGCTGGTTGTTCAGGAACACGCTTTCAGCAGCTAGCTGCAAATCGCAACGGGCAAGAGCCACAGAGCTAGGCCCATACTGCGTCCCGTCTCGGTGTGTGGCACCGGGCATGGCCTACACTGCCAGACTGCCTGGCTGGTTGTTCTCTTTTTACTAAAAATTCCGAATGATACGACGAGCTGTACGCACTTTCAACAACGAAGAACTTTCTCCACTGAATTTTCTCTGCGTTGAAAACACCAACAACTTTGAAGCTACCCGCTTGTCCAGTTGTGTTTGGGTTTTATCAATCTCAGCAGCCGCAACAGCCGCAGCAGTAGATAAAACAGCAGCTGGAAACGTCTGTCGAGCGTCATGACGTACATTACACACCTCACACCGAGCGCGTGCGTGATCACAAAACTGGCTCCCTTGGTCCGTCTGCCGGGGGGAAATTGGTAGAGCAGATATCTACTGCTGTATATGTTGCTATCATACTTAACGAATTGTCCAGTCGCACGCTCTCAGCAGCAGGTAACTGAACCGGGCAAGTGCCACAGAGGCACATTCTGCCGCCCGTCTCCCTCTATCCCCCCTGTCTCGGTGTGCATCTGGCATTGCAGAAGTTGTTGTAGTAGCAGCAGCAGTAGCAGTAGTAGTCATAGTAGTAGAGATAGTAGTAGTAGCAATAGTAGTAGTAGCCGTAGTAGTAGCATTGGTATTACGGGGGACCATAGTTAATAGGACCAAATATTGTTAGTACAAATGATATAATATATAGGTTTTTATGTGTACCATAGGTCCTATTAACTATGGTCCCTCGTAATAGTAGGTAGTAGTAGTAGTACTGTGCTACCGTTGCCAAGACTCTGCTGCTGTGACCATGAGTAGTTTATACTGCTTTTGGGACCCATTAAATTAAACGTAGAGATAAACATTTCAGGACATGTGCAGATTTTTTTTTCATGATGCCCTCAATCGTATGAACACCTGCTGCTGCCTATTGGTGCTAATATTAATCTTATACAAGTACTACTTCTGTAGAGGTCTACTGCAGTCGGCCGTGCTGTTGCCGTGATATTTGACATTGATTTTTTTCTCATTCCAACAAATAGACGGATAACTTTTTCATCGTGCCCCAACCGTACGTACATATCTGTACATAAAAAAATACAGAGAAGCTGCTTCCCAATATTATTATTAATAGTGATGTTTTTGGTTATTTGGCCTTTCTGTATTATTCACGTTTTTTTGGCACGCAGGAATGCAATTCTGAAGTAAGTGGTTAGTATACTATACAATAATTGTAGTTGTAGTATTAACATTAATGAATTAGTGGTAGTAGTAGCATTGGTAGTAGGTAGTAGTACTGTGCTGCCGTTGCCACGAGTCTGCTGCAGTGACCATGAGTAGTTTATACTGCTTTTGGGACCCATTAATTTAGACGTAGAGATAAACATTTAAGGACAAGTGCAGACATTGTTTTCATGATGCCCTCAATCGTATGAACACCTGCTGCTGCCTATTGATGCTATTAGTGAGCTTATACAAGTACTACTCCAGTAGAGTTCTACTGCTGTTGCCACGAGTCGGCCGTGCTGTTGCCGTGATATTTGACACTATTTTTTTAATGACACCAAATAGATGGATAACTTTTTCATCGTGCCCCAACCGTACGTATATATCTGTACAACAATAAATAAATACAGAGAAGCTGCTTCCCACTATTATTACTAATAGTGATGTTTTTGGTTATTTGGCCTTTCTGTATTTTTCACGCAGTTTTTGACTCGCAGGAAAGTAACTCTGAAGTGGTTAGTATAGTATAAACTAATTGTAGTTGTAGTATTAACATTGATAGTAGCCCCTGGTGCCGAGGGCATGCTGCTTCTACGATTGCCAGTCCAAAAGCAGTAGTACTACCTGTATTACAAGTAGTAGCAATAGTCGTAGTCGTTATGGTGTCCGCTGTTACTGTTGTCGCCGTATGCACGCTGTTCTTCTACCTGACCAATAGCAACAGATGCCATAACAACCGTACATATTACGTAGCCTGTACATTACAAATATTAATAGTATTAATAGCCGTAGTAGTAGAGTGTAGTATTTATTTATGCTGCTACTACCTACCTGTACTGCATCATAATCTACGTATTACTGGCAGTGAACCAGGTGTACGCGTATAGTGTAACAGTATAGTGGTCATGCCCCAACCCATGGTTCCACGTGATTCCTTGACCTCTCTGTTTACCATGAGGTTGTCTGTATTGTATGAGCGACTGGTCATGCTCTAACAGTAGTACTTAGAAGTAGGGGGTAGTATTTTGTAGAGTGTATGCTCCTTGTACTTGTGTTACATCTGCGTAGTAGTGGTAGTGGTGTATAGTAACAACAGTACTATAGTAGTCAACCCATCCATGATACCGCGTGCATGTAATGTACCAGGTAGTAATTACCACAGAAAACGTAGTACTGAGTTCCTGCTGACTACTATCACTCTTTACTTCGAGCAATACGCTAACCCATGGCTCACGTCTCCGCCAAGAACAGCTATGCGTGTTATACCTGTGACTCCTGTTCCGCCTTGCGACGCCCCCGGGATTTCACGTTTTCTACATCACGAAGGGCACCCTTGTACAGTATATCAAACCGTACGACGACCTCGGTACGAACGACGAGTGCAGGTACTACATTTACAAACGTCACGAATTAATCGCCGCATACCGAACCCAGAAGGGTTGGCAACTCGCGATAACCCCGCCCCTTCGCTCCCCTTCCCTTCTCTCGGGAAACGGAAGCGTAGAGTAGGCGAGGATGACCACAGGTAGGTTGAGACAGCGCCAAACAAGTACTCAATGCTCCGCGGCTGACACAAAATCACGAACAAGTTGGCAGACAGAGTTGACTCAGCTGTAGGCATAAGGGTTAACAACGGTGATGAGAGTAGCACCGTCAGACATGGCAAACACACGTGTGTCTAATATGATCTGATGGGCACTCTAAGCGGCATTCCGGTGGGAATAGCCGGGGCAAGGAAACACTAGAAAAAAACAAAATTGTTGTACCCAACAGTAGAAAGCTGTAAGAAGCACAACAAGTCATGCCCAGGCCCACACTGAGTGATGGACAAAACAGCAATGGCACCGTCTTGTCACAAAATTGTTCGCAACAAACCTCTCACACATAGGGAATGGGAGCCACGCGACTCCGCCCCGCTTAAAACGAAGTAACCAGTTGATGCACTTAGATCAACCAAGTTGACCTCGCGTGACCGCCCAACCAATCACAAAAAAATAATTAGGGTTCGGCTGCCCCGTGGTTCTCAGAACAGCAACCACGGAAGCGCATCAAGAGTACGTGTGGCCACACGGAATTAGTGCGTTGAGATAAGGTTTGGATTCACCAAGCAACTTCTGCATAAGCTGTCAGCGTGTCAGCTTGAAAATGTGTGCATCTTTGCCGGACCGGTTTTTAACACCCGTGTTTACTCAATACGTCGGCAATAAGGAGTGGACGAACGCATGTGAAGGCTGCTGTGTTTCGATCGGATAAATCAGCACCCTGCTTCCTAACTAGTCATCCTCCCGATGACCGCCACAAGACCATCCCTAGCTAAGATGGGCTTGCGGTGAATAAAGAGGGGGGCGATGTGGAAGCCAGGGTCGGAGATATCGTAGATCTCGTAACACGCACGCGTGAAGGACACGTCACCGGTCAAGCAATATCATAATCTCGGGTCACGAGCGGTCTCACGTCATTGACGGTGTAGACCCGTCCTCGGGAAGATAGCTATCGGGAGATACGTAATCCGCCGCTGACTGTGGGCGGCCAAAAGGGTCCCCCACCGAGTCAGTCTAGCACTAGCATCTCCTTGCTAAATCTCGACGAAGAATTCTGCTCGGCTTATTATGTCGGCCGTAACGACGGCTACAAGGGACCCTCGCTCCGCGACCTCATCACGGTGACTTTTCCGCGACTTCTACACTGCGACATCTCCGCGACGACCTCGGTACGAACGCCGAGCGCAGGTACTACATTTACAATACCATCATACCATATACCAACATACGATATCACGTCAAGTACACAAGAAAAGCATACGTTGAAGGTGCAGGTGATGAGGTGATAAGTGAGGTGAAGGTGCGAAGTGGTGAGGTGATATATGAGGAGGTGAAACGCAAAGGGAGAGCGATGGTACCAGGGAGCGGCAGCAGCCGCAACGGCAACAACAGCCCCAGCAGGCACGTCTGCAACAGCTGCAGCAGGACCACAAGAGCATATATATGTCGAAGGTACAAGGAGATAAGTGAGGTGAAGGTGCAAGATGCTGAGGTGATATATGAGGAGGTGAAGATGCAAAGGGAGATCGATGGTACCTGGGAGTAGTAGCAGCCGCAACGGCAACAACAGAAGCCCCAGCAGCCACGTCTGCAACAGTAGCAGCAGGACCAAGTGGGTCCGCCTAGCGCTTGCGACGATCGCTCCCAAGAACAACAGCAGCAGCAACAACACGTGCGCAAGAGCATGCCATCGCTCGTTAGATATCATACCGCTGTACCAAAATGCTGGTTGGGGATCTCTTACATGACGAGCGATGGCAGAGCGTCAAGTGCACAAGAGCATACGCCTTCAGGGCTACAGAGCAGGGGCGAGTATATGGAACTACTTACTTAGGTCCCTATGCGTGCTCGGTTGGTACATCCCTGGCCTCTCAGAGCTCCCACTTCGAAATCGCCTCCTTTCATTACTTGCCAGACCTTTCTAGCGGTTCTTTGTTTTCTCCATTATTTCTGTTGGCACTCTCGATCCTTTCTTCCTTTATTCTTCTCTCGTTTTGTGTGCGTGCGTGTACTCCGAGCACGGCACCGCGGGAGAGCCCGGCGCCGTCGCGGGTGTCAGCGGGTGCTGGCGGGTTGAGGGGGGGTTGCAAGGAGCGCGGTCGCCGCTTTCGTGCCTAGGCGTCGCGTGTGCCTTGAGACACGAGATATGCATAAACGGGCTCTGTCTGGCCTCCATTTGTGATTTTGGATAGAGTATGTACAAGATATAAGGGTCGTTTGAAAATGCAAGATAATAATTCAAGCGGTGCTTATTTTTGCAACCCCGCTGAAGTTGAAAGAGGGAGCTCCCAGTCTGAGTACCAATACTGTCGAGCTGGCGAACGACGGCCACGGTGAGCACCGGGCTTAACGCTAGGCGGGCGACGGGGGGCCCACTTTGGCAGGGAGGGAGGAAAGCTTTGTGCGGACCGAATCGGTGGCGAGGTGGCCCCGAGAGGGGTGGGCGTCATACGAGGCTGAGAGAGAAGTTCTGCAGTTCGTTTTTTTCTTTTTTGACCGGTGCAAGGTGTTCCAATCAGGCAGAGAACTATTTATTACAGGAGAGGCACGGGGATTGTTTATTCTTACGGATTTTTCGGTTTCACTTTACGTTGTTTTTGCGGTGCTGCTGTGCCGTGGTATGCTTTCTCTTTTTTCGTATATATATACCTGGTATAGCATATCAAAAGAAGAAATCAAGTACCCTACCTAGGGTATCTACGACGTACGTGCGGCAACCGCCCGCGATGCGAAGTGTATGTGGCGTCCGAGCTGTTTTCTCCTGAATGAAGCATGGCGGCGGGACGCTTGGCATTATCAAGTCGCCAGTTGCAACTACGATCAAAATAAAACTATACGACTCTACCACGGACCTCTGTCTGCTTCGCATAGTAATTTGATGTACTTTTCCTTCCTGAGCGAGCGTAGCGGGCGGCGTAGGCCGCCCGCGGAGCGATTTGCCTTGTATACCATACTTCTGTTCCAACACGATTATTAGTACACAAGAGCATGCGAGCGCTCAACGAGCAACACCACAAGTTCACAACAAGAGTATTACTTGAGGGCAACAGAGCAGGAGGAGCTAGAATATATAATAACTTTATCACTTTTTTACTGTCGATTGCTTTTTACTTGGCCTTCATTTAATTTTGCGATCCTCGTCGTATGTTTCGGCACTCTCGGAAATAACCCCGCTGTTGAAAACACATGTCAATCTGTCGTTTGTGTAATGAACCGACCTGTTTTTCATTGGCCAACAGAGCAACATCAGCTCTCTGACCGCTACTTAGTTGGGATCTCTTATATTTCACGGTCTGGGGGCGCAGAGTTCACCGGGCGGATCACCATCATCGTGTGAGCGCTTACTACCCGCCAGTTGATCTTTAGCTGGATTGGGGGTTGGAATCACGGCCTGTGTGCCGGGCTGTGCTGTGCAGCGTATGGTTGTATTAGTTGTGCCGTGTGTGCTCAATATAGTAGTAGGGGGAAATATAGTGGTCGATCATTTCCAATTACTACGAGAGGCCGTCGGTTGAGACACGCGTGCTGGATCGGGGTGCGACTCGACGCCACCGATATTGCTGCTGTTGTACGAGGGTGATAGCTTCGAGTTCATACTACACCGAAAAGCGGGTTGTACTGGGGTTGGGGTTTTGGCTCGTATGGCGGTGCTTTATGTGCGTTGTTGTTGCGGGGCTGTGGCTGCTCCTGCTGCATGCGGCGGCAGAGCTGGACTGTGTGCTGTATGATGTGCCACACTGTGAAAAAAAATGCCCAGAAAAGCTTCTCCCAAAAAATGTTACCTGGTATTATGTTCTTGGTCGGAAAAGTGCCCATGTACTTACTTTGGGAAAACACATATTTATTTACGCTATTATTATTAGTCGTTACATATTCTGGCATCGTATGAGATTCGATAGGTGTTTTTTCTCTAATAATCTTCCCTAGATAAATATGTGCCAGGTACATACTCGTCGTCTTAAATGTGTCTGATATAGTACGACCACAAGCGGTGCCGATTACTTTGCAACCATCGTGCGTACAAGCGCAATACATGCCAAGAAACTCCGCTGCAGACCACTGTGCCGCCGTAGATCTGTCACTTTCCGTCATTCCCACTCTTCGCGAAATAGTAGGCTGTGAAAGAGTCTGGTGCATCAATATAATACTATTACGGGGGGGCATAGTGAATAGGACCTATACGGTACAGACAAAAACCTTTATATTTCCTTATATTTCCTCACAACAATAGTTGGTCCTGTTTACGATGGCCGCATACTATTAATAACAACGCGAAACAGTCTAATTCACTCTCGCTTTGCGATCCTCTGCGTGGTGCAGACATCTTCTGTTTATATTCGTTCGTCTGTCGATTACTTTGTAACTAACTGGTATTTAGGGACAATATAATTCGCTTATATTGTTTAGCGATCCTCTGTGTGGTACAGACATGGTCTGTCGATTTTGTCTGTCGATTACTTTGTGACCGTCGTATATTTCGGTACTCCTATATTTCCCGGTACAGATATTTCTTGTCAATCCTTCGTTTGCTTTGCAGTAAAGCGCGTCGCATCCGCAGTATCAACTTGAGACGAAACGGATTCCGTTTTTAGCGTCCAATCCTCTGTCTGTGTGGAACGGACATGTATGCTCTGTCTAAGCGCCTGTCGATCACTTCGTTACCGTCGTATATTTCGTCTCCCCCATTTCAGAAAATAAATACCAGGTAAAAATCGTTTCTTGCGAGCTGTACCTACTGATCCACCACCGCCTGGGCTCTACATGATTTTATGATAGCATGCTTCGTAAAAGGAGTGTGCCTTTCCGTACGTAGGGGTGGGTAGGCTTCCGGCTTCCATCGCCGCTCGGAAGCGGAGCCGCGAGCCGTGGGCTCTTCTTAGAGGCGAGCGCTATACATATATCGGCTGACGTGGTTTCCCGTATACACTACCGCCGTATGGACCAGGCAAGCTACAACCTATTGGTGGCTGTTGGGGGGTGGGGCGTCCTGCTCCCGCCGTGATATCGTACTGCTGTACCGGCAGAACACTCTGTCCCGTAATATAGTAACCGTTCGAATTTAACAATGAGACGCGCGAGCGCGAAGCGCGAACCTTTTTTTCTTGGTTTTCCAAGGAAAAAATCAGACTCAGCACGAACGAGCCAAGCCCCGCCTGCTGGGGTGCCGTCTGTGCCGGTGCCGACTGGCCTCTCTCTCGACACTCGCACCAACTCCAACTGCGGCTTCAGCAAACTGAGAAGAGCGCTCGAATGCACTTGATCGAGGGCGATACCAATTCATTCATACCTGGTATTAATACCCATTGATTGCACAGTTTGTGGCTGACCCTTTGTCTTTTTTAATAGAAACCTGGCGGTTTAGGCCTGCCATCATCGTGGGGCTGCTGCCACCCAAAAGGGCTGTGTCGTTTGTTCGAAGCCGAGCCAGCTATCGCAGGCGTGCCATGTACGCAGTCTACTACTGCATTTACTGTAGACCTGGTACGTAGGGACATAGTGCTTCCACCCATACATTTTGTGTTCTGCAGCATTGCAGCACTCCTGTAGTAGTTTCTTATTTCCCTTTGAAAATCTACCGCTGCTGGTCTTGCTAGTAGTGGCGGTGGTGGTGGTGCTGTTGACGCTGCTTCCGCACACAGTGAAACGGCGCCGTTCGTTAAGCTCGCACCGCGGGCGGCGGCGAGAGAGTGAAAACAACGAGATTTGGCGTCGTAGGATTTGCTATAGAAAATCATGCGCGGGAAAAATATGCTGCCTGACGTCGCCAAGTGTAGGCCGAACGTACCGCGGCAAGGATGATAGTGCCCCCCCCTCCCCCCCCCCCCGACACGCGCGCCATGAAACGGTTTTTATTCGATGCGATGGCCAAAGTTTGAATCAGTAAATCATCATCGCCACTTTCGTCGTTGCCTTCACCGGGCGACTTGCATCAGAGAGACACTCGTAGTAAGAATGTTTCGCTTCCACCAAGCGAGTACCCGGCTGCGGTTCGTCTGAACGCTGTGGTCCTGCTGCTGCTATCATCACGGACACGCGCCTATCTGGGGATAATAGCAAGGACGGACCCTTTTGAGATTTTTGTAAATTTGATACCAATGCATCAGTTCTGTGGTTGGTTACCACTCTATTTAAAAGTGCGTATGTCGTATGCAAGAACTACATTTGTTTCCCTGCATCGTTTTCTGTGCTTTTAAAAACGGGAGGACTAGGAGCCAATACAAGCGATGTCAAAGGTTCTCTGTTCGAGAGAATTTCTCCAGGCTTTAAACTGGAGTCTCATCTTCCATAAACAATTTTGCGAGGCTATTTCCCAAGGTGCTTTTAGTGAGGCATCAAAAAGTTAAGCATCAGCACCACACTCCGGGGTACCCCTTGTGCGATTGACTCTCAAATCCCGTTATCCGGCTACAGCAGCACATATTATCAGCTGAGCATCGGGATCGGCATGAGAGGTGGAGGCGTGCGACACACCAAGTACTGCAGCACGCAGCGCATATGCAGCCTCCCGATCGATTCCGCGCGTGCACTCCTTCAGCGATTTCTCGAGATAGCATGTGCATCGTTTGACATGAACAGGCACCGAGTGTCGGCCTGTCCAAGTCCTAGACCTGTGTATGAGTACAAGCAGACACCAGCAGCAGTTTGCCATCCCTCTTCACCCCTCCCTGCCACTCCACCAAAGCCGGAGGCGAAAGCGGCCGGCTACTAGGAGTTCCGCATACATGATGAGATATTTGTAACAGGCGGAGATGAAAAAGCTCGTTTTCTGCTTTCTGCGAGCTTACTGATTGCGTTTGACACCCACTGTCGGCGGGCGAGCGCCCTTGCAATGAAGGAGCGCGCGCGGGCTTACTGGTGTAGTACAAATACTACCACTGCTACTCCTACAGTACCGCTCTGCACCAATTTTCCAGGCTTCAGACCCCAGTTGTATCCCCCAAAACTAACTTGAGGATTTCGTCTAAGTCATAGAGTGGAGCATGAACACCACATTCCGGGGTACCCCGTGCATTCTTTGACTCTCAAACCCCGCTTTCTGGGTATAGCAGCAGCATCGCGACAACATTTTCATTCCTCGACAGCCTTGCGCATATTATCGGGCTTGGCCTAGCATCGGCATCAGAGGTGGAGGGTGTGCAACACACCGAGCACAGCAGCCCATCCCACAGACGGCCCACGGACGGCCCACGGACGACCCACGTGCGATCCAGGGACATCTCATGGGCACCCCAAGGACAACCCACAGGTGCCCATGGGCGGCTCAACGACGCCCTACGGACGCCTCAAGCATACCTTGTGGACGCCCCACGAATACCCCACGCACACACCATGGGCATCCAATACACACCCTATGGATGCCCCACGGACACCCCACGGACGCACCAAACACACCTTCTATGGGTGCCCCAGGAACACTCCACGGACACCCCAAGCCCACTCCTTGGGCGCCCCAAGGACACCCCACAGACGCTCACGGACGTCCCGCGGACGTCCCACGAGCGACCCACGAGCGACCCACGTGCAACCCGCAAACACCCCGCTACATCCACCCCACGACACCCCAGAAACGGCCCACGGGCGGCCCGCGGGTGGCCCTCAGACGACCCACGGACACCCCATGGGTGGCTCCACGACCGACACCCTATGGACGCCTGAAACACCCCCCCCATTGGGGCCCAACGGACACCCCACGGACGCCCCACCGATGCCTCACAGACACCCCACGGGCGCCCCACGGACACCCAACGGGCCCCCCATGCAGACCCCCGTGGGCACCCCAAGTACACGTCATGGGCACCCCACGGGCACCCGTTGGTACCCCACACGAACCCCATGGGCGCCCCACGGACACTCACACACGTCCCACGGACGCTCCACGGACGCCCCACGGACACTCCATTGACACCCTACGCAGACTCCATGGGCACCCCGCGGACGCTCCACGCACGCCCCGCGGACGCCCGACGGATACCCCACGCGCGCCCCGCAGACACCCCATAGACGTCCCACCGACACCCCATGGGCACACCACGCACACCCCATGACGCCCCAAGTACATCCCCTGGGCGCCCCACGGACAATTCACGGACGCTCCAAGCACACCCCGCAGACGCCTCATGAGCACCACACGGACACCCCACGGATGTCCGACAGACGCCCGACGGGCGTCCCACGGGCAATCCACGTGCGACTTACAGATCCCCCACTATCCCACCCTACAGACGCCCCACGGGTGGCCCATAGACGGCCCGCAAACGGCCCACGGGCAGCCCACGGACGTCCAACCGACGCCCCACGGACCGCCCACGGACGACCCGTGTGCAACCAACGTGTGGCCCACAGACAACCCATGAGCGCTCCACGGACACCCCACGGATGTCCCATGGATCCGCGACGGACATCCCACGGACGCTCTATAGATGCCCAAGAGATATATCACGGATATTCCACGGATACCCCAGGGGCACCCCACGAACTACCGACGGACACCCTACGGACACCCCACGGATATCCCATGGGCGTCCCACGGACAGCTCCGGACGCTCCACAGATACCTGATGGGCACCCCGCGGACACGCCACGCACACCTCGTGGGCGCCCCATGGGCCCACGTACACTTTACGGGCACCCCATCGACACCCCACGAACAGCCCACGGCCCCCCCTCGGGCACCCCATCGACAACCCACGAACGTACTACCGACGGACACACCGCGGGCGCTCCATGGGCGCCCCACGGACACCCCACGGACACCCCACTGACATTCCATGCACACCCCGTGGGGTTCCCAAGGGTTGTCTGCGGGGGTGTGAGCAGGTTGTCCGTGGGGTGTCCTTGGGATTCCCATGGGGCGTCCGTGGGGTCTTCATGAAGTATCTGTGGGGTAGGCTCCCTGCATCAATAGCGTTTTCCGGTCTACGAGTGTTTGGCTCCGATCGAATTCGGAATCCTATAGGGGGCTAATTTCCAAATTTTGCTTGAAATCCGGGTTTCCGAGTTCGTGCTCTCGGCATAGAAACATTTAGCACCCGCATGCGAGCGCGAAAGATCGCGTGACGGAGCTTCAAACCGCTTGCACAGTGGGCTGTCCACATCCCATCATGTGAGCGAAAAAATGAGTATGATTGGCCACGAGCAGCCTTGTTGCGAGGCTGTCGAAGATTCCTCGAGTTTTTTTTTGCATCGAAAAAAAGACTGGGGCTGTTCACCCCATATTGAAAATGTATAAAACATATTTCTGGGCGATTTATAGAGGTTCTTTCGCGAGAGTACAGCCAAGGTTGGGCGCGCGAAGGGTTTCCGGGGATTGGCACGCACCACTATTACCGTTGGGAGTGGCCCAACACACTCTCCACGTGCCGTCTAACTGAAGGCTAACTGAAGGCTGGGCTTGCACGCTCAGCAGTCGTCGTTTGGGGTCATGCACGGCTAACAAGGTTTGAAAACAAACACGAAACGGAACGATTGATGCCGTTTTTCTTATCGCATAAAATTCTACCGCACTTGTTGCCGGAAATATTGTACAACGGTCGTTTTATCAAAGCACCAGGCGCTATGTTTTTTGGTGCCTGGTTTCGAACGACGAGTCCTTTGCAAAGCTTGTTAGCCATGTATGGCCACAACGACGGCTGCTGGGCGTACAGGTCCAGTCTTCAGCTAGACGGCACGTGGGGGGTATGTTGGGCCAATTCCGATGGTATTAGCAGCACGCGCTTATCTTCGAAAACCTTTCCCGCGGCTCACCTTGGCGCTGCTTTCGAAAATGATCTCTACTTCGCTGGAAATGTGTTTTATTCGTTTACAACATGGATAGAACAACCCCGGGCTACGAGGTGTCTTTTTTTCGATGCAACTAATCTCGAGGGATCTCCGACGGCCTCGCAACAAGGCTGTTCGCGGCCCGATAAAGCTCATTTCGTCGCTCGCACGATGGGATATATACAGCCAACCATATAGGCGGGTTGCCGCGCCTCCGCGTGATCTTTCTCGTGCGTTGGCGGTACTCACGGTTTTGACCTCCAGCGCGTAGGCTGCCAAAACCGCGATTTTTGTGATAACGGTGGTTCACATTGCCAAAACAGTACCATGGTAGCTCACAAGGAGCCCCGAGTGCTTCAACCTTGAATTTTAAAATCGAGAAAGTAGCTCCTTTTTGGCAGGTTTGGTAGAAGGCTGATCATATCGGATCAAGCTCAATCTTTTGGTCGCACGACGATGAGATGCCTATGACAGTACGCTCTCTAGGGTTTCTGCTCCCCCGACAAGCAGGCGCACTCGCTTGACGATCTCCGCTACTAGCGTTTGATCTGGTCAATCAAAAAAATCGAAACGGTCGGCGCTGGCGGATCGTATGCCCCAATTGATATTGGGAAAGTGTATCTCAAGAGTTTCATCTACTACTGTAAGAAGAGCTGTACCATGTTTCTTCTTGTTTCGTCAATGCAACTAAAATCTCGAGGAATCTTCGACGGCCGCGCAACATGGCTGCTCGTGGCCGATCAAGCTCATTTATTCACTTACACAGTGGGATATGTACAGCCCACACTGTCGGAGGGTAGCAGCCCCGCCACGCGATCGTTCGCGCTCGCTAGCGGGTGCTACACGCTTTGATGTCGAGAGCACAAATTCCAAAATGCGGATCTCAAATGGAATTCGGAAGTTATTCCCCTACGTATTTGGTTCCGAATTCGGTCGCGGCCAAACAGCAGTCCTAGGACGGAAAACGCTCTTAACGCAGGAAGCTTATGAGGTGCCCGTGGGGTGTTCTTGGGGAGGCGTCCGCGGGGGGTGCGTGGGTCGCATGTGGGGCGCCCATGGGGTGTTCGTTGGGAGTCCGCGAGGGGTCCGTCGGGTGGCCGTGGGATGGCCGTGGGATGCGCATGAGTAGCCCATAAAAATGGCGATGAAATACACGAAGCAATACCCATACGAAATTCAAGTAGTGTGAATGGTCTGGCATATCCCGTGCACACCCCAAATATGAGTTTCGAGGAGATGGTCGATCTCACAGCTGGCGAGGTGCGTGTGTGTTTGTCAGTTTTTTCCTTCAATTTTTTCCCCAGCAGCAGCCCCGGTTGCGTCGTGTGGCCGATGCCGTACTCGACAATTTGTTTTCGACCTTTCCCCCCTCTAAACTAGTAGTACAATCAAATAAAGTCCCAAAGAGGTCAAGTCAAAGGTCTTGGCCAATAGTTGGAAAACTGCTTGCGGGCAGGAAATGCCTTTCTCTACACGAACGTAACAACATTGGGGACTCCAGCTTTAATTCTTACACTGCCTTCTAATACGGCTTCAACGAAGCCTCGATGCGGTAGCCCACATATAAATGCAGCCCACTTTGACGAACATATAATATACGGATACGTATGTCTGTACTGTCTGTAGAGTAATACGCGCACGGAGAAGAGGTCGTCGAGTTTCTCATGCACGTAATACTGGTACTGTACAGTACTGTACATTGTACAGGACAATCAGATCGCGGCGACGCCTCACAGAGCCAATTAACAAACAGCGCACTCAAGCCCGATCATCCGTTCTTGTCTACAGTACGCATTGCACGCGCGCATCAAATGGTGAGCCTGTTTTTGATGTTGGCCGGGTGCAGTGCCCTTCTGTTCTTTGGTCTCTGTGTTCCGCAGAAACCTGGTTGGGCCGTCGAGCCTGAAACGTGTTACGGTACTTGAAAAGCATTACCATCATACGTTACTACGCCTATCACGATCAAGTTGAAACGTATTACTTGAAATGCATGTTATACGTTACCACTAAAATAGGATGCACCTGCCTATCGTATCACCCTCTTCGGCGTTTCGAAATAGTATATGGATTAAATCGTCATTGCGAACGCGCGGTTCCCTCCCACATTATGATCATGTTATTTCTAAATCGTGTCGCCGAGCAAAGACATAAAGCGTACCGGTATGACTAGTACATATTTTATAGACCGCCATTCATGGAGCCTAAGCCTCTGGGTGCCCGACGAACTGTCTTTTCCTGTCTTCGAGGTCTCACGCCAATGCCACGGAACGTAGAACGTGCCGTGCTGTTGACCGCATCTCGAAATAAACGACACACTGTACGCAACGCCTCAACGCCGTCCTACCGGCAGGCCTACTATAGGCCTACCATAGACCTACTGCAGGCATCCTGTAGGGCAACTGACTGTTGGCCTACTGCAGGACTACGCCTATTACAGGTCCACGGTAGGTCTACCATAAGCCTACCGCAGCTCAACTGCACCGTTCTACAGTAGTAGGTCTACCGCAGGCCTAAAGCAGTCCTCCCGCAGCTCTTCTGCATTTATAGTCAATCCCTGTCGCAGTCTTACTGAAAACCTACAGCAGTATTATGTCCCCTCACACCACTTGGCCTACTGCTGTTATACTGCAACCCTACTGCTCTACTACTGACGTCCCACGGTGAGTTTACTGGAGCAGCACGGTAAACGGTAAGTGGGCATCACCGGAAGTCCGTCGAACAGTACGTGTGACAACCAGAGCGCGGGTTTTCGGCGTGCTGTACCGGCATACATTTGGGCCCGCGCGTCTGGCGCTACCGATTTACTGTACTTGTTGTACCTATTGCACTGCTGCACTACTGCTGTACGGTATCTATAGAGGTCAATATGTTATTAGATATACACCGCCGGTGTCACCTCGTCAGAACTCTACGGCAACTACCCTCGAACCTCAAAAACCTAGTGCGTGCACCCACGCGCACGCGGGTCTTTGAACAAATACAAAATACGAAAAACTCACTACATCAAAAGCTGCACCATGGAGACCACCACCACCACCACCACCACCACCATCACCACCACCACCACCACCACCACCACCACAACCACCACCACCACCACCACCACCACCACCACCACCACCACCACCACCACCACCACCACCACCACCACCACCACCACCACCACCGCCATCACCCCAACCACCACGGGTCACATGTCACCACCGCTACTACCACCGCCGCCACCAGTACTACCACCGCCATCGTCACCCCCACCCCACTACCATCACGCTCGTCTTTATCCACCACCGTCTTTAAAACACCCACCCAGCATCACCATCGTCATCCACCACCTGCCAGCATTGATCATCATCATCATCATCCACCAAGCCCAGCAAGCCGAACGAATGGCAGGATCCATCAAACGAAAAATACACACACAGACAGCCCACCCCCCCGTCCACGCCCCCCAATCCGACGCAAGCACCCCCCTCCCCTCGCCCCTTCCCCCTCTCTCCCCCATCCCACTTAAACCACCCACCCTAAAAAAAAACAAAACGTCCCAAAGGGGGTGTTGATGTGGGTACCTGAGCCCCACCTTCTTCTCCTCCTCTCTCGCCCTTCCTAGACAGCGGGGGTGGCCACAATGGCTCGCATCGGGTACGCTATCTGGCGTGCTCCCGGGGCCTGGTGTGTCACGCGACCGCCACACGCGTCTGGGCTGGTGCGGCACACGTGGATGGGACCAGGCCCAGCCTGACCAGCCAAGGAAAGAAGGATGATACCCTCGACGAAGCTTATGCATGCCGCTGCTACCCCCAGCTTGAAGGTTACGCCGTACCCTGGCAAAACCACGCCCGGCCGTGCGAAGTATGCTGGGTTGGTTTGGAATTGGGGGGGGGGGGAGGATTGACGGACGGGGAGGGGAAGGGGAAGGGGAAGGGGAAGGGGGGGGGGGGGGGGGGGGGGGTATTGTTGGAGGCAGTAGAGAAAGTGGGGGGGGAAAGCGGAGGAGGAAAGGGGAGGAGGGGGGGGGGGGGAGGGGTGTTTGCCTTAGTCATTTGAGCATTGACCACGCCCCTCTTTGGAGACGGAGAGATGGGCGGGGGGGGGGGGGGGTGGAGGGGGAGGGGGTAGGGGTGAAAGTAGGGGGGGGGGGGGGCGTTCGCCTCGCCTACTGCCGCACGATGTGTACCGAAAAGAATGCATGTGTCATAACAGTGCTTTGTTTGTATTGTATTCATAGCTTGTGACGAAACGAGATAGCTCTGGCAATGTGTCAGCTAGATTACAACAAGCATAGCTGCTACAAAGGGCGCACCGATTACGTGATCTTCTCTCCAATGCATCAAATGTTCTGTAGGTTGTCGTGACCGATATTTCACGATGCATGGTTTGTTTTTGATAGTTTAGTTCTTGTATTTATGATGTCTATCTGGTTGCTGGATGTATGTGCGATATACTTTCAAAATCAGGACGAAGACCGTCTGGTTAGTGCTCAGCATTTCAAGCTGCAGTGAGTGATTTGTCGGTCCGGCGTGTTGCTTAATTTTATCATGGTATCCGGTCGCCCCGGTGGTTCAAGTGGTTAACCTCGAATTCTACTTGTTTGAGTCCTGGGTTCGAGCCCCAGGTGGGTCGGGCTTTGACTTTATTTGCAAAAATAAAAATAAAAAAGGATTCAATTGTTGAGAGCGCTTTGCAGCGTGGGTAGGCACAATTCGATGCGAGTCGACGAGGGGGAAGAAAAGGCTGAAATTTTCTCGCGATAAAAATGAAGGCACGTATCGTAGCGGGAAGGGGGTAGAAGAGCCTGCTATGTGACCCCGGATCTGAGTTACGAGTTGGAAGGAGAAAGAGAAGAAGATGGGCGAAGATAATAAATGGGAGGAGCAAAAAAAAACAATAAAAAGGACATACGTCAGCGGCTTTGAGCAAGCGAGCACCGACCTATCACGACCATGCTGTAGTATGCCATGCCATGCCGTGCCACGTAATGCAATGCTTCCACGGGGAATGGACAACAAAATCAGCGCTGTTGCCGCTATTTTGATCCCAACACCACAACAAGCAAGCGCACATAGCCCCCAACCCTTCCCGCCAAACATCATACGAGGTACCCCCCCCCCCCCCCCCCCACCCCCCGCGCGCTCCTTGCCTTTCTCCCTCCACAACCCAAACCTTGCGTCACTCAAGCCCCTCCACCAAACGACGCTCTTCGTTGCCCCGCCCCAACCCTCCCTGCCTCTCTCCCTGCCTAGGGGAACACTCAACTGCGCACCGGGCATACATGCAAAAACAATGCACACCCTCAAGCATATGCCGGGTTTAGCGCCTTCAGCCTGTTGCTGTGAGCATTCGGTGGAAACCCTCAATTTTGGCGGGTCACGTCCTGGTGATATTAGGCTTTCAAGTCCAGGTGGGATCAGGTCGGGGTGGATTTGGAGGGCTTAGACCCAGGTGGGGTCAGATCGGGGTGGTATCACGTTGCCGAGCGGGAGCAGGATGGGGGAGGGCAACGCAAAATGTTTTATTTATTCCATACCCCGAGAGGTGTTCTACGGTAGATTCACCCAAAATTTTCTGAGGCTCCTCACTCAAGGCGCTCCATACCTCACCCGAAAACTGACTTCAGCAAAAAATCAAATTGCATCCCGAGGAATAACCCCATGGCGCATGTATACAAGATATAATTGTCGCGGTCTACGATAGAGGTAGCACATTTCGGCTATTTTTTTTCTGAATGACGGCGCTTCTCAACCAAAACTCGTCGGAAGGCCAGTCTTGTTCCAAGAAATGACGCCATCGCATACTTGGGCCATGGGATGTTCATCAGGATGCAATTTGATTTTTGCTGAAGTCAGTTTTCGGGTGAGGCATGGAGCTCCTCAAGTGAGGAGCTTCAGAAAAATTAGGGTGAACCTCTATCGTAGAACGCCTCAATTGTTCAAAACAATATTGGCCTTCCGACGGTTTCGGTTTAGCGAACCCCGTCATTCAGAAAACGCCTGAACGGAAATGTGCTACTCGTGCCTCTCTCGTAGAACGCGTCCCGTGACGTGTGGCATCATACCATAGGGGGAGACGGCCGGAAATTCTGAGGCGCTGCACACTTGGTTACAGTATATTAGCTCTATGCCTCTCCCAAATTCACTGACCTTCGAGAAAATATGAAAGCACAGCCCGAGGAACAGTAAACCAGTTTCACGGGTAGGGGTGCGCACAGGAGACAATACGAATTATCATCATGATGATAGGGTACCTCTAGACACCAGTAGCGTTTGGCGAGGGGAGGTCCCCGGAGATCACCGTTACTAAGTCGACGAGATTCCACGAGCTCTAAAACACATATTTTGTTGATTATATAGCACTACCTGCTGGACCACTCAGTCAGTGCTGACTGAGCGGTCTAGCAGGCAGTGATATATTTTCAACGGGGGGGGGGTATGAAGGTCATTATTTTCACTCACGTGTGTATGCCACTCGGGAGAGTGGCCCTGAAATTCAACAAGTTTTGTTGACGCCAGCAAAACGGACATAATAATCGGCGGCGTGCGTATCGCGGCACCAAAAAGGTAAAACAAACTCAAGATTGCAAAGCAAGAGAGTATTACGGGGGACCATTGTAAATAGGACCAAATATTGTTAGTAAAAAGAGCGAAATGTATAGGTGTCCTATTTAATAGGGTCCCCCGTAATAGTCACTCGGGCGAGTGGCTCCGAGCGGCTGAAGAAGAAGAATGACCGAAACATGACCCCCCCAGCCGTACGTATCATCAGTCAAGACCACCTCCTATTGTATGTAAACGCCATTGCCTTTTGGCGTGCAACGAATCATATGTAAAAAAATAGTGAAGAAAAGAGGCGTACCTCGACAGGGGAAGCAGTTGTTGGCCAAAATGTTCGGACCGCCAACAGCGTTATACACCATTATTCGTGACACATCTACGAGTATGCCTTGGGATACTTCATCGGGTTTGGCAGGTTTAGCGTTACTCTCAAAATCAGGTTTGGGGCACGATGATTAGAGATAATATGCTATAACCGAGAGAGGAGCCTCATATAAGACTCAGGTGTTGCCCCTACAAGGCAAGAATGCGTCAATGTCATGTTCCCATCGATACTGGGGGGTAAAGGTGATAGCTTTGTCGTAGTTGAGGAGCCCTCGCCGGTCATAAATATCGTTGGCATGAAATTTCTCTGGTGTGTACCGTTATAGCAACGACAAGGGCTCTTGTGGCCGATTGCCTCCGGCTATCTACTCAACGCGCGCGCAGCAGAGAGGGAGAGGGTACATATTTGATCAGATTCAGGCTTTGGGTGAGATACATATATAGCCCATTATTAAGCTCCTCACGTGAGAGTGGAGATAAAAACATCGTAGGCCACCACACCAACCGCGGCATTGCTCAAAGGAAACAATTGGGTGCTGGACCCCTCCCTCCCGTGGCACGTCTCTCACCGTCTGTGAAGGTGGATCTTAGCCTGACTGCGAGCACGATCGCGGCGCACTGGAAGGCCGCGTACAGCACGAACAGGGTCCCCCCGGCGTAAGCCATGCCGCGAGTCCGAGAAAGGCACCAGGAGATGCTGATCACTATCACCGCGGTGGAGCACACGATCACGCCCACGATTTGCACCGCTGTGAAGGCGTCGACTTGTAGCAACGGCAAATAATTCAACAGCGATACAGCAAGGACAGTAGTCCGGGGCGATACTTAAGTATGCGGGTGGGAGTTGGGACGACGGGGGTGGGGTGTATTCGATGAGGAATAGGTCGGGGGGGGGCGAGGATGTACTCACGTCATGTATGGCCGTAGTCGTATGACCATAGACTCTCACATCCTTGCAATGCCGGGACAGAGCACGTCGGGTTTTAACTGACCAGGCAGACATTGTTTTACAAAAAGCGCGAGGTGCCGTGAGGCGTTGGGCGAGTCGCATGAAGGGGGAGCTGCATCCTGCTTGAAACCACTTTTGAGGCGGGCTTTTGAGCATTAAAATTGGGTGACAGCTTCAATGAATAGATTTTGTTTCTGGTGTGACCACTTCTTGTGACAACAATAGCTGTAATAAGTAACTGCTTCGTGGTTGCCGCACCATATACAAACTACTTGGTACACATATCCCTTGTGCGGAATTAAGGTTCTCCACCCCGCACAAGTTATCTAACTCGACCGCCAGCCATGATGACCGCTAATCGACAAAAAACGGTGCCCTGGTTGTCTAGCTCGCGCACAGAGGCGTGTTTTACAGCGTCGTCGCAAATCGTCGCCAACCCAACCTATATTTTTATTGCATGTATACATACATATAGCCTGGGAGGGGGACATGTTAGATCAGGCGGGGAAAGGAAGGGGCGGGTATAGATCGGGGTAGAGGAAGGAAGGGGGGTGGGCGGGAGGGAGGGAGGCAGGTTGACTAGGGGGGGGGGGTGGGGTTCCTCCTTTGTTGTTTGCCTTGACATTTGACAATTGAACACGCACCCCTTTGGAGAATGGGCACCGTTCCTACACCTTATAGCGACACATCCAGCAGTTAGTTGGACGCTCAGCAAGTTGTGTCACATACTACGTAGACGGGTTTTGCTCATCTTATCCCCTTCCTGTTCCGCCGCCGATGACCACCATCTATCTTCTAGGACAGCGATCGTTTTTTACGCTACTATCTACAGCAGCGTACCAAGCTCCCTCATGCCGTTCGCTATGCTCCTCATCTCCTCCTCTAACACATCCCGTTCCTCCTCGTTCCTCCTTGTGCATTTCATGTTCTGGCACTTTGGGAGTTCTACTCTCTATTGTCTTACCACACACGGGCATATCTATGCAGGCAGGGCAGATTGGGTTAGTTTTGGGGCAGGAAGGATACGCCGTAGAGGACGGAGGAAAGGAAGGAGGGAGGGAGGGAAGGAGGGAGGGAGGAAGGGGGGGAGACGGCCGACAAGAACGGATCCGATCCTGGATTTATTCCAAAATTAACGAAAGGCGCATGCTACGAGAAAATGTGCACACACATGTTTTCTGAGGTTGTCCACTTGAGGATACTCTATGCTGTTTGTAAGTTCCCCAAACAAACACTGAAATTGGATCGAAAAAATGTAAGTGCAACCACCCGATGGCCTAGGTATACACTGGAAAACTTGTAAAACCCTGCCGCTGAAATGCTGTTCCAACGGATCTGGGTCTACAGTAAAGTTCATCGGCTAGCCCTTTTAGGACTACAGTCCCGTTTTGGGGGACAAATCGCTCAACCTTTATGTTGTAAAGCGGCATTGATTGTCCTACTAAAAGGGTTAGGGAGGCCCTGCAGTCAGCAGTATATCGGGCAAAAAGTGCTATGCTGGTTATATCCCCGTCGTGTATACAGATAGCGCGCGTTGAAAGTTAGTTGAAGTAAAAGGGAGAGGGGGGGAGGATGGGGGAGGAAGGAGGGTGGAGGGAGCAGGGGGGGGGCACGCGACGGGACCGGTCGACACTCACAAGTGGAGCACCAGCTGTAGGTAAGGTAAAAGTCGCAGAGAAAATCGATGTCCTCGTGCCTGCCTACCCGGACCAGACCGGTATGCTGTATCCACCCGTCTCCCAGAGTGACCGCCACGGCCATGACCCAGACTACCCAGCCGAACACGGCGGACGCCCAGAAAGCCTGTCGCCGTGGGCTGCAGGTGGTGGGGTCGAGCCTCGACACCTGCCTCGGACATACATGGCAAATGCGGATGGTGATGGCCTTTAAACGCCGAGGGAGGAAAACTAAAAGAGAAGAGAGACGGTATGGAGGGCTGCTGCTGCGGACTTTTTCTTGCTGGAGAGGAACTGTGAGACTGTGAGTCACCACGGGTTGGGAATGGGGCGATTCGGGGCAATCTGTACCCAACGAAAGCAACCGATAAGAGTCCAGTATCAAAACCTGCCGAAGGAGCTTTCTGATGATGCTGGCTGCTGTGAACCACATTGAGAATTTCACGGAATTTATGGCAATACGATACTACGCGAAGGTATTTTGGCGGTGCTGTTGCTGTTTGCTGCTGTGCTCTAAAAAATGTATCTCGAAACCGTCCTTTTGACAGGCCGCGCTCTCGTCCTCCCGATTTGACAGTCCAATTGTATCGCTCGCTGCTGCTGATGCTAGTGGTGGTGGTGGTGGTCGTAGTGGTTTAGTTGTAGTCTACAACTACAAGCTTCTACTACTCTAGAACCCGTCGCAGGATGACGGTGAGCGCGCTGTCAATAATCGGAGATGCTCGATAGCCGAGTGAGCACTTCTCTGCTCTGTGGTTTATACGTTCCTCGCCGACTTATCCGTCCGAGGGTGGATTTCTATGACATTGTATGAATTAATGTTTGCCTGGAGAGGTCGAGTGCTTGTTATCTATTTTGGTTCCTAACGAATACTTTCTGCTTGACGGTGCGTCGCCCTGGCATTCATCTACTGTAATGTACCGTACTTTTTTCATGTTCTGTTCGAGAGGCCAAGTGCTTGCCTTTTTGGGTTCTTACCGACTTTATCCGCTCGAGGGTGAACCTCCCTGACATCGACGTAGGAGGAGATGGTCCGGCCTTGTCCTTATCGTTCTCTTCGGCCGGCGCCACTGGACGCTAAACACGGGGATGGATCACACGCGAGAACGACGAACGATTTTGAAGGAGGAAAAAAAACCGACTTTGTTTGTTTCTGCAGTCGATGTCTGGTTTTTCCAGAGTATATAGGCTACACTGGGGGGAGGGGAATGAAGAACTCGTACATACCACTTATATTTACCAACTCAACTCGTTCCAGAGGTTTTACTCTAAGCGGCATTCTGTACAGTACTGCACACGCGAGAACGACGAACGATTTTGAAGGAGGAAAAAAAAACGACTTTGTTTGTTTCTGCAGTCGATGTCTGGTTTTTCCAGAGTATATACCTGGTAGACTACACTGGGGGGAGGGGAATGAAGAACTCGTACAAACCACTTATATTTACCAACTCAACTCGTTCCAGAGGTTTTACTCTAAGCGGCATTCTGTACAGTACTGCAGCTGTAGTAGCCGTGCTCACAAACGTCTTGCCTTCTCCCCCTACGGTACTAACTTGTCTTCCATTTTACCTCGCATAGGGTCCATTCAGCATTCCCACAGCTCGTCGATTGGCATCGATTTTTGCCAACTCAAGCTCTCCGCACTTTCGTCGAGAAAACCCAGAAAAAAACATTACGACAATAATGGTGTGTACATTTACGTACTGTATTTTCACACTGAAGGGTTATCAGGGATGACAGAAATAAGCCAGTGATATGGCGCCATCAACCCTCTCTCCTTCTTCTCCTTCTCCTCGCTCCTCGTGTACCAACATACAGTCGTGCACCGCAGAGAGAGCCGTTGTGATTCAACCGCCTTTACATACACCGGCAATGTCGGCGTCGTAGTTTCTCCCCGGAGATTGTGTATGCTGTGCCGTTCGCCCGCACTCGACTCCGTCTTGGACACACACGCAGCGGGTTTGAGGTCCAAGACATCGCCACCCACCCTATATATGTTGGGTTGGCGTCGGTTGGCAACGACACTGTAGAGCATGCCGGTCATACCGGTCACTACCTGAGCTAGACAACCAGGGTGTGCCATTTTTTGTGCTTAGGCCGTCGGTCACAGCTGGCGATCGAGCTATAGATCGTTTGCGCGGGGTGGAAAACATGTACTCCGCACAAGGGGAATGATCGCACCTCGTAGGATTTATAGTAAGACATCCATGAGGCAGTTACGTAGTACCCCCATTGCTGTCTCCGGAAGTGGCCACTCCGGAAAGCAAGTCAACTCATTGAAGCTGTCATCTATGTGCAAGTCCGCCTCACAAGCGGTTCTTAGTAGGATGCAGCGCACCCTTTATGCGACTCGCCGAACATCTCACAGCGCTTCGCGCTTGGTGCAAGAGAGTAATAGTGTCTGCCTGGTCGCTGAAAGCCCGACATGCTCCATCCCGAAGATTTATTCTAGGGATGCGAGGGAGTATGGTCTTACGACTACGGCCATGCATGATATCGAGTACATCCCCCCCTCACCTCCAAAACCCCCACTACTACTACCAGCAACAACACCACCACCAATTATTCTAACAGTAACACCACTAATCCCCCCTCCCTCCTCCCCCACTGTCTCGCCCCCCCAGCGCATCGTACATGCATGAAAAAAATCCCGTAGGGGTTCGATAGATATGTATGTGGAGGCTTTTCTAAAGGGATTAGGAGATAGCCACGTACCGGCTGAAGGACCGATACCCGATACTACCTACCTAAGGTCCTGCTGTTTTCCAGTGTTTCTATACCATGGGAGGCATGCACTTTATATCCATCTCTGAACGCTGTTGGACATGGTGATCTTACGCATAGTACTGCACGGTACGTACGGTAGTGTTGTACAGCAGGATAGGCCCACAAAAAAAGACAAAAAAGTATAACAAGAACTTAAGCCTCACGTTTGGGGGACGCTAAGTATAAAAGTTGGGAAAATAAAGTTTTCTCAGCGATGAGCTCTGCAGCGAACCTGCCCAGGTAACTGGTACCTGGTATTTATTAGCCCTTGCTCAAGGTCACAAACAAGGATGTAGTCACAGTAAGACTATACAGCTCGCTCAGAATGAGTGTTTCTTGTTGGAAGGCCCATACTGTACCAGGTCCTGTATGTTAACCTTAACCCCTTTAGAACCGCAGTCCCGTTTTGGGGACAAAGTACTTGAAATTTAAGTGGTTCCGTCCCCACATATATATATATATATATATATATATATATATATATATATATATGGGACTACGGTTGGTTCTAAAAGGGTTAAATTCATTTTATTTTGGTGTGCTACGATCGATCGTCGGCAAATAAATAATACACCATGTTCACGCGACAAACAGCAGTCAAACTATAACAAACTGGTACCTGTGGCAGATGATACAGATGATACAGATGATACAGACTGACTGCAGCAAGCGGCAGGTTGCCACGTGAAGGGGAGGCACCTGATATTCAGAGAGGTCGCTCTGCGAGACGTATGCGTATATTATTATTTTTCTTGCCATCCGACAATGTGCAGCATGATCTTCAACATTGACCACTCATAACATATATATGTACATATATATATATGTGTATATCGTGCAGCTATTAAATAAATGTTATTAGTATATAGGACCATGCAACATGTATGTGACGCTGTTGTTGTTACGTGTGCTATATATTCTTACCATATACCAGGTATATATATACCCATGGGACCCTGACGAGCATAGACTGCCATGTGTTTTTACTGGCCGACTCCCTACGATCGAACGCTCGTATTAAATTTAATGGCAAGTACTCGGTTACTGCCTCTCTTCTTGTTGTTTGTGCTGCCGCTTGCTGCGGTATCATCCTACGTACGCACGAAACAAGGAAAAAAACGTTTCAGATGAAAATCCTACCCAAACGGGACCTACCACCCCTGTCTGTTACAAGGATTACTACCGTGGGCTGGGCGTTCCTCCCTGGTTGCCCAGGCTTTGAAACGAAGCGGGTAGACCATCGTACGGCCGTATACGATACCGACGGCCCGAAATCCGCTCACAGGAAGGGAGAGTGTTCTAAAGATTACCCTGGGCTGGGTAATCGATCGATACATTACCCCTATTTTATAGGTAAGTTTTTCACACTTGACCCTCGTCGAGGACGCCGATTCGAAACTCACGTCGATCGCTTCTTTTATAGAAACGCTTGAGTGCGCTTGCGTCCGTCCGCAAAAAATCAACTCCCCGGTTCCCGGGCATCGAAACGAACCGGGTAGGTCAACGTACGGCCGTACACGGTACCAACGCCCCAAAAATCCTGTCATCATGACATTGTGGAGGGGGAAAGAAACCCTGGCCTGGGTATATTCGATCGATATTGCACCTTGCCCCTATAATACCTCAGCAGGCCCCGCAAGCCTTCTCCATATATATTATTGATTCCACGATTCGCCATTCTTTCATGAGAGAAGGCGCGAAACCTCAATTAATTAGGAGTCCACATCTTCAATGCAATGAATGTATATTGTTCTTCGGTTGCCCCCACTTAACACAGGCCACTATTATTGGCTGACATATATATATATATATATATATATATATATATATGGGATTTACTGTAGTAGCACTGCTGTGCACCCAACCCTGAGCGCTGCCTCTCCGGTCAAATTTCTAATTTGTCGCGAGAAAACGAGCCTCTCAATTTCGCACCACGACCGGGTTTCTTCAGAGCAGAGATAGATGTTGCTCTCTTTTACGTGCAGACGAGAACTTATCACTTACTTGCCGCACCTCTTCATCGAAGTACCGTACGTAGACAGGAAGACACGGGAAAACGACCCAGCTCGGAGCTCGGCGGAGCAATCAGTCGAATGCAAGGGTCAAATTATTTGGCGAAAAGTCTGGGTGGATATCCCATACACACAGATAGATACTATACATACGTATAAAGCGAAAACGCTGTGTGTTGGAAAGCTGTAAGCTGTACGCCCCGCTGCTGCTGCTGCTGCTGCTGCTGCTGCTGTGCTGCCTGCTGTAGATCTACCCGTCTGCTCGACATACACCTGGTCTGCACGTCTGCACCGTCTTTAGTACCAATGGCAGCATACACGAAGCGGGCGAAAATAAACAAAAAATGTTGTGCGTTCAGCTGTAACAGTTGTTGTTGTTGTGGTGCTGGTCCTTGAGGCTGCCTCTTTAGTGTGTTGGGGTCCAGCTAACACAGCGAACAGTCAGTAAGACCCCTTCAAAAACGTATCATAGCGAAGAACACCAACCTGGTGAAAACATATGCAAATGATGCACCACACTCAGGCATGTATGAAATAATATTATATTATAGTCATACATGTCTATTATTAGCCGGTCGCCCCGGTGGTTCAAGTGGTTAACCTCGAATTCTACTTGTTCGAGTCCTGGGTTCGAGCCCCAGGTGGGTCGGACTTTGACTTTATTTGCAAAATAAAAAAGGATTCAATTGTTGAGAGCGCCTTGCAGCGTGGGTAGGCACAATTCGATGCGAGTCGACGAGGGAAGAAAAGGCTGAAATCTTCTCGCGATAAAAATGAAGGCGCGTACCGTAGCGGGAAGGGGGGAGAAGAGCCTGCTATGTGACCCCGGATCTGAGTTACGAGTTGGAAGGAGAGAGAGAAGAAGATGTATGTGCGAAGATAATGAATGGGATGAGAAAACAAAAAAAAAAAATGTCTGCTCTATATGAGGCATGTGTGTTAGGTGGTAGGCCGACCGCAGATAAATATTGTGTCATATGGTCCTACCGGAGGGACGTACGTACGTACGTGGAGGGACGTACGTACGTGGACTGTATGAATGATAATAATAATCATACCTGGTACAAACTACCTGTAAATCAATATGATGAGCTATACGTACGTCGTACAACAAGCAGTAGTTTATTCCGAAGAAAGAGCCATTTGGGAGATTCCATTGTTGGTCTACACAGACTGTTACCTACTGGTACTTAAGGCCAGGTAGGTACAGCAGTAGCAGCTAGCTGGTGGCACAGGTAGGTACAGCAGTAGCAGGAATTATTAATTATTGCCGCCCTCCTGGCATGTATGTATGTGCGTACTACTTATTGATACCGCAGTAGTACTGTATTGCGACAGCCTTCCAATATTCCATGCCCAGCACTACTGCACCAAGTAGTGCTACAGTTAGTATGTGCTACATACAGCATACTACCGGTTCCTGAGAAGGTGCGCCTACCGGCGCGTTCAATCGCGCTCCGTTCGGGTTTCGTTCGGTCTACGACTATTACGGGGGGCCATAGTTAATAGGACCTACGGTAAACACAAAAAACTATATATTTCCCTATTTTTACCAACAATATTTGGTCCTATTTACTGTGGTCCCCCGTAATAGTTATCGGTGGTATTAATAATATAATGAGGCCCGACCTCAGTCCCTGCAGTAGTATCATGATGAACCAATATTGATACGAACGAACATAATCTACAACGTACGTATCCGTGCCGTTTGGGTTCGTTCATGCTTTAAAAAAATACAAGTCGTCAGCAGCAAGCAGTAGTACCTGTAGCAAACGTAGCAGCAGCAGCAGCAAGCAGTAGAACACACGAGCCCAGGGTCGGCGTCGTTGTACGCTCGGCTTGTCGGTCTAACCCTTGAACCCTTTGTGCGCGTACTCTATTTTGTTGCGTGTTTCCTGCAGTCCCCCAACTTGAAACTCGGCATCGTACCGTAATAATAGGAACACGAAAAATCTGCACATACATACATACATACCTGACCTGTGTGTCTAACAGAGCTCCTCGTAGCAGGTGCCACTACTATATACTACTACTACTGCCTGCCGTACAACATCTACAGCAAGCAGCAGACTTTCTCTGTACCCTCATCAGTAGGGTCAGGTGGGCCTGGCAATACCACCTGCAGCATGTATGTGTGTATGTCTTAGGGACACGGCCGAAGGTTGTTTTGGAAAGACGCGTTCCAGTCTTCTGCCGACAACTCGTGGAGTTGGGTTTCGTTCCGTAGATTTCACTAAACGAGAAGCGGGCAAGATACTTTACGGTTCTGTTCATGACCCAGCCACGTGCTTATACGCGTTGCCACACCTCGCTCGACCAACCCTGAACGACTTACAACCGACCCAACACGAGAATATTTTGATAGTGTGTGCGTGCACACAGCCTGCCAAACGTGGCCAAAAAAATGTTGAATCACATACAAACAAAGCAACAACAACTACGGTAAAACCAAGGCGCCTACGCTCGCACGATCCGTTATAATGAGGCCTTTCCCTCTAGGAAAACCAAGAGAAAAGGCCCACGCGCCTCATGATAACAACACACACTACGAACCTATTATTGCTGTTATCGACTATTAATACTATTAATACTTGCTTTAAAATACGATTGCAATTATTAGTATCATTGAGTGGACATACCGCGCCAGACACTTTCAAAGCACATTGCGTACGGTTACTACTTGGGAGTAGCCGTCGACGCAATCTCTCTCCCTTTTCCTCTTCTTTTTTTCGAGTGTACATATAATACCATGAGTATCTTCCTCCCGACACTTGTGCCGCATGAGCTTGCACGTTGATCACTCAAAACATTCCTGAAAGGAGATATCCCCGGAAACAAAGGAAACTTATGCACAAGGTCTATCTACCTTCTTCTACGGTATGTCTTCTTCCTCCTACCAGGTAGGTATGCTTTATCTACGATACTCTTTTTGTTTTCTTCGCTCCTTCCTCTCTCTCAATATGTGCTCGTTACGTTATATATTCTCAAATCCTAAGCCGCATCCAAGCTCCACCCCCCCTGGGTCTGTCATCCCCCCCCCCCCCCCCCCTACTCCTTCTCGATTCCTGTCGACCCCTAAGCTGGAGTTTGAATCGCAACACCCTCCTCGAGATGGCCACCTGTGTTGTAGTCACCGAGACGATTTGGAGTAGGCGTTCCTTCACCACTCCATAGCAGATCATGATACGATGGATTCTGAAGAGGCCTTAGTTCAGTGTCCAGGTACCCGGTACTATTGCAATACGGCCGGCATTTACTGCATTCTGTGTAGTAAGCTGTTACAACAGTAGTAGTTGTCAACTCCTGCAAAAAACTACTGCGCCTAACTCATATATATATATGTAGCTACGGCCTTGCGCTACATTAATAGTTACTACTATTATTGCACTCGTAGTACCTCGTACTGTATGATGCAGAGGTCTGTGAATCTGTCTGGTATGCCGTGGATCATCGCCATGACGGCGTGTGTTTTATTACGCTTCTCTACAGCTTACTGCTGTGACTTTGGACTCTTGTTATGGTACCGTACCTGATACATGATCCTCCCTGTTTAGACTACGCAGCCCATTGCCGACTGATACAACTACTGTAGTGATTCATGTGCCATCCCGCCATGTAAGCCAAAAACAAAACTTGCGCGAACAATTGCGCGTTTGTTCATTCGAGAGGCGAGAACATTTTCTTCTTGCGACTTTCTTCTTTCTTCTTGTCTTATCAGGCGCGGTCTCGTCGTCATCTTTGGCGCCTGGCTGATATGGGAGGTAGGTAGTGTTTTCAATTCGACATACATACTACAGTGTCGCGACCTACCAGGTATCGTATTACGTATACCACTCGATCCCGATACATGATGAACGGTTACATTGAATATTAATCTACAAACAAACGCGGCCTGTATTTCGGGGCATAAATGGTACCGGTATCTATCTGCTACACTTGTTCTTGCAGACCCTTTTGCAACCCCTCTTTTCAATTTTCGCCTTTACTTTTGGGTGTGCGTCGCGGTTTGCGATGGGATATATTTCGGCTGCGGTATATGAATACCTCTTCTCGTTGTTCTCCTCAACGTTTGTCCTACAAGTACGTACGAGTATCTACAGCATGATACTGTGCCTGCCACTACTACTGCTGCTCATGTATTGGGGGGGGGGGGGGAGAGAGAGATAGAAACCACCTCCCTGGTGAGTAACTTGCTCGGGGTTCTGCAGCGTTAAACACCTAAAAAAAATGTATGCATAAAAGGAATGTCCAGTCGAGAAATAATAATTAAAAAAAAAAGTATCATTGTTAATAGTACTTCGTCAATTACTTCGTCTACATGTATGTGCATCGTAGCATTTCACAGAAAATAACACAAAAACAAGGGTAAAAAACAACCAAATAAATACGAAGTAAGTGTACGAATAAACTGGAAGTACGTACACATATTATATAGGAGACACTCGTGAAGTACTGACCTGCCATGTCGTCTCCCTGGTGGCGTGATCCACGTAAAACGTCCGGCCCGACGACGAATCGCGTCGCGACGTCCATCCGTGCGGCAACTCAGCATCCGGATCCATGCCTATAATATGCCAACCTGTGACGATCCGAGCTTTGGTATCGCTGCGATGTCAGCCAACTTTTTCGTTCGGCAGGCAGTCGGAATCTGCCCGGCCGAGAAGACGGAAGAGCAGGCGGGCTTCGCTTGTTGGTTTGTATCAATCAGCAGTGTACCAGATACAGGTTTTTATGTTATTATGCTGGTTCGCCAGTTAAAGCCCCAACCCCCCAGCCAACTACAGCTATTATCGAGGTAGCGAACACCGTACCTGGTACGCGAAGTACGCAGCTTTGACGCAAAATTACCACAGGAGCGAGAGAGGGCAAAGAGCAGAAAGACAATGAGAATAAGTCCAGCCGTACCGTACCTGTCTGCTGTCTCTTTTTAGTTCGGCGCTCGTCGCTCAGTTTAATGATATACGCTCGCTTTATTTCGACGCTCCTCGTGTAGCTTGGCGCCACTTCTGCTGCTGCTGCTACTGCTGCTGCTGCTGCGAATCGAAACGGTGCTCTGCTGGGCCTGGGGCGTGTGCAGAATGCGGCGGGTTTGTTATGTCGCATCCCCCTTAGACCCCTTCAGATTGGAATCCAGAGAGTTCTAAAAACTGTCTCTCTTTTGGGGGGGGGGTGTTTTGTGTGAATACTATTTTCTGCTGATTATTTTTAGCATGTTTCAAAACTTTATAGTCCATCTCAATTTTAATATCCATCTCAATCCGTGGGCTGGGCACAACATCAGTGGCCGGCAGCCACGCCCGCCCGGCGGCACGTCATGTCCATGCATGCATACGTCACGTGTGGGGTGTTGGGCATCATTTTTTCATGAGCATCGTGGTTGTGGTGTGTCAATGCTTCCCCCGGAACCCAGAGTACAGGTAAAACTGGCTATTTATTCTGTTGTATAATAGTAATACACCTGAGCCCCGAGTACATCGATTGAATGCACTCTATACTTTACTTACGTAGCTGCGGTCACGACGTACCCGTAGTAACGACACTTCGTTGGGCTTTGCTGTATTTTGGTTCGTGCTTCGTCGTATGTCGACCGCTGATGATGGTGACCCCGAGGTATGGATACAGCAGTAGTATGCACTGGTAGAATATGCGAGAAATACAGCTCTACCTACTTTTCTACTGTGTACTCATATATATATATATATAGATGTGTTACAACAATACGTTCTTGGTGTTATAGTTTAAGTAAAGCGACGCCTACAAATTCTCCGGAAATCAGTCATGGGCGGGACCCCCGACTCACCATGCCGTCGTGCTGATGCACAAACGCAGCGCTTAAGAAACAACGCTGGGGTAGGGAATGTCTTGTTGTGTTGAATATTTGACTCTCGGGTGCACGACCGCTGCCTGTAGACCTGTCTGTGCGAAATGAGTATGTGTACTGTATACTCGTACCGGTTGTGTATTGACACGGTAGGGTGGGGGTATGGGGGCACTGGATCACCCATCACCCCCTCGTCCTCCTCCTCCCGTCGAAACAACCGAGCAGCGTGGGTTTCTCCGCACCAAAATACAACCCAAAAGGTAGTTACTGTAGGTACCTGGTGTAAATTCACTCCTCCCTGCATTCCAAAGAGGGAATCAAGTGTTCCACTGCATGCCCAGGTCTGCAGCATACCAACACCGTTTCTGCGCGAAGCTAAATGGGAGCAATGTGCGGCTTGTGGCGTAGAGTGTCTTGGCTGGTGGCGTAGGCGGAATCTAGGAAACGATGCTCCCGATGACAGTAGTACTAAAGTAGTGCATCCAACGCCTTGGTTCGGCGCGGGACCATGCAACATCAGAGATCTGGACGGACGAATTCCTCCAGGAAATCGCGCCCCACGCAGCCCCACGCGCCAGCCCATATAGCCGGGGGTACAAGGTTGGGAAGACTGGATATATATGCGCATGTATGTCTGTATCGCCTTTTAGAGGTTGCCTTGCCTAGCTGTTCGAAGATCATTTCTGAAAGAAGACAGGCGTCTACAACGCAAAATGTACCAGGTACCCGTGGTACGCAAATATTTGCAGAATCCAATAATGAAGAGCGCTCGGCCCCCCTCAAGGGCAGTCGCGGAAGAGCCGGGGGCGTTGGCAGCAACAGTTGGTTGTGGGTTTCTCTGTTCAGGGATGGCAATACGTTTCCGAATGCTTTCCACGCGTTGATCCAAAGCGAAGCCTGCTGCCCGCGGCAGCAGTCCTAACAACACAATAAAAACGGCCGTAGGCGGACCACATACATACATACATTTATTTGTCATGCATGCACGCATACCTGGTACATTATGTACCTGGACACGAAAGCTGCTATATATATGTAGAAGGCGATAATTCGTATGCGCCGAAGGCACATCGATTGCGCCATGGATGGGGCTTGCAGCAGAGAGACAACAAGGGCATTGAATACGCAGTGGCATAAGAAAATAGCGGACATACCTGTCGGGCTCGTGCGGCGTGAAAAAAATGTCATTTCATCACACACGTGTTTCGACGGTATAATAATCTGTACTTCGGTAGAATGCACGCACGTACAGTGTTAATGGTAGGCACTCCAGTTCGAAGCAGGACACATACACTCTAAGTCCCAACCCTTCGCTCTTCTTTTCAAAAAGCGAGCCCAAGAAAAGATACCATGGCGGCGATACCACCCTTCGGCCTTCCTACCCTAAGTAAGCGCCGTTAGTGCTCTCTGTCGTCAACGGGCACCAGCACATCATCTCCTATTTTTGCTATATGTGGTCTTCACGAAGGACCGCAGTTTCTAGAAACCGTCCGGTGAGAGCGTCCATGCCCAGTGTGTACAACGCCTCCAGCTCCACTTTTGTCCCTGTTTCGCGATGTTGTCCGAAGTACGGTACAGAGATCAGGACGGCAGTGAGTTTGAGTCTGCAGGTCGTTAGCATGATTACCTATTTATACCTCGTGCGGTGTTAACGTACAGTGGTTACATGGACTACTTTGCAGAAAACGTGTACAGTATTCGTACATACAAGGTATTTTCCCTATGTGTATGTGATCGACTGTCAGTTTTGCGATCAGTGTGGAATGGCTCGTTTGATGTGTTCAGTTTTGTCGTCGTGCCAGCCTTTACTTTGTCGTATGCCTTAAGGCACTGCCCGCAGTCGACCGGCACACGTCGGTAGGTACGGCAGTATTATGCTTGATACGCCCGCATCGTCGTTTAGTTGAGTGAGATATTGCCGGTCGCGAATGCAATAATAAGCGTTCGGTGTTAGAGTACAGTGCAAACATAAGCAATTATATGGAGATTTGTACCCGTACGAAATACTGTGATGTTGCAGAACAAACAAGGGTGGGGCGGGCGTCTACCGTAGGCATTCCGCCCACTCATGATCGCGGTGGGAAGCCCACCCCAAAACTTCCCTCACCTGCTAGCTGTTCTTGCTCCTCAAGTACGCGTGCCACCCTGTCTATCGTCAACTTCTTCATGCATGGACCTATACACCCCCCCCCACCTCCCCACAATTTATTCGACGCTGTCATCCATTTGCAAGAATGTCCGCCTCACAAGCGATTCATAGTAGGATGCAGCTCACCCTTCATCCGACTCGCCCAACACCTCTCGACGCTTCGTGCTTGGTGCGAGCAAGCAATGTCTGCGGGATCGGTGAAAACCCGACGTGCTCCGTCCCGGCATTGTAGGGATGCGAAGGTCTATGGTCATACGACTGCGACCATGCATAATACAAGGGTCTATGGCCATACGACTACGGCCATGCATACGACCACCCCCCCCCCCATAGATTTTATATAGATCGGGTTGGCGTCGGTTGGCAACCACACAGTAAAACATGCCGCTCACTACCCGAGATAGACAACCAGGGCACCGTTTTTTTATATATAATTATTTCGTTTGTTTGTTTTCTTAAAGGCGGTCGGTCCCAGCTGGCGCTCGAGTTACAGATCATTTGTGCGGGGTGGAGAACCTTTACTCTGCATAAGGAGAACGAGCGCATCACGTAGCACATATCGTAAGGCACCCACGAGGCAGTTGCACAGTGCTCCTATTGCCGATTCTGGAAGTGACCACACCAGAACATTATTCACTTAATTGAAGCTGCCATCCATATGCAGGAAAACCCGCCTCAAAAGCGGTTCTTGGTAGGATGAAGCTCACCCTTCATGCTCTACGTTTCGTTTCGGGACGAATACCAACCGTGGGAACAATATATGTAAGAAAAAAAAACTAAAGCAGCTTCTCTCCTGCCACGGAGACGAGTATCTTCCGCCGCACAAGCACACGACCTTTGCCTGTTCAACAACGGCTCGCAGAAATAGTGAAGCGAGCAGTGGTGGCTAGAGTCGTCGACGGGGCACCTGCCCGGTTGTCTCGCTTGCCTGGATTGTCCTCGTCGGCCCAGTACGCGACTTCCTGCCCGTATGTGTCGGGGTTCTCGGAAACGATTGGCAGATTTGCGATCGACCGCGCTCTGGCAATGTCGAGCGAAGAAAGTTCCTGGTGTACCTGGGTGACGACAAGTATGAAAACATATACATTTAGGCATTCTACATTGACTATCGAAGGCTTGAAGGTTGACTATAAAAAGCGCTACCTCGACGCGGTTAACGCAGTGATGGGGTAGGGCTTTTCTTCTGATAATAGGCGCGATAAGTGGGCGATCGCGTCCACATTCAAGAGGAAGATATAACCTTAGTTGAATATGTCCAGAACAGGGAGGGGGAATGTGACAGACCCACACCCATGGCGTAGGGATGGAGCCTGGGCGAGGCCTAACTGTTACTACTCGTGGCGGCTAGACGAGCGTGTAGTAGGAGGAGCGTGAAACGAGTGGAAGTAGGTACCGAATGGGACTAGACCATTTTTAGTGGAACGGTGTGGTCTTTAGGCCCCCTTATTAGATTTCCCAGGGTTTTGTTCATATTTCTGTAGCTGTTTATGACTGATCGACGCCAAAGCCTTTGGCGCACATTGTCAGGTGGCAAACGTGATGGTATTACAGTGGGAACACAGCAGTGGGCACACTGTTGTTGTCGATCGGTTTTCGACATAAGGGTGGAGCAAAGACGGGGACGCGGGGGGGTCGGGGAGAATCCCCCAGGTTTGAGCAGACGAGATTCCGGGACGTACCTTACCGGGAGATCAGTACCGCAGGACGTGTTCTGATGAAAAGGTTTGAACGAAGGCTATTTTATCAACGAGAGGGCGTTGGGTCACCGTCCCTTCCACGCCTGAACGATGAGCACCACGTCGACGTATCTCGCAATTTAGCACCATCAGTGATGCCAGTGAGGGATGAGATGCGTGCCCGATATTGCCGACCTTGGCTCAATGCCGAAATTCGATTGAGTACAACACACGGCTACCGAAACTAGTAGCCGAATCAGGACCACATGCATCAATAAATAAATCCGGAAAAACTGGAATCCTATGCGAAGAGGGGCCTTCCAAATGTAGGGCGCCCTCTAGACAAGTGAACAAAGAGCCTAACATTTGCCGCTCGTCATAACACCTGTTGACGGGTTACTGTGATTACGTACTTCGCACTTATTATGGGATGCATCGACACTTCGCCACGGCCAACCCTCCGCCGCGATTGATGTCACCCACGAATGTGGGTATTGCGGCAGATAGATTGCCCCATGTTTCTGTCAGATGTCGTGCCTGAGCTGCTGCTTGCGCGATACACTACCCGTAGCTATGCCTATCGACGTTTTGCACCCTCATCAGCAACAAACGATAAAATTAGCACGCTCGCGGTGAGTTCGTGACAGCGACGAAGTATACCGTTTTTTGCTAGGGTGGTTTGAGCGTAAGAAAACAGCTTTAAGAGACGCACCTGATGGGGGAGGTCTAAGCCTTCGAGCTGGGACGGGCGGAGGCCTACCCACTTCATACCAGGCACCGCATACTTCACAGAACCCCGGCCCTGTCGAGACGACCCTTCCTTATACAGAAGAAACACGCTCAGTCCTGGAGCCTCCCAAACACAAAAACGACGACATGAAGTGGGTTAGCTAGCAAAATATGTCGAATTTGCGCCGAAGACATGCTATGGTGTTTTCTTAAACTTAATAACAAACGCCCAGTCCTGCAGCCCCCCATCAGAAAATTGGCTTGAGGCGACTTCGGTTCAAAATGTACAGGCCCTCGCTTAGGCGCGCTGGCAAAGGCTTCGCCAGAATAATGTAAAAGTGCGTAGAACCTAAGCTCAGACAATACCATCAAGACGCACCTACCTGTTTAAACGTACCAGGTACACGTGTACTACAGTAGTACGGTGCGACACGAAAAGGCGTCGATACTAACAGACGGGAAACAACACAATGCAATCGAGATGGAAACGAGATATGATTGATGCGGGAAGGCTACCAGAGACTCGGGATCGAGGGCGATAATATCTGCATTCGGCAATGTTCGGGTTCGTGTCGCTCTAACCGAAAGCTGGCGACAATCCGTCCGATACATCTTATATCTGAGGCACAATATACGTAGCATGTTGGTCTTAAGATACAGGGTGACGAGGGGAGGGCGTATGCATTGTTAGTGCTAGTGGTGGGCCTTACGCCATGCCACTGCTTTGCGGGGCAGAATACCGCGCACCATGCAAAACATGATCGCCCATCGACTACATACCAGTCATACCACGCCATCGTACCGCTATACGCTCGGAAAGCGTTCCCACTCCGCTGTCTCGTTAAGACTCGTTCTCAAAGAACGGGCCGCCATCAACTCACCGAATGGGTTGCAATCAACGAGGCCAAGAACGGGCAGGTCGAAGGCTTCAGCCAGTCTGTGGACGCAGGCGCGTACGGCCAGTGGAGGAAAGCCCTGGCCGGTAACGAGAATTGAAGGAATTCTGCGGGTGCTCCACGTATGTGTACAATACAAAGATTCGGGGTAGGATCGGGCCGTCGGTGAGCGAACGAATCCCACCAGAACAATGTCCTGTTCCAAGCTTGCACGTGTTCGATATAGCGATATGACGCATATTTGGTCTTATAGGGGCACCAACACCGATTACCTGAGGATCCTCACTCGAGAAGCTACTCAACTCACACAAAACACCCACCTACCCCCCCCCCCCCCCCGCATCCGTCTCGAAAGGGGTTCGTGGTCAATGGCCATTCCACTAAGGCAAGCAACACATGAGTACGTCCCCCCCTCCCTTCCAAAAACACCAATTATTGTATGAAGGGAAAACCCGACGAATGATTCCATGGCTTAGGTATATGCGGAACACTCCTCTTCGCTCTTCTAGGGTACTGTAGTATACAGCAGTCTGATCCGAAATATATGGTGCACATCAGGATATAGTTACCATCTTACTTCCCTTACGATTTGACTGGCAATATATATATATATATATATCAGTTGAGGAGCATGTCTAACATTCAGAAAACAAACTAAGCGTGCTACCCCTATGGCGACAGGGTAACTCAAAGGGCGTGCCACGGGGGGGGGGGGGGGGGGGCTGTACTCGATAGGAGAGATGTACTCGATCTCATGCATTCCCGTAGTCGTATGACCATCGACCCTCGCATCCCTACAATGCCGGGACGGAGTACGTCGGGTTTTCACCGACCAGGCAGACATTTATTGCACCAAGCGCGAAGCGCCGTGAGGTATGCGGTAAGTCGCGTGAAGGGTGAGCCGTACCCTACTAAGAACCGCTTGTGAGGCGGGCTTGCATATGTAGGGCAGCTTCAGTGAGTTAATTTAATTTCTGGTGTGGCCACTTTCAGAGACAGCAATGGGAGTAACTATGTATCTGCCGCTTGGGTGCCTTACCATGAACACTACGTGATACGATCATTCCCACTTGTGCGGAGTAAAGGTTCTATACCTCACACAAATGATCTAACTCGACCACCAGCTGTGGGCGACCGCCGAAAAAAAAAAGAAAAACAAGGTATCCTGATAGTCTAGCTCACGTGGTGAGGGGCATGTTTCACAGTGTAATTGCCAGCCGATGCCAACCGAACCTATATATAACGGCGGGGGGGGGGGGGGGGTGTACTCAACACCATGCATGACCACAGTCGTAGGATCATAGACTTTCGCATCCCTGCAATGCCGGTACAGAGCACGTCGGGTATACAACGACCACGCAGCCATTGCTCGCACCAAGCGAGTCGCATGAAGAGTCAGTTGCATCCTACTAAGAACCGTTTTTGAGACGGATGGTCTTCGATATGGGTGGCAGCGTCACTTCATTGATTTAGTTTCTGGTGTGAGCACACACTTCTAGAGACAGCAATGGGATTACTATGTAACTGCCTCGTGGGTGCCTTGCCATACGCACACTAGGTGATACGATCATCCCCCGTGTGCGGAGCTAAGGGGGGGGGGTGTACTCGATAGGAGAGATGTACTCGATCTCATGCACGGCCGTAGTCATATGACCATAGACCCTCGCATCCCTACAATGCCGGGACGGAGCACGTCGGGTTTTCATCGACCAGGCAGGCATTGCTTGCAACAAGCGTGAAGCGCCGTGAGGTGCTGAGCGTGTCGCATAAAGGGTGAGTTGCATCCTATTAAGAACCGCTTTTGGGGCGGATTTTCTTGCATATGGATGACAGCGTCAATGAATTGATTTAATTTCTGGTGTGGCCACTTTCAGAGACAGCATTTGGGTTTACTACGTAACTGCCTCGTGGGTGCCTCACCTTATACATACTACGCGATGCGATCATCCCCCTTGTGCGGAGTGAAGGTTCTCCCCACACAAAACATGATCTGACTCGACCGCCAGCCGTGGTGACCGCCCGAAGCAAAACAAAAAACGGTACCCTGGCTGTCTTGCTCACGCAGTGAGAGCCGTGTTTTACTGCGGCGTTACCAACCAACGCCAACCCAACCATTATACATATAATATATTATATATATATGTAACATGAATATAATAGATGGGTGGGGGGGGGGGGCACAACCCTAGCGGAAGGGCAAACGAAGCCTTGGATATGTATACAATAAGAAAGTGGGGACAGCCAGTTTCCCAATGTAGGCCACCTATGCAGACGGGCATACAAATTCGCATTTATTTTCCAAACGGGATGTTTTGCAACTATATTTTGCGATTCTTTAGGGGCCCTTTGTACTGTGCGAGACGCGTCACTCCGACCTCCCGAACAATGGCGCGGTGTTTGGAAGCAGTGTTGAAGCGAGAAGCTCCCGGTTCGCTCATACGAGCCATTGGATTGGCGTACAACTTCCTGTTTAGCTTGCGAGTGCTACCAAGCTACCAATAATAGCAGTGAGTGACTTGCTTGCCTGTCAAAAAAGCCGTCCTCCACGATGCGATTGAACACGCCATCCTTCTCGACCACCACCACGTAGCGGGCGTCGGATTTCAACTCAAGAGGGCGAGTCAGCCAGTCTGCCGTGATGGCGAGGCCTGATGTACCTCCCGTCGATCTGGGGTCTTGCCAGTCTTCGTAGCCCTTCCAAGCATATATATGGCATTCATTGCGTAGACGTTTCAGGTACTCCGCCACGAGGTTGATCTGGCCAAAACTGAAATTTATGCCGCGCTAAAACACCATAGTGACGTCGCAGCTCGACAGTACAAGCCCTGGTACACGCCCATAATGAACTTGTGCACTCTGACGATTTGCTCGCCATCTTCCGAGGCATGGCAGCATCAATTATTCTCAGGAAGAGACAGAATTAATGCCCCTGGCATCCGCGGATAATGCCCCCTGCTTAATAAACGGTACAACTGTCCTATTCAAGGTGATGGCGCTACAACTCCAGCATTAATGTCACGTAGCCCGACGGCTTCCCTTTCGTATGGCGTCGTAAGGCTTCGCATTTGTTTGCTTGCAGCGCTCCCTGGCCTTGTGGTTCGTTGGCGTGCGTTCGTTTGCATGACTCACCTGCCCCCGGATAGAGATGCGCCCTGCCAGATACCCCCTTGGGCTTGCCACTATCCCGAGACAATGTCTGGGCTCTCCCAGCAAGGCGCAGCAGTCCAGTATAGCCTCGTTGCATTTCGTCTGCACATAAAGAGGATCCCCCCGTCGTACAGCGCAGAAGAGCGTGTGGCGTCAACACATCGGTGGTGTCTCTACCGTCTTCGAGCCTCCTAACTACGCCTCTTGGAATAAAGTACACGCGAACAGACTAAACCTCCCTTCACGTTGTGGCGGGGCCTAGCCATATTGTTTCCCCTATCAAAGCGTGGCCCAATGGCGGCCTGCCTTCTTTTGATCCTTCGAGAGGACGTAGAGGATCTCTGTTTCGAAGAGAAGTTCTTAAAACGAGTTGAAACACCGGAACGACGCGCATGCCCAATAATAGTTTAGATGCCCAGAAGCGCTTTAACATACCGGGTAACAAGGCATCGAGGGTGACACGGACAAATACTGACAGGCTATTATAGCCGGCGGTTTGTCTCCTCATATAGCATGTTGCGCTTACTCGCTAGCAGCAATGGTTAATGATGTATCGCCCGGAAAATATCGTGGGGGTAGTTCCGAGTCGCAGCAACGGTCGCCTGCGTGCATGGACAGGGATGATGTTCAGTGTCCCAAAATCAGATAGAACACATTGTATCACCTGTGCCTGCAACATCATCGCCGAAAGCTTCGCACTTGCACCTAAATAGACCACTTAAGGTTCACGTAGCTCATGTGATTTGATACATTAGCATGGACAGGGATGATGTACAATGTCCCAAAGTCCGATAGAACACATTGTATCACCTGTGCCTGCAACATCATCGCCGAAAGCTTCGCACGTGCACCTAAATAGACCACTTAAGATTCACGTAGCTCATGTGATTTGATATATTAGCGCAGGGGAGTGCGATTACCTGGTTCGCAAAGTGCTTGACGTAAGTGTAGTAAATCTCTCTTTGCGTGGCAGTTTTGCGCGTCTCCAGGAGTCTCATTGAAAAGCTCAACACGCAGAGGATGCTGACGGAGGGAAGGGGGGGCAGCAAGGGGTTATTTCTGGCCGGCGGTTTATTTTGAGACGGGATCCCGTGTTCGAGGATGCACGAAAGCGATCGACGGATAACGGCATAGAGGGCGTATTAACAGAGTGTTACGATGGAAAATACATGTGCTGGGCTGGGGAGATGATCAGTCTTTTACACAGATAGCTCAGAGGATCACCGAAACACTTCAACACTTGCCGACGTCTGGATTACATTACACGGAAATTGATCTCCCCTCTTGCAGCTGGTATTTTGAAACACTTGTGAACACAGCTGCACTCCCTCGCAAAAAGGTGTTCCCCCCGCCATCTCAGGATCTCAGGGGGGGGGGGCTACTGACTGTACACATTGTGTTTTCCTGGTAGCTCAGGGGTAACAAAAAGGAGTGGGTGAATGTTGAACTACAATACGACAAAAGGTGACGAGGAAACCAGTAGAAAACCGCTGAAAATATGTTCTTCCCAGCGGGACACGCCGGCAACAAATGATCATGGCCCTATTCGACACCTAGGACAGATAATCGATGTCACTGCATGACCTAGATATTTCTTTGAGGCAGACAGAGCTACTCCCGATCTTCTATGATTTCACTCGTGTTGCCGGATGGGACCCGTGTATTCCGCATGATTTAGCGCATGTCTCCTGGGTTGAATATATACCATGCAGATCCTGCACAGCCTCTTAGAACGGCAAGCGTGGAGCTAGATGATCGAAGCCATGATCTATACGAGCGAATCACTACTTCACAGTGACGCTAGGTTTGAGTCGCACCCCAACAGCAAGAGTGCATAGTCGGTACATCGTGCAAAGAAGGCTGTCCAGGCCCAACGGCAGGGGTCATGTCACCTTCCTACCAGATGCGCGCATACAGGTTCACGACGGCAACAAATGTATCCTACCGCAAAAACACCAAAGCTGATTTCAGGCTCCACTTTTTTTCAAGTTGTAATAACTGTAAGGGTGGTATCGGCGGTACCAGCGCGAGTCAGGGCGCGTCCACGGAACACAGGTGTGCATACCTTGTGTAGCTCACGCAAGCATTCACAGCCTTTGCGATTTCGCACTCCCCTGCGCCTGCCGTCGGCAGCACCAGCCGTCTCGCGACGGTTCTGGACACATACACCGAAACGTGGGTGGGACTGGGTAAGGGTGGGATTGCCCAGGAGGTTGGCAAGGGGCACACAGGGAAAAAACAGTCCATACAATGCACAAAATTAAGCGCACAGACATCGAGGAAAGAGTCGTGAAAAAAAAATGAGGTGCGCTCGTCTGAGAGTATACGTTTCTAACGGAAGCATGTGTGGGCACACGGGACGGGCGGGAACGATCGCCAATCCCAGGCCCCAACATCCTGCTCCCGAGTGTCACCTACGCTCAACGTTAGCTGTTGACATAATGCGCAGTGTCATGTTCTTTATCACGCACCGTGCCCGGCAAATCACCCCCTCCCGAAGGTTGTCAGCTTCCTCCCTGACGATATCATCGTCTGCTTGATCTTCGTCCCTGGAGGGTCGAGTGTCCAACAATAGATATATTTTATGTTGAGTGGGGGCGCGTGGCACACGAGCGTATTCATACACGCGAGCCACTGCAATTCAGAGGGAGGCTAAAAATGGGCAAAAACAAACCTAAAGCTTGCGGGGCGCAAGAAAGTTTGGCCAGCTGCAGCCCACGCAGTTTGTTATGGATCCCGCAGAGTGGAGTACGCTAGCACCGTACCAGCATCAAACACACTGCACACGCTATCCCCTCGGTCGCCGCATTGTGACATGATATCAGAAAGCTGCCGAGACTATCTATCCCCTTCCTGCACAGAGACAGTCCGGTTGGTAGTGCAGTTAAGCAGCGGTCTGTGCCAAGGCCTTGATCGAAACGCTCTTGTTGTGTGCATTCACCCGCCCACGCTGCGCTAAACGATTTACTGCTACAGCACGTAGTCAGAGTCATGTGCACACCATGCCTGGTACGCAACACGCATCGTGTGTTCTGGTGATGATGTTGATGATGATGATGTTCTCACACTATTAATAGCTTACTTCCCTGAAATCCAGTATGTGGTCACAAAAACAGGCTGTAGCAAAAATGCATCTCGATGGGAGAAAACAAGCAAGTACAAAATAGTGCGCTCGACAGCAGCATACCAGTCCGTAAGTAACGAGCTGTGGTATAATACCCCGTTTCACGTGCAACCAAATAACAACAGGAACATATCCATGGCGTTATGGGTACACTTGAACAAAAACAAAATCACGAAGAGAAAAAACAAAAAAGAAAGAAAGGAAAAAATGACGAAAAAGAAACCGAAGCAAACATGCGCTCGAGGTGCAGACCGAGTCCCGGGGATCAGTCGCATGATATGTCCAGCTGAAGGACCAACATAAGGACGCCATAAGAAGACCAGACGGAAGGCAAGAAGACAAGAAGAGGGTAGAGGCAACGAGAAAACAACGAACAAAAAGCGAGGAGTCCTATGTCCAGTTGGTGGGCCAGGACGACACAACCGACACAACAAAGGGGATAGAGAAAGACGGACCAGCGAACATGTCAACAACATCGGAAAAAGGAAAACTAACAGAGGGTCACACAAAAATAACAATACGGTGACGCAGCCGGCGCAGAAAGGTTGGTACGCGAAACCGACTTATTCCAATGTGAGGAGATCCTGTACCTCCGTCACCACCGCCACGAGGTACCCCACACTGCTGTGTCACGAGCGACATCTCATACTTACACTGCTTCAAAGACTGGGAGATCCCCGCCGGCTAACTGGTCCAGCCAGTCTACCACGATCGCTTGGATCTTGCCCAGAACGCGTTCTCGGTCATGCAGTCGCACGTCCAGGGGAGAAGACAGCACGGTCACCGGCATCGCCTTTTAGAAAGCGGACAATATATATACAAATACAAGACGTTACAAGACACGGGGGGAGGGCACAGCCAGCTGTTGCAACGAATCGACAAGCCGTATCAACTGTGTTGCACTACCCACCAAGCACAAAAAAAAACTACAACGAAGACACTGGAAGCACGTCTGCCGCCATTTTTTTCCTGAGGATATTTCGTTTTTCTGCTCTAGCTCCGAACGTTTCCATCGAGCCGGATATTAGCTGACCGGATATGAGCTCTTTGATGCACTCTCATGAGTGCCAAAGCGACAGCGTTTTTCGTGTTATCCTTGAGGGCGAACCTCGTCGGTGAAGTTTGAAAATATAGTTCCAGGCGCTTGATTTTTTTGTTTCTTCTCTACAGGGTCGCCAAGTTTTTTTACATGAAACAATAAAATCACGCGCCTGGAACCACATTTTCAAACTTCAGCGACGTCCGCCCCGAAGGAGGACACGAAAAGTGCTGTCGCTTTGGTACACTCATGGGAGTGCACCAAGGAGCTCATATCTGGTCTGCCAAGGTTTGGCTCGATGGAAACGTTCGGAGCTAGAGCAGAAAAACGAGTGGTCCTCGTAGAAAAAAGCGGCGGCAGACGTGCTTCCATTGTCTATGTTGTCGGGACTTTTTTGGCAATACGAGTACTCGTATGATATCAGTGCTTTTTTGTGGGGAGTGCAACACAGGTGGTATGTGACCACGGGCGAGATGTCAGGGGAATGAGCGAACGTGAGAACATCATCCTCATCATAACTACCCTGTGGTTGTGGTACATATATTTGGCATACATACGCGGAAAAGAGCAGGCATGTCCTTGAGAGATTACCGCTACTTTGCCTCCACTTCCGGTTGGAGCATTGGCCGGAGGTTCGGGCGAAACTGCGTGCGAGAGGCTTCAAAGCTTCATTCAGCTTCAAGCTTCCCCCCCTTCTTTCAACCGATCCCTCGACAAACTGGCGGATCCGAAACTCGGAAGGAACCACTGCCGCGTTTTTACTTGACGCACGTCGACAGTGGAAGGACGCTGCTGGCAGTGTTGGCGAGATTCATCCACGCAGAGGAGACCAACGGGTCTTCGCTGTCTGAGCAGCAGGCATCTATTATATACGTAGCGGTTAAATGTTGAGTTGGTGGCCCGATCTTTCACGGCAGCTGAGCTTTTCTGTATTCAATTCGTACAAGTACAAAAAGTGATTTCACACGGGAGCTTGGCGCTTCAACTTTGCTTTAAACACACTTTTTGTTTTTTCAAATTTTGCCTCTTGGACCCCTTCAGGGACATACATGCCAAAAGCCAAACACAACAGGTATCTTGTTTGTTTGCTGCCAGCCGATGGTAAACAGAATGCGCGCCATTTTCTTTTCGGTTCCCGTTGGCCCATGGGCATGCTGCTCCCGGTCGATTGGCTTGTTGCAAGGTTCTTCGTTTGGCGAGTGAAAGCAGCGACAATCGCGTGCTGCTGTACAGAGGTCCCCGAACCGAGATAATATTTGTACGTAGTATATACAATCAACCCATCGATCGATGTGATGATGGTTCTTCAAATAAATACATACGTCAATCCTGCCGTCGTTCGCCACGTTCTCGTGCTATGGGGTACTCCAGTGCTGCGGTTCACAATACATGCCCGTCGTAGCAACCACGCCTGTCCTTAGCTGGGCGCCCTACCCTTTCGACATGGTGGCCTACCCCCGCTTACCTCGACAGCTGAAGGCGATATATCCAGATCTGAGTCCTGCCTCAGCTTTCTGCGGCACTGTGTAGGGCCAACTTTGTCTTCGAGAATGGCATTGGGAGTTCCATTATATTTGGGTGCTTTCGCCCCAACATTTCAAAATTCGTGGTTGCGCGCCAGCGAACCAGCCCATCAAGCACAAAGGAGGCAGCCAAGAAGAGTGCGCCGAAATCAAGCGAGACCATCATATAGAAAGCGCTCGCGTAGCAAAAGGGGAGATACGTGCGACTGGCGCACACAGAAGGATACCAGCGGTGCATCATATATATCAGTACCCCCTGGAAATTCTGCTTTGCTCGAGGTTCTTGAACAATATCGAGCAACGAACCAACGATCAAGCGTGGTCCACAGAATTGGAGAACGCCCCACCTCTTCGTGACTACTGTAGATGCATCGGTTCAGGCGCGCATCCGCAGGTGAGGCGTGTTCCTCGATTGAGTGCGATCGCCCCCATTGCATATATATGCAGATAGTTGAGGGGCGAACGATAAGCGACGCACGCGGTCTCCTTCACGGATTCTCGTTGATATTTCGAACCTCGTGCTCGTGTGATACGTACTGGTGTAGCACTCGGGACACGCGACACGTGGGGAGCATGCCTGAGAATTTGGCAAGCAGAACCGCCCTGCTAGGAGGGCATTGGCGGACTGCCTGCAGCACGAAAAGATACGAACACAATGTGTCCGAGCTTGATTACTGATTTCGCTCCGAGGTACTATAGTGACTCGGTTCGCAAAGCCGGGGAGTTCAGCTGTGTGGATCCAACGCCCGGTACCAAATCGTACTGCAAAACAAATCCCCGCACTTTCTTTCCTGAGGAGCATGTGGGTATTGAACGAACGGTGCGGAATTGTGCTGGGTCGGATCCCTCTAAATGTTGGGGCCTTCGTCCCAAATCAACATGTTCCTGAACGAAAATCTTGCTGGGCATTCGTCTGAGTATACACCAGGCAGGCTTGTGTTTCGGCCCGGGCTTGGGTTGAAACAGCTCATCCTCCGCATTTGTCGAACGAATTCCTTACCTTGAAGTAGTGTTTTGCTTTTCTTCGTACCACAGGGGATTCCCTAACGCCCCCATAACACGGTGGTCCTGCTCGAAAAATTACCAGGGATGACCCTCTCACTCCGCGATCCCGCCAGCCATAGCCCACCCAAAACGATCCCCAGGTATGCCGCGCTTTTAGCATACATAACACGAGCTGATGCATGGTGCGGAGTTCGTATTGCGGCTGTGTTAAAGTTTTTTTACGGAGAGCTACCGGGAGCTAGTAGTACATTTTCTCAATAAATAATTCTCCCATGTAGCTGTGTAAAGCTCCGACTGGCTATTTCTAGCTCTAGACGCACGTAGGCAATAGCTACAGAATCCAATGTCATTCGGGTGCTTTCCACCTGGCCTGCCCCAAGGATTCCACTAACAATTCCTTCTTTGCCCGTGCCCTTTCCAGGGCCAACAGGTCCTACCAAAGAAAACAATGCCCATGCTGCCGAAAACAGCCAGAGGTCCTCCGCAACAGCTACGGCGACCCCTACAGCTTCGTACAGCACCATCACCAACAACGACGAAACCGCTGAAGAATCCGTTGTGGATGGAAGCGGAAAGCGGGTAGCCCCTTCCCCTCCACCAAGTACCGGCTTCTTCACCAACCGCCAGCACAGCGCACCCCCTCCCGGCATCTCTGATGGCGACAGCATCAACCCTTTCGCATCGCTGAAGCACATGTCGGGAAACGCTGATAGTGCTCCGGATCGGCAACCCTCAGCCCCCTCTTCTTCCTTGTGGCGAGGAGACGCACCTTCTGGGGCCGGTGGTCGTGCCCGCGGCGTCCCCTCGGGTGCTACCGATGCCGAACAGTCTACCCCACCACTCCCGTCCCCGCCATTTCGGTTCTCCTCGTCTTCGGTTGCGGGGAAGCGAAAACAAGCGCCGTTGCCAACGGCCACCTTCGCCAAAGAGCGCGACCGCTCCCACACCGACAAAGGTACGAACTACAGCTCTAACCACGGCAGCAGCCATGGTGGTCCATCACCACCCGATGCGAGAATGAAAACCCCCCACCCCAAGAGCTCTGCAACCCATCCGCCCAGGGGAACTACAGCACTCGGTACTGGAGGGAATGTACGTGGCGATGGTCAACAGGGTAGAACACACGGCAGCAGTGTCGGCGAAGTAAGCAGTCCTCGCGATAGCGCTGACTTGGGCCGGCGCAAGGACGGTGGTGGAAACCGTGCCGGACGGGCGACAGGGTCGCATTTGCGGGACGAGGTATGGGTGTTAAACATGTGCATTACGCCACGACAAGTCCGGAGAGAAACGACGATTTCCCTTGTAAAGGGACAAGAGAGGCACATACTTATGTGGCCTATGGTCTTAAGTGTGCCTGAAGAAAATACAGCGAGCATGTTTTGAGTGCGGTTAATGCTTGATGCGGTGAACCTACGTGCCGATTTGAACTCCATTCTAGAACACGGCTACAGCAGTAGTGCATCGGGCACAATCGTGTGAGCTGAAATACTTATTCCCCCCAAACGATCCTATGAAATGAAACGAATATATCTACAATGAAATTCATCCCAAGCGTTTAGTGGAAACCTCGATCCGGCTTCAAGGATGTAGAGTAGGTCAATTTCGGGATCGCATTGCAAATTCGAGGCCACTTCGGTTCAGTACCACATCGGGCCTGGGAACGTATGACGGAAGAGCCTTCGTCTGTTCTCTTGCCTACCGCAATGTCCTGTATTCAAGTTTGAAATGTTTCCGCTTCTCGACTGCACCTCTACTCATCTGTAGGGGCAGGCTCTCGTCATGCCTACAGCTACTGGAGGTCGCACGGGGGCACAGTGTAGTACCCCCCCGCCGAGCGTGTCGAACATCAAGGACGCCGGAGACGCCGGAGCAGCAATAGCTGCAGCGGCTGCTTCACCGCCGTCGCAACTGGACACTGTGATGGAAGACCATGACCCGTTCGACGACCTGTCGGCGGCGGAGGGTGCAATTTTTGCAGACGCTTCGGTAAGAAAGCGCTGCTCCTAGTTGAGTTGTGGTGGGTATGTTTGAAGCTCTGCACCCATTCGACACCGTATCAGAGGTGTTGCACTCCGTACCGTTCTCAGAGATATAGAAAGCCTGCGACGAATAGCAAACTCTCCTGCTTCATGGGTGTGGTGATTGCTATGTAACTAATACTACAAGAGTATGCACAGAGCAGCTCATTCCTGCGCGCAAGTTTATTCTACTACTACTTGTAATATTAATGATGCACTCGGCCTACAGATTACTGCAGTTCTGTTTTACATATATATACAGAAACTAATGATACCGTCCACTCAACCAAGCGTCTGGTTCCCGAACATGACGTACCCCTGTGGCACATGCGAAGGCAAGGATCCAGAAGCTCAGGCGTCGGCAGCTGTCGGTTCGAGAGGGCTTTGCGCGCTCCCACTCTCGGTTGCTGCAGGTATGAATATGTGTCTATGAAAATACCTTCCATTGGTGTGTTTCCACTTTAGAAGTGCTCACGCGGAGAAAGAAGGGTGTACATTGGAAAAATATGATCCTTGGGCTCACAAGTGTATTGATGGTGGTTCGAGCAACAAAAAAATGGCAGATATATGCTGTGCCGTAGTTTTAGGTGGCGAGTCATCTCTGAACGCAAAACGCAATACCGCCGCCTACTTCTTTCGAAATCCTACTATATATGTCGAATACCAGGTACAACGATTGAGCTCATCACATGTTGAAGCGTACGATTTTTCACAACAAGTAGGTCATCCAGGTGGCAACAGTTGGCTTGAGTCCGGCAGAAAAATGCGACATGGGTGTGCTTCAACCGTGAGCTATGGTGGAGGCCTTTGAAACCTGCCACTTTAGGATCACTCTCATCACGGAGAAAAAAGTGATGTGTGGCACCACCGTTGACGGCCATATTAAAGGAAAGGGATCAATCATATGTTCTGATCAGCCCCATGGGATCCATGGGATGTCCGATGGATTGAAAGTGGTTCCATGATATCGCATGGGGAATCCCATGGGATTTCCCATGGGATGACATTGATGCCACCGGGTCTCATGGGATTTCCCATGATATCCCATGGGATCCCATTTGTCCCATGGGAAATCCCATGCAGATCTCCTTGGGACATGGTACAAGATATCCCATGGGATCCATGGGACGTCCTATGGGAATTCCTATGGTGTAATTTGGATCCTCCAATAGACCTTCCTGTGCATGGATTTTTTCATTCGATACCCCATGGGTTCCATAGGAGGTCCCGTGTGACATCCCATGGATCCCATGGGAGGTCCCCTAGAACATCCCATCGGCACGCGCTGGTCCCATAAGCACTCCCATAGGGTATTTTTTTATTCTACGGGAAGTCCCATGGGGCGATATGTTCCGTGGGAATCCCATGGGATGTCCCATGATAATTCATGAGATGTGCGATGCACCCCATGGGGCCTTGTCACTTCCCTCGGGAAGGTCCGTGAGATTCAACACCAAGCCCCATGGGAAGTCGCTCCATCCTATTGTACGTCCAATTGAATCTCATAGGACTTCCCACTGGAGGCGACAGGGCCCATAGGATTTTCCATGGGAAGTACATGATCCTATGAACCGTCTCATGGAGCGTCCCATGGAAACTCTGTGCACCCACGGGAAGTTCCATGGGACGTCCCATGAAAACCCCATGTGATGTCGTTTGAGATTTGCCATGGAAACCGTTGGGAAGTCCCATGGGATATCCCATCGGAAATTTGATCCCACTGGGTAGTAGGACGGGATTTCCCATGGGAGCACACAAAATTAGTACCATAGAATACCCCGTGGCAAATCCTATGGGATCCTATGGGAAATTCCGGTGGGAAAAGTGTGTCCCGACAAATATCCTACGGAAGGTCCCATAATAAGTCTCTCAAGTCCCATGGGATGTTCTATTTGGAAATACCATATGACAACATGTGGGATGCACCATGGGAACTCGCGGAAGTTCGGTAGGATGTCCAATGGGGCGTTCGATCCCCATGGGAAGCTTGGCGGAATTCCCATGAGAGCACGCAACAATGGTACCATAGAATATCCCATGAAAGCCCCATGGGATTCCACGAGAACTTTTCGTAGCAAAGAGTATACATCATGGGATGACCCATGAAGTGCCATGTGATGAATCGTTTCCCATGGGGTGCCATGGGATGAATCTTATCCTATAGGATGTCCGATGGGAAAACCAAATGGTGTGGAACACTCAGGAGCAGGGTCCCTTCCCCGACGTTTAAACATTGCGGCAGAACTGTATAACCCCGACATTTGTCGACCAAGTCATCTCTATTGATGGCTGACAGATCCGATTTATATTCTACTGACCAAGAATCTTGTTTGGACAGTTTATACCGGACGTCTTCATCATGTCCCACTAACTTTCTACCCCTATCGTGGAAATGGGTAACACTGAAGGGAGACGCAGGCTTCAAGATCTATGCCGATGCGGAGCAACTTGTGGCCAGCACATTCTCCCTTCTCCAGGAAATGAGCTTAGAAGCAGACGCTCTCAGGGACGACGCTGAGTCTCAGCATGCTCAAGATCAGCAGCAGGCCAACCAATGACTACGAACTGCCTGAGGGTCAACTATGTGGTTGCCACATACAGCCATAACTCATAGTGCCTACATAGCAGGCCCACCAGCGAGCTTCGGTCTAGAAGCTGTTTCGCATCACATACATGCCGCTTTCTCTGAGCACGGCAGAAACGACCACTGTTTCGAAGAATGTCGCCCACTAGCCAACGTTGTCTGTTATAGAGTAGTAGTACACTCGTTCGTTGGCGAGCCGCTTTCTAGACGACGAGTTTGACTGGTTGCAGCATGACGTGCAGGGTTGTCACGAACATTTTTATTGGAGAACTACTTTTCTTCGCGAGTCAGCAAGGATCACGGTAGCAGCCGACAGGTTGGAGTCTTTCGAGTCAGCGCTTGTAACGCGCAAGGGTATCGCCCGTGTTGTGGGGCCATACGTCGTTGAGGCGCACTGTGAGGGATGCGATTTTGGGGGCCCGAGAATGAGTGCTGCGCTGCTGTGATTCCAAGCGTCGGTTACGTACGGGTCTCACCGTTGATTGGATTGGATGCCTTGCAGAAGCGGGGCATTGGCCCATGGCTCCCTGTCCGTGCTGCGATCCCGAGAGTTCGGGTAGGGGTAGTGTACGCCACTGTAGAGGAGCATGCGTGGCCTAGGTATGCATACTTCAAGTTTTTTGCTACTTTGCGTGGGGTCTGGGCTGTGTACAGTGCAGTGCCACCGTAGACAAATTGACGAGGTCGCTTGTTCCGATCGGGACGATGCCAGGCGCCCTGTTGACTCGCGTGCACTTTTGGCAAAGGAGAGAATAAAAGAAACGCCTTTTTCGGAGGTTCAAGCATGTTCACATGACCAGCGACGGAAAAAAAATAAGTGCCTCACGTTGCACTCCGTTAGGTAAACTGTGTGTATTGGTTTCCACGTGCAACCGAGACGAGACATACATTTACGCCGAATATTTGGACAACAGTGCAGAATGAAACCCATACATGGGTGTACGGTCATACTAGGCGCCCTGGCGGACAGTACATGGTTTTGGATTCGAGCGTTGTGCAGCTGTTGGGGCCTCTCGCACTGAACTCTAGCAGTAGATGTTTCAACATGCGTACGCAAGGAGTACGTATCATACGAGCACACGCAGATGCCGTGCTTGCTGCGAGTACATGGAAGGCGGAGATCAACCTTCGCAATCCTCGCAGATACACAACTACTGTGAGCAATCGCCCACGTGGAGAAAAAGGCAGTTGGACGGGGGGCATACACTTAAAAGTAGGGGTGTCCCGGTCGGTACAGCCGCAACACCCTAAGCAACGACTGGAAAGCTGAAGACGACGTACCGTCGCGCGTGAGCCCCTCTGCTGTAAATTCAACGGGAACAGCCTGGTGAGATATCAGGGAATGAGGGCATTACGTGTGCCGCAATTTTCAGTAAGGAAAGCAGGCATAGAGGTGACCAGCATCCATGGAGCGTGAGGAGCGTCAGCCACACCGGCAATGGAAAACTTGCGTACGCACATACACGCAGCACTTCATATCGAGTTTACATAGCAGGGACCAGATAGAGGCGGGGTGGAGAAAGGCCAAAGGCGGCACCACGTTGCTCCAAGAGCAAAGCGAGCGCAAGTCGAAGCGCCACACCTTGCGTATAGAAGCCCCCTATTCTATTCATGCGCTTCGATTCCGGGGGCCGGGAGGGGGGTTCTTTGGGCCTGCACGTAGCACATTTGATGCATGAGTGGTGGCCGTGCACTTTGAATTTGTGAAGTCCAACAACATGATTGAAACAGGCCACGCAGGAAGAACGTAAGCATCAGACCTGAGAAACGCAGTGGGGCTCGCAAACCACACGTGTGTCGGCATCATCTCCCAAGTGGATTCGTGCCCAACGACAAAACGAGACTGCTGAATGTTTCGAGCACGGGGCTCGAATCGATTTTGATGCTTGCCGACGTAACGGCTCGGCTGTGACTCTGAAAAAAAAACTATGAACGCACCTTTTATCTCTCTCGATTTCTCTGTAGAAACTTTCCTACACTCTCACCAAAAAAAAAAAACAGTTAGACATACGATATAACGACGCTATCCCTGACAGGCATTTAAGTCAACGTCAAAAACGGCATGCGCCCATAAAGGACTGCGACACCGCACGCGGTAGGAGCGCGATGCATGCCATGAACGACCACTTCCATCACGGCACAACCTACCCCCTGCTGTATAATTCAGACGCGACAGCTCCCACGAACCCTGGCGCACGGACAGCAATCGCCTCCGTCATCGGTTGGCAGATCTGCCGCGATCTCGCACTTCATCCCCCTTCCCCCCCTTGTCGACCGCCTCGTCTGTCCGGCCAAACACTTCTCCGCCCAACAGCCCAGGAACGTCTTCCCCTATCCCCGCACCTCGCGGCCTCAACGCCTCTTCGCCTTGACCCGCTCCGCCCTTCCCCAGCCAATCATCGTCGTCGAACGTCCCCCACTCGTCCCCCCTCCCCGAACCCTGCGCGGCCTCCTCCTCCTTCTCCTCCTGTCGCTTTATCTTCCGTACGGCGGAGGCCGGCCGCGGCTTCTTGTCGCTGCGGTACCCTTCGACGTCCGAAAACACGTCGCTCAGATCGACCACCCCTTCCGCCGCCTCCCTCTCGAGGTCGGCCGACTGTGGGCTGGCCCTTGCCGTGGCCACCTTAGTCGAGAAGGCCTCGCCCGGCGCGAAGAGGTGCGGGGAGTCGCGGGACTCGGACTCGAGGGCGCCGCCGGGGCCGGCCAGACGGCTCAGCTTACGGCGGAGATCGTCGTCCTCGGTGTAGCTGCCGTCGTCATCGTCATCGTCATCGTCGACAATCTCGTCAGGCCCTCCCCCGCTCAGGAGGTTCTGCTCGATCGGAACGGGCGTGTTTCGTGAGGGTGAATGCGCATATCAGAGCTTCAGATACATCGTGGTTATGTGGCCCAAAAGAACTTCGGAAACGCGTCCAAGACTCTCGACTCAGGCGAGGTTCAGGGTACTATTTTTCACCCTGGTTCGTTACTTCCCTCGCGCCATTTTGTTATAAACCATCGGGGGTCCTCGACAAAAAAACAAGAAATAGGCAGGAAGGTGGTATCTCTTTCGTTACTGACAACACGATCGGCGAAAATGCAGCAATGGTGAGGTACTATTTTGTCTTGCATGCTGTGCCCATCGTGAGCATAAAGCGTTGGGCGAAAGAGGACGGAGAGAAACAAATCCGAAAAACAAGCAGTCCACCACAAGCTTTGGAGAAAGGTCGGAGAGGGAATATCCGGGACACCGAAAGACCCTTTAGACACAAGAACGCACACGAGATGGAAACGCACAACGACACAGTATGTCAAGCCACCCGAACGCCTTGAATTCGAGCTCCGCAAAACAAGAACCCGCAGTGAGAGCAGAAAAAATAAACGTTGCACGTTGGATCCTATAGCCCGCATCGCAATATACACAGTTTTCTCGTTCAAGCTTCATAGTATATACCTGTCCCCGGATGGCATCCGTCAATTTCTTGATCTCTGCCTTCTCTTCCGTGTCCATCCTAGCGTCTGGCCTCATCTTCCGATTCCACAGGCCCGAGGCGCTCTTGCGGCGAATTTCCAGGTCCTCTGCCTCGTACTCCCGAACACGTCGGAGCTTGCTCTAAATGAGCAATCGAGGAGATATTGCCGAAAAGGGGGCGTCGAAACAAGAGAGAGCAACGCAATGCGCGGGATTTCGCGGATGGAGAAGGGAAGGGCGTACCGGTTCAGTGGGAGGCCCTGGAGCGGGGGGGGCGGTGGAGGCGTGGGAATAGCCTCGCTTGATGCCAGAGAGCGCAAGATTAACGATGTGGCGGGCGGGGACGGTGGCTCCCGCTTTGGATTTCCCGGCCACCGTCTGTCTGTGTTACGTTCTTGCGCTCACTGCGGTGCTCTCAGCAGCTTGCGCATGACGGCAGGCGCTGAAAGAGCGTTCAAAAGAGGGCATCAATGCCTCCCAGGTGGTGGGGGTCAACAACAAAGCAACCCCCCACAGTGTAAAAGTGACCGTATACACGTATGTAGATTATGATTCCTCACGTACCCTGTAAGGCGTTCTACGACAGGGGTTTTGCCATAAAAATTCTGAGGTTCCTCACTCAGGGAGCTCCACACCTCACCCCAAAACTGACGTAAGCAAAAATCAAACATCACACCGATGAATAATCCCATGGCCGAAGTATACAATTGCGTAAGTTTTCGAAACCAGATTGGCATTGCAACAATTTTGGGTGAAGGACCCTAAGGAGCCTCGTCATTCAGAAACCATTCTATTAATAGCGGGAATGTGTTACCTCTATCGTAGAACGCGTCCTCTGTGATATCTCCGTCTCATTGCGCACACGGTTGTCGTGTCCTCTCTTCACGCCAAATTTGGAGCACATACAGCCTCCGTTGATGCCCCGAGACCGCAACTCTTGTCACTATCGCCGCCACCATGATCACCCCGGCAACCAGCACAAGCCAAACGCATACACGAGATTTACAAGTCGCTCAGATCAATCCCCAGATCCTTAGGAAACAGCTCTAGACATTTGTTCAGAGTCCAGACTTCAACAGCGGGGGCTGCCTGCAACGTATTTGACTGCCGAAATAACGTCACCAAACCTCGCCGAACTTGTTCAGGCTGCCTCAAGCAGCACCCGAGGCTTCCTGCCCTCCTCGAGCTCGAAAACACAATAGACCCATCGGCTTGCGCCAGTGTAAGCCCCCCCCTGCCCTCCCTCCCAAAATGCAAAGTGAAACAGCATGCGGGGAAGGTTCTCCGGCGGCCGGAAAGCCCCGACACTATCGCTTTCCTCTTTGTCTTACCTCCATACTGTCCTGTTCGGCCTTTTGGGCAGCCCATTCGTCTATCTCCTCGCAGAGGTAAGCCACCCGCTCCTCCGACATGAGCACCTCCAAGTGTTGACCGATCTCGAGAACCTGGAAGGGTGGGTAGAGTGATGAGGAACGGCGTCACGTGCCGTGTAGGCGACACGCGCAATATGTGGTTACAGCGTGTACCGCGCACCGTGGGGGGAAGGAGCTTCGGCAATGAAGAGAAAGGACCCCTCCCCCCGTGCAAGTATCCCTCCCGCATCCGGACTTTTCGGCGAGACTGAAAATTAAAATAAAGCTTCCCTAGCACGTCCATAGGACACGGGCAAAAGAGCCGGGTAATATACTACGTGGTGCGCCTGTCATGGGCCCGGCAGACCGCAAGCCCCCCCCCCCCCGAGCACTAGAGGCCGTCTCGCATTGAAGCCGAAGGTTTAGGTACGGGGGCAACATTGCAACGTCCCCATTGAGGCGAGCGAATGATAAGGAGAACTCAAAGCCAACCAGGCGCATCCGCAAAACGACCCTCCGGGGTGCTTGGTGTAGGACGTTGGCCAGACTGAGGCTTGATTGCCGAGTCAAGCAGCGCGCTCCCCATCCATAGAAAGAGAGGAAGAGAAAGGGCTGACACCTCGGAAGTCCTGTACGTACTATGACCCCCGCTTCCCCGTTAGGTCGAATCTTAAACCTTTGGAATTTGTTCATCAACAAAAAAATCTGCGAAACTCCTGCATCCAGAGGTCTCGAAATGGGTTTCTCAGGGAGTTCGAGCGCCGCAGTAAAACATATGGGAAACAGCGACGGAAACGAAGCGTCCATGTTGGTTCCCCGTTTCACGTGCAAAGGACGCAGTCACGCGTTTCAGCTGTGGAGGACATTTGCCTGGCGAGAAAACGAAGCAGATAAGACCGGGCACCATCGGTCACCATGCCACGTTTTCGAGAGCCCGACAGGTGATCAACTGCGGCACGCTCTATTTTTCGGCCCTCTTCAACTGCTGCAGTAAGTGCCCGTCTAGGCATCAAGACACCAAGACTACAGCATTAAACCACTAAAAAAACTGCAACGCCACCGAAAAACAGGGTATATAGTGGCATCCGCCCCGGTTTTCCTTCCCTCCCCTCCGCTCCCACCGCCCCTTCCCTTCGTCAACCGATCCTTACCATCGATCGAAGGTCCTGGTCCGGAAAGTCGTTACCCTGCGCCTGGTAATAGTCGACGATGTTGGTTGCGGTTCGCTTGAAGCCTCGCACGTGCATCGAGGGCAACGTCTCGATCGTGATGTTCAGCAACGCCAGTCGCTCTTCCGGCTCGCGAAGCCGAAGGACGTGCGAAATCGCCTGACAAGAGGGGGGGGGGGGGGGGGTATCGTTTTGCTGCGCCTTCCAGTAAGTACACACCGGTACAAACTATTCGACAGGACATGTCGATTGCACGTTTCGAGATACCATTGTTTTTCTACACAGTGCTGCCGGAAGAAGGGAGGGAGGGAAGGAACGAGCGAGGGGGCGAGGGGCAGGAGCGGAAGCGGCTCTTCTATTCCATATCATGTTCAATAGCGGATTTCTCGATTCCTTCCTGCCCCCCCCCCCCTCTCCCCCTATGATCTATACGTTGGGTTGGCGTCGGTTGGCAACGACACTGTAAAAAAAATGCCGTTCACTACGTGAGATAAACAACCAGGGTACCGTTCATCATTTTTAATTTTTTTGGAGGTCCCCCACAGCTGGTCGTCGAGTTAGATCATTTGTGAGAGATAAACCACCGTTACTCCGCTCAAGGGAATCGACCATATAACGTAATGCTCATGGTAAGGCACCCAAGAGGCAGATACATAGTTCTCCCATTTCTGTCTCGGAAGTGGCTACACCGGAAATTTAATTAACTCATAAGTTTGCCCTACAGGCGGTTCTTAGCAGGATGCAGCGCACCCTTCATGCGACTCACACACCTCACGCCCTTCGCGCTTGGTGCAAGCAATGTCTGCCTGGTCGGTGAAAACCCGACATGCTCCGTCCCGGCATTGTAGGGATGCGAGGGTCTATGGTCGTACCACTACGGGCATGCTGGAGATCGAGTACATCGCTCCTATCGAGTACCCCCCCCCCCCATGGTCATACGACTAAGGCCATGCATGGTGTCGAGTACACCCCCTCCCCCCTCCCCCTTCCCCCAAATATATTTGAGCACATAAATAGGAAACCCTCCATCTACTGCCACGCACCTCGACGTCTTTATAGACGCTCTTTTGCAGCTCTGCCATCACCCCCTTCTGGATCACGCCCAAAACCTGGAGCCACCTCGTCGGCTCGCGATCCGGGTCCAGGCCGCTCTTGACGATCTCTTCCCGCTCCTGCATGATCGCGTAGCCCATGTAAGCCACGAAGTCGTCGTCCAGTAGCGGCTTCATGTAACGGATCTTGTGGGATGGAGAGAGGGGGGGTGGGACGCAGGGTGGCAAGAAGGGAGGGAGGGAGTGAGGGAGGGAGGGAGGGAGGGAGGGAGCGAGGGAAGGCGATTGAAAAAAACGGCCTACCACAATGTGCGCGACTTTTTCATTTTCCTGGTTGTCGGAGTGGATCCGTGAAGGGTGGGGGGGGGGGGGGAGGGGGCGCAGGATCGAAGATGATGGTGGAAAGGTCAATACGACCGATATTTTCTTTGCGGAGGGTGTCTTGTCTCCAGTCCTGCGCTGTTCGAGTTATCACGAGTATTCCTTCCGAGTGCGTACGTAGCACAGCATAGGCCACGAAAGACGTGGCCGATGGATGCCCAGGCCAGCCGAAGGGGCAACGTTCGGCCACTAGCACTGGTTCAAGTTATCGCAACCATGGGGGCACCACCGCCGAGTATTTATCCTCGTCGCAACATCGCCGCAACCATCGCGATGTCGCCACAGCCATCACGATGTCGCCATCCATCACGATGTCACCAGAAGCATAATCACCAAACGTCATCATCACCCACACCAATACCACAACGACCATCACCAACACGGAAAGCCCCAAGACCATCTCCGCCACCTCACCAGAACACGCCTCAATCACCGATTGACTCCCATCTCGACCCTAACCTTGTCCGGCAGCGACTCCATGTCCTCAAGAGCAGCTTCGCAGATGTCCCGGATCTTCTCCAGCTGCTGTATCTCCAGTCTCTGGTGCATGTCCGCCAGCTGCTGAACGGTATTTACTGCCGCCTGATTGGCCGCGTGCATCGCGGTGCGCTCCTCTTGGTCCGCCTTCGATCGAACCGGCAACAGTTACGCCGCACACAAACAAATACACGTCACTCGACATATTGAGACTCGAATGGGGTACTCCTAGTGTTCTGCCAGGGGGGCTGGGTTTATACGAAGTACCACAGCAATTGGGTTGGCCGAGAACTCACAGCAGCTGACCTGTGTGTCGTGCATTGAACACAGACACAGTACACAGAACGTCAAAAGGATACAAGCGCCCGACCAGGAGAACTCACAGCTGACGTATTGCTTAGTTTTATACACGAAAACAAAAACTACAGGGTCAAGAAAACCAGACGACAGCACGTCGAGTGGCAGCAATCTACCTGCAAATAAGTCTCACCCATCATCGATCACACAAGGATGGATACACGGGAAAAAGTTCGGAGATCAAACACGAACAGTCCCTAGCTATGGCGACATCTCAACATGATGACGGAGCGGGAGGGTGGGTGGTGGGGATATGAGGGCGGAGGGGGGGGGGGGAGGGGGGGGGGGCTGTTGCAAGTTGCCGCCGCTAACCCCCGCGCGATTGGATGAAATGTCAATATCCCCACCATATAATACAAAACCTGCATGAAAGGTCTAAGGCCTAAGGGCCAGATATCCGATAAAATGCATGCGTGCAAAGTCGAAGAGACAGATTAATGTCATATAATGCATACCTAAAGTCCGAAAAGAGGGTCAGAGCACACCCCCCCCCCCTCCCGCCCCGAAAAACAAAAACTCCTGCCACCCCTCATACCTTCGGGATTCTCGCCCGCATGGCGAGGATGTAGTAGCGGTCGAGGTACAGGTCGGAGTATTCCGCCGTGATCGAGTTCCAGATGTCCTTCGGACTCTTCAGCAGCTCGCCGATGAGAACATCCACCGATACTATCGATTCCGTCAGCTCCTCCTCGTCCAGCGAGGCCATCTCATCTGCACTCAGCTCCAAGACTATTTATTATTCAAGGGGAGCAGAGATAAAAACACCACAGACAGGGTCGAGGGTGATTGGAAGGGCGCACGGGGGGGGGGGGGGGGGTGGGGGGAGGAAAGCCGTCAAAAACAGGTCGGAGGTAGTTGGAAGGCCGCATGGGTGAGGGTATGCTCATGTCATGCATGGCCCGTAGGCGCATGACTATAGACCCTCTCATCCGTGCAATGCCGGGCCGGAGCACGTCGGGGTCCCACCGACCAGGCAGACATTGCTTGCTTGCACCAAGCGCGAAGCGCCGTGAGGTGTTGGGCAAGTCGCATACTGGGTGGCCTGCATCCCATTCATACAACGAACGGCTTGTCAGGCGGATTTTCTTGCACTGGATAACATCTTCGAATTAGTAGATATATTTTATGGTGTGGGGAAGGGGGGAGAGGGGGGGGGGGGGCGGGGGGGGGGGACGCCAAAAACAGGATCGAGGGTAGTTCGAAGGCCGCACGAGGAAGAGGGGGGGGGGATGAACAGCCCCCCCCCAAAACACGGTCGAGGGTAGCTGGAAGGGCGCACGGAGGCAAGCGCTTGCAGTCGTTGAAGGTTCGACCGCTACATCTCGCCCATGCGGCCGACTGGTGACGAAACTAGACTGCGTATCACTTCCTTCTGAGTGACAACCTCCCTGGTACGCGAAAATCTAAAACATCGGAATATTGCGGCCACCGGCCGCCCTTGACCTTGTCGCTAGAGCAAAGGTGCATTACGGAGTTGCGGGGGGGGGGGCGGAGGAGGCGCGGCCATTTGTTGCTTGCCTTAGTGATTTCACCATTGGCCACGCATCCCTTTTCGAGACGGAGCACCGTTCCTACTCCTAATAGAGACACCTCCAACAATTGGGCGCTCATTAGGAGGCGCGGGGGGGAAGAGATAGGAGTCCGCGCCAAATAAGTGTGTCTGCCTTGAACCTCAAGACCCATGGGGGGGGGGGGGGGGGGGGGGGAGCACTTGTCCCTCAAACAAGAACGCAAAATCAAACCGACTCCCGGTTTACCTGGGTCTCCATGTTCATCGTACATGGTGTACGTGCCCGATTGCTGCCCCCCCTCCGAGCCCCCCGGCATCCTCGTCTGATCCCCGTCCCCCGCCCTGCCGCCCGCCTCCTCTCCCCCTCCCTTGTTAACGCTGCCGCCTATTGGCTGAGGAGGCCCCGAGAAGATGTCGATGCCCCCCCGCAGCCCCGTGTCTCCGCCGATCATGACCTCCAGCTGAGCCAGGTCGGCTTGCGCCGGTATCGCCGACTGCGAAGGCGTTCGGGGGGGGGGGGGGGGCAGGAAGGGGGTGGGGGGGAAGAAGGGGGGGAAGGGGATGGATTGAGAGGAAGGGGGGACGGGAAGGAGGTGGGGACATTTCGAGCATCACAGCCGCCGGTAGGCCATCGACCGGGAGCGTGTCTCGCGACGAGGGGAGGGGGGGGGGGGAGTACTCATGACGTGCATGGACGTAGTCGCATGACCATAGACCTTCATCGCATCCCCACCTACAATGCCTGGACGGGACGCGTCGTCTTTTCACCGAACAGGCAGACATTTGCTTGCTTGCACCAAGCGCGAAGCGAAACGTGAGGTGATGAGTCGCACGAAGCGTGAGCTGCATCCTACCAAGAACCGCTTGTAAGGCGAACTTTCTCGCACAGGGATGGATGACAGCGGCGAGCAACGTAAGCAAGCAGCCGTGAGAAAATGTCGGGGAATCGCCTTTTCATTGTTCGGCAAAAAGCGTGTCCATCTCGGAATATCATCCTGTACCATGGCACAGAGCACACGCACGGCGTACGTTGCCAAGAGCCAGGTAATAGACACGGACCACGAAACACCCATGAACGCGGGCATGGTACACACACTACAAACAACGCAACATGCACACGCACGGAAACCCCACACAACTGGGATATGCAAACCTCTCGAAGATGGCGGCGGGTGTACAGGAGTGTCGGCCGGCTGTTGGGTGCAAGGAGCAACAACTATTACGGGGGACCATAGTTAACAGGACCTATGGTACACATAAAGACCTAAATGTTTAACCATTTTTACTAACAATATTTGGTCCTGTTACCTATGGCCCCCCGTAATACGACCCTACACGACCAACACCAATACCAACAACAAAATCAACAAAAACAACACCGCCACCCACACCAACACCGCCACCACCACCATGAACACCACCCCCAACACTCCCGCCCCCTGCGCCAACATTTATACACCAACACCGCCGCCTGCATCACACCTGGTCGGTCCCTCCCCTCCTCGAAGCGTCTTTCCCAGCCTCAAACAGGGACAGCAGCTCCGTCTCCGACGTGCCGTTGCCAGCCCGAATTCCACTCAAAAACTCGTCAAAACCCTCTGTGCCCTCCGAGCCCACCACCTTCGCCTCGCCTTTCTGTCCTTTCTGAAACATCAGGGTGGGAATGTGGTGACGGTGCGCGGGGGTAGGGGGGGGGGTTAATTCTCTTCTATTGCTTCATTTCGTAATATTTGACCATTGACCACGCATCATCCCTTTCGAGCCGGGGGGGGCGGGGGGGGGGGGGGGGGAGGGGGGGGGGGGGGGTTCTCATGTCATGCAGGGGGGGACAACGGCAGGCGCGGAGTTAAAACAGTACGGGTGGGACGGCATGCACTCACGTGTTTCTCACTGTGTTGGTCAACAACAACAACAACAACAAACAGCGCACCAACCAGCAGTGACAGCAGTTGGGACTACTTTTCGTTCACCCCTTGACTCCGTTACGTAACCCTCGTCCTTTATTTCGCAGCAGCTCAGATCCGGGGCCTCGAAGAAGACGGCGCCCCTCCCCCTCCCTTGTATCGAAAAATGGGGCGGCATAGCGTTAAAAAAGTAGATTCGATGTGCAAGACTAGACTTTGTCGGGGGTATTTTCTCCTCTAGACGAGGTAGGGCGCGCGCAGAATATCCATCAGAATCGACAAAAAATACCGCCCGACAGGCGCGAAACCAATCAACGAAAAAGTAGGTCTGTGCTCCCTCGCGCGCCGTATTTTGTTGCCGCTTCGACTGTGTGAAAATCAGCTTTCCAAAATGGCTCAACTATGTAATCAGTCGAACTCACAGCTGACGTATTTCATCATTTTATAAAATGGCATTCCGGGAATTCTAAGGAAGAAATACGTCAAACCAGGTATAGTACTTACATACAAACGTGTTATTTACTAACTCTGGAGGCGCGCGGGGGGGGGGGGGGGGGGGGTGAACAAAAATCGGCAAAATGTATTCATGTATTTAACGTACCCTTCTGTCCGTAAATATAAGAACCGTCTGTGCGACAATAGGACCACCAAAACGTTTCTTACATTTCCGGACAGTGGCGCATTTAAATGGGTCGCAATACAGCAGTCCACACCTCGGACGAATATTAATTTAGTTCATCCAGTTTCCTCCTGTCGTTGCGAGAGGTTGTTGGCGCATGATCTGCCCTAAAGGGCAAATCCAACCCTGCAAACCTGCGCTACAGATCAGGCGGACTATTACGGGTCCAACCCAGCAAACATGCGCTACAGATCAAGCGGACTATTACGGGTCCAACCCAGCAAACTTGCGCTACAGATCAAGCGGACTATTACGGGTCCAACCCAGCAAACATGCGCTACAGATCAAGCGGACTATTACGGGTCCAACCCAGCAAACATGCGCTACAGATCAAGCGGACTATTACGGGTCCAACCCAGCAAACATGCGCTACAGATCAAGCGGACTATTACGGGTCCAACCCGGGAACACGAGCTAGATCATACAGATCATACACGATCGGGAACAGATCTATCTGCCTTGAAGAAAAAAGTTACGGTAGCCCATGATGTGCGAGTCGATCATCTGTCCGAGAGGCGTGCAGTGGTCAACTCACCAACGCACCCGTGATACTAACCTCCATGATCTTGAACAGGTCGAACGCCTCCTTCTCAAAGTTGGTAGGGTCAACATCGTCGAACAAAGCACCAATCTCGGGAACCTCTTGCTCCTGTCCCTGCTCCTGCCCACCCGCCGGAGCCCTACTCCCGAAGCCAAGAAAGGGAGGGGGGAGGGGGGGAATCGGGGTGGGTAGATAGAGTGCGTGGGGGTGCGTGCGGTGGGTAGGGAGGGAGGCCCCAGGAGACGGGAATAGCCGCCACTTACGAACGTTCCAAGGAGTGAGAACATCGCCGAAAGAGGGAAAAGCGGAAGCCAGGAAGGAGGCGAGAAGGGAGTCAGAAGGCAAAAAAAAAAAAAAAAAAAAAAACGACCCAAACCGCAATATATGCGCGGCGGTCGTTTTCGGTTTCCAGCAGTTTGTACCAGGTGTCACACCTTGTGCCAATGTTTTGCAACAGGCATGGAAAAAAGTAAGCTGTGGGATCGAAACTTCTCTCAAAAAGTAACCCTCGCAAGCTTGGTGTGATACCTATGCCATGTCCAATACTACAAAAAATAATATCAGAGCGTGCTACGCCACTTTGCCCCTCGATGTAAGGATACTTTTTCTCGGACGTTAAGATAGAAAACGTCCTTATATCTCGCAGACACGGAGTGGTATTGATAGTAACATTAGTACGCCGTCGGAAGCTTCGACCGCCGACGAAGTCGCGAGCGTTGGACGCGTTATTAATAGAGGTTAAAGAGGCGTTATTAATAGAGGCTAAAGAGGTGGTACCAGGGAAGGACTTAACATCCTGTCCCTTGAAAATAACGCCACAGTGTCGCAGAGATGAACCTATATCCCCAGAAAATAACGCCAACCTGGAAGCCGACAACGCCGTCGCAGCTAGTCGCAAGGAGAGGGGTCGGAGAGCGTGCCGTTGTTCGAGTCCCACCCGGAAAAAAAAAACAGAACAATTTTGACCGCAAATCCGAAACCAAACTTTCACTTTCGATGGCAGAAAACAAACGAGCGAAACCAAGCCACATCCCCATAGTTCCTGTGAACACATCGAAGGGGTGCTAGCCTCCTACCAGCCCCCAGTGTCTGCCTGGTCGGTGAAGACTCGACGTGCTCCGTGCCGGCATCGTAGGGATGCGAAGGTCTACGGTCATACAACAATTCCGTGAGTGCACCCCCACGCTCACACCTGCCCAGGCCGCCACCTCCCCTCTCCCTCGCTTCGTCTCGATCTATTTTCTGTTCAATCTCCGGATAGATCGCCCTCTCCCCTCCGATGCATCAACGTTTTCACATCTCCCCTTTCTCAAAAAGACTAAGGTACACCTGGTACTGTTTGTTGTACAAGGTAAAATATGAAAAAACAACACTTTGCCAGGGAACCTGGTGCTGGATGCATGCTGCTACTGCATACTTTCTGAGGCTTCCACGTACAGCAGTTGCTTGAGGATCTATACAATCCATAGCTCAAAAACCTGGCCTTTGGCCGAAAACAAAATGAAAGCGCAGCCCGAGGAGCAGAGCAATCGGTCGTCTTGGGTCGGGTAGCTGACGAATAGTAGCGACACAAAAAACACTACAAAATGATGGTATTCCAACGATGTTGAGTACCAGGTGGACCCCAAGAATTGAGGAGCCCGTTCATCAAACGTCCTGGCCCTCTGTATTCTCAGGGCTGTTCACAGGTCGGTTCAGACCTCGCGGGTCAGGTCGGGTCGGGTCGTGCAACGGTGACCGGACACAATCCAGGAGAATCCGAAGCCTCCTGACCCGACCCGACCCGACCCGACCCGACCCCACCCGACCCAGCTCAACCCGCGAGATTTCGAAAAATTCTTGACCCGACTCGCGAACTTGCTACTCCTGTCGTGGCGCCCATCACGGCTACCAACCATCGGAGGGGGTTTGGGGGCCTGGGTAAGGGGGGAGGGGGAGGGGTTTTGCCATGCGCACAGAAATAGATAACCCCATCCATCCCCATCGATGAAACGAAAAAAAGAACACTTTGGATTTTCTAGGCTTACGTATCCACTACGCTTTTTTTTGTCGAATCAGTACGTTTACGTTTCTTCCCTATTTTGCTTTATGCTTTCTTTAATTTCGTCCAGGGTAGGCCCGTCATGCTCCATAAAAAACACCAATTATCCTACGTTATGCCTCGTTGAAAAAAAACAAAATTGTGAATGCCTCCGTAGGGTTTTCTCACCGAAGAGGGATTTCCGCTTCTCTGACGGCGTCTCCCATCCGGGCCACCGGGGGAGGAGCCGATCCATCTTTCCACGGTGGTGCAACCGCCTCGCCAGCCTTCTGTTGCGTCACGACAAGGCACCAAGGGTGATTGAATTTACACCTTCATGATTATGTTGTAGGTAAGGTTGAAGATAACGTGGACTTGAACGCAAGGATGAGGCATACGAGGATATATATATAGACGAGGTTTAAATCATTTTCTTTTTTTTTTTGCTTGTGATGCTTCTTGACGAAAAAGGAGCGATAAAACAAGCGTGCTTGGTGCCATGCCCCCCCCTCCAAGTATGCCGCCTACGCCCGAGCAATCACCCCAAAACGACCAATTTTGCCCACTTTTTTGCCGAGAGAATTGCGAGCACAATGGATACAAGCCTTGGACATACAGAGGGGCCCGGACATGGCGACCGAGGTATGAAGGGATACAGGCCCGTGTGAGGGCGAAACAGCAGCAGCAGCAGAAGCTACCCCGCGTTTTTTACGCTTGTGTTGCATTTTCCGATACTCTCTCGGCCCGCCCTACTCCATTTTTCGTTACAGCACAGGATAAAATTGTCCTGCCCTCTACAAGCAGTCCGCCTTGCTCCGTATCGCCGATGCGTAATGATCACTTATTTCCGTATTTGATTTTCTTCCTTTCAAGTCTCAAAAAGGGTGGTGCGGTCAGATCAAGAAAGCAAGGGTTGGGCTAAGGTCTACGTCTAAGGCCAAGGTCGATGCTATGGCCAGGGTTGTGGATATACACTCGAGGTAAAAATGTCAAGTCTAAGGTCAAGGTCAAAGTCAAAGTCGAGGTCAAGGACTAGGTCAAAGTCAAGGTCGAAGTAGGTAAATGAAGGTACGGTAAATGTTAAAGCCACGGCCAAGGTCAAGGTCAAAGTCCAGGCTAAGGACTAGGTCAAAGGTCCAGGTTAACTTCCCACCCGATTAGGCTGCACCTAGTTTTGAGGGGACACACAAATTTTAGTTGACACGGAAAAAAAAAAAAAAATGTGCGGTAAATGTTGAGGGTGCAGGTTGCGGATAATTTGCGTTAACGCTGCGAGTTTCCTTCAACAGCAATACAATCAACGTCGATTTTTTTGCCATACGCTGTACGGAAACCAACCATTTGAATACCGCAACAGTAGAGGCTAAAGAAGACAAAAAAAACAGCCAGAGCGCTAGCAGTCAGCAGTCAGAAACTCACGGGGGTGCTCTCCCCGCGTGCAAAAACAAGACAACAATGCTTGCCCGGGAGTCGTCACCGAGTGCAGCATGGGCACCCTGTTGCTGCGTGCAACTGCCTACTGCTGTGTACTGCCTACTGCTGTGTCATCCCACCAGAAACGTAAATACTCAAGAAACAGCAATCCCAACCCCTGTCACACACGAAAGCACTCAATCGCTGGCAAGAATAGTACAGAGAAGTATCCCAGCCACGGTAATACCAGGTTTAATTGTCGTGACTGCACGGTAAGCACAGCCAACACGTTCGACTCCAGCAGCAGCTCATCAGACTGAACCTGAGCAGGACTGAAACTGTACACAGCAGTGGCACAAAACCGCCAAAGGATGACAACCAAAGAGAGACACGAAAACAAAACCCGCACAATGCCAAGAACGGCCGAACAACTTCCTTCGCTCTCATCTTCACCTTCTTCCTGTAAACAGGGGTCACGTCGATCGTCCCATCCGGCAGAATCGTCGCCTGGCTCTCCTCTTCCTCCTCCTCCCCCTCCCCCTCCCCGTCGAGGTACACCTCCGCCGCGGGAGCTAGTCCCTTCAGCACCCTCTGGTGATACTCACCGGCAAACTCCGTCAGGTCGCCCTCCAGCTTGCTCTGAGAGGTAAAAAGGGTGGACAAAAGGTGATCGGTAGGGCCTTTGAGATACAGTGGCAACGCTACACGGCTGGGGTGTGGCGAAGCGAACCAACTGACTGGCTTTTTTATTTGTATTTTCCTGACAACAACAACAACAACAACAACAACAACAACAACAACAACAACAACAAAAACACACCATCCGAACCATAGAACTCGGCAAGCAAGATAACAAAAACGCAGAAAAACTCCCCAAAATTACTGTACGCAAAAAACTGTGGTATCTGATACCTGATAGTAGTCAACTATCACGGGGGGACATAGTAATCACGACAAAATATGCTTGGGAAAAATACTGGAATACGTAGAGTATATATGGCGGGTTACCCGTAAATAGTACCTGGTAACTATAAATATTGGTCGGCGCTTTATGGTCGGACGAACAAACAGCCCTAGCGCTCGGCCATTATTGAGTATCACCCGTCGGCCATCGGTTGTAGGATATCGGGTACCGGTTATCGGTTACTGGTTATCCGTTAGCGGGCACGGGGGGAAAACCGCTGTTGAGTTTTACCTGTCGGCCCTCGGTTGTATATACGCCGTCCTACGTTGATGCGAGGGGATAATGCCACCACGGATCGCTAGTTCATCTCTGGGGCCGGCTGGTGTGTGAGCATTAGTAGGCATGGATGTCTCAATGTATGGGCGTTGATAGACACACGAGATATGGAGGCGTTCCGAGTATCGCGCCCGGGTATACATGAGTCCTACTCACGGGATGCAAAGGTAAAGCACGCGGGGCGCGGGTCCTTCATCGACGGACGCATCAGATGTCTTAGATTGTATCGGCTATCGGTTCACCATGGGTTGATGATTATCGGCGAACGGGCATCGGGCAATCAGCTGTTGAGTTACACCTGTCGGCCATCGATCGTAGGTTATCGGCTATCAGTCACCACCCTTGGACTGAATTTGAAGGGACGTTTCGTATTCATAGTTATACATCGATGGTCCTTACATTTCCGTCCACTCTTTATTGGCTATCGGCTGACAGACATGCGCAATTGGGTATCGGTAATTCGCTACCGAGTATCGGCCATTGGCTATCAGCTATATCGGATATCGTTTTCGTTTATCGGAATTCGGGTGTTGGCCATCATCTGTTGGCTGTGGGCTATCGGTAAATCAGCGGAGGAGGAGGAGGAGGAGGAGGAGCAGATAGAAGAGAAGAAGCGTTTCGTGGCCCCCAATCGCTATCGCTTCGCGACGGTATACGCCTGAGGTACCGATATCGTATGGCGATATCGATACGATACCGTTTCGCGAGAGCGCACGCCTGGTGCATTGGCAGGCAGTCGTGCTACGCCGAAACAGCCCCGCCTCATCTCCCCAAAACAACAGCACCGACAGCACCAGAACAGCACCAGAACAACAGCAACCACGGCAGGAAAAAACTCCAGCAACAGCAACAGCATCCACTACATCAACGACAAAGCTCCCAAGAAGGAAGATTCACGGCGGCTCTCGGTCAGAAGAACACAAACGCTACAACAGACCGCATAGACACGCAATGGTGTAACACCACCAAGACCGACACCAACACTAGTACCAACACCAACAACACCACCGACACCAACACCATCAACACCACCGACAACAACGCTATCATCAACACGAACACAACCTATACTACAACTAACAGCACCACCGATACCAACACCAACACCACCACAAATACTATCAAGATTGTCACCGCCACCTGTACCACCAACACCACCAACACCCTACGGGTCGGAGATCACGAGACAGGCCCCGCTGCCACCTGTCCTGCCAGAAAGCCTCCACACACATAAATCAGCCAAAATATGCCATGATGGGAGACTGGAGACCGGTCTTCTCAGGCACGTCAAGGGCTCTTTTAGGCCTTACTATACTGATTTTAGTATCAGGGACGGTCAGTCAAGGCAGGCAGTCAAGGCAGTCAAATCGCGGTCTCCTGCAGTAGTAGGATATATTTAATCAGCATTGTCGTCCGACCTTAATCTCATCCTCCGAGTGCCGTATCAGGGAGGCGATCTGCGGCCCCATACCCCCGAGCTTCGCCAATCCGTCCACGCCGCGAGTCACCATCACGCAGCTCCCCCCCCCCCTTTGGGTAGCGCGCGGCAGCGGCGAAAAGGCGCGAGGCCGAGGGGCGGCGGGGGGGAGGGACGAAGAGCGGGTGGGCGACACGCACGAAAATCACGGCGCGGTGGGACAGATGCCACGCGTCGAGAGGAGGCGAAAGGGCTATATTATACACACGAAGGAAGGAAGGAAGCATGTGAGAGAGGATGGGGGGATACCGAGTGGGCTTGCAACGGACTGGGCCGATCGAAGCCCATTGCTGTATGACCTGATCGCAAACTCAGGCGGTACTCCTTCCGCCTCGTAGAACTGTTTACGACCCCTCTAAGTACCGACCACGGTACCTACGGAGAAACGACACTCGCTCCCCCCTTTCGCCGCCGCCATCCATACGCAAGAAAGACCGCCCCGCAAGCGCTCTTGTAAGTATGCAGACCCCCCTTGCTGCGACTCGCCGAACAACTCACGTTTCGCTTCGCGCTTCGTGCAAGCAAGCAATGTCTGCCTGGTCGGTGAAAAGCCAGCGTGCTCCGTCCCGGTATTGCAGGAATGCGAGGGTCTATGGTCATACGACTACGGCCATGGATGAGAATGAGTCCACCCCCCCCCGCCCCCCCCTCTAATATGTTTCGTGGTCAAACTCCCGTCTCGAAAGGGATGCGGTCAATCGTCAAATGACTAAGGCAAGCAACAACTGAGTACGCCCCCCCACCCCCTCCCTATATATTGTATATAGGTTGGGTTGGCGTCGGTTGGCAACGACACTGTGAAACATGTTGCTCGCTGTATACCCGAGCTAGCCAACCAGGTAACAGTTTTTCTTTTTTTTGGCGGTCGGTCACAGCTGGTGGTCGACTTAAATCAGTTGTGCGGGGCGGAGAAGCTTTACTCCGCACAAGGGGAACGATCGCATCACGTAGTATTTATGGTAAGGCACCCAAGAGGCAGTTACATAGTACCCCCATTGCTGTCTCTGGATGTGGCCACGCCGGGAAATAAAATAACCCATTGAAGCTGTCATCCATAAGTAAGTCCGCCTCAAAAGCGGTTCTGAGTAGGGTGCAGCTCACCCTTCATGAGGCTCGCCGGACACCTTACGGCGCTCCTCGCTCGGTGCAAGCAATGTCTGCCTGGCCGGTGAACACCCGACATGCTCCGTTCCGGAATTGTAGGGATGCGAGGGTCCATGGTTATACCGCCACGGCCATGCATTTTATCGATTACCCCCCCCCCCCCCCCCCGATTTTTTCCTCCCCTCACCCCCTCTTCCCTTCTCCACTTGTCGTAACCCACCTCAAGTGCAAAACCTCAAGGTTTATCAGATCCGTGGGGCTGCCGTCGAAGCTCAGCGTCACGCCGAGATTGCTTGTCGCGTCGGAAACAGGCATGCTTGTTCGGGGGACGCCGTACTTCGCCCCCCCCACCCGAACGCCGTTTTGCCAAGCGGGGTCGTCGACCTTGACCCGTCGTTTCGCCCAATTTCTTAGAAATTTCTGCACGCGGTCTACCTGCAAGCAGCGGCGATGAGGGAGGGTCTCGATTTCAGGCGTTTTCTTGCTTTTTTTGTTTTTGTTTTTCCGTAGATAATTCTCGCACATGGGTGGGGCAGATTGACACAAAAGAGCTCCCGACTGTCAGCGTGCATACCACAGCAGACTAGAGGCACGGTGGAGGGAAAGCGGCAGCAGCTATCCCGTCACCACGCGCAAGATGACAGATGGCGGACGCAGATCACAGACGACAGGGCGAACCTCGTGCTGCTCGATCATACTCTAGAGGCGAGGACGCGACTGTAGCGAACGGCGGCAGTAGCAAGTGCGAGCTTCACGCGTTTTATTGCCGGTTTTTTTGCGCTTCTACTGCGCGTTGCAGGAAGAGAGAGACAGAGACCGAGACAGGGGCAGAGAGTGGCAGGAAAGCAGCCGTGTTGCTGTACTCATATGACACAACCTGTATAGTCCCACAGCCAGCACTCGTACTTATAGTCCACCCGGGCGACTTGGGGTGCTGGTAGCGTTAGTGCGCCTGCTGGTGTATGCGCGTGATGCATTCGAGACGGCATGGCGACATATGGTTGAACTGATGGAGTGGGTCCTGGTGGTAGTTTTGTGCCTGCTGCTGTGCTCGCTGCAGCAACAAGAAAAAAAGCGTCCTCCATGTATCCACAACAGTCATGTGTCGCCTGGGATGCGTATCGTGTTCACGATCCTGAGCATGTGGGTGGGTATATGTCCAGCCCGACAATCTACAGTAGTAGTCAAGACGCTGGCCGCACTCTGCCGCACCACCTCATTGGGCATGCATGCCCGCTGCTATGGGATAAACCCAACAAAACTTACTTTACAACGGCTTCGCTTCCGGACAGGGGGATACCTGCTGAAAGAACCTGCACTCTTGCTGGTAAGCGGTGCGGTCGTAAATCCAAGGCAGCCTCTCGTATCGCGAGTAGCGAGAGTATTGGTGTTGGTGCTGGGTCTGCCTCTCGATGAGGTTGGCCCTCGCGGAGGCCTGCTGTACAGGTACTGGTGTGTTGCTTACCTGGTACCTGGTACCTGGTACCTGGTATACGATACCAGATACCGGTACAGGGTTATCATTCGTATATAAATAAAGTGCTGTGTTCTTGTGTCTTGTGCCATGCGGTCATGCTGGTACGTTTGCAGAGCTCAAACAGCCGCAACGCGCCGCACGGTACACTCACCGGTACCTCCGCCAGCTCCAGGCGGATGAGCTCGATCGACGCCTCCTTGGGCATACCGTACCCGCGTCCAACCCCGGCGTCCACGCCTTCTATCCCCCGCTCTCTCCCCTGCTCGCCCGAACCCATCACCATCCCCAAGCCTGGTGGCCTCTGATTGCGCCGCTTCCTCCCCACCGCAAAGTCTGCAAAGTTGACGTTTCTCGGAGGTGGGCATCGATGGCGACAGCGATCTCGCCCACCCCAGAGAGTCGAGGTGCAAGCCTTGCGGACTGCGGGATGCGGTCCGACCCCACCGTCAGTGGTCGTGCAGGTAGTGTACGAAGGAGCTGGTGCGAAGAATGCAGAGGCGCCGCTAGATGTCAGTAGCAGGCCCAGCGCGAGGTTGGCCATTGAGGAGGTGCACCCAACAGGCCGACCAGTAAAGGGTTGTCGGTGGTGGCGTCGTTGATAATGCCCTTGCGAACGAGGTGGCGCTCCCGCCTGCTGGGTTCGCGGATGGGGTATGGCGCGATGAGTTTTTCCCATCGACATGGTGCAATGGGGCTTCCTCAGGCCCTATCCATGCGGCTAGCTGCTGGGGTCTGCCACGTACAAAAAAACACTGCCACCCCGGCGCGGTAACGCCACCTATATCTTTAGGTGCATATTTTCGATCTTTCCAGCAACCAGCAGGCCGTCATAGCCCATAGGGCCGAGAGGCTACAGCAGCACTCGTACATACACGGTAAACACGTAAATACGCAGCGTCGTGCAACCTTTAGTTGACGCCATATACCACAACCTGCGGGCGCCACCCCATCTTCCCGCGCGAGCACGAGGATTCGAGAGGGGAGCTGCCTATTGTGATGGATCCACAGGTGCGTGCTCATCGAAATTGTGTGCGAGATTGTGTGTGAGCAGGATACCGGGCGTACTGCTGTTCAAATGGCGAATACAAAACGACCCCTCTCCTTCTCCATAATACCCGCCTATCATGTAAGATTGCAAGCACGTCACACATCATGAGGCAACCGAAGGCGCCCCTCATTGCCCCAACCTAAGCCACGAACCGCTCCTACGCGTACACAAAAGAAAAAGCTCATTGTACGAAATGCGTGAGACATGTTCACGCATGTTCTGGAACAGCAAGACGAACCCGTCAACGGACTCGTAGAGCTACGTGCGTACCCGGTACGTGGTGCTTGCACCAGGTACTGCTGTACATATGTACAGTAGCAGGTACAAGAGTATACTTGGCGAGTTCCCGAATGACACCGGCATTATTTCCGTCGTACGAGTGGGTGCAGGTGATGAGTTTGTCTGACTGAAGTTGCTATCTCTGGTTGGGGAAGCCACAGGCGTCGGCCTCTTTATGTAGGCGCTCTTTACAGTTAGGGTTAGGGATAATGCGACCATGGAACGTATAAATATACGTATAATACAACGAAAGGTGGGCACGGCTCGGTGCGCTCACACATCGGACAAATCACGACGTATACCAAGGTACCTGGTATACTGCTGTACACGTATTAATACTTGTATACTTGTATGATATTTTGTATTTGCATATCCGCCGCTATGCGATAAGCCCACCCGTGTTTGTTATACTACACGTCATCAGCATCCCGCCGCGGAAAATATGGTGGAAGTCGTCGTGCAGATCATGCCAGGTACAGATACGGACATAATGGCCTTGAGAAAGATCTACTGTAGATCATGACATGGGGGTCTGATCTACCGGACGATTTTTTCCTTCCTGTGCCCCGGAGAGCGAGAGGAAGCCCCTGTCCGCAGTCAAGTGTTTCTCTAGTTTTCGTGTACAGATTCGAACCCGGCTCGTTTCTTCCATCTTAATCGAGCCTGTCTCTGACCGTCATCAAAGGGTGGTTTACTCCGAAAAAGTACGTAGGCACCTGAGATCTGCCGGATGTCTTCAGACCGAGGATATGGAATACTGTACGTAGATATGAACAGGGACGCACGTCCTGGGATGCAGTTCGGCATGTGTATTGTTTGCTTTTTAGCTCGTGCTGGGGTGCGGTTCGGCAGTCTTTTTCGTTCAGTTTTTTGTTATCTATCCCATTTGATTATCGTAGTTACTCTAGTCCAAGTCCCCTCCCTATAGTAGCAGTAACTCTGATCCGGGGTCACAGTCGCAGTGCAGGCTTTTCTCCCCCCTCCCCAATACTGCTGTGGGTGTCTTACGTGGACAGACGTAGCTGCTAACTTCACAACAAGACGACAGGGTATATGGTTCACTCCCGAGCCCGATAGAGCTACACCATAAACATGATAAATTGGCGATATCATCTGTCCGATGTGTGGAAGAAGTCAACGGTATCAAATCCAACGGTTTTGAACGGCACACGAGCGCGTGGGGCGCGGTGGTCTATCTCATATCGGCATGGGTGTGTCGTGCATCTTGACAACAGCTCACGCGTGCGGACCAACGCCCAGACGGGTAGGGTGACTCGTGTACTGAGCCAAGCTGGTGAGACTATGAGGGGTTTTAGTGGGTTCAAATCCCACACACTACCTGATCAGTGAGTCGGGAGAGATAATATCTAAACTCAGGGGCCTACATCCTCGGAGTAAACCACACTTTAATGACGGCCACAGGCAGGCCCGACCAAGGTGGAAGAAACGAACCGGGTTCGAACCGGTACACGAAAACTTGAGAAATAAGTGTGGACAGGGGTTTCCTCTCGCTCTCCGGGGCAGAAAAAAAAAAAGCTCACGCGTCTACCGTGTCCAACGCGCAGGCTGGGCCGGGCGTTCGGGAATTTGCGGATGGGATATTCCTGTACACCACCCGGATACCCGGCGATGTGGGCGGCGGGCCAATGTTCGTATACGAGGTGCGTGCGAATGGTGCTCGGGCTCTACATGATCGAACGCGTGGGTGATAACTCCACTCAGGGCCGTAAGTGCTGGAACAATCGTGATAGATGATCATCCAGGTGACACACGTATGTGAATACTTGCCGGTCCTATGTATTGGAGAGAGGCTTGTGCTTGGAACGATTCTTCCTCGCGGGTGACTGCAATGCCGCCCTTGCACAGTCACGAGAGGCAGCGCATAAATACAAGCAGTCCCCACGTAAACCCAAGCGCAATGTGATTATTACTGCAGCAACCCTACTTGAAAGTACCATCTGAACGTGCTTCGGACGATCTCCATCGAAAAACATGATGCCCCACTGCCCTCCCTCCCCGCCCCCCCCTCGCGCTGGCATTGGCCTGCTAAGATTATCATTCGAGTGAACCAAGCGCACACAAAGGCGAACGCCTGTTTTGCGGGCAAAATTATGTACGCTACGGCCCGCCTGAAAACACCCTGAAACGCGTGCAATAGGTGGAGAGTGCTCGCGCGGACAGGCGCGGTGTGAGCTTCTGCATAGACTTCTCCGGCTCGACGAACCTCGTTCTGCTTCCCTCCGCTACAGCATCGACCACTCTCGGAACCATGACAAGAACAGATGTCGCGGGATTTGCAGACACCAACGAGGGGGGGAGAGGAGGGGGAAGCGCAGGGCCAGAGGGGAACGGTGAGGGGGGCGAGAAGCTTGAAATATGCGGTGAGGTCGACTCGATGCATGGAGTAGATGAAACGGTGGCAACTGTCGGTGAAAGTCATGGCGCAACGGTTAGCAGCGGCGGGGCGTCACCCCTGTCTGCACGAGTATCGGCGGAGGCGTTCTGCAGAACGATCCTGGCCAGGGTGACCGTGCAAGACCCCGAGGCCACGGGGACGATCAAGGTAAGTGCAGGAAATAAAATAAAGGGAGGCATACACCCCCCTCGTTCCTGGGGATGGCTTGCTGCCGCTTACGAATATGTTGCGTCAAACGACGCGACCGCATTGTCAGGCACGCGAGCTGAGATGGCCGTCGCTGTAAGGGGCACAGAGGAAATCATTTGTGAGCTGAACTGTTGCCGTAGCGGTATTGTGTTCATGTTCGCTCGCCCTGGGAGAGGCTTACCGGCGCGGGATATTTGTCCTCGGGGGGGGCGGGGGCATTGTTTCGTTAGCCTGTGCTTGCCTTTTCATCGTGCCTCGCGTGACCTTCGCGTCTGCTTCCTCGCCCGCCGCCAACATATTCGCAGGTGGGCGGGTGGGTGGGTGACCGTGAGTGAGTGTGGCACATTTTTACTCGCGTAGTAGTCTAAACGGTAGAAAAAGGCTGTGTGCGTTGTCCTAGGGGATGATTATGATCCCTACGCCACGTCTGCCACATCCCCCCGGGTATGCCTCGGGCGAGGCGAGAATACTCTAGCAGAATCCACAGTAGGTAAACTCGTAAATTCGTAAAAGTGCGCATGTTCGATTAGAAGTGGCTGATGAGGGGGGACTGCAGGTTGGCTGGATATCGCCGTTGGGAGATTGCCACGGCATAGTACACCTGGTAGTGTTTGTATAAGTGGTGCTCATGGTTGATGGCTTCGCTCGCTTTTACTCGGCGTGGGCGTGGGGTGACGTTCCATTCTCCATCGCAGATTTCTTGCAGCTGGGAGCCACTAATGCTCCCATCGCGCGGCGAAACGGAAGAAGTTGTGCGGAAACACGCCACGAGCATGCAGGAAACCCTGCTCGTCATGCGTTCCCTAGAGCTGGCGGGAGATGACGAGAGCACCGAGTTACGAGCTGTCACACGCTCCGAAGAGATCGCCCAACGATGCCGTATGCACGAGGTGTGTATGTGTGGAGCCGGGGGTGGGTGGGCTGCTGAGTTTGAGACATCATTCATTTATGGATATTCGGTCAGGCCTTAGAAGCGCCCCGCGACGGGGAGCTTGCAGTACCACGCCGTGCCGACGTGTTGCTGTACGTGGGGTGCTGAGCATAGCGCCTTATCCAACGTTCGTTTGACTGCAATTTTTCCTTTGAGAGAAGCGAGGGGGTTGGCGGTGAAGGTAAAATATCATCATCATTGCGTGTTGCTGACGCACTCCTGGCGATATGGGCCCGTATTAGCGAGGAAATCTGTGTTGTAGTTGAACAAAAAAACGAAATTTAATCTGATCTGAGTGTTCTTTCGGTTAAACGGCATGTTTAGGCCCTGTTGAGGAATGGTGTGCTCTGTTCTAAAATTTGAATAGCGCAAAGGTTCAACGAACACCCGTTGGCAACGAACGAGGAGAGCGACTGCGCGAGTCCTCCCAGGAGCGCCTCGGGCAGCGGCAGATCGTTTTAGCCGGCACCGGCTAGGAAGCTATCGCTCTTGGAATGTGTTGGGTGACTGGCGCAGCCCTGAAGCCTCACGCGGGCAACAGTGACAGGGATAAGGCGATCGAACTTCTGAGCAAAGTCGTGACATGGTTGGTGCTCGTGTGGTTTAGGAGGCGAAGAGGGATGAAAAACTGGGTTTGCGACGGCCTTGTGAGTGTTTTAGGCACCGCAGGCGGTCGGTCTACTTTGTGCTGGGGGCTGTCGGACCTCGCGCTACGGCTGCTCCGGTGGCCCCGCCTCTCGGGGATGATGGGTCTCGCCTCTCGATCAGTCGACGACACGGCTCAAGTTCGCGTGGCTTGCTTCGGTTACATGGAACATGCCACGTCAAGTTGGACAAAGTCCCCAACCTGAATAACACCAAGAGATAAAGAGCTCCCGAAAGGCTTCTTGTTGAGTTTTTTCTTTTTTCGAATTCAACTCGAAAATTCCTGCTTGGTGGCTCACTCTTCGACCAGTCAGATGCAAATCATATCAACCTGAACAACTAGTTTCGAAAGTCAGTCAAAAAAACATTCCTCGGCAATACGGGCCCCAAAAGCGAGTTAGGTAGCCCTTAAACGGTCCCGCACACCAGACTGAACGAAGCCCAGAGCTAAAAAAACATTCCTCGGCAATACGGGCCCCAAACCGAGTTAGGTAGCCCGAAAACGGTCCCGCACACCAGACTGAACGAAGCCCAGAGCTTCAATCTGGTCGCTACAGATATTTTTGAATGCCAAACCCCACACCCCTAAGTATCGTGCACCCAAACAATCCACCTGAGGCAATTACACCTTTCCCCTGCCGATCTTACTTAGAGCTACCGCCCGTCTAAACGAAACCCCTTAGTGTATGCCCTTCTCTCATCCATCAACCCGATCCAGAAAAAGTTCTAGAACACCAGGAGGCCGGTCGACAGCAGCCCGAATCGCGATCAAATACCTATCAAAGCTACTAGGCAGCGCGTTCCATAGAAATATGCTATATACGCCGTCCCTTCCCCGCAGCGACAGCACTCAGAAATCCCTCTGACCATCTTCAGGTGCTTTACGTCGACGAAGGATTCCCTCCGACTGATACTTCCCTGGGGGATGATCTGGCGGGACTGGCGATCTGGCGCCGCCCTTGCCACTTCCCGGGAGCCTTTGCGACCAACCTTCCGGCGCATGCTGCTTTCGGAGGGCGCGCGGGGCCGCTCCCGTCTGACGTGCGTCCGTGCCCGTTCGCCGTGGACGCGTCCCTGGCGTGCGCCATGGCCGCGCTGGCCGAGCGGCCGCGCCTCGTTAGCGCCGCTCTCTGCGGTAGGACGGAGGAGGTAGTGGTGGCCTGTAGCGGCGGGGTGGGGAGGGGTACTGGGGGCGCAGGAGCTGGCGCGAGGGGGTTGTCAGGGTGCGGCGCTACCCACCAAGAGCGTGCATTCGATTCCCACCGCCGTGGTGGGGGTGTACGTAGAGGAGATATGCTCCATGAGTGGGCGAAGGGCACTAAGAAGAAGAGAGGAAAGACACCGCCTAAGACCGCTGCTGCTGCTGCGGCGGCGGCGGCGGCGGCGGTGGCGGCAGCACAAGCGTCAGTGGCAACACGTTCGGGGATATTCTCAGCGCGGCTGTGCGTGGACGGCGTCTGGAAAGAGTACGTTCTGGACGATTTTTTCCCGTGCCATGCCGGAATGCGCGGCAGCGGTGGTGGTGGTGGTGGTGGTGGTGGTGGTGGTGGTGGTGGTCCTTGCCTTTCGCGGGCACACGGACCGGCTCTATGGGTTTCCATGCTTGAGAAGGCCTATGCACGAGCGGTGGGCTCGTACTCCACTGCTCTTGGGGGGTGCTTTATATCCCAACTAGGGGGTACCCCTGTCGAGTCCAAAAATGGGGGGACTGGGGGGCAAGCAACGGCAACGGCGGCGGCTAAATCGGGAGTCGTCGCAAGGCCTGCAAATGTGCTGGCGTCATTTACCGGAGCACCGTTCTTGCAGCTGAAGCTGGGGAGTGGCGGGAGGGGAGGGGAGCCGACGACGGAGCGAAAAGAGGAGGACCGGATAGAAAAGGCTGCGTCAGATCTATGGAGGAGCATTGTAGGTTGCGCTTCGCCTGTTATCAGCACCGACGTCTTTTGTATGCGCGCGAGGAACGGGTAGAGTTATTGTTGTTCCCAGGTATATACCTAAGCGGGGTTGACATCTATTATTAGTAGATATTCCTGTGTTGTTGAATTGGTGCCGGCGACCTGGCTCCGAGCGGCCACGGCGGGCGTGAAAAAAGCGTTTTCCAATACCTTGACTACGGCCGAGTGCTAGGGTTCGGAGCCAAGTGCGACATTCGGCACAGCATACTGTTGCTCGTCCTTCAGAAAACGATAAACCATTTCATGGATGGCCAAAGCGTTGCTCTCACATACCTGCTACATTTCATTTCAACACGATGAAACAAACGGCCAGGTATCATGGACGCAGGAAAGGTGGCTGGTATGCCTCAGTACACCCGCCGTCGGAGAGGGGGAAGATGGGGCCCAACCTCAGCTGGGTTCAGCCTGGAAGGTATGTGAAGTACTGCCGCCGAGAAGTAGGCCAGGAGCGACGAATTTCTACCATTTCTCTCTGGATTGGGGCTAGGATAGCTTTAGTAGCCCGTCTCTGGCGATAGTCAGAACCGTCTCAGACCACGAGCTTCAGCACAGTTTCTACATGTGGCGAATGAAACTCATTGGTTCAGGTTGCACCGCATTTGGATCAGGTTTCACGGCATTTATTATGCGTTGTATATCTTCAGATACGCACAAGCACAGGTCTTGTTTTATATCAAAGAATGTTTGCACAAAGCGTGTACCACCTTTGCCGGAATTCGCGTCTGGATAGTTTCTCCCAGCGCGGAGAAGGGTACATATTAGCTGAACACAGCCCGGCGGAAGGGGACGGGGGGATGTTCCACTTCGAATGAGAAAGGTGAGACTAAGCGTCCCCATCTCTGTTTGAAATAGGAACGGTGCTCGGTCTCGAAAGGGATGCGTGGTCATGATCAAATGACCAAGGCAAGCAACAAACGAGTATCCCCCCCCCCTCCCCCCCCCCCTACGATTACGGCCATGCATGGTATCGAGCCCCCCCCGCCCCTCCCCCCTCCTTGGCTGATCCCACTCCCGACTGTAAGGCCTCACGTTTACGCACCCGGTGTGAAACGTACCAGTTTGGGTTTTACGGAGACTGAGAGGGGCCTCAGACGGCCGTGGGCGAGCGGGTTTCGAGGGAAACCGGCGTTTTGCTCGCGATGTGTGACAAACTGAACAGGATGAATGCCTGGTGTTGCGAAGGTGCTAAGCCATAAAGCTGATTGTCTTCAGAAAACCCTCGAGTATTATGCCCTGTCTTGTGGGCAACGAAGTCCCGGAAACGCAGTTACACGATTTTTTTCATCCAGTGCCGGATTCAAACCTTTAATGCAAGTTCCGCCGACGCACCCGGAACAAACACTGCACACCGAGTTCCGCCTACCACCCACCGGCCCGCCCTCTGCCCTCGCGCCCGCTTCTGGTGGACACAGAACGGTTTACGCCTAGGGTATGCATACACTGTTCTAGATGCCGCCGATGTCGGCGGAGGCAATCGGCTTGTGCATCTTCGCGGCCCGCTTCCCGCCAAGGAGGGGTGGGCGGGGCAATGGGCGGAAGACAGCCCACGCTGGACACCGGAGGCGTTGTCGCGGTTGCGATCGGGGTCGACCAGCAACTACTTGAGGTATTTGGAAACGGATAAAAATACGACCCGTGCTGCGGTAGAGGTAGCACTTTTTTTGCCTTGCAAGGCAAATACGCCAGACTGACGGGGGCTCCTCTACTGAGGAACTAACCCCCCAAACAAGGCGCGCCTTATTCGTTGGAACTCCATTCGTACTTTTACAGTAACCTTCGTTGAACATGAAGGCCATGGCATTGCTCATCTTCGTTTTTTTTTTGTCAGGTTTCGGGTGAGATAGAGAGCTCCTATGCTATACATAATCAAGTGAGGGGCCTCATACCCCTCTACCGCACTGCAGCAAACGCCGTTATGTCGAGATTTTGGGTTCCGCAGGCACGGACGGTGGTGGAGGCAGGGGTGGTGGAAAGGAGGGGGGGGGTATGTCGCAGCCCTTGCGCACACAATAGCGCTGAGTGGTGCAATACCGGACGATGCTGGGTTCACAATTTACCCGAGCTACGGTACGGGGAGGGGTACCCCCCACCGGGGGGGGAGGTACCCCCTAAGGGGGGAGTGGAGTACCCCCCATTTCCACTACTGTAGCAACGAACATTGGCGGTACATGTTGCTGCGAGATTCAAAACGCTAGACATGTCTAGGCCAACAGAAAAATAAGGTGCCTGCTTGCACGAATGGCCCTGAGTCTCTGACAAAAGGGCCCCTGAAGTTCTTCCCTGACGTAACCTTGCCCACATACCAGGTACATATTTACATGTAAATCTCCGGCAATGTGAATTATCCCCCCCCCACGCCCCCCGGCCTTGTAGGGATGCGAGGGTCTATGGCCACACGACTACGGCCATGCATGAGATCGAGTACATTTTTTTTTTTTTTCTCATCCCATTCATTATCTTCGCACATCTCCTTCTCTCTCTCCTTCCAACTCGTAACTCAGATCCGGGGTCACATAGCAGGCTCTTCTCCCCCCTTCCCGCTACGGTACGTGCCTTCATTTTTATCGCGAGAAGATTTTAGCCTTTTCTTCCCTCGTCGACTCGCATCGAATTGTGCCTACCCACGCTGCAAGGCGTTCTCAACAATTGAATCCTTTTTTTTATTTTTGCAAATAAAGTCAAAGTCCGACCCACCTGGGGCTCGAACCCAGGACTCAAACAAGTAGAATTCGAGGTTAACCACTTGAACCACCGGGGTGACCAGCGATCTACATATCTCTTATCGAGTACACCCCCCCACTCCCCCCCCCCCCCCCCCGTCGTTGCAGGAGGCAATCGCAAAACGTTGTTCCGACCCTGAAAAGACATGAACCCACATCTTAGCTGCACGAGAAAGAGCTCGTAGTCTCTGGAGACGTTCACAAACGGCGGTCGACCTCTTGCATTACCCCCTCAACACACCGTGGTCCTGGTGGACCTCTCTTCTCTCAGCTATCCCCCCGCCCTGTCTCGCCCTACCCCACCGTACCACGTCAGCGATGAGTCGAATCATGGTCCGATGCCAGCGAGCCTAAACGGAGCGTTTTGGGTTTCGATCGAAGAGGCGGCTGAATATTTCGTTGAGGCCGGGGTCTGCATGGTTAGGCCCACGGGAGGTCACAAACGCCGACAAGGGAATGGATGGGCCCAAGAGATTCGGAGGCGTGTTTCCTTTGCGCGAAAGGGTAGGGCGGGATGGGGGGTGGCAGTTGGGGCCACGGCGGGCAGGGGGCGGAAGGAGGAAGACGTTTGGGTGCCTTCGCGGGTTTACGCCCTCTCTGTCCACGCCACGTCTCGCATGTTCTTCTCTCTGTACCAGGTGTGTGTGTGTGCGATTTTAGCGTTCGTTCGTTGTCGATTTCCTCGGGGGGGAATGGGCGCTGCGATAAGGGGGGGGGGGGGGTGTACTCGATAGGAGAGATGTACTCGATCTTATCCATGGCCGTAGTCGTATGACCATAGACCCTCGCATCCCTATGATACAACGCCGGGACGGAGCATGTCGGGTTTTCACTGACCGGGAAGGCATTGCTTGCACCAAGCGCGAAGCGCCGTGAGGTGTCCGGCGAGTCGCATGAAGGGTGAGCTGCATCCTACTAAAAACCGCTTGTGAGGCGATAGGGGGTGTACTCGATAGGAGAGATGTACTCGATCTCATGCATGGCCGTAGTCGTATGACCATAGACCCTCGCATCCCTACAACGCCGGGACGGAGCATGTCGGGTTTCCACCGACCGCTTGTGAGGCGAGAGGGGGGGCAGTTTTTGTCTAAACTGTCACTGGGGCTGGTGGGGCTTCTCAACTGAGGGGATACTATTCAATATGAGGCGGCACACCCCATTTAGATCGAAACCTATGCCGTGGGGGTTGATTGCCCGTCGGGTTAAGGCGCACACTTTTTTATGAACCGTTCATGGGTGACTTACTAGTAGCACTAATAGTGCTAATGACTTACCAATACTAATATTAATAGTAGTACTACTGTACGAATTACTGTAGTACTAGGGACTTAGTAACATTACGGGGGGCCATAGTAAATAGGACCTACGGTACACACAAAAACCCATAGATTCCCCTATTTGTACTAACAATATTTGGTTCTATTTACTACGGTCCCCCGTAATAATACCAACACGTGGCATACGTGGCACTGATGACTTACTAATAGTATCAATAGTACTAGTGACTTACTAACAGATACTACAGTAATAGTGCAAATGACTTACCAACACTACTACAGTAATTCGTATTACTAAGGACTTACTAATAGTACTACTTTAATAATCATGGTACCAATGACGTAGTATTACGGGGGACCATAGTTAATACCTGGTAAGACCTAACATTGTTAGTGAGAATGCTTAAATATATACCTGGTAGGTTTTATGTGTACCATAGGTCCTATTAACTATGGTCCCCCGTAAGAATAGCACTGATAGAAATTAATAGTGCTAATGACTTCCTAATAGCACTAACAGTGTTGATAGCGTACCAATAGTACTAATTCGTAGCACTAATGTCTTACCAGTAGTATGGCGCACCTCCAACGAGGAACCTCAGCAAAAAAACAGGTGCAGTCCTACCTTACCATGCGTTGGGGGCGATGTTTGTCTTGAGGCTTCGCCGCAGACTCTTGCCAGATATAATTATTACGGGGGACCATAGTTAATACCAGGTAGGGCCAAATATCGTCAGTAGAAACGGTTAAACATATAGATGTTTATGTATACGACAGGTCTTATTAACTATGGTCCCCCGTAACAGACGCCTGCTATGATAGAGGTGGCGCTTTAGGGAAACATATGTATTCCTGGTGAACGGGGCTCCTTGCTCGAGGGAACTTCCCGATATCGTGGGAATCCAGCTAGTATTTCACAATTGTGCGTTTTTATGAAGGTAGGCCGTGGGATACAATTCATAACCAGAAGCCTGCTTTTGTGCGAGGTGTAGTGGTGTAGAGCTTCTGAAGTGAGCACAATACCTGGTGGTAGGGCTCAGAAACATTGGGCGCTGCCTCTGTAAGGCAAACACGCTTGCGTCAATACCAGGTGAGGAGACTTGCGTTGGTTTTTTGGTCGGCAGATCAATTCACTGCTGCTGTGATGGGGTCTCGGGGTTATTGCCTGATTAATGGTTCAAAATCAACTGTTCTGTGATGCTGGAGTAGGGGGGGGGTACCACAAGAGGATGGGGAAGGGTAACGATAGGGTTACATAGGGGGTGTACTCGATAGGAGAGATGTACTCGATCTCATGCATGGCCGTAGTCGTATGACCATAGACCCTCGCATCCCTACAATGCCGGGACGGAGCATGTCGGGTTTTCACCGACCAGGCTGACATTGCTTGCACCAAGCGCGAAGCGCCGTGAGGTGTCCGGCGAGTCGCATGAAGGGTGAGCTGCATCGCACTAAGAACCGCTTTTGAGATTACATAAAGGGGGGGGGTGTACTCGATATCATGCATGGTCGTAGTCGTAAGACCGTAGACCCTCGCATCCGTACAATCTGGAACGGGGCACGTCGGGTTTTCACCGACCAGGTACAGAATAAGGGATCGACACGTTGGGTGATTCGGGTACGTTTGTTCTTGACCACGCCGAGGCTGTTTTGAAGCAGACGACGGTTACGAGACCACTGGTCAAGGTGTTCCAAGACCTCAAGGAACGATAGGTAGATGTCAACATGGTCGTGCTTGTTAGCTTGAGGCCCTGGATGTCAGCGATGGTGCACTCGAAGAACTAACTCTTCTGGCCATAGAAGCGACGAAAGGGATAATTCACAACAACGAGAAACGAAGACTCGGGTATTGGTGTTGGTTCAATTTAGAAACCGAAAGAAAGCGTTACTATTTAATACCGGCGGCAACTCAGCCAGCGAAACTATCCCATGCGTTTCCCGTTGTTCGATGGACCCCGACAAGGCTGCAGATATTCCTTTCAGTAGATTCGTCGCCTAACCGTTTGATACACTCGAGTTGCGCCGTGGATACTCCCACTTCAAAGTACCCGCAGCGTCTCTTGAACGTACCAAACGATTTGGCGACGAATCCACTGAAAGGGATATATGTTGCATTGTCGGAGGCGTCCCACATATATGGTTCTGGAACCAGTACCGCTACTGCTGCTGCTACTGCTGCTGTTGCTGTTGCTGCTGCTGCTGTCACGTCCGCGTGTCTCCGGTCGAAGGATATGGAGACCCCGGCAAGTAAAACATACGTCAAATATGGGATCGTGGCGTTTGTTTTACCCGAGTTTCTAAAGAAGCCGGGGAGCCAAGACGGCGGGGCGGGATTTGCCGTAGTTCACCACACAAACACCAACTGATCGCGAAGGAGTTTGCGGTCTTGCTGGGGGTGTTGCAGCGGTTGATGCAAGAGTTTCTCGATGCGAAGAGGGGGGGGGGCGGGGGGGCGGGAAGAGGATAAATATGTCGGTCAGCCCCAACATTCCCACTGCAGGTAAACACGCAGTGGTCGGGTGCGTCAAAAGACTCGCCATACAGGAGTGCACCCCCTCGGAAAACGGAGGAGGATGCAACCGCTAGCGATGTGCGGGTATGTCGTGTCTTTACGCTGCCCTCGTCTCCGTCGCTATTCTCGCCCCCGACCTCCTGCTGCAGGAAGCTAGTCGACGACGGAGGGGACAGCGGCTACGAGACGCCGGAATTTCTGTGCTTCGTCTGAAGGGGGACGGTGCACTGCAGGTATGTCGTCTATACGAATCACATTTACAAGAGAAACGACCTCTGCAGGTATAGATACTATTCTGCAGGGTTTCGCACTGAAGAAGCAACGTATCGTTAGTCGGCGACAACGTAAATTATGCTGTTCTGCTGGGTTAACTACGCTGCACCTTTCGCAACGTGCTTAAGGCGCTTCACTCCGAGCACCAACATCTTAAGGCGCTTCACTCCGAGCACCAACATCCGAATGCCAACATCCGATCGTCATCATCTGAGCGCCCCCATCCGAACGCTGACATCAGAAACGCTAACATCCCGAAGCCAACATCTGAGCGCCAACACCCGAGTTTGCCATCGTCCGAACGCTAGTATTCGAGCACCAACATCGACTAACGAACGAGACCCCCCCCCCCCCCCCCCCCCCGCTGTCCCATGGCGACGACGCTGTAAAACATGCCTTTTACTGCGTGAGCTAGACAACCATGGTACCGTTTTTTCTTTTTTTTTTCTTTTGGCGGCCACCGCCGCTGGCAGTTGAGTTGGATCACTTGGTGCAGAGCGGAGAACCTTAACTCTGCACAAGAGGAATGCTCTTTCTACGTAACGTGTATATGGTAAGGCACCCATGAGGGAGATACATTGTGTACCCCTTGCTGTCTCTGGAAGTGGTCACACCAGGACGTGAATCAATTCGTTCGAAGCTTTCATCCATTGCAAGTCCGCCTCACAAGAGCTTCTTAGTAGGATGCGGCTCACCCTTCATGCGACTCGTCGACCACCTCACGGCGCTTCGCGCTTGGTGCAAGCAAACACTGTCTGGTCGGTTAAAACCGGACGTGCTTCGCCTCGGCATTGTAGAGATGCGAGGGTCTATGGTCATACGACTATGACCATGTATGATATCGAATACAACCCCGCCCCCCCCCCCCTCCCCATGCTCGGCGTGAACAAAAGGCAGTTGCTAGTTCTGGGAACCCCGCTCAGGCGTCGGTTTGCGCTGGGGCAGTGCTTACCCCGGGGAGATATGTTGTCATCCCCACCTGCACTGGATGCATCACTCAAGAAAAGCGCGATGGGGCATGTTCGCAGGGAGAGGGGATGGAAGCGACGCGTCCCCGCCGAACAATCACCGAGGAGGAGGAGAAAGGCGTCAGTAGGCGGCGGCAGGGGTCGCAGTTTCCACCCGATGTATTGTCGGCCTTGATGCTGATGTTCGCTGATCTGGACGTGGACTGTGATGGTGTGTTGAGCAGGGAAGAAGTGAGTGCCAACGCTGCGTGTGGTAGTGTGGTCGTGCACCTGTTTCCGTCTCCTTGTTTCGTTTTGTTTTTTGTTATTTTTCGTTCTTAACACATCCTCTGGCGGGTGGGGATAAAACAAAAAAGCTTTAACCTCCCCACAGTTTTCTTAGTTAAAATTTGTGTCGGGGGTCCGGGGTCATATAAACACCAGGAAATGGCGACTCCTACATACGTAAAACGTCTTTTTGTTCGTAAAAGCGGTCGACTCGAGTGACGACATCAGGGGTCGGCCATCGAGTAGGAGTGGTCTCTATCACCATCACGTAATAAGCCCATCTTGCGCCATGGGGTGAAACACGTTGTAGTTACTCTTTCCCGAAAAAGAAGAGGAAGAGTGAACTGGGAGCAGTTCTCAGTTCGGGGACTACACACCGTAAAACACCACAGGATAGCACACCCCCTGGGGTTAATTTCAAAGCCGATTTTGTTTCCAACGCATGCATTTTCAGGAGGGCGCACAACGCCAATGTTGGCTTCGGAAATACCTCGTCATATTCGAGAAATAGTTTTCCATATACGCGTATGTAGGTGTTTACACTGCCCTGTTCTCGAGGGAAACCATCTATGGTCTCAGTGACATTCGTCCGAGAAGATGCGTTGTCTACCTTGCGTATCATATGTACGGCAAATGGAAATTGTTGTTGCCCGTCTTTTATTCCTGCAATGATGGCTGCGTCGTATAGCATGCCCACTCCCATGTATACCAAGTCTAATAAAAAAATAGAAACATCTTTCGATGCCCATAGTAAGTACAGAAGGAGACCTTATATTTCCGACCAGGCTAATACATGATGAATGGCGTGACTTGCTTGGAGTTAGATTTACTTAATTACGTTAGGGTCAGATGTAATGAATCCGTACTCTACGTATTTCAAGACATTCATCAGCTTCCGCCTCTGAGGCACCCGATATATTCAACCTAACCAGTGTGCCACTTCCCCGTTAATTTCGCCTTCAGCTGGACGCGTTCTTGCGAACAAGCGAAGGCCTCCCGCTCCAAGACGACGTGCACGCGTGGCTCGTGCGGGGCTTTTCCTCGTGCACCCGGCCACGGGACCCTTTCGGCGAATCGTGGAGTCAGCCATCGCCTGACGGGACAAACGCCTCGTCGGACCTGTGCTTGACGCGGCGCGGGTTCACTGACATGTACCGATACATGTGGCAGGCTGCAGGAAGGGATATCGAGGTACTGATCGTAAGGCAGGCGGCAAGAGTGTAGCACTCTGCTCCCGAGTGTCAGGACCGTTCTTACGTGAATGCTTTATAAAAAAGGTCCTTGCCTTTAGAGGCGAAGTGGTAAGATCAGAGCTATTCTACGGTAGGGTGGGGCAGGGGGCGGTGAGGGTTAGGCACCCCGATTTTCGCTCCCGGGTTGTGGCCCTCTTTTGGAACTCCAGACGTAAAAAAATACCCCGATAAAAGTGACGATGGCAGCAAAACGGCCACCGCTAGCGTCACGGGGAGATGATTCCCACATATTAGTGTCCGAGTTACAAATGCAAGGAGTCGTGCAGCCCGGGCGTAACACGACTTGGTCGAGCCGTACTGCTGGGGCGCCCGCGCTGCTGGTAGGGCGGTTCAATGGTTGATGACACTAAATGTTGCCAACCATTGTTTTGATCGCTACTTCAACACTCGACAGGGGTACGCCACTATGATAACGGGAACGATCATGAGCCGCCGAATTTAAAATACCTTGAAAGCGCCCCTCCCTGTCTGCACTGACATGACTATTTCTCCCACTTCTCCCTCAGAATTGACACTGCCTCCCCCTCTCATCGTGTAGACTACCGCGAATGTCTCTGCAATTTCGGTATGGCTCTACGCTCTGAGTGCCTCTTGCGCAGAGACGAAGAGAAGGTTCAGGGCCTATACAGGCGTACAAACTCCGCGCTTGTCCTATCAATAGATTCCCCGCCGATTTGGCCTTTCCTCTACAGCAATTTTCTGCCGTGTTGACATTCCCTCTAATTTTTCTGCAGCTTTGATATTTCCTCTACAACTACGTAGTAGTTTTCTTGCCGACTAGGCATTCATTCTACTTTTTCTGTGGAGTTGTTATATTTCCTCCCTCCAATCGTATAACCCGCTTGCCTATATCCGCGATTCTTCGCGTTGGCCTTCAATCCCTGCAGAGCCACACACGACTTTTGGGCGCAACATCCCTGGTTTTTGTGCGGGACAATTTATTTTTCGAAGTAGTAAATGGATTAAGTGCCTGTCATGCTGAGGCGGTGAGGCGAGTTTTTTGTTCAATTTTATTTTTTTGATCCTCCGGCGGGTTGGTGAAGGTTTCGGCCACCTCTGTAAGGTCTTCGTTTTTCGGGGACAGAGTACTCGGAATTCGAGTGGTTTGCCCCCAAAGCGGGGCTGCGGCCCTATAAGGGTCAAGCTGCTTCCATTGCTTTTTACCCGTATGATTCGGGTTCACAGATTCCCCACAACAAGTAGAAAATCTGCGCCTATCTCACACTCATTAATACTGCAGTCCGACTGCGGCGGCACTGCTGTCTGGAAGCCCTCACGTATCTCGAATCCTTGCACACCGGCGGTGGCGCAGTTATCATTCTGAAACGATCGTCTTACAACCCGGCGAGAAACTTGAGGCGCAGTGAGGGAGGCAACGAAGAGCTACAGCGGTAGACACGATGACAGCGGCGATGTACGTCGTGGTCTGACGCACCCGAAATATGGGGTCGTACAAAGCGGTGAGGGGGCAAGCTATGCGCGAGTGGAACGACCTTCCGCGAAAGCACGAGGATGTGAACAAGAAAAGTTCCTTCTTTTTTGTTGGGCGGCGACATGGCAACTTTCGCTGCAACTTCGGTCGCGAGCAGCCACATTTTGTCGTTTCCGGCCGATGTTCTTTCCAACCGCAGCCATCTAATTACCACCGAGGGTTTGATGGGCTCATGGATACCTCCTCCTCCCCCTTAAAGCAGTAGGCGGTTTTATCTCCTTCGTTGACGCTGGAGTGTCGATGCCTGGCGCTTGGGACCACCCTGGCATATCCTCGCAGGTTTACCACTGATACGCAGGCATGCAGGCTGTTATTACCCAAACTGTATATAGCATGTAACCGAAATGTCGGGGTGACACGAGACGTCACGTCACGCGCGGAGCATATACTCCGTCGTAGCGGCCACGTGTACAGTATGCCTCGTACAGGTGAGGGGGGAGTTTGGACGTCGTCCCAATTGTGAATTTATGTTTTGCTCGCTGTGAATTGGGAATAACGGGCATCCTCCCAAAGGAAGAGAGGCAACTTTTACCGCTAGACTTCTGGCGGCCGCGGAGCCAATTTCCACTGGGGTGCTGCATTCGTGGATGGGTGGAGGTTGGCAAATAGGCGAGCGGACGTAGTACAAACTGCACCTACTTGCCACGACACAGGTGAATGGTTCATGCCAGCTTGTTTCTTTCAAACCCGCTAACACTGCCTATATTACGGTCAGCGATTGACAACGTTTCATCTAAATACGTGGCAATCGCCTGACGCTATCTATGCCGTTCGTTGTTGGTCAATCTTTTTTTTTTTCGCGCTTACCTGGTATGTTTTTCGTCCGTTTTTTCTCCCAATTTCCTGCCTCCGGGTTTTCAGGTGGTGATGCGGGACCTGCGCTTTGCGGGGTACGCAGGCAGCAGCCAATCGCCCTCCTCCGACGCAGCCGAACACTTTCGCGCCGTCATCACGGTGCATTCTGATACTCGCGGCTTCGATTTTGTCGCACAGGTGACGCTGGGAGGGTCGCGACCGAGCATACCTGGTGCCTGCTTTAGATTCATGCAGCGACAGGGTCGAGGCTCCTCACTTGAGGATGTTTGCACCCCCTGCACAATCGACATACACCTGAAACCCCGGGAACGTACCCAAAATGTCCCCTGTAGACCACTTCCGTTACACCATCCGCACGGCCCATACGGCGCATCTATGATACCCCCCGGGGGGATGTAGCCAGGTTGTCCCCTGATGGCCACAGAGCTCCATAAGGTTCACCCGCAACCCGACCTTGAGAAAGCATGAAAGTGCAAACCCGATGGCCTACAGTAGGTACCCAACGCATGCCTCATAGGGTCTGTCTTAGCGGGAAAAAAACTACCCCTGATAGAAAACCCCTTCATACCGGAAGCAGCGCACGCCATCTATATCCCCGCTTTTTTGGGTGCGCCCGCGGTAGATGCCGACGGGCGTCCGGATTCACCGCCGTATCTGACAAAACATACCCCTCGTTCCGCTCACCTTCGATAGTACAGTACGTGTCCCTTCGAGTTTATAGCGCAGGCAGTGAGTGTATTCGATGACCTTCTTTCCGGTGATCGATCCTTTCTATCAACCTTTTTGGGACTGCAGTCCCGTTTTGGGGACAAAATGTTCGGAATTGGAGTGGTTCATCCCCGAAACGGGGCTGCCGTTCTTATTTACGGGGACCATAGTAAATAGTACCGTACCAAAGATTGTTGGTAAAATAGCGACATATATAGGTTCTTGTGTGTGCAGTAGGTCCTAGGTATTTAATATGGCCCCCCGTAATAATAGTGCAGCACAATGGTTGAAGGTATTCTACGACAGGGGTACGAGCACTTTTTTGGACAAACTAGTTTTGACTGATGGAGGGTGGGCGCCTTACCTGAGGAGGTACCCGGTGTTATCGTCGGAATCCCATTTTGTTTTTTCCAACACTTTTCGTTGTTAAATATACGTAGGCCTTGGGATTTTTTCAATTGCGTTAAATCAGATCTTGGTGCTGACAACGATAACAGCACGTACAGCGTTAATGGTACACATAGCACAAATAGCACCAACAGTGCTGTTAGTAGTAATAGTGCCAATAGCACTAATAGTACTGCTAGTAGTAATAGCACTTAGTACTATTAATAGTACTTCTGTACGGGGCCCATGAAAATTAAGTGTTGCCCCCACAAGGCAAGCCCGCGTCGTTGATACTGCACGTACATGTTGCCCAACATTACGCGCCTGGCGGAATGCCTTACTGATTTTTTCCGCCGCCTCCAACGGTATGTCAGATATTACGCTTTAACAAATCATCTACATGTAATATGTTAAAACGATCATTGGTTGATTTTGCACCGCCTTTGGATCAGGTTGATTTCGCACCGCATACTTTGTGTAGCGCGTACTTCTAGATATGTACAAGGACAGGTCTTCTCCGGGATATCGACCTCAATTTTTTTTTCGTACACCTCACAAGCGGTTCTTAGTAGGATGCCGCTCACCCTTCGTGCGACCCCACGGCGCTCCACGCTTGGTGCAAGCAATGCCTACCTGGTCGGTGGAAACCCAATGTGCTCCGACCCGGCATTGTACGGTTACGAGGGTCGATGATCACACGACTACGGCCATGCATGGCATGAACACCCCCCCCCCCTCCTGCTCCAAACGTCCCTGCCCTTCTGCCCTAGCCACCTGACCCGGACCTGCTGGAGTTAGCTCTCACCCTTCCCGTCAAGCGCTGGGGTTCGATCCAATCTGGACCTCAAACAGGGGGGAAGTTGGCAGGAGGCGATAGCGGGCACTGCGATGTCGTCGAAGGAATCTCTGCCAGCAACAAGTGCGGCACAGCCAACAATGCCAAGAACAGTGGCGCTACTGGCGAGGGCGACGGTGATGGTAGCTCCCGATCGGAGCACGACGTGGCGCTGCCGTTGTTGAAGGACAAGCGGAGGGACGCTGGGGCGGAGGCCGAGGGGGCACCGGTAAGCCCCGCGGAAGACATAAACTCCGCCTCCAAGGGCCGCGTCAGCGGTGGTGGTGGCCGTCTGGCACCCAACACGGTCGACAGCGGCAAAGGCGTCAATGCTGCAACGGGGAAGGCTTGTCTCCACGTGAGACCGGGTCCGAGGGGAGGCGAGAAAGCCGTCACGTTCGTGGTGGAGAGCCTTGTTCCCACTCGAGGGTTCGCGATCAAGGCGGTTCTGGATTGTGCGGGGAGCGTCAATGCTTCCGCCCTGCCGGGGTCGAAAGGACTGTCTCGAGAGGTGTGTACGGTTTGGGCGACATAAGTAAAATGGACAAAACATGTGAACGGAGTGTATGTAGGACCGGTTCTCATGCGCTGTGGTCGGCAGGGGACATCCGGGGTACATCCCCGGGTTTCTCAGGTGGACACGGATCTTGAGGGGTATGACGGATACCGAGGGTCTGGTGTGTGCGATGACTGATTCGTATACCGCTTTGATGTACGAAGTATCCTCCTCCGGTATGCGGATCACCTTTCTTACAATAGCATCACAGCAACAATGCACGTTTGTCTGCCTCTCAACCCTTAAAGTCCTGTACTGTCCCTCAAACATACATCTGACTCTGACTCTAACTGGCTTGTCCCCGAACCGGGAGTGCCGACCCAGAGGGGTTAAACGCCTCTCACACCCTGTCATGGTCGAGAGCGCTTGCTGTGCTGCTGCGGGTCTACATGCTGCGTTGTAACGGGTGCGTGGTAACCCTCTCCTAGCTTGGTAGCATTTGTTTGCTTGCTTGTTGATGTCGCTGACATAGCGATTTCTCGGCGCCCCCGCCGATCACATTCTTGCCTGTACATAGGCCACATGCCAACCCCAATCTCCAACGCATGGATGGCCCCACAACGAAAGAAAAACTTGCATATACGTTTCCCCCCATCGCATGTAACCTTTTCCTTCCTCTTGCACACAAACATATGAACCATACCTAGTACAGACTAGATACACTTGACAGAGTACTTGTCTTTTGGCATGAACGTTTTTTCTGCACACGTGAAATTTTGGCGTGATGTTCGGCGTTCGGCTGCAGGTGCTGCTGCTCCCGGGAGAGGTGAAGATGATCCAGCATCTCATGCCTACCGACCCCTGTAAGCCTTGGTCGTGGAACCAATCTTCCCTGAAGATAGAGGCTACGTAGCGCTGGTGGCGGTGGGTTTGCCTAGGGAGCCGAAAATCAAGGGCGAGCGGCGCTGACAGTTAAAAATTGCTTTATTTTTCTCCTCTTCTTCGCGATGTGCCACGGGGTAAAGGAGCGTTTAATATCGAGTCCGTAGTCCAATAGTCTCGCGTTGCATAGGAGCAACGAAAATGCGCAGCAAGTTATCGCCGAAGCAGTCTGTCTACAGTCGGCTGCCATCGTCGCGTATAACAGGCAGTGGCGCTGAGTTCTTCCAGCAGGCGCTGCTCGGCAAAGGAGAGAGGTGGTGTAGGCGTGTCATAGAGGAAGTGGGAAAGTAGCGGGGTTTCAGACTGGCCCTCTGTCTATCGTGTTAGATGTATTGCAGCACTAGCAATAGCTCGTTGCTCCTCCGGCTCCTCCGTACTTTCCGCTCTCCAACGTTCTCCGCCGCTCTCCGGTGCAGTTTGATAGTTTCATTAGCTTGGTGTGGGTACTGGGTAGGTCGGACCGGGGTTCGATCTTGACACGGCGCGAACGACTTGAGTTCGGAGAAAAGGCAAGGTGTTGCACTACCCCCTGTAAACTGCTCTTGAGTGGCACCCCAACGAAGCGTTGAGTCTAATTATACTCATGTGCACACCGAAAGCCCGAAGCGAAACATGCTTGTGATTGCGCGCACTCGTGCCGAGTCCTGCATGCGTGGAATAAGCCAAAATTCCTCTCACGCTACCCTGGTACGTATTAATATATACCCCTGGTATAGCGGCAGTATCCATACATACATATGAGACGCGGGTTTCAACATAAGGGGGCAGATGTGCCGGCCGCAACACGATCCAACCAAAAAACGACACAAAAGCGTACTTACATCCTTGATGTTGTGATTATCTCTTCATGGTCACAAGGCGTTCTTCTCTAAGTATGTCATTACCTGGGTTATATCGTAGCTGCACTGCGGAGAGAGCTACATGCTGCAGCGCGTGCGCCGTCAGCAACGGCATGAGCGTCTCGGAATATTCAGAGCGCCCGCGCACTTCTTCTAGGAACTTCAGTCGCGGGGAATTGAGGCTCGTTTTCTCGCCATAAGCAATAACTTTAACCTAAGAAACGGGGCTAAGGGTGGGATGCCGTACTAAACCCCATGTAGTAGCCAACGCTAGCCTGTGCCAAATGGTGGCAGCACAATAATAAGGGAGTGAGTGCGCCCCGACGCTAAATTGACGTTCGTTACAAGCAGGGCGCCTTCTATCCGTCCGTAGCTTTCGTTGCGGGCTAAGGATTTTTCCGCGCCTGGTGCGCTTTACCGACCTGCCGTCGAAACAACCTCATCGCTACGCACAGACTCGTTTTATTAGAGATACACCCTAACCACCGCGCTATAAGTCGGCGCTGACTGTTAGCGTAGTGATTAAGGTGTATCTCTACTAAAAACACAATTCGGGGTGTGACCTACCTGGTACAGATCATGCCTACTTTTTTTTTTTTCTTTTTTTTTTCTCATCCCATTCATTATCTTCGCACATCTTCTTCTCTCTCTCCTTCCAACTCGTAACTCAGATCCGGGGTCACATAGCAGGCTCTTCTCCCCCCTTCCCGCTACGGTACGTGCCTTCATTTTTATCGCGAGAAGATTTTAGCCCTTTCTTCCCTCGTCGACTCGCATCGAATTGTGCCTACCCACGCTGCAAGGCGCTCTCAACAATTGAATCCTTTTGATTTTTATCTTTGCAAATAAAGTCAAATGTCCGACCCACCTGGGGCTCGAACCCAGGACCCAAACACAAGTAGAATTCGAGGTTAACCACTTGAACCACCGGGGCGACCGGCCGGCTTCGGCGAGTATCGTTGAGCGCTCAGCACGATGGACTAATGGCGGCCGGCCCCTCACGCAGAAAAAGCTGCCGTGGCAATCGAGGTGGAAGCAGTGGGTTCCTCCACCCGCGGATGTAGATTTTTACGGGTCGCTCAGGTTATCGATGCCCACACGCCGCGGTTCGGTTGGTCTGGTTCAAGTCGTTGCCCGATCGTGGTGGATGTTGGTGGCGCTGGGCGTAGCGACAAGGGACGGCGTTTTCAAGGCCTACCCGTGCCCCGAATTTCCGGTCTTCCTCATTGTTTCGGTTTCGAGTCTACTTCTGTGGAAGCTTCCACCAACTTCCATGAAAGTTCGTTGAATCTTCCATGGAAGTAAATCTATTTCCGTGGAAGTTGGTGGGAGCTTCCCTGGAGGAATCAATGGGAATTGGTAGAAGCTTCCATGGGCAGTAGCTCGAAAAACACACAATAATGTGGTGGGCACCGAACTCCCGCGGGGTCTCTGCCGCCAGCAGCTGCGTCGACGTTGATGGCGGATAAGGCGGTGACGGCGGCGGTTGTTGTGTTGGCGGCGGTGATGGCGGCGGAGGGTCATTGCATTGATGATCCAGTACATGGGTCGGCGTGTCTGGGAAAACTCGCAAACGGGCGAGGCCTTAGGAGGCGTCTCCCGAAAGCATGCACCTTTGGGGCGGAGATGTGGTGGTGATGTAGCGGCGGCGGCGGCTCGAACGCTAGGGACCACCTTCGGCACCAAAAAAAGTACCGTCTCTGAAGAGCACCCGAGTACAGAACAGCCACCAGTCGCAGTGATAGCGAGGGTGAAGGGTCCAGCAGGATGTCCCTCTGACAAACCAAAGCTTTTTCTCTTTTTTTATTATCCTCCGGCAGACGGGTACTTCCTCCGACACATAAGTAAAGTCGGTTAGGGGGCACAGTGTACACAATGCCGCGAGCATAGTTAAGTACTTTGCAAAGATACAGGCATAAATATGCTCGTTAACAAAAACAAAATCCGGGTTGCTATTATTGTTGAGAATATGTGGGTAAAAATACCCCTCCCTGTCTTGGCCAATAATTTTGATTTTTTTTTTGAGGATGTTTTAAGGTCTACAAAACGACTTCCGTATGGAGCATACCGGGTTATCGGCACGGCAGAGGGCCGGGAAGTTGGAAAGGGTGGTAAAATATGACGCTGGAGCCTTCAGCGGTGCGTGGAACTACCTAGCGTCCAGTGACAACGAGGACTACTTATTATTATTATTATTATTATTATTATTATTATTATTATTATTATTATTATTATTATTATTATTATTATTATTATTATTATTATTATTAATATTATTATTATTATTACTAGTAGTAGTAGTAGTAGTAGTAGTAGTAGTATTATTAGTAGTGGTATTATTACTATTATTACTATTACTACTATTATTATTATTACTATTATTATTATTATTATTATTATTATTGTTATTTTCCGGTGTTTTTTTTACCCCTGGATAAGGGGCGAAACACGGCCCTTTTTCGGTCTACTGTTTTTTTTTTCGGCCGCTGGTCCATGTAGGAGGCTGCGCAAAAAAGAAAAAAACGGGATTTCAACTCAAAACTTGACGAAGATTTCAGAAATATCATCGCCAAAGGCATCAGACACGGTTAAGGGCCGGTGTGAACATATCCGACAGTACTACTTCTGTGTCGGAGGAAGTACTTCGTATAAACAAATCAAATCTAATTAATCTCACGACATTTACTTCTACGTGCAAAAATATTTGCCGCTGTGTGTCAAATTTGACCGCGTTACTTCCAACGCCACCCACTTGGGGATGATAGTGAGCACGCCATCAAAGAGGGAGTGGGAGAGTCGTGCCGGTTGCAGCGAGCGACTGCGGCGAACACAGCAATCCTGGCGACGGCTCTTGCGATGGAAGAGGCGCGGTGGCGGTGGGTGTGGGTGCTTTGGGTGAATAGACGGGTTTGGATTTTCGCTTCACAGCGTTCCAGCATGGCATGGGCCGGTGGTAAGCAAACACAACCTGAAGCTTGAGCGAGCATCGGGACGTCGGTGGTGTGGGTATACACGTCTACCGGCCCCGCTAGCGGTCTTACCGCTATAAATAGAACAGCGGTTCGGAACGCCAGTGGGTTTGTGGGCGGATTAGTTCGACATAAAAATGAGATATGACACGTGCCAAACCAGCCTCACACGCCGAAGAACCCGGTAATCGCACGCAACACGCCGGTGAAGCCCCCGCAATTGTACGCAGGAGAAGTTGCAGTCGCGGTGGTGGGGGCTTGGCACCATTGTTTTCGTGGATCGCAACGACCACGACAGGCAATTAGGAGAGCATGTCATGTAGGAAGAACGCAACGAGCAAAGCCTCTTCTCACGTATCTGTGTGGCTTGTGTTTGGGACCAGACTTTTGCGAGGAGTTGAGTTTTCCTTGAGAGGGGAGTCAAAGTATCGAGTGGTAACTGAGAATATCGCCGCAGTGATGTGTCGTGTGAGGATTACTTTTGGTAGAGCGAATGGTTGTTATGAAGGTGGAGCGAGAGGCGCAACGTCACATTATTTGTCTCGTGTTACATTTCGGATGGAATGCCATCGATGGGCCTATATAGATCACGTGGAACTTGCCGATCCACATCACAAAGACACCGCCGCGTGTAACGAACGACAGGAGGAGAAGACGTAAATCCCGAGCGACGAAATGGACGCCGGCAGTCAGCAGTCAGCAGGAAGGATGCAAAAAATATACTGGTACGAAGTATCACAGCACGCTGCTTGACAAGAAGACTTCACGGAATTCTCCAGCTCGCATCTGAGGTGTTCTCTGTCGTGTTGATCTTTGCAAAACGCAGCTTGCAAAGTTGGGTGTCAAACACTCGCTCGCTTACTTGACAATCGGTTGAATCCACAACTGACGCGCAAAAATATACCAGGGTATATAATTAAAGAAAAAAAAAATGCAAGAATGTTTTTTCAAAAACGAAAATACGTTCTTTTTTCTGAGTTTCCGTTTTTCTCAAAACACGGAAAAAACGGCGTCACCTGCACATATATAAATCATAAAAACCCACGTCTGGTACTTGCTGTATACTACGTAAAGCTCCATTAATAACTCTACGAGAATCGACCGTACGCCGACACATAAAAAAGTAAGAAACAGTGATGGATGGATGGATGCACGACGAGAGATTGGGCTGCAGGTTACAAAGCGTGCTGTCGGTAAAAAATTACCCGAAGCCCAAAAAGACGCTATTATCGCGGGTCTCGAATATGTCAACGAAATAACCCTAAACCACGCGATTCACAGCGGAGCAGCGAAAAACAAAACATCACATCTGCACAGAGAGCAAAGTCTCGAAAGAAGTTACAAAAAAAAAACTCTCGAAACGAACCCCCCCCCCCCCATACATCCCAACCTAATACGACGGAAACAACGGAAACAACAACCCCGTCTACCCCAGCAGAGAAACAGCAGGCCAATCCCTCTTTTCCTCTTCAAGCAAAAACCTGACACCCCCACGCCCCCACTTCGCAAATTTCCTCCAACAGTTTACCGCCCGTTACACGCCCAGCTAGTAGTGCGTGAACGCCTCAGCAGTTTTCCACTGGGACGCCCCCAAAAAACACAACACACACGCAGGAGCTGGATAGGATTAATGCGAAACGCCTGCCATGGGGGCCCACGGGACGGCGGGCCAGAAAAAGAAAAGAAAAAAAGACTCTCCTCTTTAAAATTGATTGTCTGTCGTCAGTTAATTTCTCTTGACGTGCGTACAGCAAGCAATTTTTCGTAATAACTGCAAACCGAAAACCCGAACATCACGGCGACCGCCGTCCATTCGCGCGTGGCAAGATGTTGCCGTTAATTCCCTCCGTCCAACCAAACATCGACCCTCCCCCCAACCGACCAGTCCGACAAACAAAAGTGCCGTAGATGAAATCATCACGGAACATGCCGGATGTGTGGGGGGTTGGGGGGGGGGTACTCATTCTTTGTTTCTTACCTCAACTTATTTGACCATTAAACAAGCATCCCTTCCGAGACCGGAGGACGGGAGGGGGGGGGGGGCAAAGCAATTATTTCCTGGTCGTCCTGGTTTAACACTAGCACCATACTTCGTATTTTTATAAATATCTCTCTCTCTCTCTCCTCCCTCTTTTTAAACACAACACGAAACGCAACACGTACGTACATGCGTGCTGTGAGGAGGCGGCCGTACCGCTAAAAGCTACGCAAGAAGTGGACGACGTAGGTACGAAATTAAGGTAACGACCGACCGGTAACCACCCACCCCAGGGCAAACGCTACGACTTATCGCCAATATTATTCGACCAAGGGGAAGGGTGGGCGCCGAACCAGCGAACACGGAAAAGTGGGAAGCAAACGGGGGGGGGGGGAAGGGGGGGTACTCAGTTGTTGTTGATCACTCTTTGTGATTCGAACATTGACTACGCATCGGGAGAGGGGGGGGGAGGGGGTGTTACTGCTAAAAACAGATAAAAGCGTAAAAAGTGAAAATCTAATTCAAGAATGTAAGCATCGAAACTCTAGATGTAACAAAGAAGCAAGTTCGGACGAGAAAAAAGGGTAGCACGTATGTCGGGGGCATTACGTACGTAATATTGCGGGGACACCGAAATACCAAAACAGGCTACGAGCAAGAAAACACACACCGTCTTTGCGCTAACCCCCCGTGCCTTTTCAGCTGGCATTCTTAAAACCACCCGTTTCGCTTTGACCAATCAGCTGGCATTCTTGAAACCACCCGTCTCGCTTTGGACCAATCACCCCTCTTTCTCTCGTTCTTCTCTTTCTTGGCGTAGTCGTAGCCTGGCCTACACAAACTCAGCAATCTACCCATCGATCTCGTTCGCTTGCCGCTATTATTTTGTGGCATGAAAATAACGGCACGCGTGATTGCGCATACACACGCAAAACACAAACATAAACGTGCGAGAGTCCAAGAAATGTGGTGTCGACCTGGACTGTTTCACTGGGCAGCAGACCCCAACCCCCCTGCCGAAACGCACCTACCCAATACAAAACCCCATCAACTTGGCCGATAAAACCGTGCCAACGCGCGTTGCAAACCGCAGAAAGCTTGCCGATTAGTTACCTGCGACCGCTACTCCGAACGAGACCACCGAAACCACGAAAATAAATGAAATAATGCCACGAAATATCCTAAAAAAACCCGGCTAATACCATGAAACGATGTCGTTGTCTGCAATTACTTGGAGATAAGTGTGGGAACGCCACCGTAGCATACACATACCCTTCCGACCACGCGTCATAGCACCGTCTCACTACTGCCTTCCTCGATGCTTAGCACAGCGTTCGGCCACGGCGCCCAGCTCCAAACGCCTCCCTATTCACATCGTAACCCGCAATCTCTCGCGATGGTTAGAAAAGCGTCAAGCCGCGGCGAACATACCAACGCGTCGCTCAAAAATCTTCCCTATTCGCATCGAAACCCGCACGCACGATGCTTCGAAAGTCGTCAAAAGCCCCGGTGCACAACGAAACGCGCTGGGGGAAAAGCTTCCCTATTCGCATTGAAACCCCTACTCACAGCGTCTTTTCTCCCCTCCTCCTCCTCATCCTCCCATTAACAGCACGACCGCAAATTGGCAAATACCAGGATCGCAAAGAAGGAAATAACAACAATGGCAAAAAAAAAAAAAACGCAGGGAAAATCCACCACGCCTTTACCTTCGTGTCGGCCTCACGCTCAGCCCCTCCCTCTCCCCGCCTCCCAAGCTTTAGGAGGTCTCCATCAGGTCCACAACACATGTAAATCCCCCCCTCGCCCCTCGAGTCTCCCTCTACCATCATTATATCATTACATCCCAGATGTATACTAACACGCAAAACACATTTCGCATCGCCAAATCTCTGAAAACCAAACGAGGAACAGCTGCAGCGAACGTACCGGCCCTAGAGACAGTTCCGGACTCTTTCCGAAATCCATCTCCGACCTCGGCCTTCCCTACACTATATACCCCCCAACCCCCCTCGCCAAAGCCGCTATACAACCATGGTACGTCCTTTCCCCCCAGGAAAACAAAGGTCAAGACTGGAATGCGTCCTGTCAATACCGGGAAAGCTCCTTACCCCCCCCCCTACCCTGCCCTACTCTACCCCAGCAGCGCGACCAAACCTCTTACTCTCCGCCCATCCATTCTACCCTAAACCAAAGTAACCCCATCCGGCGTGCGATGAGTTTCTAAACCAAGCACACGTCACCGCCCTCCCCCCCCATTCTCCTCCTTTCTCCTGCGCCCGAAAAAGAAACCGACGGATGAACAGCGGAAAGACCGACGGATAAACAGGCCCACCTACGACACTGATACGAGAGCCTCCCTGTCACACACACCCCCGCCTCTTCCCCCCACCTATCTCTTGCGGTAAAAGAACGGGCAGGCTAAAATACTCCAAGGAAACTCCGCGAGCTATACGAGACGTAGAAAAAGCCTCCGTCCCGCCTCCTGTATTCCGTCTCACCCCATCCCATCCCATCCCATCCCATCCCATCTCATGCCATTCCATCCCATCCCATTCCATCCCATCCCCTCCGGTCTCGTCCCGTCTCGGCCGGTCTTGTCCCGTCCCGGCTCGTCCCGTATCATCGCGCATATTGTCTACGCGCCTTGGCCTATGGAGCCAACCCCGGACAGCGTTGAGTCCGGGGACGTCGGGGTTTCCTCCCGGACCTCTTGCGCCTTTTCGGTCGACATCGGACTAAGGTTTACGCCGCCATTACCGTTTCCGCTGTCATTACCGCCGACGTTACCGCTATCGCTTCCGTAGCTGTTACCGCTGAGGTTCCCGTTACCGCTGCCGACATCGCTCCCGTAGATGTTACCGCCGAGGTTACCGTTACCGCTGCCGATACCATTACTGCTACCATTGCCGCTGCTGTTCCTGCCGCCCCCGCCACTCCTCCCCTCAGGGCGAGACGCCTTGCTTCCGCGGCTCGCCACAAGAGCGACTCCACCCCCACCACCCTCCACCTTCACTCCACGCCTGCCGCCTTCTCCTAACAGGGGACCGTCGTAGAAGTCCCCCGGTGGGTCGGTGCAGGCGTTTCTGCGGACGGCGTCGCTGAGCGCTGACAGACACTTGAGGACCGCTGGCGAGCAAGGGCCCGAGGACGGGGTCGTCACGAGGTCTTTTGGGTGAAACAGAGATTTTTCCGGTACCTTTTGTCAAGGGGCGATGGGGGAGGTTTGGGGAGGGAAGGTGGGAGGGAGGGAGGGAAGGAGGGAGGGAGGGAGGAAAGGTGAGGAGGGGAGGGACGGTTGGCGGGGGGGGGCGGGGGGGGGGGAAGACCAGGTTGTCAGCTCTCTCACAAACTTATGTTGACCCCGCGGTAGAGCTACGAAGCGAAAGCGTCCGCTACAAAGCTACGGAGCCAAAGCGTCGGTTACGAAGCCTAATCCAAAATTTAAGCGGTGCGCACGACAGGCTGGCAGAAGCGCCGAATGGCAAGACTGGAATACAAAACACGGACAACAGGGTTTGGGCACATCATCGGAACACAGGGGACGGGAATTTCACTATTCACGGCTCGCATCAGCTTTACAGCAGCAGCAGCAGCAGCAGCAGCACACGCCGAACGGCGGGGATGCACTCGCAGCGTCACGAAAATAGAAAAAAAAAGGCGGAATGGACGGATTGATGGAACGATGAGAGGATAGAAGGGCGCTATCAATAGTCGGAAAACTCATCTTACTCCGTTGCATTGGAGGGCAACCTGCGCGGGGTCCGGCCCCTGGCCTCGCGCTCTGAAAAAAGAAAACCAATTACGTACACAGTCAATAAGAGCAGCGAGCAATAACAACAACACCTCCACCCAGGGGTGCACGACAAAAACAAAAAAAAACGCCACCACACTCCTCAAAAGGTGAAAATGGTTGAAAATGAAAAACGAATCAGTGGGGTGGGAAGTCTGGACGAAATTAGGAAAAACGAGTACCACGTGCATGTTAAGAGATTGTTCAACTCGGCTTTAGCATGTACCCCCCCACACCCAAGGATGCCCCGTCTCGGGATTGTAGGAATGCCAGGGTCTATGGTAATACGATGCCAGGGCCATGCACGATATCGAGTAGCGCCCCCCCCCACCCCGCCCCGCTGCCAAGGTCAATGGTCAAATTACCAAGGCAAGGAACGAACGGATACCCCCCCCCCCCCCCCCGCTGTCTGGGTCTCGAAAATGGGTAGTGGGGTGTACGATTTGTTTATTTAATAGCTACCCCTACCTTACCGGCCTCCTTATCAACCAAACCCGGCCAACGGACGTCAGAGACATCAACACCCCGTCAACAGCTTTTCCAGTCCCTCCATCAAAATCCAGTACGCCCGTCAGGAGCACACCCTCCCACTCACCCCGATCGCCCTGGCGGCCGCTAAAAAGGCGTGCACGTTGACCAGCTGAAGCATCGGCACCGTTGCCTCCAGCCCCTGAAATGCATAAAAAAAACAATCACATCGGACAATGGGGGGGGGCGGGGGGGGGGGGGGGGGGTTGTACTCGGTGTTATGCATGGCCGTAGTCGTATGACCATATACCCTCGCATCTCTACAATGCCGGGATGGAGCATGTCGGGTTTTCACCGACCCAGGCAGACATTGCTCGCACCGATCGCGAAGCGCCGTGAGGTGTCGGGCGAGTCGCATGAAGGGTGAGTTGTATCCTCCTAAGAGCCGCATGTGAGGCGGACTTGCATGTGGATGACAGCTTCGATGAGTCAACTCAATTTCCAATGTGGCCGCTTCCGGAGTCAGCATGGAGCATGTCGGGTTTTCACCGACCCAGGCAGACATTGCTCGCACCGATCGCGAAGCGCCGTGAGGTGTCGGGCGAGTCGCATGAAGGGTGAGTTGTATCCTCCTAAGAGCCGCATGTGAGGCGGACTTGCATGTGGATGACAGCTTCGATGAGTCAACTCAATTTCCAATGTGGCCGCTTCCGGAGTCAGCACTAAGAGCACTACGTGACTTGCCTAACTTGTTCCCATACACACTACGTGATACGATAATTCCCATTGAGCGAAGGCTTCCCCCCGCACAGATTGTTCTAACTCGACCATCACCAGTTGTAACCGACCGCCAAAAAAAAACAAAACAGTACCCTGGTTGTCTGGCTCAAGCGGTGAGCGGCATGTTTTACAGCGTCGTTGCCAACCGACGCCAGCCCAACCTATACATAATACATAGGGAGGGGCGGGGTAGAAATCCAAACATGAACGACCATGGGAGTTTTATGACCAAAACAAAAATAGGAAAAAAGTAGATGACAAAATTAAGAAGAAACGTAAAAACAAAACCAGGCGCGGACCAGCCGGAGGCCCTGCCGTGTACGATTGTAATTTGCCGGAGGCGCCAACAGAGAGGCGGTAAACGAAGGGAAAAGGGGGATGTTGTATATCGGTTATACATACACCCAGGATGCGGCCGACCTTTTGTGTGTACTTCTGGGAAAAAGGGGTGATAGGCCTCTACGCCAGCTCATTCTACCCCGCACCATTGCATTCCAATCCACCTCCACACCACACGGTATTTTCTGAGATCACATTGGCCTTTATTACTTTTTTACTTGGCTGGAGCGCATCAACCACGGAAGTGGCTATTTGATCACACCGTGTGACGCGCTAGCGATGGCCCGTGTAACACGCTAGCGATGGCACACGCCCCCCTCGAAGGATTTTCGAACCTGATTTTCTTGGCATTGGGGAAAAGGTGCGAAGGGCGAGCGATGCTTCCTTGGAAATATCTCGTCGACAAATTTCCAAAGCCACCACATTCCCACAGAGCATGGCTTGGCAAAAATCGGCTCGGACGTTCGGACGTTCCTCCGATGAGCGCGTCCTCCTGATTACAGCATACGGCACTATTATATCATCATATCACATACACGAGGTATCCTCATACCAGTCACACACCGACAGGACGAAGTGACACCCGTTTCAACTCCACCAGTGCGTGATTGGCCAACGCACCAAAAACAAAACGAAGCAAATATATAGCAAGCCGAACCGTGTCTTAACTCACAAGCCGCGTGAACACCCTGCTGAATCACAAAGCACAATACATTCCACAACAAAACTTAGAACACATACGGAGAACACTTGCCCAGTTCCCTCGCCCCCGCTCCATGTGTGCGCTCCTGGGCAAAGAGCAACATACCCCCTACACACCTCCCACCCCGGCCACCCCCCCCCCCACCCCCGCAGCCACCCCCTCTACAAACCCCAGGCAGTGCTGCGACCCTCACCTCCTCCATTCCCGCAGTCCTCACGCCCCCCACAGCGTGCGCCAGCCTCACCAACACCCTCCCGTCCTTCAACCCCTCCGCTAATCCGACCACCCCTCCCCCTTCCCCCCCGTCCATCAGGGCAAGCGCCCGGGCCCCCAAAACAGCATTAATCCATTTCCGCACGGCCTCCTCCGTCGAAACCCCCCCCGCTACGCTCAACCGCTCGTTCACCCAGCGCCTAAGCCGCTTGCCCCCGCCGCTACCATCCTTCGAGGAGCGTCTACCCCCGGAGGAGGGACGGGTGCGTGTGCCGGTGTGGTCCATGGCGGTGGGTTGGTGGCCGCTGGCTGGGAGGGTAACGTTTCTCCTGTGGGTTCGGCGGCGCTCCGTACCGGCGACCTGGGAGGCGTTGCGGGGGGGGGGGAGGGGGGGGGGTTGCGGCGGGGTTAGTCAGTGGGTCGGGGCGGTCAACTGAATGCCGAAAGAAAGAGAGAGAGAGAGATACCACGGACTGCGCTGTATTGTGGCGATGAGTTAATGTCGGAAAAAACAAACAACAACAGTACAGACAGAGGGAGATACAAGAACGACAGAGCAGTACAGACAGAGGGAGATACAAGAACGACAGAGCCGCCGACCGCAATCAACCACCCGTCCAACAGCGACCACCACCACCACCACCACCACCACCACCAACGACTCAACGAGCCAGAACAGAAAAAAATCCCACGACTGCTGTCGTAACGCTCTACAACGTGAAGAAAAAAAAAAAAACGGTGCGCGCGGAAGAGACTCACGTTCACCATGGCCGGAGGGGACGACTTCGTCGAGCTCGTCGAGAAGAAAACCTTGGGGTTGGTGTTGGTAACGCTGACGCTACCGTGGGCGCTGCGGTTCCCGATTGCTATATCGCTGCCGCTACCGTTGTCTCCGTCTAAGGAGGCCAGCAGCGACGCCCGGCTGCGGAAGTTGTAGTCCGACCCGACCCGCGCGACCGCCGGCGACTCGAGGCACGCACCGATTGTGGCATACCGGTGCCTGCGCGAACGGATAGGCGGGGGCGGACGAGGCCAACGACACCAACAACAAGTGAGAGCAAAAAACAAGGGAGAACAAAGAAACTATCAAAATAAGAGGGGACCAAAACAGGAAAAAACGTCAACAAGCTTTCCCCCCCCCCCCTCAGTATGCCAACCCTAAGTAGGGAGGGGGGGGGGTCAACAAGCAGTTTTCCCCCCCCTCAGTATGCCAACCGTAGGTAGGGGGGGGGGGGTGGGGGGGGGCAAGGGGTAACCAAAAAGAGAATGAGAAATAAAAGGCGAAGAAAAAACAAAGGAATTGAAGAACAAAAACCAGACCAAAGGAGGGGAAGAAAACATGCGACGAAGGCGTTTTTCCTGCCCGTTGTGGAGGAATGTGTAAACGCGCAAACGTCCTGCGCGACAAAAAAAACAAAACCAGCCTACGATCACTCACTCACGCACAGCTCACAAAAATAAAAAAAAATACCGAGCGGAAGCGAAAGAAAAACAATTACCTCCCCGGCCAGCGCAAGCGCCAATAGCGACTGGTTGGGGCCTGCCCCCACTCCTCCGCGTCTTTGTCCAGGAAAACCTCCCCGGTCGAATGCGGCTGCGCGCTCGAAAGTGCTGCCTGAGACGGCGACACCCGATCCCCATCCCCGCCACCACCGCCGCCTCCGCCGCCCCAGCCACCCCCCCAGCCGTCCTCCTCATCGCGATCAGGTCGACACGGTCCACACGCTCCGTACCGAAACCCGCTTCCACCGCCGCCGCCGCCGCCGCCGCCACCGCCGCCACCGCCGCCCAAGCGTCGCCGGAAGCCGGTACCGCCAACGTCCTCGCTTTGCATGCGAGCGTGCGCCCAGGAACCCCGGCGGTGGTAGTACACTCCATCATCTTTTGACACAGGGTCTTCGTCGGCGAAGACAGAACTGCTAGCCTCTGCCGCAGACACGCTGCGGCGAAACGCGAAAGCTCGGATCCGCCTCCTCTCGGCCGCCGCCGCCGCCGCGGACGCCGCCGCCGCCACCGCCACTGCCGCCGCCGCCGCAGCTTCCACTCCCGCCACCGCCGCCGCCGCGGCCACCGCCGCCGGCGCTGACGCCGGTACCTCCACCCTCCCCTGGCCTGCTCCCCCCTCCCTAACCCCACCCCCCCCCGCGGCGCCGACAACCTCGCCACCGCCCCCGCAACCCGACATTCTCCTTCTAAGCCCTGCCCTCTGAGCCGCCACGCGCGCCGGCGACCCGCGGGGACCGTCAGCGAGCGCCGCCGTTATCTTAGCTTCGTTTACGTTCTGTTCGTTTGCGCCGGTGTCCAGCCGGCCGCTAAAAAGGTGCTGCTGCTGCTGCTGCTGCTGCTGCTGCCGAGCGTTAGAGCTACCATGTCCGCCACCTTGATTCCCGCCGCCCCCACCACCACTCCCGCCACTACCACCGCCGCCGCTATGGCGGCCGACTCCCGCAGCCAGCGGCGCCGGCGCAGACTCGTGCGAAGACCCTAAAGGGCCTAGGCTTGGCGGCATCAAACAGTCATCGGGGTCCTCCTCCTCGTCCTCCTCTTGACCCGCAGTGGTAGCAAACGCGGCCGACCGTCCTCCGTCGGGTCTTTCCCTTCGCCGGCTCTCCCTTTCCGCGACGCCCTCCTTCCCCCACTTCACCGGCGCCGCAGCGGCCTCGATCGCGGCCTCCGCCGCGATCGACCCCGGCGCCGCGGGGTCGTTGGGGTTGAGTCGGTGGACCGCCTTCGCGACCGCCTCCAGAGCCGTAGAGAAAAACGCGTCGTCGTCGTCGTCATCATCATCATCATCATCATCATCATCATCATCGCCGTCGTCATCATAATTTCCCTCATCCTGACCACCACCACCGCCACGCTCTCCCTCCTCCTTTCTCTTGAACCCCGCAAGGAACCGCGACGGGTCCATTAGTGGCGCTGCTCCAAGCGGTGGTGGTGGCGAGGCTTGGGGTTTTTCCTTGACCGAGGTGGCATCGAAAGGGGGGAGGGGACGGGGGTCGGGGACGGGAGGGTCCGGGAGCGCGGTTATTGCGGTTGGGTCAATGGCGACTTCCAGGAGGGAAGAACGCACGCAAGGCAGGGGGTGTACTCATATTATGCACGTGAGGCAGGGGGGGGGGGGGGGGGGGGGGGGGGGTTCGTATGACCATAGACCCTCGCATCCCTTCAATGCCGGGACGGAGCAGGCCGGGCTTTCGCCGACCAGGCAGGCACTGCTTGTTGGCACAACGCGCAAGGCGCCCTGAGGTGTCCGGCGACTCGCATCAAGAAAGGGTGAGCTGCATGCATCCTACTAAGAGCGCTTGTGGGGCGGAAACTTCGATCGCCACTTTGTGCATACCTTTTTGCGCGAGAGCGGGGGGGGGGTTTCCGCAACCGTGTTAGGGGTAGTCTCAATCCAGTCCACACCCCCATCTTTGCAAGACCTACACCAGGTATAATGCACAACCACCACTGCTGTAATCTCCGGTCACCCCCCCCCCCCCCCCCCCTAACCAGTATGCGAGGGTCTATGGTCATACGACTACGGCCATGCATGAGATCGAGTACATCTCTCCTATCGAGTACACCCCCCCCCCCCCCCCCCCCCGTAACCAGTAAAAACATACAGTAGAGAAAAATTAAACCCACCCAAAACGCCGAGTCGTGCTCGTGCTACAAAATCGTGCGGGGACCGACGGTTTCACGACCCCCCCCCCCTCTCACCGTTGCATCTGGAGGCGTTCTTCGCGGTGGCAACGCCGCCGCCGCTTTCGCTGCCGGGGAAGCACGGCCTGAAGGTGGAATCTCCGCCATCGCTCTCGACCCTCTCGGATCCGTGCTTTTGGGGCCGGCCCTTGCGCGAGCTGCAACAACCATGGCCGGCGCTCTTGATGGTGAAACCGATTTCAAACCCGAATTGGATACTGACTTTGATTGCGAATCGGACACCGATTTCTGCCCGGAATCGGACACCGACTGCGCCGTAGTCGCGGTGGTGGTGGTGGTGGCCGCTGGGTCGTCCTCCCCCCCCACCCCCCCCGGCGACCGGGAAGGCCCTCCGCTGCTGCGATCGCTTTTCGCCGCCGCCCCCTCAGCCTTTGCCGTCGCCTCCGCTTTGCCGCTGAAGATGTTCAGCTTCGACATGAACCGATCCACCCCCCAGGAGTCACGCCCCCCGCGGCCGCCGTCCCCTCCGGCCTCATTTTTCGCAGATTGAGCGGGCTGCAAAGACGATGATGATGACGACGACGAGGACGACGATTTTTCTCTTTCTCCACCAGGAGGTGGCGGCGCCCGCTGCACCCGCTCCTCCTCCGCCACCGCCCTAACCGTCGCGGCCGCTAACGACTCCGTCGGCGCCGCGGGACGGACGGACCCTCGACCCCGACCCCGACCAACCATGCCACCACCACCGCTAGGGTCAAGCTCCACCGATGTCGAAGCTCTACGGTGACCGACAACACCGCCACCACCGCCACCGCCACCGCCACCACCGCCACCGCCGCCGCCGCCGCCGCCGCCGCCGCCACGGGCTGTGGCGTCAACCGGACCCGTGCTTGACCCCCGGCTGTGTCGCCTCCTCGAGGCCGCCACCGCCGCCCCCGGTTCCACCACCGCCTCCGCCTCCTGGGACTCCTTCTGGCCTCCGCCCTCCCCGTAATGAAGAAAGTGCTCGCTGGTATGCGAACTGCCCCCGGCGGAGGGCACTCCCTTTGCCCCCTCCTTTACACCCGACACTATGCCGCCGCTGCTGCCGCCGCCGTAGATGAAAGCGCCGGGACCCACGACCAGCCCGCCACGCTGGTTGCTGTCGCGTTGGAGAAGCATTCTGACGTTTCTATCGTCTGAGGAAGGCACCGGAGGCGAGCCGCCGGCGCTGCTACCCAGGGGGCTTTGGAAGGATGATGAGGAGGATAGGCCCGAAGGCGCGGGGGAGCCCAAGGAGCCGCCGCCCCCTGGCCCCTGCAAAAGATTGCGACCGAAAAAAAAAAAAGAGAGAGAATGGGGAAAAAAAAGGCAAAAACGTGAAAAGGGAGTGAAAAAAAGGGGATAAGGAACACAACGGAAAAAAGCGGAAAAAAAAAAAAAAAAAAAAAAAACGTGGAAGCGAACACCAGAAAAAGAAAAACGAGGAAAGTGAACACGGAAAAGGAAAAACAAGCACAGTGAAAAAAAGAGGGAAAAACGGTGAAAAAATAAATAAATATGAGAACAGCACCCATCACGATCAGTTTTGTCAGGTTATATATATAGCCTATTTCCCTGAAAAAAACGAACCTATAGCCGACTGAAGCAGGCTAAAGAGCGTCCCGAATGGCTGAAAAGAAAAAAAAACATCTCACTGCCCTGAAAAATCTACCTCGTGATCGCAAAAACTGGCCAAAAAAGTGTCCAAAGGGAGAAACCAAGAACAAATAGCATCTCCCCTCCTGGTAAATAAACCTATATCCTCGGTTATCTGGGTCCCATCCATGTCCCCGGGAGGGTTGTTCGTTGATGCTTTGAATACTACAGCAGCAGTACATTCGAGGCATCAACTCGCAACACAGCCATTGTTCAGTGGCATCTCCCCTCCTGAAAAAAACGCAGATACACACCCCCGTAGGCGCACGCGGTCAACAATGAAAAGTGAGGCGGTCTTGTGCTTTTTTCTATTACGGGGGACCATAGTAAATATGACCTATATCAATAGTACACACAAAACCCTATAATATCTACCTGGTACCTATTTTTACTAACAATATTTGGTCCTATTCACTATGATGCCCCGTAATAGAAACACGAAACGCTGAAAACGGGTGAATTTTGGACAAGCACATATTACGGGGGACCATAGTTAACAGGACCTATGGTACACATAAAAACCTATATGTTTAACCATTTTTACTAACAATATTTGGTCCTGTTAACTATGGCCCCCCGTAAGAGTAAACCATGGTATACAAGTACATAAGAGATGTAGCTGATGACAATCCACAACACACACAAGACTTCGAGCCCGGACACCAAATTGACGTTTCTCAAACCGAGGCTCACTCTGTAGTGACTCTGATGCTGACGTGTGGGGATATTGGTTACTTGAACGCATCCATCGGCTTCCATGTTGCGTTTACAGGCTCTGTTTGCCTATGCCATCCTCCACCATGGCGGGCATGCGCGAAGCCGCAGGCGGGCGTCAGCCCGCCGCGGCGAAGCCCTCCTTGTACAACACATCCAAGGTTCTCAGTTAGGTCTGTATCAGGCAGATACCTATATTTACACTTGAATCATGAGTTATACCTGATGAGCCCTTTCAAGGGCAACTTGGGCCTTAGCAGCGAGGTTAGCTGCTACCACGGTGGGCTCCAGCCGCAGCGACTCCGTCAGCGCGTCCAGAGCTTCCGCCTCGTACCCCCCCCATCGAAGATAGACCTTCCCGAGGCAGGTGAAGTGGCTGTGCTTGTGAGGTCGGAGCCGGCTTGCGTTTCGGAACCCGTCCACCGCCGCCTCGTACCTCCCTGCGGACCGTTCGCGAAGCATTGGTGTACGGGAGGGGGGAGGGGAGGGGTGCGTGGGTGACTGTACTGCTGCAAACGCAGGCGCTTTGTGGAACGTGGGGTAAAAATGAGTAGTATTAATACTGCATACCGGTAGTGCGCATAATGCTGGCGCTGACGCCTTTGATTCCCGGATGCTGCCCCGCTCGATTCCCATGCGCTCGAAGGAGTATTCCAACTATTACGGGGGACTATAGTTAATAGGACCAAATATTGTTAGTAAAAATGGTTAAATATATAGGTTTTTATGTATACCGTAGGCCCTATTAGCTATGGCCCCCCGTAATACGAGTATTCAACATTCGAACGATTCGCGCTCAACTGGTGTTAAAACATTCATGATGTAATACACCAGGTATGTGGTACTTGTACCAAGGTATTATATCATGCAACTATTAGTACAATATGATAGCATATTGCATGTTTCTGGCAATTAACTGGTGCCTGGTATGATTCCTTCCCGGTCCATCTCGCGTGCATAACTGCGCGCTTAATAGTTTGTTTGTTTGTTTACCTTCCGCGACCTTCCGGGCAAACCCACGGTCACAGTCTTGCCTTCCTCCCCCGGTACGCCACTCGGTGTTGATACCTGCTTTTACCGCGCAGAGGCGCCCCCAGTCGTACAGAGGTCTACATTAACCTCTAAATTACAGTAGTACTATCCTCCTGGTACTACGAGTCAGGCCGATTTCGCGACTTCTAGACCCACAGAGTGGCCCTTTTTTCTTGTGCAAAAATTGAATACCTCGTATTACGGGGGACCCTAGTAAATAGGACCAAATATTGTGAGCAAAAATATGGGAATATATAGGTTTTTGTGGGTGCCCTAGGTTCTATTTACTATGGTCCCCCGTATTAAGCTTGTGTGGACACAGCTAGACACGAGGCGACGAGGGACAACATACAATGCTGTACTCTTCTACCGATAACCCAAAGAAGGCATGTACAGTAGCGGGGACGGGGGGCGAGTGCCCGCTGTGTGGCGCCGGATCACAAGTCACAAAAAAAAAACAGGAGGGAGAGCTCGCGAAGTACCTCAAAGATAACAGGCGTGGAGGGAAACAATCAGAGAAAAAAATAGGAGCGCTCAGCATACCCTTCCCACTCTGTCCTGTAGGTTCACCACAGACCTTGCATATATAAATAAACTATTACGGGGGACTATACAGTAGTAAGTAGGACCAACTGTTGTTCGTAAAAAAAGGAAATATATATTTTTTTGTGTGTACCGTACGTAGGTCCTATTCACTATGTTCCCCCGGAATCTTAACTTCTCTATTCCGGTATATACATGCCTCGAAGTATAGGATGAAGAACCAGCACGAACACTCGATGTGCACGGCGGTGTCGACGGGTAGCTCTATCTACATACTCTAATAGAAAGGGCGGGTTGCAGTGCCAAAAAATACACACTGCTCGCCGGTTTTCATCGAAGTTTGCCAAGTCGAGAGCTTTCGCGCATTGAGTGTCCGAAGATGGCTTTAGGCGCAACTACAGCACAAGCACTACCACCAGATGTGTAGAGACCAAGCCTGGTATATACGTGGCCCATGTGGGGGAAACCCCGATCTCGATGGATGAAGTGATCAGGTTGGTTGGTGCCTTGGTCGACCCTGCCCGCGGTTCATGATATAATCATACAATCAGGGTCAGTTTGGAGGGTTCAGGTCCCCGTGGGATCAGGGTGGTGAGTGGGGGCAGGGTCGGGAAAAGCGTCTACCTCCGAAACAATCCCGACATCCTTACAGGCTCATGTGAAAACCTCGATTTTGGCGGGAAAACTCCCCACTCGTGGCAAACTATGTACTGACTGACTACTTGCTGTACCTGTAAGGGTCATTCTTATCGGAGAGCTTTTCGTCCAAATTTGACATTTGTTTCGCGCAATTTTTCGATCTTTGATATTTTCCTGTTTTTTTTTCCAAATATTGGAATGTTGACGAACTTGATATTTTTGGTTCTGGAGAATTTCACGAATAGTGACAGAACGCCTCCGTATATTGATACATATCTCCGATTATTTCCAAACTTTGGAAATTATGGAAAAAACGCTCTCCGATAAGAAAGGACCTAACCCCGGATTTTTTTCCCCAAATTTAACCGTCATCCGGCGTCCCCGGTGGCTTGGTAGGTGGTCCGCGTGCCTATCAAGATCAACTTCGTTGGTTCGAGTCTCACCGAGTGCATGCTCGTAGGGCCTTTTTCTTGCGAAAAAAAACATTAGCGGAAAGCGCGAGAGCGTGAGTTAGCTACATTCGATGAAAATCGACGAGCAGTGGGAATGCTGAACCCTATGCGCGACAAAAAAATAAAGGCACGTACCGGGGGGGAGAGAGAAGGGTAGACACCTGTGAACCACGGCTTGTCCAGAAGGTCGTTGAGGGTAAAAGCTCCTACCAGGTACGACTTAGGCTGGAAAGCAAAAGTGATGTTGAAATATATATATACCTGGTATATAATAATATATATACTTAATATATATAAAAATATAGACAGACACGCTTCCCTGACTTCTGCAGGTTCTGAAGCAGTTTGTGTCTCCCTCGTATACAGGAGTTTGTATATCGCGCATGAGGCTATAAAAGCGCGCATCTACGAGGGGGCATAGTAAGCAGGACCGATCCAGTATTTTTACCAAGCGTTTTTGGTCCTGAATACTATGTGTCTCGGTGATAGTGCAAACCTCACACATACTACTGCTGTAGCTTGCATATAATACTTGACTTCCGACGAAATCCTCGTTCTCACATTATTTTCATTTGATAAATACCTGGTATAATATTCTTCTCTGAGATGCATCGTATCACTCTTATTTATTGCCGTTCGAAAATATTAATAGTGAGGCCACTTCTTATATGCAGTCGAAATTAGGATTGAAAAAGCCGGTTTTCGATCGGTTACTTTCCGGACCGGATTGTGAATAGCTACCCGTCTTATCGCCCGTCGGACCGAATATACAGATGTTGTGTTTTTTCCGGAGACGTTTGATGTAAGGGAGTGACTTCAATAGATTGACAATTAATAAATAGCTCCAAGAAAAAAAGGGTACGTAGGGCAGGCGGAAGTCACTTCGTAACTGCTTCGCCGTAATGCTCGTGGGGTGAGAGAGGTCTTCATCCTCCAGCACCTGCGCCCAACCACACATACATGTAGATGCCTCGCTTCTTCCTCGAGCAGCGTGTGAGCTTCACACGCGGGGCGTTCTCCTCCATCTCGTCCTCGAGGCCATCGCGGCGCTGGATTTCTTCGAGAGTCGCCAAAGCTGCAGCCAGCGCAGCACTTGGCAAAAGGTCATCGATACCGCGCACTGCGGCCATGAGGTGCTGTCACGTGCTGCTGAAGGGCGTAAATAAGGATGTATCTCGCTGACTCGCGCCGAGCAGCAGCAGACGTGACAGCAGCCAAGCCAACGTCGCCGACGTTGCGGTATGGGGTCGTGTCGTATGTCGTGGTGTTGTAGTGTGGGTGTGTGATACTCGTACGAGTATGCGGCGGGACTTTCTAACTTTTCCGATGCACGAATCCGACTGGCGAGTTGGATCGAAAATCTCAGTTTGTCCGACTGTCAGGTCCAGTTGGAAATCATAATCGAAAAATCTTGGATCGAAAAGGCGCTTTTTCAACTGCGTAAGAATGCCACTTCTTGTCTCCGACCGGAAACCGGCTTTTTCAATCCTAGTTTCCGACTGCATAAGAAGTGGCCTGATGATGATACGAATATCCACTATCCAGTTTTTTTTGTATTAACACATAGTTTCAACAGGTACCAATCTGTCCGTAAATGTAATGACCGTTTGTGTTGAATTATATTTCTCAGTTTGTAGAACTGAGTCTTCGTTTTGGTAATTGCAGAGTTGTCTGTCTGTCCGCATGGCTTAAATTTTCGAACACATTCCAATGGTCGATACATAAAGTCGTTACAGATGATATTCGTACGACGTATTCGACCGTTAGGGACCTTCCAGATACACTGAAACATACCACACCACCAGGCAAATTTAGCCAAGAAAATATCCACGACACCGCCGTACCATCGTACCAAACCCCGCCTGCTAGGGCGCCGTCTATGCCGGTGCCGACGGGTCTCTCCCCACAAATCGGACCAACTCCAACTGCGACTCCACAAAAAAAAAAGACAGGTAAACTGAGAACAGCGCTCGAGGGCATTTCGTCGAGGTCCAATAACAATATAATTATGGTCCCTATTTGAGGACAGAGTGGTACCTTGGTATGAAATACACACCACGGGGGGGGGGCAAGGATTTTTCTCGCTCATAGCGAGAGCTATTAATACATGCAACCTCCGAGAAAAAAAAACATGCAATTTTCATTTCCAAAATATAGACACACGCACTCCTTGAACGAAATCTGCAGCCTCAAACTTCGCTGTTTTGAACTATAGTATTCTGTAGTACGCGCGATCGAAGTACCACACACACAGCTTGCAGAGAGAGATGGGTTTCGATAAAAATCCTCGATCTCACAGCTGCTGTTTTTGAAGTGATCCATGTTGAAGATAATGCTGCACATTGTCGGATGGAAAAAGAAATAATAATAATAAAATAATAATAATAATGATGTTAAAAAACATAAGTTTACCCGAGGTCAGATGGGAGAGCTTAGGGTCATTCTTATCGGAGAGCATTTTTCCCCCAAATTTTCGACATTTTTTTCGCGCAATTTTTCAATCTTCCATATTTTCCTGTTTTTTTTTTCCAAATATTGGAATGTTGACGAACTTGATAGTTTTGGTTCTGGAGAATTTCACGAATAGTGACAGAACGCCTCCGTATATTGATACATATCTCCGATTATTTCCAAACTTTGGAAATTTTGAAAAAAAAACGCTCTCCGATAAGAATGAACCTTAGATCCCAGTGGGATCAGCTTCGTACGCGTCGCGGCTTCGGGTCGGGAAAAACGTCTCTCGATAGGGCCGTGTCTACAAAGACGGCACGTACGAGTAGTTATTGCCCATGTGATGTCACAGGGGTTTCGGACCCCCGAACTCCATCCAGCCAGCAGCGGTGACAGCAACAGCAGTACGAGCTACTGACCGAAACAATATCCTGCCAGTACGCTGTAGTAGAAGTGGTGTATCGGCTGTTGACTACCCGACCCCCTCTCTTCGCCTCTCTGGAGATAACGAAAGGGTGCTTGCGCTCACTGCGTACCAGGTAAACAGACCAGGCACAAACAGCGACAACAATAACAGGAATCATGCGCATCAACTGCAGAACAGGCTTCACGCACCGCCGTACGTACGTCGAAGTCTTCGAGTCTTTGGTACACATTTTATAAATACCAGGTACCAATGCTGGAAGATACTTAACCAGGCATTATTTACGACTGCTGGGTTTACAGCAGCACGACCAGACGAGCAGTCAGCTACTGAAAACAAAGTAAGAAGGTGACCTAACAAGCGCCATGTGAAGATAGTTACCAGTTGGCGAGTTGATTACGAGTACGTCGGGAGAGGGGGGGGGGGGGGGGGGGGGAGGGGGGGCAGGCGGTCTGCCCAGCACACTGACTTCCCATTTTCCTTTTTCCTTTTTTCCTACCTGATGCCGTGTTGTACGTACATAGAACGCGTCTTTTCGGGGGGGGGGGGGGGGGTTGTTCGCACTCTTTCTTTTCTTGGTCTGTGGTGTCGGATTCCACATTTAATCTTCTCGGTCCCATACCCCCCTGTGCTGCTCGGGAGCCCGCAAGTCTGCGTATTGTCTTCTACGTTCTTCATCCTGGTTTACTATTAATACTGCTGTTCTTTTGTCTTCCTGTCTTCCACGTCTTCCAACTTTTTCAAGTTCTATTCTGATTTCGACGTTGATCTGTTTCATCCCTCCCCGGTGGTTCAAGTGGTTAACCTCGAATTCTACTTGTTTGAGTCCTGGGTTCGAGTCCCAGTGGGTCGGACTTTGCCTTTATTTGCAAAAATAAGAAAAGAAAAAAGGATTCAATTGTTGAGAGCGCCTTGTAGCGTGGGTAGGCACAATTCGATGCGAGTCGACGAGGGAAGAAAAGGCTGAAATCTTCTCGCGATAAAAATGAAAGCACGTACCGTAGCGGGAAGGGGGTAGAAGAGCCTGCTATGTGACCCCGGATCTGAGTTACGAGTTGGAAGGAAAGAGAGAAGAAGATGTGCGAATATAATGAATGGGATGAGCAAAAACAAAAAACAAAAAAAAAAATCCCGTTTTTTTTCCCCCCGTGGGATTATTGCTAAAATACCATTTATTTATTTTTTTCAACATCACTTTTACTTTCCAGCCCAACTCGTAGGAGGTTTTACCTTCGACGACCTTCTGGACAAGCCGTGGTTCACAGGTGTCTACCCTTCTCTCTCCCCCCCGGTACGTGCCTTTATTTTTTGTCGCGCATAGGGTTCAGCCTTCCTACTGCTCGTCGTTTTTCATCGAATGTAGCGAACTCACGCTCTCGCAATTTCCGCAAATCATTTTTTTTTATACAAGAAAAAGTCCCTACGAGCATGCACTCGGTGAGACTTGAACCCACGAACCTGATCTTGATGGGCACGCGGACCACCTACCAAGCCACCGGGGACGTTAGTATTTATTAATATTAATATCAATAGTTGTTGTTGTTGTTCTCACATTAACTCTCTGACGAAGGAGTCCGTGGTCACACAAAGGTGCTGGAGCCCTAGGAAGATCCGAAAAACAAAAAAAAATTCGAAAATTCGGCTGCCTCAAAATACACGAGACGGAAAAAGCGCACACAAGATAAAACCAATGTGCAAAACTGAACTAACATGGCCGCGGGTATATCCTCTCAACTATAATATAGAAGAGTACCCCCGTTCCCACCACTAACCAACTCGTGGCTGCTGACTACAGCGGATGCTGTCTGAAGTGCTGCCTGCACCGTACGAAACGCACGGTAGTCGTGAAAACGAAAGAGGAACACACCTCCTGCCTGCTATCTGGAGTGCTGTCAGAGTGAAGACTCGCGGATATGCAGTGAAAAAAGGAGCAATCGAACCTTACTACCACACGAATATCAACGATCGCCATCTCTTCCTGGACTGTCTGACACAAAAAGGTGCAGCACAGTTTTGATACCACGTCCCTGATAATTGCGTAGGTTATTCCCCATGAAGGGTATACAACTCGTTAAACTACTAAGACCAGTGACGAGTACCGGTAGATACTATTCTGCCTCGTGAAAAACAATACCAGGGAAAAAACAAACTATGACTGCTTCTCTCGTGATGATAGTGTGCGCGCAAATCATGGGTCTCCATGCACCGTCTTCCTGCCGCTCTTCATGGCCGCATCATCGCCTTGGCCCAATCCACCCGCTCCTTTGCGCGTGCACTCGTTGCCATTCCCTTCCAGTCGTTTCCCTTTCTCCGTCATCCTGAAAAACAAAATGCTCCTCGCACTTGCGGTTCTGATCTGGGAAATAAAAATTCTCGCGCAGGGGGAGGTCAATCCGTCTCTTCTCCGCACGTCGACGCTCAGTCTCCCTCCTCCCTCGTCGTCGAATCCAGCCTCCTACCGGCGCAATAGACTGTGCCGTAGTGTGGCCTGTGGTGGCGCCTGCCTCCGCGCATGGACACCCCGATTGAGCATTGCTGCTCTGCCGCAGCTGCCTAAAAAGACGCGCGAATCGTAGGTCTCCGTGCCTGACGCACCACGTACGACCCAACTCTACTGCCGCCTGAGCCTCGCGGCCACAGGCAGCAGCAAGACGGTATCACTCCTTGAGGGTGAGTCCGGCCTTACACCCGCCAGAAAGACCTACCCCACTCGCTATTAGCCTGATAGGGCATGCCTCGCAGCATTCCTTGCCGAGGCAGCGAGGGGAACGGTATATTACGCCGTCTCCTCGGTTTCGGTTGCGACTCGTAGAGCGTATCATACGTATCAGTTATACAGTACGTACGTATGCTCATATCACACTTCATCCTCTAACTTGGTCCGAGGTGCGTGGTACACGATTTTTTTTTTATATATTATTTCATGGGTGTCTAATCTGAGAACAACGACAACAGACAGAAAAGATAAGAACGCGTCGCTTTAGGGCCCGTCTAAACGAGAAACCTTTTTCATGATAATCGAATAGGGGGGGAAAAAAAAATGATATCGAATAGAATTTCGTGAAAAATATGCCTTTGGGTCCTATCGAGGAATATATCGAATAACGCAAAAGGGTCAACAAAAACCAGAGGGCAACCAACGAGGCGAGCGACGGCCCGCTTCCTCGCCGGGGCGCCGCGGGCAGCGGCCAGTTGTTTCTGCCAGAACCGCCGAAGAGCCTATCGCTCTTGGGATGTCTTAGCTGCCTGGCCCAGCCCCGAAGCCCCACGCAGGCAGCAGCGACGGGGATGGAGCGATCGAACTTCTAAGCGAAGTCGTGACCTGGTCGGTGCTCGTGTGGTTTGCGAGGCAAATAGGGATGAAAAACTGGGTTTGCGACGGCGTTGTACTGATATTTTTTTAGGCGCCGTGGATGGTCTGCTCTGTACTAGGGGCCGTCGGACCTCGCGCGGCGGCTGCTTCGGTGCCTCTATCTCTCGGGAATGGTGGATCTCACCTGTAAAGCAGTCGACAACACTGCTCAAGACGGCGGGGCTTTTGCTTCGGTTTCAGGAACATGCCACGTCGAATTGGACAAACTCCCCGATTTGAGTAACACGAAGAGCAAAAAAAAAAAAAAGTTCCAAAAGACTTCTTGTTGAATTCGTTTTTCTCGTTTTAATTCGAATCAAACATCAAAATGCCTGATGGGTGATTCACTTTTCGACCAACCAGATGCAAATAAAATAAAACGAAAAAAAGATCGGCGGAGTATCATTGAAAAAATGTTCTCGTTAAGATGGGCCCTTACTGAAGCGATGCGTAATTAACGATTCTGATACAATACGTACGGCAACAATGGATGACGTGATATTAGAAGTGACATCAATCGTACGTATCTATACGCGGTACATACTGACTACACGTATAGACTTGCTTTATCTCCGAAAACGTTTGATCAGGACTCTGAAGGAGGGCTTTGTTCCCACGATTTCCGTACGTTTTTCGCGCAATTTTTCAGACTTCCCCGTTTTTTTCCCCCAAATGTGTGAAATTTAACTTTCCTGTTTTTTTTGCTTCTGGAGAATTTCACAGATAGTGACAGAACGCCTCCGTATCTCGATACATATCTCCAATTATTTCCAAACTTGACAAATTCTGGAAAAAAAAACTCTCCGATAAGAGTGCCAATAAAATACTACGCACCTGGTACAAAACGTTCCTCCGTTTCACATCCTTATGTGATACAACTCATAATTTCCTACCTGGTGCTGGGTGCTTTTGACCTCGTACCTGATCATCGGGGGTCACGACACTAAGTACTTCTTCTGCATTTCTATCTCGCGTGACCTCATTTCTGGCTTCTGACACGGCCTGGGAGATTAGTGGTGGGCCTCCGGCGGCTCCTACGGGGTGCCAGTTTCTATTCTGCACCCTGTGGATGGGAGTAGGGCTCCAAATGGGATCATTTTTTTTTTTTTTTTTTTTTTTTTTCCATCCCATTCATTATCTTCGCACATCTTCTCTCTCTCCTTCCAACTCGTAACTCAGATCCGGGGTCACATAGCAGGCTCTTCTCCCCCCTTCCCGCTACGGTACGTGCCTTCATTTTTATCGCGAGAAGATTTCAGCCTTTTCTTCCCTCGTCGACTCGCATCGAATTGTGCCTACCCACGCTGCAAGGCGCTCTCAACAATTGAATCCCTTTTTTTATTTTTGCAAATAAAGTCAATATCCGACCCTCCTAGGGCTCGAACCCAGGACTCAAACAAGTAGAATTCGAGGTTAACCACTTGAACCACCGGGGCGACCGGGTGGGATTAGGGTGGGGCTGATTTCAGGATGGGAAGGCCCAAAGGTCCGCCCCACCTGCATATTTTTTCTCACGTGTTCTCCTCTGTAAGTGGTTTATATGTCACTGACTACCGCCAGGACTCTGCGCCAAAAGGCTGAGTTTTGCCTGTTCCACCTCGCGTGAGCGAGCGAGACTGTCACAAACATCGTACTAGCTTTTTTTTTTTCAAACCCGTGATTCGATTCTCACACAAAAAAACGAAGGACAAATCTAAATATAGGAACACGCATCCGGCCCTACTATTACAAAACCTCCGCGCTCCGACCCCACGCCCCAGACATTTTATCCAGCTCCCTCTCTTTCGCGCCTCATATCCGCGGGTCCACCTGCCTGTATAGCAGAAACCCCCATCCCCACGAGACGCGTGCGTACATTGGTATCGCGGCAGGGTCGAGCAATTTTCCAGGCGGAACCTTAACCCTCTTAGGACCCCAGTCCCGTTTTGGGGACAAACTACTTAAATTTAGAGTGTTTTGTCCCCACATATGGGAGTGCGGTGCTAAAGGGGATAACGCAATTAGACCCATTCAACCAACGTTTGGTCCGTTTGTAACAGTACTGGGTATCAACCATTGTCTCGAAGAAGTCGTACGTTTTACACTCTACATACTTGACACCTTGATACGGCGATACGTGGGCAAACGTGGGAGACACGGTCGAAGATACCTATCGTAGAAGCCGCAACTCGTAAAACGCACACGCGAAAGGATACGTCACCGGTCACGCAATATCAGATCTCGGGTCGCGAGCGGTGTCACGCCATTGACGGTGTTGACCCGTCTCCGGGAGATTGCTATCGGGAGACTATTCCGCCGCAAGACTCCGGCTCCGGAGGGGCCCAAGTCCTCCCCATCGAGTCAGACTACACAGCAGTAGTCAGTTGGCCTATTGATAGCATCTCCTTGCTAAATACCAGGTACACGAGAGAACTCTGCTCGATTTACGTCGGCCGTAACGACGGCTGCAAGGGACCCTCGCCTCGCGACCCTACCACGGCTACTTCTCCGCGACCTCTCCCCGGCGTGCGAGCATAGACTTTAAATAAAGGCGATATATACTCATCACACGGTGGGAATATACGTACGTACTTCTGACTCATTTTTTGGACAAGAAAAAGTCCGATGACCCATGACCGATGACCCTCTTTTTCCGGTAAGATCGGGGGGGGCTCGAAACACGCGAAATCGTCAACTAAAAAGTGGAAGAACTGGCTGTTGCGCAACTTCCATTTATTTCTGGTACGACACCCTTCTTCAAAAAGTACGTACCAGGTAGGTACAATATTAGTACTGATTGATATTAGTCTGTCGTCGGTACTCTGTTCCTCTGTGGGTACGTGGGTACATACCAGGTAGGATGGATGGGCGTTCCGACAAAGTAATCCAAAATACTACCAGTATTAATGGACATGTGTGTGAACACGGGAAAAAAGCCTACCAGGGTATAGTACTGCCAGTAGTAGTAACACGTCAACGATCAGGGATTTCACAGGTATCTCTCCCCGGGGATAGAATGAGCTTATCCCCGGCATTCGTGTACACATTGTGTTGGCGCTGGGACTCGGTTTGGCCTGTTCCAGCCCTGCTGTGAACAAGACATTTTATATTCTCGCTCTCTATCTCTATGTTGTCCGAAAGGCAGCGAGGCGGTGTACCGAAGCAACGGCAGTAGTGCGGAATGTCGGCATTCTGCGAAGTGGATGGCGGCCTGTTCATTTTTTAGATCGCGTGCTGCACAGCTAGATCTGTCGTGTATCGGTGTACTACGAGTGTACGAAGATTCACGCTCATCGCAGCCTCTGGCGGCTCCTGCGGAGGGCTGAATATATTTCTGTACCACGGAGTAGGAATCAGGTCTGGTTGGGATCAGGGCAGAGATGTTGACCGATCAAGGAGGTGGCGCAGTCTATCGGGCAACCCGTTTCACCCCCTCAACACTAAAACACTCATAAAAGCGCGTGGGTTGCGTTTTCGAACTGCAGTCTCATTTTGGGGACAAGCCACTCAAAATTTAAAGTAGTTTTCTCCCAAAACGGGACTGCGGTTCTACAAGGGTTAAGCGCTGCAGCCCGTGTAGGGTGTAATTTGCAATGTTGTAGAGTTGCACCCCGTCTGACTGAGAACCGGGTACCCGGTGGCGGGTACCCGGAACCGTCGGAACGGGAATCGTCCCGGTCCAACTCGCGGAATCGTGGGTAATTTTACCCCGGGTACCCCCCGGGTACCCCGGTACCCATCAGTTGTTCTATACGGAGACTAAGAGTGGGGTATAGGATGATTTATACATGCACTGCGCCCCTATTTAATAGACTCTTGCCTCTCGACCCTGCACACTACAGACCGAGAATAGACATTGCGGGGGACCATAGTTAATAGGACCAAATATTGTTAGTAAAAATGGTGTAATATATAGGTTTTTAGGTATACCATAGGTCCTACTAACCATGGTCCCCCGTATTAATACCTGCCTTCACACGACACGCTACACGCACACACGATACCACGACACACGATACCCCTACCAGCGTAAATAAGCGGCCCTACATTACCATGAACCAGGAGATAGACCAATCACAAGACGTCCCAACCTTTCCATGTTTGTTGCCGTTCACCATGGTTTCCACACCGGGTTGATATATCGATATTGGATGTTTGATGAGACGATGACGGATATCGGTTGGGGTTCTTATCCTGCGAGGGGAGCAAAAAGTGTATGATAACCCGAGTACCCGGGTGTCCGTCTTACCACGCTGCCGCTCAAACGCAGAAAGGGGAGCAAATACAGCATGGTAACCCGGGTACCCGGGTACCCGTGTCCGCCTTACCCGCCGCCGCTCAAACGCTACAAGGTGAGTAAATAGTGTGTGGAAACCCGGGTACCCGGGTACCCGTGTCTGCCGGGACGCGGGTACCCGGTTCCGGTTACGGTTCCGGTTCCGCCTTAACCGCACCCCACCCGGTCGGGTACCCGGTTCCAAATTTTGAGGCCGGGGTGCATCTCTATGATGTTTTCAAGGTGGCGGCGAATTTCTGGGGTATCTACACATCTATAAAGTGGCGTTTCTATATAGGTGGCACGGCGGCCGAACTAGACTACAACAGCAGTAGTTATGTACAAAAAAAACTGGCAAGGGGACCGGCGGCCCCAAATGGTCACGCCTAAAAACGTTTGGGCCCTAAATGCCCACAATCCACAACTGTTTTTTTTTTGTATGATGCGGCAGACGAAGTAACCATGGTACGATACACTAACTGTGGTTGAACCAGGCGGGGCATAGGGCATATCATGGGTGTGTTCTTCACGCCCTTTCTACCCGTCGACATCCAGCACAACCGGTGTCCGTGCCGATTCTTCAATCCTAGAAGAGATACAAGTTCTGTGGTCACAAGGCTACGCCCCAGAGATACAACGTTGCCACGTATGCAGTAAGCACAGTAGTGGGCAATGCAATCATACAAGCGAGTGTCTCATACCGTATACTCGTATCATATCGCCTTCGCTAACACGTAGAATATGGCGTGCTAACGCGCATGAACACACACTCACTGGTATATATAGTATATACAGAGAACCACGAGAACAGCAGTAGCTAGAGAAAAGAGTATATTTCGCCTGCTCGGTACGGAATACTCCAGACAGACGTAGGAGTATATTCCGCCTGCTCGGTACGAAACACTCCAGACAGACGTGCTTACAGAATACGAACAGCAGCCTTGCCGTGGTCCCTGGCCATACCTGTCCGGAAGTGTGCTGTTGCTCGGTTGGACAGGAACACGTCCTCCTGGTCAGAGCCCGGATGCGCCTTGAGAGCAAGGTCGAAGCAGCTGATGGCCGTAATGTAGTCCCGAACGGCTAGGTAGGCATTCCCTTTTGCCAATCCAAACCAACAAGGGCACGGCACGAAACAGAACGAAGCGTCGACCAAGCAGGGCCGTGAGTTTGCTGAACTTCCCGGCTAGTTCATTTAGTTGGCAGGCGACGCCAGCCAACTATTAAATAAACAAATTTAGTTGAGTACGGTAGTCGCTAAAAATAATACTACTGCCGTAACTAAAATATAACTTCTGTTCCGCACTTGCAGAGTTTTCCCCCGATATAGCAGGTGCCAGCAGCGCTGTTGACGCGCCCTGAATACTAGCGGTGTTGCCGTATATCGGACTAGCGGGGGTGCAACGTCCTGTAGGCGGTTCTAAGAGCTCTCAACACTGCACTACGATATGCGCGGCTGTATCGGGACAAGGGACCACGTACTGCTGATCGGCTGGTATATATGCACATTTATCGGTTCAGACCTCTACAAACACCGGTAGATCGTTGCGTACTAAGGTATACCAGGTAAATAAATACCAACCAACGTCGATCAATGAAACGAGTACCTGGTAGGAAGTACCAGGTACCTGGTAACTCGGCAAAGCAAAGACCAACTCGAAAAGGAAAGAACAATAGCCATTGAGGCGGACCGCTCTGGAAAGAGGCCGGACCTCATCGATCGGTGAAGGCCATCATCATCTTGAACGGTGTGGTGCGCGGTATCATATAATACAAGTACCTGGTTCCCTCCTGGATAACATGCATCAAATACAGAATACAAGGACGAGTGACTGCATGCCGGGAGTATTGATTATTTGTCGTTTCGGAGAAAAAAAGCGAAAAGATAAGGGTGCCTCGGGTCGTCTCACCCTATATAATAATTATAGAAGAATAGAGAGAGTTTTACATCAGACTTCCAAGGCCTCTTCCAGTCTTTCTCCCCGTCATTTATTTTTCGTGGCGGTTCAGGAGAAGGACCCGAGCACCACAACAACAACCATTAATAGGAGCATCATGCACTCACAGCCAGGCGGACAGCTGGCGTAAATGTGCGCATTACGGCGAAGTTATCAAGGCGCGCCCGAATAAAACGATGCTGTTCTAAAAAACGAGGGAGGGGTTTCGTCACGAAACTGTAAGGGATTATTTTCCCGATCGTGAGATTATTTCCCGCTCCGGCTAACGACGGCCACCACCACCACCCTGACACAGAACTCCATAAACCCTGACCCTAACACGGCCACCACCCTGACCCAGAACTCTATAGCCCTAACCCTAACCAGAGGCGTACTTGGTTGGTGTGCCAGCTAGTCGTTGTGCCTGGAAAGGCTCTATTTTTGTCTGTTCCGAGGAAGTTCGCCTGAAGGGCAGATCTACGCGAACGCCAGCCAGAACGGTCGGCAAATAAGTGCCTCCGTCGGCACTACAGCTGCGTGTGTTGTCCTTTTAGAACTTCAGTCCCGTTTTGGGGACAAACCAGTCAAATTCCTAGTAAGTTGTCCCCAATTATCCCGAAAACGAGACTGCAGTCATAAAAGGGTTTTAAATCGTCCTTTCTACCCAGCTTCATCAGTACACCCAGTGTCCGTCCTGATTCCTTATCCTATTATTAATATTAGAGTAGGGATACTAATTTCTGTGGTCACAGATTCTGTTACACATATAAAATCTGAAGGCAAAAACACCTCCGATGATCGAACGTAAAGAAAAAGATTCTGTTACACATAGAAAATCTGAAGGCAAAAACACCTCCGATGATCGAACGTAAAGAAAATGAAAAACCGAACAACTGCTGTGCTGTACTGCTTCAAAGTGAATGAACATAACCACAGCACAACCGCATGCATGCCTTTACACCTGCAGCCGGGTACAGTTATGCATACGCACCACCCCGCCTAATGAGGGCTGGCGGCTCGCGGCTGGCGGGGGCGGGCTCGCTTAGGAGTCCGCGGAGAGGAAGAGCGGATGATGAGTGATGTACGACGATCCACTATCTGACTTGAACAATACCTCGTACCTGGTACTCTGTAGCTAAGAGTTTAGACTGCTGTCTAGAGTTACCGAAGCGGAGAAGACTCAGCAGATTTAGATGCCGGTAATTGCGATGCCGCAGCCGATACGACGGGCCAGGCGCACGAGGGAGCAGCAGCGACGAATCGTATCATCCGGTACCTACTACCAGATACTATGTTGTGGTGATACGATTCCATTCTACGATTCATTATGTACCAGTACTGGTACACCAGGTATGATGTAGGATTCATGAACCAGCAGTGCCAGCAGAAGCCAGAAAGGCAACTATTAACAGTACGGGGGGCGATAGTTAATAGGACCTGTGGTATATATAAAAACCTATATATTTAATAATTTTTACGGACAATAGTTGGTCCTATTAACTATGGTCGTCCCCCGTAATACACCTCACTCAGTACATGTGTACCGGGTGAGGAAGGTTGCCACTTCGGGAGGTCTTGCTTCTACCTGCCAGTTATTTTCCCGACCAACTGCTGTCCCTCCCTTCCAGCTCCTTCTTTCAAAAGAGAGAACTCTCGACCCATGAAAAAACCTCCGTGCGAGCGTCATGCAAGTCAGTCTTTGGCTGCTCCTGCTCCTACGTGTGTACGATCAGTACCTAAACTAAAATACAGCACAATGCTGCCGCTGCTCTACTATTAATATGAATAATATTATTATTAATAGTGGGATGTACGGTCGCCCCGGTGGTTCAAGTGGTTAACCTCGAATTCTACTTGTTTGAGTCCTGGGTTCGAGCCCCAGGAGGGTCGGACTTTGACATTATTTGCAAAAATAAAAAAAAAATAAAAAAAAGGGATTCAATTGTTGAGAGCGCCTTGCAGCGTGGGTAGGCACAATTCGATGCGAGTCGACGAGGGAAGAAAAGGCTGAAATCTTCTCGCGATAAAAATGAAGGCACGTACCGTAGCGGGAAGGGGGGAGAAGAGCCTGCTATGTGACCCCGGATCTGAGTTACGAGTTGGAAGGAGAGAGAGAAGAAGATGTGCGAAGATAATGAATGGGAAGAAAAAAAAAAAAAAAAAAAAAAAAAATGGTACCTGGAATGTACAATGTATTGCGGCAGGCAGCAGAACAAGTATTCCATAAAATGACGGAATGAAACGACGTACTACGCGGCATCATACGTAGCAACGGCCTATCTGTCCCTCCTCATCTGCCATCTAGGCTTGGAAGGATCCCGTCTGCTCCAAGCCTAATACATACTGGTACCTGTGGTATTCCAGAGGAAGAAGGAGCAACATGCACACGTACGTATGGTCCACCTCTCTCTGCGGTCCCAGACTCAAGGAAATCTATTGATATTGATCAGTTTTCACGGAGGAGTCCAGTTGACAGCCAAGACACTCGCAAACTTCTAAACCAAACAAAGAAGATGGTCTACTCCTCCTGCTGCCGTATTTGACCTGCTTCAATCTACTTGCTGCTGCGGTGTGAGGCGGTGGGTTATCTGCACAAAACAGCAGTAGTAGCGGTAGTGCCCTCGTGCTAGTGCACCATATTTGCTGTCCACCGAGTATACCGAACGACAGCAGTTCTGGCTCTGGACGGAAGTTTAGGGGCCGTTCAAGCCTACGATATGCCTGGCACTACCTATGTACTACCTGGTATTGTACAATGCAATGAGTCTGGGGCAATAAACTTGCCGGCTTGTCTATCATTCTTCATCATTGGTGGGAGAAAGCGGGTGGAAACACACACTCGAACGGGTCCTCTGCTGTTCGAGCCCCTCGCCTCCTACCATGCCCCCCCGCGCCCCCACCCCCACAACGCACGCCGCGCGAGGGTTTGCTCTTGCTTGTCTCACCTTTGGAGTTCCATCGGTCAGCTTCAGCCTGGGCATCACCTACGTCCTCCGTCATCCCCATCGGAGTAGGCTGGTTAGTAGTACCCATGTGTGCTCCGAGCTCCAGCACGGCACGTGTTCAGTGTTCAGCAGAAAAGCAACGCCTTTTCCTTTCCGCTCTCTGGCTCGCTCGCTCTCTCGTTCTCTCTCCGAGCGTCAGGCTAGGTTATCCCCTGCGGAGCTGAACAGCTACTCTTCTAGATGTTGTTGCTGCGACCCTGACCGCGATTTCTGATGTTGGTGTGCGCCTGTCGCCTTTGAAGGTCGTCAGCATACAGCTTTGCAGCAGCGCCAGAGACGGAGTGCGGAAGCAACTCACAACTGGAGAGGACCTTGCGCCCTACCTCTCACGGGGAGAGTATGCCCGAAATGCGCGCTGTGCCTCACGAACGACAGGGGCGCAGTCTCCTCGCTTCTCCCCAAGCGGTTCGAGCCGTGGTGCGTGGCGACCACGCGAGACCCAGGATAGGGGACGCTGGGTACCGCCTATGTCCGGTGTGAGTTTGGTGTTGTAGTTGTGCTTCGTTCAGCTCTTTATTCGTCTTTCGTTGTTTGGGTTCGCCTTCGTTCAAAGCGAAAAACAAGAACGGAATAACTTCGAACTTCATCCCGAGCTCTCATGAAAGCAAGTAGTTTGAAAAATTCCGCTGTCTTTTTGTCTGGTTATTTGCCGAATAATTTTTTCTCGTAGATGACCGTGTCTGGTACCTGGTACCTGGTACGTACGTGTATTTGTTTTTAAATTTTCGTGGTTTGTACCAAGTCTGGTTGGAAATATAGAGGTCGTTGGCGTGAATATATTCAGATGTAACGCTCCTTACATTTCTGTCCACATCGGCACAAGTTACTCGAGGACGCTGGATGTGTATGAACATAGCAGCTGGTAATTCGCCTGGTGTCGCACATCGCATATCGCATACCTGGTAGAGCAGTACGAGTAGGCATGAGATACTGGCAGTTAAAACATACCCTCCCTCCGCACCCACCCCCCCACAATCCAGTTTTGTGGCAGGGCATGTTCTACTACCGCGCGCGACGAGCTTTGTACCCGCGTTGCAACTCTGCCTATCATGTGCAATGGATTATTATTATTTCCGATTGAAAATGAACGGAATTTCTTACTGTTTCCCGATCGGACCGTTGGGCCCTTCGCAGGCAGGCTCGTGATGCTACTCAAAATGTTCGGTGTTTGATGTTTGGTGTTTGGTGTTCCTGGGGGTCTGCTACGTATATGTGCTCGTATCACGTATCAATTATACATACTCTGTACCGCAGACCACAGGTATCGTAGCTGCGAGTATATATGTGTGGTCTGCCCGGCCGGTTGGCTTGTTCGGTGTCTCTGATGTTCCGATGTGTGGTTGCGTGCTTGTACAGGCAGAGACAGCTGCTGCGTAGACCGCTGCTCTATCTCTGTTGTTGCCTGGTGCGGTTCGAGTATCGCCGGTTTTATTACGCACGATTCCCTCTTCCCTGCTGTTTTATCATGAATGGATCTATGGGATAATTGCAAATTTGGAGGCCGTTCGTAGATAGTAGAGACTACCGGGTACCTGGTAGGTTTTACCAGACATTTCCTCGCTCATCATACACATCACCTACGGTACCAGATACAAATAGCGGCGGAGTCCGCCACTACCTGCTGACTGCCTGCCGAAAATGTGTTACCTCGGGTAGATGGATACTCAGTACTCAGCCAGTCGACGCTTGCTTCCCGTTCCATCAACACTTGGGCATCCACAACGAAACGGAGACCGAAAACATTCAAATGTGTTTTGAATTTAGCATTGAAACTGCAGTCCACCACATACTATTAGTACATCACCTCAAAGACCGGGCCAGCCGCACAAGCTGGACGCAATTATAACACACAACCCACGCTCGATCGACAAGCAGACTGGCGGTGTCCGCTTGTATTAGCAGTTGTCAGAGTCGCTGTAATGATCATCACTGGTGATTACAGCAGTCAACAACCATTCATGGCCAGATGCGACGATTTCATTCCTTGCATCGGGTAGGGCGTAGACTATCATTAAATACAACAACAAACACCGGAACGGTATACAACAACTTGTAATTGTATCACATACAGTATTAAATAGTACCTGGTAAGCAGAACAGAAGACCAGTTACTCCTTCTTATTTTTTGTAGAACATGAACGAACCTTGCTACAACACCATCGGCAACAAGCAGAAGCGGGGAGCGGGGGGGGGGGGGGGGGGAGGATCGGTTTGGTGGGGGGGGGGGGGGGGGGGCGAGAAGGAGAGGGGGGGGCGGGGGGGGCGGGGGGGGCGGAGGTTGTGGAGGGGAAGGGGTGTGCTTGATGTGTTGTTTGATTTCTGTTGGCTGCGTGATTTTCGGCTGCTCGATGAAGTCAGCCGGCGTAAAACTGTCCGAACTGGCGATTACGCCGGCTTGCAGAGGCAGTAATACGCTTGCTACTACTGCTGCTGCTTTGCTGCTGCTGCTAGCAGCTGTGTTATCGTTGTTTGATGCTGTGCTGGCGCTGTGCCTTAAAGTTTGCTGCCGATCGATGATGACGGGGGTGGCGTACGTATAATTTAGCCTTACATGTCTACGAGCCATACAGTCATATAATACCTGGTATATATATCGATGGGGAGTGACATCGATACTTGGCAACAATAGTAGAATCTAGATGCTTCTTCGGGGGTGCTTAACCCTTTTAGAACCGCAGTTCCGTTGTGGGGACAAACCAGTCAAATTCTAAGTAGTGTGTCCCCAAAACGGGACTGCGGTTCTAAAAGGGGAGTGGTCGTTTTTTGGTGGACGAGATGGAGGGATCTTGGTTGTAGTAGCCTTCATGAGCGTCACTTCAGTTCTGATTTGTCGTAGGATACTGCCGCGCTTTTGTTCTGGAGAGTTCTTCACTTTCTGTTATTAATAGTCGTTCATGAGAACAACACTACCCATTGTCGGATGGCAAGCATAATAATAATACATCATAGTATTAATAGTAGTAGTTATCTCCGTGCACAGGGTACAATATTGAAATATTGTCATGACCGTTCGATGATGACATTGATAAGCTCTGCGATGCATAGTCAGTATGCATGTACCAGGTGTGCGTATACCCCCTTGGCACATTATCATCAGCAGTCTCCGAGAGATGACGCAGCGACACATACCAGGTATATACAGCAGTAAGTACGTAGTGGTGTCATATATAGTGTATCATACGTACCTGGCGTGTCGTAATATTGGTGCGTACACGAACGTTCGTTTGCATACAAAATAAAATCATCAGTTTTTGGAAGCCTTCATTGAGCCATACGTAATTACAACAGTTGGGAAAGCATGGCGATGACTCGGATGGATGTGTCTCGCAGGAAACTTTTTGGTTCATAAAACGAAGGGGCGAGGGGAGAGCTCTAGAGGACCAGGGACAGCCCAATCCGATAATGAACGTGGCCAACTGGTTTCGTCTTATGCGACAGAGACAAACGAAGGGGGCTTCACACACGTCACGCACGCTCGTGCATGCTCGGGGGGGGGGCGGGGGTTGTGGGGTGGGCGCGGGGGGGGGGGGCTGTTGAACTGCTGTTTGCGGTGTGATTTGGCTGCTTGAAGTCTGCCGGCATAAACCTGCTCGCACGGGCAGTTACGCCGACTTGTAAAGGGCGACAATACGCATACATGCTGCTGCGTTGTTGATGCTGGTGTGTCGTTGTTGCTTGCTGCTGCTGTGCTTTTGCTACCGATCGATGGGGACGGGGGGGGCGTACGTATAGTCTAGCCCTATACTATAGTCTACGAGCCATACAGCCACAACATGTCGATGGGGAGTGACATCGATAGTCTTTGTATCTTATCTCCGTGCACAGGGGAACAGCGGCTGACAATAACAACAGACGGTACGGAAATATTGAAATATTGACCACCGTGCTGTATCAGGCGTGTGTGCGTATACCCCCCCCGGTACAGCAGCAGCAGCAGCGGCTGCTGCAGCATCGGCAGTCATCGAGAAATAATGCTGCGATACCATGCATTTAATCAGTCGGATTCAGCTGGCGTGTTTCATAATATTATACAGTACAGCAGTAAGTAGTATCACACCTACCTGGTGTTGTCGTTACACGACATTGTTTACAGACAGTACAACACTCGTTTGGGAGCATGGAGTCATACAAAATATCAACATCATTTTTTGGGAGTCTTGACTGACAACAATTTGGAAGCAGGGTGACGACTAGGATGGATGTGTCTCACAGGAAACCTTTTTTTGGTTCGGGCGGCTGAGGGGTGGGGGGAACGAGGAATGGGAACAGCCCAATTCGAGAATTAACGTGGATAAGGTTTGCCTTGCGGCAGAAACAAGCAATTGGGGCTTCACACACGTCACACACGCACGATTTCAGCCATATAGCGGCATGCATGCCGGTCTCTGTGCAAGAAGCCGGGTTCACACACGTCACACACGCACGATTTCCGCCATATAGCGGCATGCATGCCGGTATCTGTGCAAGAAGCAGAAACAGCGAAAAACATTAAACATTCAAGGCTAGGCGCTGTCGAGGTCTGTCTATCGTTTTATCATGCAGAACGTTGAAAAAGAATAGAGGCGCGAATTGAATACTCTAGCCTTGCAGATCGACCATCCGATGCGCAACGCTCGTCAACTGCTGCTGCTGTAGTAGTTCGGGGGCGGGGGGGGGGGGGGGGAGGGGGGGGGGTGTTGAGACGGCGTTCTCAGTGTCATTGGTCATCGTGCCCGGTCCAAAAAGATAGATGGACTAGGCGGAGAAAGTGCGAAAAAAATCAAGATGAGCGCCTTCGCTGAATCGAAAACTGGGCTAAATCACTGCGAAGCGTGAGCATCCAGAGCGGCGTTCGCACTTTCCTGTCCGGACAGCAAATCCATAATACACCGAATAACAGCAGGTAGGCAGCCGGAGATATGCAGATGATTTTTTTCGTGGACGTCTCGGTCGGTCTCGAAGGGGATACAGAAGGAAAATATCCTCAGCTCGGACAGATCATCGACCCCCACTTACTTCATGATCTAGATCCTTCACGGCAGACTTTGTCCTGGTCTGTATGATCAGGACTATATGCGCCTCATGTTGCCCCGTGGTTGCCGCATACTCAGCGTGATCTAGGACGCGGGTTTCCTGAGTAGGGTCTTGAACAGCACCTCACAACGACAGGCTGGGGTCTAACAGTAGATGATATATATGTAGATAGATAGATCGTGATCTGTCCTACGTGAGAAATCGTGTCAAGGGAAGCGCCTGAGACGCTACGGCCGAACCAAACCCACACGGCAACGGCGGAGGGGTAAGAGAAACACCAAAGGCGGCATACCCCCGCCCTGTCCCCGTTTCAGCGAGAAAAATGGCATGTGTTCTTAGTGCCGTCGAATCGAAGGGTTCAAGGTCATCGGTGAAAAGGGGACGAGCTTTTCTTTGAGCGGTACCTCGCAACCGATCGGTCTGCAGGGTGCTGAAAGGGCGAGGCAGCCCTAACATTGCACTATTACGGGGGGCCATAGTTAACAGGACCTATGGTACACATAAAAACCTATATGTTTAGCCATTTTTTCTAACAATATTTGGTCCTGTTAACTATGCCCCCCCGTAATAGCTATAGTTCCGACGGGAGCGCCGGGGGCTCGTATCTCGCTCCCCCCGGTGGTTGGAACGAGTCGGTTTCAATCCATTTCGTAAACAAACGGCGATGGCCCGGCCCCTGCCGAGCACAAACCGGGGGCTGACAAGATTCTAGACCTCCCAAGAGCTCGACGAGCACCGAAAACCTCTCGCGGGGCACGCGGGCGTGCAGAAAACCGTGGAGAGGGGCTGGTTTTGTTTTTTGCGGGAAGCGATCTTGTGGAATGAAAGAGCGAGGTAATCGAGGGGGGCGAGGGGCTTATAGTAACCCCTTTTAGAACCGCAGTCCCGAATTGGGGACAAACCAGTCAAATTTTAAGTAGTTTGTCCCCAAAACGGGAGTGCGGTTCTATAGGGGTTAAAGAGCAACCTGATTCTAGGAAAAATCTTTGGTTCCTAGTCGTGACTGTAAGTACTTGACTACGTATAGGTAGGCTAAAATACGCGGGTGGTGGTCGGCGGGGCGGCAATCGAAGGGTTGATATGGCACCGCAGCCTGTAGTACCTGCACGTTGCTGTTATATCGGTTCCGGATTCGATATATTAGCTACGCGAGTTCGTTTTTTTTTCAGTTTTTTGTTTTGTCTATTATTGCTTCTTTTTTTCTTTTTTCGTGACACTGTGGACGACTATTGTTGCCTACACGGATCAGAGTAGCGCGGTGGGATGCCTGTGGGTGGGGTCAGGCAGACTGGTGGGCCCCCAGCGGCTCCTACGGAGGGCTAATTTCGTTTCTGCACCTTGTGGATGGGAGCAAGGTACCAAATGGGATCATATCCGGGTGGGATCAGGATGCGGCTGGGATCAGGACGGGAAGGCCCAAAGGCCCGCACCACCTACGAATAAATTGCTTTCCTCATTACATTTTGTTCTTCTCTATTAGGGGTTAATTGTGCTGAGGAAAAGCTCCGTTCGCTGCCAGACCCGCTAAGGCCCCCGTTGGCGCAGAGGCTGGGGGGCTGACCGAAGCTGCTGATTTTGTTCAGCTTCGTGCAGGTTTGTCTCTCACGCGCACGGCGCCGGAATGTTTCGTTGTGAGCAGCGAAGGGTTTTTTGTCAAGTTCTTCGAGGACGGGAGTTTCGTTCGCCGTGAGATGCGAAAGTTTTTTTTGTCAACTTATTGGCGCATGGGGGCTTGTTTGTTGCGAGCGCGGAGGATTGAATTGTGCGATTATGTCCGCCGGGAATGAGGACGGCCGTAAGGCACTCGCTGAGCACCGCTTCCACCCAAGGGTCGGCCGGAGGGCTGACGTGTTACGAGCGAGGCGAGGCCGGGGGGCTGTCAGCCAGGGCCGAAATATTGAGGACGCGGGTTTTATATAGATACGATAGGAGTACGAGTAGCACTCTTTGGCCAAAGCATTCAGACTGATGGACTCCTCATCTCGAGAGCCCAATGCCACTATTACGGGGGACCATAGTAAATAGGTCCAAATATTTTTTTAGTAAAAATAGGTAAATGTATTGCTTTTTGTGTTTAACACGGGTCCTATTTACTATGGTCCTGATCAATATGTCAATGGGATACATACCGTTTGCGTTGGGCTTTGGTAGTATTCGGTGTATAGCTCGGCCATGGGATTGCTCGACCGCTTGCGCATTCATTTCTTGTCGATGTCGATGTTTTGAAGCGTTCTACGATAGAGGTAGCACATTTCCGCTAAAACGTGTTCTGAAATGACGGGGCTCCTTCACCCAAATTCGTCGGAATGCTAAATCTTGTTTCGAATAATGACGTACTTGTATACTTGGGTCATGGGATTATTCATCGGGATGCAATGATTTGATTTTCTGCTGAAGTCAGATTTCGGGTGAGGTATAGAGCGCCTTACGTGAGGAACCTCAGAGAATTTAGGGTGAGCCTCTACCGTAGAACGCCTCTTTTGGGCGACTTGATAATATAATAAATAGGTTACCTCAAGCGAGAGGGCCTCATGAATAACTAGGCACGCCATTGCCGAGGCAGGCGTCTATCAACCGGGGGGGGGGGGGGGGGGCGGAAATCAATTCGACAAAATATTATTCGAGGACTTCACACGCCAATAATGAAAGGCTGCGGCCGAGGTCTCCCCAAGGCCCTACAAATCGAACACTATGCCGCCCAAAAATGAGTTGCCAGGTGGATACATGAGGCAACCCTAGGTCGGTCGGTCGGTGCCTAAACGCACAAGCAAGGTAAGCGCGGGTGCGCGATCAACCAACGTTCGTCGAACGATGGCTGCTACGATAGAGGGATCATTGTTTGGCAACTTTTGTTGTTTGCGACAGACGGGGTTCCATAAGGTCAATCAGAACTACCAGGTACCCAATATCCTTCATCTCAGTTTTGTTTGCAATATTTAAGTTCAGGGCCGGTCTTAACGAGGGCAAAAAAAACGAAAAGGAAACGAAATAAAACGAACCGACTTTCGTTTTTCGCAAAAAATAGCAGGTTGAGTCCTAACGAGAAGAAAAAAACAAAAAAAAACGAAAGAAAGACAAGAAGCCGAGTCGAATTTTTACGCGGTGCATTTTTTCGGGATGACTCAACCGCCACAGCACGTGATTCCCGGCGATAACGCTCGATAGCGACAGTGGATAGACACAACTCGCACACGTGAGGCACCCTCCACAGCAGGCGGTTCTCGTGGTCCAACCCGCTAACTACGGAGTGCTCTGGAACTTGTGTATCGGCCATCGCTGTTCTATGGCAGACGTTTGAATGTTGAGTGGGACTCATATCGAAAAATATACCGCCACAGCCACTTCCTGATGCCCCGGATGCTTGCGAGGGCACCCCATGGTGATTCCCTACCCATATGTGCTCGCGCCGTCAGTAGACAAGCCGTGTGGCAGCCACATGCACTACCTGGGCCATCGTGCGCTTGCCAACCGGTCGTAGAAACTTTATCGGAACTTCATCCCAACGCTTCGAGCTCCTCCTATGTTCCCCTTCGACCCTGGGTATCCCATATTTCGTTTATTTGGCACCCATTTCGTTTTTTTTAAGTCCTCTGGGACTTAAAAAAAACGAAACGTGAAAACGGAGGTATCGAGATCTCTACTTCTATGTTTTTCAATTTGACCAATAAAACTCACGTGCTCTTTAGTTCTGCTCTTCGTTTTTTTTATTTCGTTTATTTTTCGTTTATTTTTCCCTCGTCAAGACCGGCCCTCTGGGACTTAAAAAAAACGAAATGTGAAAACGGACGTATCGGGATCTCTACTTCTAAACTTTTGAACTTGACCAATAAAACTCACGTGCTCTTTAGTTCTGCTCTTCGTTTTTTTGTATTTCGTTTATTTTTCGTTTATTTTTCCCTCGTCAAGACCGGCCCTCAAGTGCCCGTTTTGTGTTTTCAAAGTTGTTTTTGGGAGATGTATAGATTTCCTAACCTGTGTACCAGGTATAAAGTTGTTAGGAGTCTCAGAAAAAATAGGTGCTACGTCTACCGTAGCGCACGCCGAAGAGGGACATCATACTTAGACACTGCGAAGGAGAGAAGGACTGTTCTCTCGCACATGGGTGAAGGCAGGGGCGTGGGCATTGCGATGCATTTGGTGGCGACAGGTCGGGATATCACGTTGCGGTTAGAAGCGGTGCTGGGGGCAGGGGGCAAGCGAATGGGAAATGCCGGTGGTTCTAGCGTGCGGGACATGGAAAATGCTCGTAGGGGCGAACGGATCTAATGGCCAACCTAACCGATCCACCTGGTACCAAAAGGTGCGTTAGCGAAAATGGCTTAGTACGCGGCTGTCACCCCAGCTGGGGATTTGGAGCGTTTGCCACACCCTTCCCAGCTTCCGCGTTCTAGTAGCACGGCTTGCCACATGAACTTGGGCCGTTGTATTTCCGACAAGGTAAGGTAATTATATCGATGCAGTCCGTCCAGTTGGTTAGAGCCTACCACTCTGTCCCTAACTACAAGGAACAATTGCATACTACTGTGTAATCCGAACGTTCCCTAGATTCCGGCACATGGTGGTAGTATCAGTCTACTGTGGCTCGAGACCGGCGGTGGGCATATGCATCCACCCCAAGCACCACGCGCGGCGAAGTCCTTGGCCACCGCACCGCCATCGCCCGAACCCCACACCTCTTGCTGTGTACGTACCTGCGCGGACCGGACCCTACACCACACCAGCATGACCGAAACGTCATCATACTGTAACTAGGGCTGTGAGTTGGTTGGACTCCATGGTTAGTGATTAGTTGGGTGGCGTAGTAAGCCAACTAGCCGACTTACCAGGCGGCCTTTGGTTTCCATTTATTAAACACGCACATGCACCCGTCGAGCCTTTGTCAACAAAAAACACAATGAGTTCGAGCCACAAAACGCGCCAGTCAGGTACTACTAAGACGAAGACTTCCGCAAACTACCGCACACAAACCAACTGGAATACCTAGCCGCCTAATGCCAACTAAATTAGCTAGTCGGCGACGTTCAATCAGCCAACTAACAGCCGTAACCACAACACATCTAGAATGTACACCGCTCCAGGAAGCAATTGAAGGACCGCTTAGCTATGAATAGTCATACCCCAACGGACAGATTGGTACTACTGTAATTAGCCGGCCACCCTCTTTCGTTTGTCCTCTTCGGGCGCGAGTTGGAACCGACGTTGAATATGTCTATCCAGCCAAAGCGCCTTAGCGAAATCCGAGGCCGCCGCCTCGCTGCCGCTCGGGACCCCGTCTCCGATACCGTACGCGCCGACCCTAGCGAGCAACCCCCCCCTCTGGATGTACGTCTCCGGACACAAGCCATAGCTGCTGATCGCGTCGGTCATCAAGTCGATAGCGCGACGAAGACCTGCACGTCGTTGCTCCCCCCGCAGATGCGCCGACATCGCCCCTATTTTCTCTGCGGAGGCAAGATTCACGCGAATCGCCATCAGGGCATGAGAGCGCGCAGCTCCCACGAGGTCCCACGCCCCCAGCGCTGGCTGTGTAAGCTCTTGTCCGTTGTTGGGAAGCTCGCGTTCGTGCGAAGTTAGCACAGCGGTTTCAGCTGAACGTAGGTGTAGCCGGGCGTTCTTGCCAAGGTGGTAGGTTGCCGTTGGCCAAGGCCTGTCCCCCCGGCCGTCGATGGTTGATAACGCTTGGGCGACGGCGAGAAGGTTGGAGTGCCACCAGTGGTCTCGGTTGGTGTGGTAGTCCGAGGTGCGGTGGTCGGTTGATGCTCGTTGCTCGCAGGCGATGCACTCCGAGGCTTCGCGCGTGGCCGCTTCCTATGCGAGAATAGCGCGGAGGGGGCGGCACACAAGTTAGGCGGTCTGGCAGTTTGCGACCGGTGCCACTGTTGGGAGACACTACGACGAGGTCGGCCTGGTTCGCAGTGCGCGACCATTTTTCACGCAGAACGATAATGTGGCCACACTCTATCAAGTGACCGGATACAGTATTCGGTATCGTTGAAATGGTTGAAACTTTTCACTACGCTCTTCAACGACCCACAATACCATACTTGTAGACCTATCACCAATTTCATAATGTAGACTGCACGATGACCCCTTGGTCTGTTAGTTTCAAAGTATGACCCCTTCGCCTTTGGGGTGGAGATGCCGGCCCTGATCCCTAGTACAGGTGCTAAACTCTGCCAGGCACTGCGATCTGCTGTAGAACTAAACGGCAGCTCTAACCACGGTAACATAGGAAATCGAACACCATGAGAAAACAAGGGGTTATGCTTAGTACTGCGATTTTGTTTTTTGTCGGAAGCAGCTTGTTAGTATTGTCCGGAAAATATTCACGGGGTAAAACCATGTATAGACGGACCAGGCTATGCAACCGACCCCCATCGAGGCATGGCAGCGAGCATAACACCATTTCATTTCAGGCTGTCAAAAAGGCCAGCACCAGAATGATAAACGAAGACGTACTCGAAGCAAGTTTCGGTCTGCGCCTTTTCGTTACCGCGACGGGTTCCGCGTTTCGGAACTCAATTCGTGAGGCACTAACGTTCAAAACTTGAAGTGGTTCATAGTGGCAACCGACAAGCACTCCGTCCTACGCGTACTTCTCTCGACACGCAAGACCCCGTCACCCTTCACGCATGGGATAGTTGGTTGGGGCAATGCGCTGCACTCTTGACCAATATTGACAATGGTTGCCACACACCTTTGGAGAACAAGCTTGGATGTCTTCGCGAAGCACGGCGGCCATGTGCAATGTGGAGAGGTTGTGGTGTATCAGGCTCTCTAGCCTCAGCACCGCACGGCAGTAGGACGGTAGTAGCAGTAGTTCCTCCGAACGCCTTGGAATATTTGTTGCTCCGCTGGTGTCCTTTTTCTCGCGTTCTACTTGCTCTCCAGGCCACGTGGGCAAGTAACTGAAGCATCCCATCTTGGGGGCATCGGATCCGATCGTCCAATCAGCGTTATCCTTTTCAAAACATGAAAACCGCTCGCCCGTACTCCCCAACGCCTTTTCCGGGCTCCCCGTTCCTCGCTCGCCACTATATAGCTCGTTGTTGGTTCCGAAACTCTCGGGATACCCCCCCTCCTTTGCCGCATCACCGGCAAGTTCCTTGTTACGCTTAGGGCAATGGTCTAGGTTTTCCAGTTGCTTGCGGCAAATTTCCAGAGCCCGACGATAGTCTTCCTCGGCGGCCTTGCTTCTGCCCGTTTTCTGGAGGAGGCAGCCCCTTAGGGTGAGGCTCTTTGCAACATGTAGGGTATCCCCCTCCCCCCCTCCGGTCCTGAGAAGCCCCCCCACCACCACCGCCACCTTAGATCCGGGCATGAAACCCATCGAGCCAGGGTGGCAGCGAAGCCGTGTACGATTCCGGTCGGCCCTGGATACTGTGGCCGCCACGGCGTGCTCGCTCGTTCCTCCAGCCGCGACCAACGCGGATAAACTTGTGGTACCCGTGTCTGGCTGGGGGCGAGGTACCGCTGTACCGTTGACGTTTGCCGTCGATGGGGGTCGGCCGAGTACGCTCTTGTCCTCGGTCGCGCGTACCGCTTCGATGGCGGCAGAAACAGCTCGATCAGCCTGCGCTAAGGCACTCGACTGGTGGCCGAGCCTCGCGAGAGTAGTTGCTAGACAGCGTAGCGCGGTGGGATGCCTGGGGGCCATGGAGAGCACCGATTCCAGGAGGGCTAGTGAAGGTGTCTGTGTCGGTGCTGGATGTGATATTTGAGCGGGCGGTACCCAGTCGTTGCTGGTTGCAGTTGCCTCGTCGTGCCCGAATGCTGTCGCCGTCTCTAAGACCTACGGCAGTTGCGTGAGTGGGAAGGGCGTACGCGGGGGTGATCGAACCGGAAGCTTGCTTGTGCTTGCCTCTACTGGAGCTGAATACATTCGGTTCACCGTGGCTGGAAACAGCACTTATACTCGTAGCAGCTTCTATCGAGGCAGTGTCGCAGCCCGTTCACCAAGACACTGACATGGCGATAGGACTGCCTTCGCAAGGATAGTGTGAACACAGGCAGCCTACACTTAGCGTCAAACATGTGCGTAAAACGAACGCCTCGTATCAAACAAGGCCCAATCACGCCTTGACGGGCATACAGGGGGGTATGGACATGTCAGAGGCACGCATACCCTAGCGTTCCAGAAATGTCAAGAACCTGTACAAAAGGCCCCCGCCACAGCTCAAACCAACTGCGTACATACCACGTGGACGACATCGCAGCTCTACAGCATGACGACAAAGTAGGAAGAGGTTGAAGATCAAAACAACAGTCAGTAGTAAATCATGCTCGCTTCAATCCTCTGCTGGAATGCTTGTGGAACCTGCGTTGTGCCCATTATTGCTGGACCCCCCCCCCCAAATCATCCGCCGACTCGATCGCGCGTTCTGTGCTCTATATACCTCGGAGGCGTTCAGCCACGCAGCGGAGGCCGTGGGACACGCGTGTATCGCGTGCAGAAAGTGTCGCAGAGCTTGCTTCTCCCCGGCAATGGCCAGCGATCCGCCGGTTTGCTGCGCTCCCAATGTTTCCGACCCGACGTCCCGTGTCCCGGGCGCGCGGTCAACTCTTTTCGCTTTGGGTGCTGACGTTGCGGATGTGTCGGTGAGGGTTCCCCCGTATGGTGCGTGGCGCAGCACTTCGCCACCCAGCTGCTCTTTAGACTTTCGCGGCCATTTTTTCGGATCCGTAGCCCCGTGATGGGCGGATACCGCGGGTCTGTGCATGCTCCCCGCGAGAGAATCGGCTCGAGTTTCGCCGCAACGCGTCGTGGCGAGGTTGCCCAGACCAACCCTCACGGCGGCTACCTCGCAGGCAAGAAGCCGATGACTGGAAAGTAGTAGCTTGCGAAGACTCCGCCCAGATGCCTGATGAGACGGTCGGTACAATGTGCGAGAAGGGTCGCGGTCTCGCTTTGCGCCATCGATGGGTCAGCGTCCTTCGGGCAGGTAGTTGGTTGGGTGTTGCGCGTGTTTCGTTACGATATTTCGCTTGTATCTGACGATGAACGTACTCTACAGTGGTGACGACCGATGTATATACAGCGCGTCTTTCAGCTCGATGTGACGATAATCGACTATATACAGCAGCACACACAAGGTGCGGCACTCTTGTGCGTACAACAGCCAGTGCTCCGTCTGTCCCTCCCACCTGCCCATTTTTTCCCCCGCTTCCCTGCACTGTATGTGCTCTAGGCGAAGCTGTAAGGGCCTGACGACTGCGATGGGAGTAGCACTTGTTTTGCCATTTAAGGCAATATTTCTGGCTGGCTACCACACACTTCTCAACTGAGGAGGAACTACCCAATAAGATATTAACGCTTTTAGCACTGCACTGTGTAGAAGCATGTGTTTGACTATAGTTCCAAGTATTTCGCCGCCACAACGGAACTGCAGTTCGATTAGGGTTAACCCCTCTAGAACCGCAGTCCCGTTTTGGGGACAAACCACTTAGAGTTTGACTGGTTTTGTCCCCACAATGGGAGTGCGGTGCTAAAAGGGTTAAGGCACGCCTTGACGTTTGTTTTCCCTTGTCAACGTTTTTCGACGGAAACCTAGGCCATGGAAGTGTTCATCGGGTTCCTCAAGTGCGGAGGAGCCTCAGGAGTTTACAAAGGTGTAACCCCTACTCGAAGTATGCGTCTTGGGGGGGTCGGCGGCTAACTGTTTGCGAAGCTTTCAGCATTTAAGACGCGGGGGTCCGAAAAACCAACCAAGACTACTTGCTGTGCCTTTTTGCCATGCCCCCAAATGTTTGAGAGCGTGAGCTAGCAAATTCGACAAAAATCGACGATCGATGGAAAGGCTAAATTCGTGAACCCGATCGAGCAGAGAGGCCAGTACCCATATAGAAGAGAAAGGATAAACAATTGCGACCACAGCTTGCACCCACAACGTCGTTGAGGCCAACACCTCCCACGAGTTGAGTTGGAAAGGATACATGGCACTGATACCAATAAAAAACACATAAAACACACACACGAAATGCAGCAGGGCACATCAGGAGAATTTGTCGTACCGAATCTAGCAGCGAGAGTTGTGGAATTGAACTCACAGCGAAATGAGAGGAGTGAGGGAGGAAACACCGAGGTTTCAAAGAAGTGCTCTGTCCATTCCCAATGCACCCTTTTTCCAACCCATATTCCAAGTAGTCCGTGCCTCAACCCGGGGGTTCAGCTCGAGCAGGGTTAAGGTACCGGTAACCATCGGCGGGGCCGAACCCCAAACTAGATCTCGGACAAGGTTGACAATAGCCCGGCGACTAACACGGTTGCTGCTCGACGAATCTGGCCTTAATATCAACGAAACATCTCGACCGTATTTCGATCTCCACCACCCCCCGTACCGCTTTTTACTTCGGTCTTACACTCGTACCTCGCGCGAGGCTTTACATTCCAGCCGCCCCTCAGCGAGCGCCCTCGCGAGAGAGCAGTCAAGGGCTAGCCGTCCACCCATGCTTCCACACGCTGCTGCCACAGCAGTGCCATTTCCACCTTCGCCACTCACGGGCGATGATCCGACTTTCAACGATCCGTTTCCGCCTGCCCCGGTTCCCCCAAGGTCCTCGACCGCGCCCCTGAAATACTTGATCGCGAACCTCACCATCCCGCGGTTGACGAGGCAAGCGCCGCGTGTAACCGGTGTCTTTTTTCAGCGACAGAAATCCGAAATACGTCGCGGTGGTTCACAGAAAGATCCCGTCAACAATATGGTGATCTCGGCCAAGTGTACCGAGGTGGTCGGGGGAAAGGAAGGCCTGTGAGCTGGATGGACTCCATAGGCGAGTTTATTATTAATAACCGAGTGGTGAGTTAGAGCCGGCTAACTGGCTTGTTTTTTTTTTCAAAATCAAAACACGGACCGAGCTAAGATACAAACCCGGCAGTGAGACGCAAATACGCAGAACTCCTTGAATCACCGAACGCAACCAACCGCTATACCTTCGTGGTCAACTTGGAACTACAGTAACCCTTCGATTTATTCGTATCCCTTCGATTTATTCGTCAGCCAACTCGCAGCCCGCTCTAGTGAAAGGGTACATACGATATGCGGCAGTTGCTGTTCGTCGCCCCACCTTGAGTTCGGCGTGCGGGTTTCTTGTTGCCAGTACCCCGAGTGCCCGCGTGAACGCAGCTTCAGCTCTCGAAAGGTCGCCCGCTGTCGCCTCGGCAACTCCAAGGTTAAACGCAGCAAGCACCCGCTCGGCCGGCCCCTTGGATTCCCGCTCTACGGAGTCGAACTCCGCGCTCGCAAGGCTAAACCCCGAGGCGTGGAGGTATGTCACACCCTGCGACGATGTTTCGGAACGCCGTGGTTTGTGTATACATGTGATCAGCCTTGTGCTGCAACACGCATCCAGTCGTGCAACAAACAGAATGTCTGAGTACTGCTACTGCTATGTTGGCAAGCAGGCCGTGTTTATCGGCCAGAAGCACGTAAGGTGGGTCATGGCGGCGAGGTTCTCGAAGCATCTTGAAGGAGACAGCGTTAACAGGGTAGCTGAGGATATCGTTTGCCAATGCCGTGTGTAGGTTCAGTAGGCACGACCTCTTGTGGCCTTCTTGACCACCCTGACGACCCTGACGAGATGCCGGTATGAGGAAGACAAGCACGCGTCCCAGGTTAATATCAACGCTTCATTGTCATGCGACATACACGTGTGCGGCACGGGCTTTCAACAGCGTCGATCACTCTCACACGCTTTGGAGGGAATAAGAGAGAAAGTATAGTGACAGGACACGGGCATCAGCGAAAAATTGTGCGTATGATACAAGCTGGGAACCATGTATTTGTTTTTACGTTTTATATACTCCGAACACCACGAGAGCCGACGCGTGTTACGAGAGAGGTGGCACATAGCGCTTTTTAGAGAAAACAATTCGGACTAACCGGATTCCTTAACTCCAAATCTGTGGAATACCGATCAGCGTTCGTGACATACCTGCCTTGGGTTTGGAATTGTTCCTCGGGGTTGCATTTTTTGTTTTTGTTTCTATTTTATTCAAAAATCGGTTTACGGGTGAGGTACATCGCTCCTACGTTATAATCAACAGAGGGGCCGTTTGGTGCTACCCCTAAAAGGCCTAAGAAACATTCGGTGCTGCCCCTGAGAGGCAAGCAAAGCATGCGCGTCAGCCGTGATACTGCGGCAGGTGTGCGTCAGGGTTGCACATTCGATGAACCCCAAACTTTTCTCACCGTCGGGGGGTCCTCAACCATTGAAACTGAAGACGAGTGTAGCACCTTTTTTTTCGTTAGCCTCTTCCTCCCCGCTCAAAGAGAGCTCAATACTCCATACCAGGTATATATCTCAATCAAAGGCGGAACCTTGGGGTGAAAATACGTGTAAGAAGCCCAAATAACTCGACGCAAAAATCAATCCCATATGGCCAAGAGTGCTAATGCCAAACATTTTTGTAAACACGCACGGGGTATAGGATACCCGGGTGGTAACCCCTCAGCCGAGGACCCCCGTTTGCCACAGATGTTTTTGCCAACCATTGTATCTCTGGTGCGCACCTGAGGAGCTACCCAACCATTGTGTATCTCTGGATCACCCGATGTGTATTCTTACGCCGGCATTCGCTAGGGATTGTGCGTGTGTATGGGGCTTCGCTTTCAGTACAGGACACCCCATAAGAAAATGAGCAACAAGAAAGGCGTGAAAAACTGAATTTTTTACTTTAGGCGCAACCCATACCGTCGCACGCTTCACGGTCGCGGAGATACAGTCGTGCGATCGTTACGCGGCACGTGAAACCCCCACCTGGTTGATCTTTGAGCGTGAGCCCGCATGTTCCAGTGACGCCGCTGCTCCGAAATCCGTGATCGCTCTGTCTCTCCGCCCCAGTCGCGCTTCTAGTTCGGCGCGCAAGGCGTAAGCATTGGCGTTCAATGAATCCATCCGTAAACAGCGCGTCACAAGCTTAAGGGCTCTTTCCGCACCACGCCACCCCCGTTGTCGACGCCGCCGGTATGCCCTCGCCTGGTTCGTCGGCGACGATGATTGGCCTCTGAAAGGCACGTCCTCCTGGTCTTTCGCCCCCTTCGTGATCGTCGGGCAGTCGCACGGACGGCCTTGCCGGCGTTTTGAATCGCCAACGCCGTCGAAAACACGGCTTGCACCCCTTGGCTTGGTGGGCAACCCTTTGCTCTCCCCGTAGCGACCTAGACTGGGCGCTGGTGGTGCTACAGGGGGCGCTTTCCGAGCGCCGCCGTCACAGCTGACCACGCGAGTCCGAGGTGCAACCGCCGCCGATGATGTCTCCCGGTCGCCATTGTGCTGGCCTGATGACCCATCGCTGCATCCAAAGGTATCTTTCCCGATTCCAAAACTCTGCGATTCCTGGGCTTCCACTCGTACTCGTACTGCCTCGGAGGTCGCCGTCATCGGCGATCCGGTCGACTTCCTCGCAGCTGCTGTTCGAAGGGGGTACGGGCCGAATAGGGCGGGGTCCCACCCCGAGCTATCTGGCCTGACCGGTGGTCGTTGGGACGCGCAGTCGTCGCCGTTGTCGCTGTCTTCGTCGCTTTCTCGGGAGCTAGAGCGTATGCACGTTGAGATTGCTTCTGACAAGGCACACTCGTACAGGATAGACGCCTGCTGCTGGGAGCCCCCTCCCTAGCGCGTGGCAAGAGAAATAGAGAAAGAGAGAGAAAGAGAGAGAAAGAGAGAGAGAACGCCGATGCGCGATTGCATAAAGCGAAGCCAACTTTGGATTGAGCTGGGCACGGAGAAAACGTGATTTTACCTGGTTCCTGAACACTTATTGTGCTACCCGGGGGATATATCGGTGACCCCTCTGGCATGCGGTGGGAGAGAGAGAGATAGAGAGAATATCGGTGCGCGATTGCACAAGGCGAAGTCAGTTTCAGAATTAGCTGGGCGCGGAGGGAGTGCTTTTGACCTGGTTTCCTGAAAACGCCATGCGCCAACCTGGATATGCCGTCAACGATCTGGGACAAATGGCAGAGACGGGGCGACCGCCAGACCCCTCGGTCCCACCACTGCGCAAGTAAAGGAGAAAAATGCACGCACTGTGACATATCCTACTCCGACAAGTGTGTGTGCACCCGCTCTTTTGTTAGGTATCTCCTCCTTCCTTGGGGACGCTCTTCTATACCTCACCCAAAACACTGGCCTTCAAGAAAAAGTCAACGTGCAACCCGCCCAACGGCCTAGGTATACAGGGCTGCTCGATCGTAACACACTTACTGGGTTCCAACAGTACTCGGTAGACAGCAATGTTCTTCCTACTATATTCGGTAGACACCAATTGTGTTCCGACGATATCCGGTAGACGCCAAGGGTGTTCCAACGATACTCGGTAGACAAAAATGATGTTCCAACGATATTGAATGGACACCAATGGTGTTCCAACGATATTCGATAGCTACCAATGATGTTCCGACGATATTCGGTAGACACCAGTGGTATTCCGAAGATATTTGGTAGACAAAAATGACGTTACGATAGTCGGTACATACACCAATGGTATTCCAACGATATTCGGTAGACACAAAGGGTGTTGCAACGATATTCGATAGACAAGAATGAGATTCTAAAATATATCGGGCTGATAAAAATGCTGCTCCAAAGATATTAGGCAGACATGAATGGTGTTCGAACGATATTGGGTAAGACAATGGTTGTTCCAACGATATAACGGTAGATATAAGTGCCTTTTCAATGATATTCGGCAGCCATAATTGAGGTATGTCAAATAATGCTACCCCCAATTGCAAGCCCCTATCGCAGCACGCGTCTGCTGTACACGCTGACCAGGGAACGCGTGGTGCAGGGGTGGTGGGGGATTGCATATATATATATATATATATATATATATATATATATATGTTTTACGGTCCCTAGGGCTCGTGAAGGCCGGCCAATACTTGACATCCAAAACAGAAAGACTTTTGCGCCAAACACGCCTTGCGCTTGATGCTGCAGCTAGGTCACTGCTGTGTCATCGCAAGACTGTCAGCTGTTACCACAAGACTGTCAGCTGTGGTTTTAGCGAGGAAACGAAAGAAAGACAAATATGAAGCCGAGGGCGCGGGGGGGGAAGGGGGGGGGGAGGGGGGGAGGAAGCAAGCACAGACCATGAGAGGTCCGGCGTCCGAAAGAGACGTTTGCCTTGATACACAACTCACCTTCATGACGAAGTTGAAGCTGGCCTTGGATTTCTTGTCCCTTCCAGCAGCAAAAAGTGCCCTCCCGTGAAGAGTCCTTTTGCGATGGCGGGGTGTTGACCATGACGTAGGAAGCAAGAAGAAACCGACAGTGAGCTACGTACAGCACTGGCGACGGCTCAAATGGCGCTTGTTTGGAGCGACGAGGAACGCCGAACCGGCTGTCAGGTTCGACGCCAATTGCACCAACGGAGTTGTGCACCACACTATTTCGGGGGGAACCATGCTGTATTAATTAAAACCCAACATGGATTGTAAACATAGGGAGGCGTATGGTATTTGGGTCCATCGGGGGTTCTGATTACTGCAGCCCCTCGTAATAGTTCACGCAGTCAATACGCGAACGTTTTTTTTTATTTCTGGCGTGCCTTCCTGCGCGCTTCAGCTGTGCTGTGGTTTCTTTGCACCCTCGGGGTAGTTTTCAGGCGCCTTGCGAAGCCGATGTTGTCCCTGAGCAGGAGAGAAAGCACCCTTCCGATACGTGTTGACGTACTGTTCATACTAAAGCAGGCATGAGCCCTCACACAGTCGTTTGCATGTGAGTCGCTGTCCTAGAACAGGCCGGCCGCGGAAGGGTAGGACCGGCAGAATAGCCGTCGACTCCAAGGCAAGATATGTTCACACAGTCGTCGTCTGCAAACGCCAACGTCTTTCCCGAGGATTGGAAGTTTGCTCGTATTTGGCTGAGGCGTGGGAATATCGAGAAATTGAATCAAGGCTAGCACCAGCAATCGTTCATGAAAGAGGGAAACTCTTTTTTTTCTTTTCTTTTCGCGGCATGCGAGAATCTCGAGTCTCGCATGCATGCTCTGATCAACGCGAGGCAGTAAGGTGCGCCCTCTTTCCAAACACATTCGCCACCCACCAACCCTGGCTCATTTTTTTGTGTATCTCGATGCTATCAGGCCTCAGCCATATGAGCAAGCTTGTTTGGATATCGGGAAGATGACGACGTACCTAAAACATATCTCCTCCGGCCGGTGCACAACCGCAAAATTACCTGGCGGCCAAAAGGTCTTCCCGGCTGACACCCTCAGCGAACTTTCGATGGACAGCATTTCCACCAAGCAACACGCTCGGCTTCAGGGTTCCAGTCGCTCCGCCCGCAGAATGGCGGACGGTATGGGTGGAATAATGACCGTCCAAAAAGGCGGCTAACACTTCGTCGGCTTTTCCAGGCTGGTTCGCACACAGATAGCACCTATGCCCGTGCCAGCATGTATGAGGACGATCAGCGGGCGGCCGGAAGGGGGGGGGGGGGGGGGGGGGTACTCAACATCATGCATGACCATAGACCCTCGCGTCCCTACAATGCCGGGACGGAGCACGTCGGGTTTTCACTCACCAGGCAGACATGGCTTGCACCAAGCGCGAAGCGCCTTGAGGTGTCTGGCGAACCGCATGAAGGGGTGAACTGCCTCGTACTAAGAATTGCTTTTGAGGCGAATTTTCATATATATGGAAATCGTCAATTAATTGGTCTATTTTCTGGTGTGGCCACTTCCGGAGACATCAATGGGTTTGCTATGTAACTGTCTCGTGGGTGGCTTATCATACTTACACTACGTGATACGCCCCCCCCCCCCTTGTACGCAGTTAAGGTTCTCTCCGCACAATAATGATCAACTCGACCGCCAGCCGTGGTGACCGCCAAAAAATAAAAAATAAAAAAGAACAGTATCCTGGTAATAGAGCTCACGTAGTGAGAGGCGTGTTTTACGGCGTCGTCGCCGACCGCCGCCAACCCAACCTACGTGTATACCAGGTATACGGGGGAGGGGCGTACTTATTTGTTGCTTGCCTTGGTCTTTTGACCAATTGATCACGCACCCCTCTCAAGACAGGGAGGGGGAGGGGGTTTTCAATATCATGCATGGCCGTAGTCGTATGACCATAGACCCTCGCACCCCTGCAATGCCGGGAGGAAGCATGGCGATTTTCACTGACCAGGACAGACATTGGTTGCCCCAAGTGCGAGGCGAAACGTGAGATGTTGGGCGAGTCGCATGAAAGGGTGAGCTGCATCCTACCCAAAACCGCTTGTGAGGCGGGCTTTCTTGCCGGAGGGTGGATCACAGCCAAGTATTAAAGCATTACATGCGAATCTCGCTAGTACAACGTGTATTTTTGCTGTGATCCGTAACGTTAGCACAAGGTGTATGTTTTTCACCTCAGCGTTCAGCAAGCCGTCATCGCTCGGCTCCAGAACGCCTCTGTAACTAGTAAAGTATACAGCACGGTACGTCTGTGTTCTATACCCTTCTGGACAAAAATATAAGGATCATTGCATATTCATATTTCATGTATAAACGATCTCTACATTTCCGCTCATAGTGGTTGTGCACAGTCAACGCTTCCCTGTCAGCGTAGGAGTTGTAGGCAGCTGTATATATAGCACCAATGTCGGATGGACAGCTAAATGCGCACTTAACCGGGTGGGGGGAAACTGCTCGTGGTTGTTTTGCCCTGGCTCGCTCAACCGGTGCACGTGCTTCTTCCGTCCGTGGAAGAATGAGGCGAAACACTGGCGATTTTCGGCGATTTTTTTGTTGCATCATTGGGAAGCACGTAAACGCCTGTCGCTCATAAACCAACTTTAAACCATTGCCAGGTACGAACCCGATGAAAAGCGAACGCATCACTACCGCCGGTGATATAGTAAACATTTTATGTCCGTACTGGTATCAGAGTGCAAGCGGGGAACACGATGCCGGCGAGAGAGCGGTATCGTATACGAAGTGTGGAGTCTACGGTAAATATTTTCACAGCGGCCCGAGCCCTGGTGTTGTTTTTCACGTGAAACCGTTCTTTCTACCCAACGACATCAGCACACCCAGTATTCGTTCTGATTTCCCATCCTATCAACCATCTATTCCAGGCAGTACATAGAGCGATGCCAGTGTTGTGGTCACAGACCGCGAGCCAGAGTAAACCAAGAGGATATCAATGGAATAGACTAAAGCAACTGAATCGCCAACATACCGGGAGCGAAAACACCACGAACCGAGCCAAAGCAAGAAAAAATGAACGAAAGCAAGCCTTACGTACGTAACACAAGCAGCAATCACCGGTGCTCACCACTCTTATCCCTCTGAGCACGCCAAAAAAAGCTCCCGCCGTAATTCCAAATAATCTCTCCCGATAACGTTGCCGCAGTTAAAAAAAGGCGACTTGGCCAGATGCACAGCTGCGGAACGATAGACACAGCAATCTCCGGGAAGTAGCCGCCAACTTTTGCACAAGGCCATCTCACGAAGTCAGAGCCAGCTACTTTAATATTTCGCTACCTGGCGAGATGAATGACACGCCCGATCATCGGTGCTTTCTCGTAGGCCCGTTCAAAGTACTCGATAGCCTTCGGAAAACACCGATCCAGCTCCTTTATGCGCCCCTTCCACCACAACACCTGGAGCAGTGTTGGTCAATTCTGATTGGTCAATTTTAACTGGGCAATAAATTCGTTAGGGGGCATTAAGCATGCAAGCATATACTCGACTTTAATAGGGCAAGAATATGATACCAGAGGGGGTGCACGACTGCAGGTTGGGTGCAAATAGTTGTCCGATCAGATTGCGCATGGCTTGAAGGTGTCGCCGGCGTAAACGCGAGTACTGCTGCACTTTCTTTGTTTTTTTGCGCAAAACTACTAGTACGCTGAACGAATCTGGCGGGCTTACCGTGAGCTTGCTTAGCCGGGGCGTTCCGCCGACCCTTGACGTAGACGGCGATTTTTTCAGGGGAGGAGTGTACGGGCGAAACGCACGTGACCGATATTAGAAACAGTCCAAAAATAGCATACCGGCAACATGTACCTGGTACAGCTGTTGGAGCGAAAAATAAGCTCTAGAGGTCTTCGACGTACACGGAGATTTATACTATTACGGGCGACCATAACAAACAGGACCTATGGTACACACAAAAACCTACCTGGTATATATTTCCTTTTCTTTACTGACAGTATTTGGTGTTATTAACTATGGTCCCCCGTAATAAGGGTTTATTACTTAGGGTTAAGGCCATGGCACGGTAGGAGATTTACTCGACTATAGTATAGTCCACATAGCTACCACATATGGCGCTCCTCAACGGAGGAGCTACCAAACATCTTCCTATTCGGTGTTCTTCGTTTGATCGGAACGTTTTTTTTCATGTGTATTGCTCTCGTGATCTAACTCACGTCAACTCGATGTGATACAATCCTGACCCATGAAAGCCGTATGACGCTTTAGGGAGAAAAAAATCCACTTGAACAGACTTTCAACTGAACTATGCGGTGAACAACCAGGCTTCGTCCGATTTTTGCGGCCTTAGGAGCTTTTGCGCTCTTCCAGCAGAGACTTTTCCTGACATAAGAAATAGTTTGCTCTTGTCCCCGAGATAAGAACAAACCGCTCTTAAAAGGGGACATGAGCGGTGCGGAGACAAGAACGGTATTTCTGGCCTGTTCCGAGGGGCTCTTAAACCGGGTACCCCACTGTAGTTGCATTGTTTGCCCGTATCCTATCCACGTGTCCCATTGTTGGTTACACGAAGTATCGCACCACCCACTGGCCTACTCGTCCTCGCGACCCATTAATAGCAGATCAGTGTTTAGTGCTATATAATCAAGAAAACACAGGCCTCCGGGTTCGTTGAATCTCGTCGACTCCGTAGCATTGATCTCGGTGTGCACTCCCCTCGCCACGGACTATATATATCCAGGTGCACACTAACGTAACTATTCATTATGTCTCCAGCGCGCATGATGTATAGTCTACACCCACCTTGCTTCCTCGGGTGGAGCGGCCGGCGTCCCCGCTTGTGGACACGCCTCCTCTGTTGATAGAAGCGGCGACCACACGAACTCGCCGATTGCGTTTACCGCGTCAGAAGCGTGGTTGTCGACTCTCCCGCCGTGCAGCATCTGCCAAAAAGTGTTTTTTCCCGCCACGTTCATATATGAGTTGGGCGTTCCAGCCAAACTTGACCTTTTAGAACTGCAGTCCCGTTTTGGGGACATAGTACTTAGAATGTGAGTGGTTTGTGCCCCATACGGGACTGCGGTCCTAAAAGGGTTGATCGAGACGGGTTCGGAAATCCCGCATTGAATGTATGATACTATTACGGGGAACCATATTAATAGGACCTACGGTACACACCAAAACCTATATATTTAGCTATTTTTACGAACACTATCTGGTCCTATTTACTATGGTCCCGCATGATATATCACGTGTAACGATGCAATAGCACTTTATTTTCGATCCAAACACGCACTGTTGAGGTGTCAGTCAATCAGCTTGCAAAGCTGGGCATCAACCGTTCAGTCGGTCGAACTCACGGCTGGCGTACTTTAGCTCATTTTATTCAATTGAGAGCATCTCGGTGGAACGGGCGAATACTGAAGAGGGTGCGGCCCCAGCATACTGGCAGTACACCCAGTGCCTGGTATACTGTTACGGCCTACGTGTGGCACATTTATAAATCCGTAGTCTATAGGTTTGTTAATTGTTGAAATCGTGATTTGCTTGCTTGCTTTGGGACACGATTGCCTGTTTTTCTTGGAGCGTTTTGGGATTGGCAGTGATTGCGGAGTGTACTTCCTATGCGTTGTTGACAGCGTACCTCGGATGCTTAGGGCGGTGGAGCGGGAGGGGGGCAAGATGTGAGTTAGATCGATCGCCTACAGAAGTTTACCTTAATTGATTGTCGCTCCGGAGCATCTACCACTGCACTGGGAACCAGGCCTGGCTGCCAACTCTAGATACTAGTGCTACTCGATCATATCGACGAAGCAGAGTGCGCTGACACCACGAGGAAACGCCTCCTCTACCGAGGGATAACTTATTTCGAGTTTCACACCCACGCGCGCTGCAACTTACCACCATTTACCCCGTAAGCATTTCCCCACTCAACAACTTCGGAACTAGAACAAGCAATATTACTAATGTACGTTTGCTACTACTGCACTGTTTCCGGTGGCGCGTGAAGAGCGTACGCACGTGTGGCGTCCCGGTACCGTCGCAATCGAGGCGAGCAGAGAGCCTCGCCCTCAGAGCCACGGGCAGAAGCGAACCCGGGCTAGCGTGCTGCGCGCGACAGTAGTCCCGCAGCGCTCGGGTGTACAGCCCTATTCTTTCCGCTGCCTAGGGTCGGCGTTAAGGGTAGGGGTTGGGTCACGGTTGGGCTTAGACAGTGCGAAGTCGTGAGTGTTGGTAGGAGAAAGGTACGACTGTCGATGGCTATCTAGCTTGTAGTCCTGGGGTGTAGTTTTATGTTCGTTTAGGCGGGGTGGCGTGGATTCAGAAGATTCCATTCACCGACGCGTCTCCTGCGCTGGGAATAACAGACGTAGAACACGCTTGACCGGCATCGCGCAGTTCGAAACACTGAGTACCGCATCGACTATTCACTCTTTGTAACAAACTAAAAAAAAAACGAGGGGTGGACTGAAGAGCACCCGCGTCCGGCTCAATCAGCCAATCAGCTTGATCGCGGCATTCGAAATACTGGGTAACGACCACTCAATCCAACAAACTCGTGACGTACGTACTTGAAATATTGTTACAAGCTATGGCTGAGTCGATACATATTCTCTTCCTTCTTTCCGCCCTATTGTTAGACCTGCACGTGGTGGTATGTAGAGTGCGCCTGTGGGGCAACGTAAGCCTTACGTCTATCGAGCCCAACATGAAGGCACCAGAACAAGTGCAGCCGGTATAGTGGCTATGATGTAGGAGGCAACGATTGCTGTGGTTATATATTGTCTCCCACTTGAGTCAGCATTTGTTAGTCCGCACTGGCTCAAGTAATTAATTAATATATTATATCCGCTCATGCTCCTATTCATAGACTTTCTATCTACCATTAACGTCGCACCTAAATAATATCTCAATCATTATAGCCCCTCCCCCCACAGCTTACAATCCCCTCACAGCTTGATTCATACGGCTACGGCCATGCATGAGATCGAGTACACATCTCCTATCGAGCACACACCCCCCGCCCCCGCCACAGCTCGATTCATTGTGTTGCATTTGGTGTTGTGTTGTCAACTGTTTTTTTGTTTACCTGCCCTCGGACAAGAAAGCCGTGCAGACTCCGCGGGCAAAGGTGCAGAAGGCCGGATGCGAGACGCATCGCCTGCGACGTGAGACACGATGCGATGTTGGGTAGCAGAATTTAGATGATCCATCAACAATGAGTCGGTCGCCGCTCGGGGATACGTTGTGGTGTCTATCTTGAGGGGTATACACTCTCACAGGGCTTGTAATTCATTAGTTACGCAAAATAGAGAGGTAAATTTCAGCAGTTAATGACTTAAGTTGCTGCTATTTTTCGAACCAAAATATTGCACTTTTTCAGAGGACAGGGGAAAAACCCCAACATCGACCTCAGGAAACAAGTTCATACAACTGAAGGCAAACCAACCCACAGTACCAATGGTTCCACGTATTGATTGTTGTTTTTGGCGGAGACGGTAGTATCGGCAATTGGCCATTGAGCTGTAGTGTGAATTCATCAATTCATTGCTTGTTTTAGGAGAGGATACCGATGCACACCATGTATGTAACGCGACCATCGCTGTTAACCTCACGCCTGTGTTTCTCCAACACTTCGGTCGATTCCACAGGCCCAACACTGCACTCTCCACTCCTTCCTCCGATCTGTGGTCGAGCTATGGACGGCGCGGTTATAAACACGATGACATAAACTAGCGTGTACTGCGACCGGCTACGGCACTCTCCCCTTTCGCCTTCGAGCTAGTCGGGCCAAGCATGTCGCGCGATTCTAATCAGCCTGATAATGATCAGTGCTTATTACGTCCGGCAGCGAAGATGCTACAACGAACAGCGTCGTTCTCTCGCATGGCCATAGGGTTTACGTCCAGCAGATGTTTTGAGCGCATCAGAAGCGCTGCCGTGTGCGTGTAGGGGGGCTTTCCTTTTCTCGGAACGGGCGCAGTTCCCGCACACGACGACAACGTCCACGGACATAAGATAACTGTCGTTGGGGGTATTTACAACACACTTCGCGCCCGCTGCACCGTGTATTGTACTGAACGAGAAAAAAAACGGCGGGATCAACAACACGCAAACCATATCTCTTTTTTCGTTGGCCCTCTCTGCCCGTCCTACGTCGGCCTGCGTTTACTCGCGCCAAGTGCTTGCGCGGCGTACACTTTTTTTTTGCCACAGCTCTCAAAATTAGGCGAGTTGCGTCTAAAAATAACGGTCATGGAACCGAACACCAACCGCGTACGAGGAGACCAAGAACCCGCTCCTTTATGATATGTCTAAGGCGGTCGGTGGAACTCCCTGGAGCCTAACCCCACCTTCTATAAAAAAAACAGCGCCGTGGGAATGGCAAGAATCAAGCAAGACCACGTCAAGAAACAGGCCCGGTTTTCAATGTTATAGTAGCCTAACTCGAACGGCGCGCCTTGTCGGCATGGTTTCAAAACATAGGCCGATGCTCAACGATTTACTCGCCGTTTTATTACGGCAATTCGGTTAAGGCACAAGGTCGTATATTACCCCCAAAACAGAGAAGCAAGCGAATTTCAATGATACTGAGGGTACGCGACATACCCTTACGAGTCGAGCTGGAAAGTACGCCCGATGGTTGAGAATAAACTACAGCAAGCACAGGAGAGAAGGGGATTATGCTTTGCGTAGGCATCCTTCTGTTTTGGCTTTCCTCGGTTTTGTACCTGTATCGTGAAGTGTTTCTCAGTGCTCAATGTTAAAAGTTCATGCTGCACGTTAGTGGACGGCGAAAACAGCAATACTAATAAAGTGGCCTCTTTCCTCACCTCTGCCAGTCTACGCATCTCGGCCCTCCGAGGGCCTCCATCCCCACCCCCCGCCCCACCCCTCCCGCCTTCGGCGTGCTTTCTCGTGCGCAGAGCCAGCGACGCCGCTTTCGCCCACAGCTTCGGAGCTTTTGGTGCGAGCTCAAGAGCCTCTTGAACGTCTCTAAGCGCGCCTTCCAACGTCCCCAAGCCCTCCCTCACCGTGCACCGCATGGCGTAGAGGTCCACAACCGTATCGCGGCCGACGGCGGAAACGACCACGGCGCGGTGTTGAGGTACCGGGAACAACCTATTCAAGAAGCGACTCCTCCCGGTTCCTACGAGCTCAGACGCGGGTTCAGTTGCCTCCCCCGTCTGCTTGACACAGTTATTCGGTTTCCCGTCACCCCCTCCTGCGATCGACCGCGGCGATGACGGCCTGCATCCCTTTAGTAGGCGGCTATCAGCCCAGGTGTGATCGCCGCTAAGCATGGGCATGCCAGTAGCGTCAGGTGGGGCGGGGGGTCGGTCGCTGTCCATCATGTTCTTCTCGCCTTCCACGGAGGACTCGTATTTGTTAGTCGAAGCAACGGACCCAGCCCCGGCCGCTGCTGCTGCCAAAGCTGTAGCAAGGCTTGCTTCCGCTGCCTTGAACACGTCTGTGGAGCGTATCCGTGGCCGCCGTCGACACTCGGGGTCACTGTCCTTCGTCGACTGACTGACTGGATCACTCTCGGGTAAAGCATCTCTCTCGGGTTTGAGAAGGGCTGCAGCCATCGCTTTGTGGAGGGCCAGGAGACTGCTGAGACTTTCTGAGTCCCATATCAGCACCGCCGCCCGTTTCGATTTGGGTTTTATTGCCGCAGGAATAATCCCGCAGGAAGCTTGTGGTGAGGTCGTCGAGCCTATGGCGTCCACGGCAGAGCCACGTTTGGCTGTGGTCGCGGGGTCAGTGTCACTGCCCTCAGCGACCGTTCCCGCAACCTCTGCCTGATTGGGTTCGTGTAAGGCCGATTTTCCGTCGGAATTTTCGTCTCCCTGCGTGTTTTCTGGTATCGCTTCTTCAGGGGAGCCGGGAGGGGCGGCCCTTAGGAGGCACAGGTAGGTTATTGCGCCTTGCAACAGAGAGACAATGTGGTCCCGACTCCTTCCCGCCAGGCCCGCCAGATGTATCCTGGGTTGATTCGGTGGCACCGTAGAGGGACCCAAAGAGACGAAACAATTGTGGGGGTACAAATAGCTTTGCAAATGTTTTAGGATTTACCGATGCACTGCTGTGCCAGCGTCGTACTCTAAGTGATGTAGGTGGGCTATTGTACATCAGGATTGGTTCGCTGAGTTTCTAGCGTAACTCGTTGTTCCCGCTCCTTTGCCCAAGAAGGGGAAGCCATGTGAAACCGTGTTTTCGTGCCACTTTGCTTTGCTAGGGGCTTGTTGTGGAGTAAGGGTAAGGGTAAGGACAAGGGCATCATCATGTTGCTCATGCGGGGAGAGGTTTTGAGAGACGGGGCGGGGGGGGGGTTAACCCGTTGAAGGCTGCACTTCCGGTTCGTAGACAGCTTACTTGGAAATATTTTTATACTTCGAAGTGTACGTTATAGACGTTTCTGCACTGCGCAGTAGCTAAAATGTTGAACGGGAGGACCAAGACGTTCATGCAGGGCAGGGCACGAGCACGTATCATACCTGTTGTGCGTATTGACATTCTACTCGGGGACGTGTGATGCGATGGGGGTACGGTACCTTGTATTGGGCAAACGATTTCTGACTAACTACGAATACACTCTTCAACCGAGGAATTACGGAAACACTCAATGCCACTGGGGTACAATTGAATTGCGGAATTACCCAATGTCACTGGGATATAGTACTTATTTCAAGACCATTTTTAGATGTATACCTACAGGTCATGGGATTGTCCATCGGGGTTACACTTTTTATTTCTTTCGAGGTATAGAGCTCCCCCAAGCAAGAATCACGAAGTCAGAAAATATTTGGCATACCCTTATCGTAACAGTGGTAGTTATTTGAATCATTACACCGTTCCCAAAAACATCGACACGAAACGTGTATACCAGGGTATACCCCAGGAGAGAACAATTTTCTATCCCTCCATGACGAGGTGCATCCGCAACCGCCGCATAAACGGCTTGCACTTCGAACGGAGCACTGTACGTGGTACCATTCGGGCGAAGCTACAAAGTAGGTTACCAACAAATATACTCGCAACTAGTTCGGTATCGCGGCAAGACAGCAGCAGTAATAGGGTTTATCACACGTAGAGCGGTTTTTGTTCATGTGTAAATAATGGTAAAAATACCGAACATCAACAGAAAAACGTTATGCCAGTACGAAGTACGTAGTGTAGACACATCGACCGATCGTTCTGCTTGCTAACGGTATCGTTCTAGATTCCTGATGGTATGTTCTGGCACTCGTACTTAGTTTTGGTTACGGCTGCGGATTCGGCCTACATGGATTAGGGAAACCCCTCTCGAAATGCTGGAGCCACAAGCTCAACCTCACGATGTTTCCCGTTTGTACAAACACCCACCATTGCTTTACATTGACTTGATTGCAGTATATGCCCACGAATGAGAAGATACTTACAGCAATTAAAACGTGAGGCCTATTTCTTTAGAGGCTCTGAGAAAATTGGATCAAGAAATCGTGCTCATCGGCGAGCGCTACACTCTATTCGGCATACTATAATAGTCTACCAGGTATGCTCAAGGTCACCCAAGGAAGGTCTCACACTAAAATTGAAAAAAGCTTGCTCAGATTAGACTTCTTTTTTCCGGCGGGCGCATGCTGTAATGAAGTAGTGTACCCGGTACAGCATACAGGGCACAATCGACGACGAACATGGCGATCGCAGCATTGCCTACTGCTTTTGTTTGACTGGGGCGTGTTAGCTACGTACCCCCTCTAGGTCTTCACGAGGGTTATTTCATATGCCGAAAACAATGACTGTGGCTACAGTACGGTATCGGCCACAAGAAGCAGCCCCTGACTACCGGGGTACGGTAGGGCGCGTGTATGGTTCGTGCTACGTACGGTAGAGGTCACTATATACGCTCCATGTACCAGTGACACAAAAAAAAAACTGATTTTGGGAAAGGCTGAAAGTGCAAACCTGAAAGCGCTAACCCGATGAAGTATCCCAAGGCATTACACTCGTGGGTGCATCACGAATAATAATTTAATGCAAAACGCTAGATGGTGGTGGGGGATTCCAACACAATGGGGTTGAGGATCTCGGTCAGTCAGAACATAGTTTGGCCTCAAATTTAATCCTATAGCACACAGCACGCCTCGAGTGTGTGTCCGAACTCATACAAAGCGAGGACCTGTAAGACTCACGCGCATCATGATGGCACTGCTTGTAATAATGCCGCATGCCCTTCCGAAGCGCTTTTGATAACACAACACTCTGCCGTTTTGTAGGTCGCTTTACTACGTAGAATCAAGTCAAGAGGGTTGAACTACAACATGTTTATTTGACTTGAACTATCTTGATACCTGGGACCCAACGCGGTTAAATTTGCCGTCTGAACTACATATCGAGACGCCGTACGGTGCGGTCGCAGCATGATCCTACTCGCACTGCTCTTGCGCGCCCATCTTGCTCGTGGACGGTGGACGAAAAACCCCACCCATATCATTTGTTTGGTCGCTATCTCTGCGTCCCGAAGATGTCCATCTGAATGCCGCCCATACGAGGTACAACCGTACTAATACTAGCCGCTCGTCGTGGGAATCAAATCTGTTGCTTCGCGTGGTCTTCGTCGTCGCTTTCACCTTTGCTCCAGAACGATGGTTATCATCCCCAGCACCTTGAGCAGCTGAGAGAGCTGGGTTTTTAGCTCCTTCGGAAGCTTTCCCGCCTTTTTTTCGATTCGAGTGCCATCTGCACTGTTCGCTCGCCCCGCCCCTTCCACGCTGCCACCACCCCTGCCCCCCCCGCTTCCAACTTTCGGGGATCCGCTGAGACTGGCATGTGCCTGTCGGGGAAACCCGTGCGACGTTCGTGGAATTCGGAGCGGTGAGGAGTTGCACGCTGAAGGGGATGTACGCCAAGCACGACGGCACTATACGATTTATAGACACGATTGGTAAAAAAGGGGGAAGGCGAAACATAAGGTGGAAGGTACGCTGTGAAGCTTGAACGGCGGGGGTCTAAAACTTGGGCCGAGAGAATGGCCACGTGTAGCCAATGGTCGATAAACGTGGGATCTTGAAAGGATAGCTTGTAAGCACACTCCGTAGTCGGAAGCTAACGCAACGCGCAGAGAGGCCACTCCTCGGTCAACGGTGACCCCTACTTCTTCCCCCGCCTCCCCCGATCGGCTATCGCTGGAGATGGAGTATTGAGCCCGGTTTTCAAGGGCTATTGGACGTAGAGAGGCCCAGAGAGCAAAAGGCCGCAGCAGGGTTGTTCAGCTATGGCGAGCTCATACATTACCTGCTTCCATTCCCCCGCTCTGGTGGGTAATGGGCGGCCGCTATCGGCCTCCTGCGCGCAACGCAACGAATCCCACGCGCCCCAGAACGGGCAACGAGACACCCTACGAGCATGACTGGCTCAAAGCGCAGCCGCTTTTCTGGCGTTCCCAGGAAACGTTGTGCAGAAACAAAGAGAACGGGCAGTCGTTGAGAAGGAAGACCCTTTTTTCCCACGGCAGGCCGGGGGCCAACTTGAAGGTGGTGCCCGTTGGGTGTAGGTATTGTGCTCTTGTACTCGATACGTTCCACATGTTTAAGGAAAGGTTGGGGAGGGATACGTAGAGATAGCAGACATGTTCCTCCCCTGGCGCATATGCATTATGCTCGGGAGGTTATTTTTCCATCACTCCGTGTCTACACGATAAGGCCCCATGTATTCAGTACAAGATGCCTCCTCGAAGGGACACAAGAATGAGCCCGAATCGAATCGAAGGATTTGTCTGAATTGTACCCATGGTACGTGTATACAGCGCGTACTATTGTAGTCCACCTAAACGCTCGCAGTCCGCAGCAAGCAGGCCTGATAAGGGGGGCGACGCAATCAATAGGGGGATGCCATTCCCGTACCCGAAACCTCAGCAGCAGCAGCAGCAGAGAAATATATATGACATTCCCTTTGTATTTTGCCACCACGAATGCCTACCCATACATCTATATGCCGGACAATATCCCTGAGGACGTACGCAATACTGTACCCGGAAACATACCACCCAGAGTTGCCCGGGAACGAAATTATGTGCTGGATATAAGTACGTACTCAGCTGCGTTATAAGTACCTCAATATCGACGCCGGCGCCTGCCACCGAGCGCATCATCTCGAGCACCATATCTCCTAAGCTTGACGTCCCGCCACCGCGGCCACCACCTGCCCGCCTCCGCTTAGTAGCCAAGCGCGAACCCATTCCCCCGCCGGCTAGTCTAGCGCGCAGACCCTTGGCGTTACAGTGGGCTCTCCATAGGGGTTTCCACGCCGACAGCAGGAGAGAGACTTTTTTCTCCAATATCTCGAATATAGTCTCGAGGCTCTGAGAGGGAGGGAAGGATGGGGGGAGGGAGATAGGGGGGGGGGGGAAACATATTGGAAGCATCGGGGGAGTGGCCATTATACCCAGGGCGGTGTGTGGTTCGAGCAGTATAGCTTGTTGCAAATTGAAAACGCAACAGCAACAGCAGCAGCAACAGCAGTACGGTTTAAATCGCCCTTCGTATCGCAGCAGATCACTAGGAATTGTCGATTCACGGCCACCTGAGATATAGGGCATGTCTTACTTTTTAGCTGGGAATTTGCTTGTTATACATGCACCCCTAGAGCACAGGGCATGCCTTACCTCACCTTATGAAATGGACGAAGTCAGAGATCCGCCGTGTCTGAACCGGAAATCTCCGAATTTGTTTTTTGTTTTTCTACACCTTCCACCGCCATCGCACACCGTTTTGCCGACAGTCACAAAATATTTACTGGTGCGAGCTCCTAGCGAGAGTAAGGCATGCCGTAGTATCGACAAATATCCACCAGTGTACATGTTCTTCACATTGAACCGTTCTTTCTACTCGTCGACATCCAGCACAACCAGTGTCCGCGACGATTCTTTAATCTTACTGTAGAGAGATACAAGACCTGCGATCACAAACACCGCGACACAGAGATACCTGGTATCACATTGTTTTTTCAGTAAGCAGAGTAGGCAATGCCATGCCATGCCATCGAACTGGATACGGCAGGCAAGACATGCACGTTATGGCATGCGTTTGGTGAGGTCGTAGCGAGGGCCAGGGACGCGCTATTCTCACAAATACCCACCAGCGGGAGTTCCTAGCGAGAGTAAGGCACGCCTTATTCCGACAAATACCCACCAGCAGCGCGAGTCCCAGGCGAGAATAATACATGCCCTGTCTCACAAAAGTGTCTCGGTCAAGCGCATATAACTTAATTTCAGTATAGTCCCGCAAAAAAAAACCCCGCTTCATCTGAGCAAACCCTTCGATCGTTATGGTGACACCATCCTCGAGCAGCCTCGGGCGCAAGCTAATATATACGTACGGGTTTACTGTAACGCTCGCCGCTGGGCACGATTTCTTAATCCCTTTTGTTTTAGCGCCCCCCACAAAGTGAGTCCCACCAGGGCAGAAGTATGAGGATCGTTTAGGCACTCATATGGAGACCAACCAGTTCTTATATTTGCGTCCAAAGGGTTCTGTTTTTATCGGTAGGTTGTGTATTTTCCGTTGGGCTACGAGTATACAATAGGTTATGTCGAATCCACACCTCTTCGCCGGTGTTTAATATCTCCTGCCTTGTGGCCGGCATCTCCACCGCAAGAACGCCGCTGGCTCCATCAGATGTCGTTCCAGCGCCCGCGTGTTCACTGAGGTTGCTGCTGCCCACCACGACTTGCTTTTCTTCTCCCGCAGCACCGCGGCCATTTTCCGCTCGCCGTTCCTCTCCATCGACAGGTTCCACCATTGACTTTATGGGAAAAAAATAAATAGAATGTAAGGAAAACAAGAAGATGACAATTTTTATCCCTTTGGAGTCTCGATTAACTTGATTATAGCGTAGAGACGTCAAGGGACGGAAAAATGACGCAACTCAAGCACGCGAAGCAACCCGACGCTGCTGCCGTATCCAGGGAATGATAGATACACTTCGTACTGGAACTGCACTGCAAGGAGTTTGGTTGTACAACAGCACGCTCACATCACAATCGTAGTACTCAGACAGCTCAACGAGAAGACCGTTGATGAGACCGCGTTTCTCATTTTTTTGTCATATCAGCTGGTCCCCGAAAATACTGACTTCACGGGCCACGGGAGGATTAGGGGCGCACCATATATAAAAATGTATACGTGACACCACACTCCTAGAAAGGTAAAAAATGAACGATCCTACGCTCCTAGAAGTGCCAAAATGAACGGCATCACACTTCTAAAAGGTCAAAATGAACGACATCACACTACTAAAAAGGTCAAAATGCACGACACCACACTCCTGAACAGGCCATAAGAAACGACACGACACACCCGAAAAAGGTCACAATGGTTTCTGGACGAACTTACCAAAACACGTTTTTTTTTCAAATTTTTGGTTTTGCATGGTATTATTAATAGTATACGGCCTCGAAGAAGATAGTGGGGTGTCGGATTCGATTTCACGCGCACCCTTGGGTGGACGGGAACCCCCATTAGGAGTTCCTGGTGGAAGGTGGGCGTTATACATACTTTCTGAGCGCTTTTTTGGGGTGTCCAAAATCGCGCATGACGTGCGGATTTGCCTACCCTCTTTATGTTTTTATTTGACTCTGACGTCCCAAAATGGGCTCGCGTAGACCCCCACTTTATCGGGCGTGCGGAATACGTTCCGTGCAGATTTTGTGTGTGTGTTATTGCGTCCCCAAAAGGTCTTAGGATGCGTGTTACAACAGTAGAGGTGTGCACGTGTATTTTCCTGAGGCTCAAAGCGTGAGGAGCTCTTAACAACGCCCGAAACTTGGTGGTGAGAGGACTCAAAAGTGCGTCCGATGAACCTACCGTAGGTATATCACTCGAAAAATATCGTAAAACAATTATCGCAAAGGCACTCCTGCGATGTTGGGTTGAGAAACCAGTTTAGTCAGAAGTATCTTTGTGACCCCCAACCGATGCACGCGTCTTAGGCCGCCTGTCTCTTGGGTGTGTCTACTACACGTTCTGTGCGCTTTTTTGTGTGGGAGTTTTTACGTCCCAGAAGGAGCTTAGAGGCCTGTCTTTTACACCAACAACCCCCGATAGTAAAATCGAATCCGTCCAGCAGGGGGAACACGCCACCGTGGCAGGGAGATCAGACCGAGCAGAATATACAGCAACACCGAAGCAACCAAACGAGAGCAGCTGAGATGGCTCGTTAACGTTTTACCCGACCGAGACGGGTATGCTCATGGGTGTATACTGCACACTACTGCTGGTGGTGTAGTCGTCAAGTAGAAATAGTTACGTACCCACATACTTATACACCACCAGCGCACACAAGTTGACAACTGTTGCTAACTTCCTGATGCGCGAGTTCCCATTTATCGCACGACAGCTATGTACTACCAGGTACCTTTTTACTCCCCCCCCCCCCCCCCTCAAAAACGGGCGGGTTAATTTACCTTTCCGAGGAGAGGACTGCCTCGTCTTTGGTCGTCGCCCACTCCAGGAGTGTCCGTCGCACCCAAAGCAGCTGGCTCGACTCGTCTGTTCTTGGCCAGGTCCGCGAGTTTCACGAAGGCAGCGGACAGGATGCAAGGAGCACGGACGTCGGCCCTCCAAGCCATCTGACCATCTTCCTGGAGAGGGGAAAACGCGGCACCATACGTTGAACAACGAAATTTTCGGGCCAGAGTCAAGAGGAAGAGGGTGCAGTGGTCATTCAGGTGTAGGAGCAGGCGATGATTTAACGTAACGCATGAAACGCGTTTGCGGCGTGCGAGTGAAATTGTGATGGCAACCGCAATAGTTGTTCACCTCCGAAGGTCATGAGTGTCGGGAGGGCTTCGCAAACGTTGGGGATACACAGATATCGTGCGGACAACGTGTGAGTGGTATGTGCAATGCTGCGATTGTGCGGGAATAGCTTGCTAAATAACGTCCATTCCACCAGGACTGGACTCAGTAGAAAATCTCGAGATGATCCCGTTGTCAAACTCCTCCTAGGCCTCTTCACGTTCGCCACGATAGTCGCCACGGTAGCATCTGATTTTCTGGACGCTTTCTTCAGGTGTCGACAACAGCAAAAAATAACGGAACGACCGAACAATACTTGCCAGCACCAAGCGAAGCAACCTCACGGACGTCTCGAGACTAGCGCGCTGTTCTTCCTCCGTTTGGGCCTGCTCCTCCTCCTGCGTGTCTTCCCCGTCCTTTTCGCCCTCCCTGTCTTCCTCGTCTTCCCGGTACTCCTTGTACTCCTCCATTTCTTTCTTGTCCTCTTCATCGCCGTCCTTGCCTCGCTTGTCCTCGTTGTCGCCCTGGTCTTCCTCCGCTTTCTCCTCCTCCTTCTTGTAATCGTTGGTCTCTGTGTCGTCCTCTCGCACGTGATCGTTCTCGCCTTCTTCCACGCCTTCCTCTTGGCCTCTCGAGGCACGTCGACTATGGTTGAGCACCGGGACCGGCGCACCCCCTTCGACAACTTTGGCAGGCTCGTTGTTCTTCTCCTGGACCAGCTCACGATTTTTTAGTTTTCGGGCATCCAATGGAGCCTTCGCCTTGCTTTGGGGGTCGCGGGAACGCCGGGGGTCGCCTACCTCTCGACGGACGAAACCGGCATCGCGAAACCGTTCCTGCAGCAGCGACCCGTCCGCGCCGACAACCTCCGACGCTTTCTCAACGATCGTGTCCCTGGGTTTGTCCGCGTCCGCGTCATCGCCAACGGTCCTATCGGTTTTCATTGTGTTCGCCCCCGCGCCATCGCCCTTCTCCTCCTTTTCTAGGCATACACAAACTTCTCCTTTTCCGTTGCCAACGTCGTTCTCGCGGTGGCCGGCCGGACGTGTCGTAACAGAATGACCAGGTATCCTTTCGGAAAAAATGTTTCCCCCTGGGAGCCCGTCGGAAGCACGCGCTTCATCTACCGCAGCTGCTGCGGCTACAACGAGCGGTGCGACCACAGCATTTTCCGCGGCGGGCGTGGTTGTTCGCCGTTGCCGCAATCTGGTGCTATATTTTCTACCGACAGCGCAAGCGCCATGGACGGCGGAGTCACTCCTCCCTCTCCTCCCGCTTCCCCCATCGTCACCGTCGTCGGCGGCTCCGTCGCTAAAACTTGTGTTGAGGCTCGATACCGCGGCAGTGGCGGCAGCCGAGCGCAAGCTGTAGCCTCCCGGTTGCAGCGTCTCCTTCGGTGCTTGGTGCGATGTGGCAGCTAGTAACAACCCCTCGTTCATCCTGGTGGATGCCATGGCCTTTGTCTGTCGGTGGATTTGACGATTGTGGCGGCGGCGGTGGCGACAGTGGGGGGGGGGCGGCAAACGGTTGTTCAAGCGAGTTAGACTTCGTGCATGGTCTATTAATAGGATTTCCTTTTTGGTTCCCCTTGGGTTCCTTCTTCGTTCTGGTAATGGTTAGGAATGAGCGACGTTGGCGTTCATGCAGTTTGCACATTGTCGAATAGCAGACATATAAATAACCATTGTAAGAAAGGGTGTGCCGGTAAGGGCAAGGGTTTGGTGGATGGGTGCTGGCTGGTCGGTGGGGGTGGGGGGGGGGGGGGCGAAGCGTCCAAGAAAAAAGTTACGGATCAGGCTGCGCCAGCTCAGCTTTCGAGCGAAACTTCAATATTTTACCTGACGTCGACCCAAGAAGAATGTACGCAATCGCGTCACGTAATGCACACATGGTATACTGTAAACCCGAACGTTTCCCTCTCCGCTTGTCATCATATTTATTCCCTGCACGGCGAACTCGTCGCCGCAGTTGCTTATAGCGTAGGAGGCGGCCCCACAACAGCTCGCTGATTGATATGATAACATCACGCAATATACGCTCGTTCGAAAATGGCCCACCTTGCGAGCGGGGTCTTTATTCTCACGGCCTGAAGTCCTATCACGCACCTCCCTCGGTTGAATTTTCTTCCTGGTCGTCGGTTTCCTTCCAGTGTCCCCCGCACGATCTCCCTTGTTCAAGTGCCCGCCGGCGTCAATAGTAAGCGTGGTCAAGGTTGCAATCGTTACCTTAGCCCACACCGCCGCCTCGTAGGCCTTTTCGAGACCCGCGGCCGCCTCTTTTGCATCGGGGACAAGCACACCGACAACACTGGGGTCTGATTCGACGGCACACGTTCCCCCTCCGGAGCCGTCGCTTAATATTGTGGAGGTCTGCGCGGTCAGCTCTTGAATCGTTTTCTTCGCTTGCCCGTCCATGTCTTGCGCGGTCTGCAGTGCGGCGCGGACGTCGCCCATCTCCCGGAGGCACTGAATCTGCAGCGGCAATCGTTCGATACATTCGTTTTTTTCCGGAATGGAGTTGTTTCGCAAGCGCTATATTGCGTCAGCGTTAGGGCTGTAAGTGAGCCGACTAGGCGCTACAAAATGTGCGGAATTTGTTTCATTAGTGTTTTTGGTTGAACGTGTGATTGTTTTGTTGATAAAATATTATTGATGGTGTAAGTCAGTTAGTTGGCTTACTTTTTCCACCAAGCTGATAACTAGAGCACGCCTCGTAAGTCAAGACATACCTTGTTCGAACGGCGGCCTTACATTCCCTGCTGGTATAGGGGATGACGCCATCTAGGTTTTCGTGTCCGCTTCTTCTGCTGTACAATCAAGAGCATCGAAATGTTTCCTCCACGACAGCATCATCCCGGTCATTTCGGTTCGTCGACATGTCGCCGCCTTCCAAGCTTTCAGCCATGGTACGGCCACACACCAAGATGCCTAAAAATGACCCCGCGTTCCACGACCCGATGCCAACGGGGAAACGTGTTCTAGCGCAGTTGGTGCGATGTGTTCCCGGAGTAATATGAGAACCAGCAGGCGGGGACGCGTTAAGTGTGTGCCTGGATGTGGAAAAAGCCGACGGACTCTACAGAGCGAGAACACAACAAAATAGGGCCAAGTTGTGTGAGCTAGAAAGTCGGCGCAAATATACAATACATAATTTTGAGCGCAGTTCCAGAGTCCAGCCACATTGTTTGGAACCCGTAATATCTACATATCTACTTCAAAAGATTGCCAACCATTAGGTGTATGATGCACGGTGAAGGTACTGTAGTTATTTGATACTCGTCTCTACATATGGCTAAATTTGTTATCACCTCGTGCTTGAACGCTTCGTTCAACACCGAGCCCGCTACCCCGTTGGGCCCGTGCGGCTGCGCGGAGCGTCGAGCTGCGAGATCTCGGACTTCGCGCGTGCATTCGACGGCAGCTTCGAACTTCTGCTGCTGCGCTAGAACTTTCGCTGCCACCAGCATAACCCTTGCCCTTCGCAAGACATGAGTTGCAACCAGGGGCGGAATGGAGGAATGGTGCGACGACGAGGCCGGCGGTTTACGGCGGCCAAAACGTTCCAGCTATCCTTGAAATAAGCTAAACTTTTTTTTCTGATGCTGTTCTCGAGGGTATCGATTCGACGTGGTTTAAAGAAGAGGTCGGTCTTCTGTCTTGACGTGTTCGGGGGTTGAGTACAGTGTTGATCCTTAACAGGTCTCCGAGGTCAGTGCTTGTCCGGCGTGCTGCTCTCCAGAGGGAGTCTCATACCGGGTAGAAAAGGGGCGTTCGACTGCATCTACTTCGACCCCTCGAAGAAACAATGTTGTGGACAAACAGCGGTGCGTTTTTTTTTGTTGCTGTCCTTTTCTCTGTAGTTCTCTGGGAGTTATAGCTTAACACGACATCAGCTCTGCAGGGTACACTGGGCCACCTCACCCTGGGGCGAAACGGAGTCATTCGTTAGCCCTCCTCGCTCGAACACTCTTCACACAGCAAAAGGTACGGTGGACGCATGCTACGATAGGGGTATAGGGGTGCTGCTGTACCTTTTTAGGGTAAATCGCCACTGGGACTGACGGGGATTCCTCGACTAAGAAACTACTTCACCCGACCCTTTTATCGTTGACAACATCTTGTTTCAGGACCCAATAATCCGAACAGCACCTACGATAGGCCGTCTAGTTTGTTTTGAAAAACAAAAAAACGTTTTCGGGCGAGATAAGGTATAACTTCTATACTGTATTCAAGTGAGGAGCCTCACAAAAACTACTGGTGTTACGAGGGAATATAAAGTAGTAATCCGCACAAAATCCGCTTCATAAGAAAAATGTAGTAGATGATTTTTTGCGTGTATGATCGGTCCTGATTACGATGGTACCGAAACACACGTCGGTGTGTGTTAAATTCAACAGGAGTACGTTTCGGCCGGCATCCGCCGCACGCTGAACGATGGACCCATTGGAGAGCAGCGTCAACATGTACAGCAGGGTGCCATAGAGCTGCATGCCACAGCAGCAGGGTGTACCTCTCAAGCAATCCACGCCGCGCACCTGAGGCCCCTCCATCCCATAAGAACCGCGGAAACGATTGCGCCAAAGTTTCCCGGGATGCTACGCTTACGATGACGCGTGACTAAGCCACATGCAATTTCTCGCCAGCGCCTATTCGCTCCGAGTGCAGCCGCCTCGTCCTGTTATCGTTTTTTTTTCGGGGCGCAAGGGCGGGACGCGAGCTAGCGTTGAGTTGAAGGTGGGCCTTTGTTTTGTTTGTTGCACGTGCAATATAAAGGGGCCACGCAAAGCATGGCAAGGTCTACTGAAGATACCGGGAGCTTTGCGCCTTGTATGTCACATAAACTTCAATTGTTTTCCCCAGTCGCGCCACTATTGTAAGCACTCAATTTCGCTCTTTCGTCGATTGCATTATTTAGTTTTTCCCCAATCACGCCGCGTTCTATGAGCACTCAACTCCGTTCTTTGTTCGATAACATTGCCCTTTCTAAAAAAAAACTTAATACGTTTGCCACCTTCGTGAGCACTCAGTCATTCCAACCCCATGAGCACCCACCTCCTACCTTCCCTGCATATATTTTTTCAGTATGTCCAATCACCTCACCTTATATGAGCATCAACTCGTTTCTTTCCTCGATAAGCCACATTAAATCGTGCACTCAACTTCGTCGGAGTTCCCTTCGAGGCGCGCACGTCGCGGGCGTCTCCACCCCCCCTCTCCAGCGCTCGCAGTGCTGCACGCACATCCTCGGTTGCGTCTACCCATCTCCCCAATGTGCACCGCATACGCGCCCGCAGCTCCCGCAACACGACACACATGTAGGGTTGTCCAGTCAATGCAATAGCCCGAGATATAATCGCGTGCGCCCTAGGGGAATGAGCAGAAGAGGGGGGGGAAGGGGGGCCGAGGGGAGGGGGGGGGGGGTTCTTGGGTATAGCGATCAGCTCCAGCGCCATTCGCCACGCCGACCGACGCAAGTATCTACCTGAGCCCCGCGCTCCGCGAAGGACGAGCGCCACAGAGTAGTTACATGGGTTAGAGAGCGCCGCACGGCTAACGTATACAGGAATAGTTGTGCGGGATGCAAACACAACGAGGAGTACGTTTTGGTGGTTCTATTGCCAAAGGAAACGCCCTGCGTAGTGCAGTGGTGATTCTATTACCCCTACCAAGCACAGTGTACAAGTGTGCGACTTGAGAGAGTGGACGAGCGCTGGTGATGCAGAACCCAAGGCACGACAGAAACCATCGGTACAGAAATCGGTGTGCACCGAGGGGACAGGAGACGTATTGTGCGACGATTGGTCGGAACACGAGCGTATTCAACCATGGAGCCAAAGTCAAAGCTCCGAGAGCCGATCCTGGGCAGAGCACGACGCTTTCCCCCGCGAAACAACGTACCTGGTAGTCAATAGTGGCGGTCTATACACGACCTTTTTCGCTAACGTAGTCCGTTCGAAGCCATGGCACCACCACCCTTCTCAGCAACCAGGCAATAAAATGCATATGACAACGCCCCTCGTCTCGTGGGGCAAACATCGGTGACCCCCACGCTTCCGCGCTCGGTGCAAGCCATGTCTGACTGGTCCGTAAAAATCCGACAATCTCCGTCTCGGCGGTGTCGGGATGCGAGGGTTCTAATAGTCATACCACCACGGCCATGCATGACACGACCCCCCCCCCCCCTCCCCCCCATTCGATCGGCTCAACATCATAGCCGAAGTCACAACCAAGAATATCCAACTCTGTCTCGTGGGAAAAATTAAGGACACCTCTTCACCAGCTCAATGTCGTCGATTCACCTACAACCGATTTTTGAAGGGTGGGTTCGGCAGGGTACACAGCTACGGGAGATCTTTTTCGTGGGCGTACCGTACTTACCGAAGTGTCGGGTACAGATATCGGAACTTCACCTGAGTGCGCGGCAGCGTATTATATTGAGGCGGCACCGAATCTTACCGAATACGTCGGTGGAGTATCCCTACCGAAATCTACCGACTACTTCGGTGGGGAATTTTCCGAGAAAATGCCCCCCGTCTACTTTGGTGCGTACCCTATACCGAATACACCCTTGCATTTTTCTATCCGACGCTTGCTCGCTCGCTCGCTCGCTGACCTCTTGATGCGACCAGCCCGGAGGAAACGCCTGCCTTTCTTTAGCAACCTCCTCGCTCTATCCTCGGCTTCCAGCTTTTCCTCCGGGGTTGCCGTCACCAAATTTACCACCGCGGACTTCCCTTTCCTTTTCTTGCGTAACTTGGATCTTTCCTCCTTGTCGGACTTCCCCGGCTCTAGACCGTCTTCGCCATCGTCGCTTTCTTGCGAAGAGTTGGAGTTTGAAAGCGTGTCCGAACCGCTGCTTGCATCCGTCGGGACAGGAGTTTTCTCTGTCTCCGACACTGATACTAGTATATCCTCAGTGGATTTCCCGGAATTGTTTGCGGCGTTTTTTCCTCCTGCCATCAATGCGCACGAAGAAGGTGCAACAGCGATGTTGTGTGTGGATACGCACGGATAGGTACATGGAGATGGAGCAGCGATCCGAACGTCGTGCGGGCTTGCTCCACAGATCGGCAAAAATGGCGTCTCTGGGAGGCTGCACGAAGTGAAATATGGGGATCGGCGAACGATCCCAACAACATTACGGGTTGCCCTGCAGCTCGTCCAAGGCCAACGCTAGTGACTTTAGGAAGCTGCACGAACTACCCAGTCAAGGAATCCATCGATGCATTTACGTCAGATGCTCAAGCGCGTACCCCTAAGGGTGTTCACCCCCTTCTTTCACGACCGCTTTCAGGTCACTCTCGCACTATTATTACGGAGGGCCATAGTTAACAGGACCTACGGTAAACATAAAAACCTATATGTTTAACAATTTTTACTAACAATATTCGGTCCTGTTAACTATGCCCCCCCCCCGTAATAGTAGGCCACTATTTACTACCAGGTACAGTATTTGCATTAGATAGCGGCACTGTGCCTCACTCAGAAACGAACGTCAAGTTTGTTTGGCGCACCGTGCGTAGCAAACAATACGATAGATGGTGGTGCATCGCGAGAGTGGGAGGTTCACCAAATATTCGACATTGAGAGTTCGGCTTTGCACGATACTACAAGAAGTAAGCCTAAGCCAATCAGAACCCAATCAGCCATTTGTCTCGTACACAGCGGCAGTGTGCCCCAACCATGGCGTCGAAAAACTGGTGAACTCTACTGCATCGTGACGCAACACCAGACGCAACAAAATATCGCCTTCATATACATTGATAGGAAAGCCAATCGCTCCCGAGTGGCCACCAGCCGTTTCATTCGACAATGCCATCCATATGCCAGAAAGTCCGCGTCACAAGAGGTTCTCGGTAGGATGTAGCCAACCCTTTATGCAGCCCGCCGATTACCTCCCGTTTCGCTCCGCGCTTGGTGCAAACAATCAATGTCTGCCTTGGTCAGTGGAAACCCGACATGCTCCATCCCGACATTCTCGGGATGATAGGGGCATATGGTCGTACGACTACGGCTATGCATGATAACGGGCACACCCCCCCACCCCCCCTACCGCACTGAGCGCCCAAACGTTGGAGGTGTCTCTACTAGGAGTAGAAACGATACTCCGACTCGAAAGGGGTGTCGAATGACTTAAAGCAAGCAACAAACGAGTAACCCCCCCCCCCCCCCCTCCCCACAACAGCCTTCGTCTGACTGCACCTCCATGCCCTCGGCTCGAACCAGGGCGCGGAACTTTGCCCAGGCTTCTTGTAACGCAGAAGTCGCCGATACCAGCCTCCCCGAGCACGATCCTCCTGCCTCCTCCTCCTCCTCCTCCTCCTCCTCCTCCTCCTGCTGCTGCTTCTGCTGCTTCTGCTGCTTCTCCCGTTGGAGCGTCTGCACTTCCTCGTATCGAGGATGCATTCGCACGTCTCGCCTTGTGTTCGTGGGGTCAAACGACAAAAAAAATAAATATGGGAGGGTGTATTTGCATGTCTAGCCTTGAGCTGGTTGAGCATAAGCGACCAAGCGAAAAACGGAGAATTCGTTTGCCATGTCTCGCGTTGAGTTGGTTGCACAAACGACGGAAAACAAAATCGGAGGATGCGTTTGCATCTCTGGCCTTGAGGCGTTCTACGATAGAGGTTCACCCTAACTTTTCTGAGGCTCCCCACTCGAGGAGCTCCATACCTCACCCGAAAACTGACTTCAGCAAAAATCAAAGTGCGTCCCGACGAGTAATCCCACGGCCCAAGTACACAAAAAACGTCATTTTTCGAAACAAGATCGGCATTCCGACGATTTTGGGTTCGGGAACCCCGTCATTCAGGTGTCGGAGGAGCGGAAACGTGCTACCTCTATCGTAGAACGCGTCCCTTGTACTCCCTTTTTTGCAAACGAGAAACTAGTAAAAAAACGACGGCGACTTTGCTCGGTCGGCCCCCTGTCGTTTCACGATAGTCTCAAGAGCCAACCTACTGTAAGCAAAAAATGATGAACGGAGGAATATGGGTGCGCTTTCATGTAGCGGCGGCAGCATGAACTGTAAACATGTCAGATGTCCAACCGACCAGAGGCTACACACCAATTTAGGTCGAGCCCGATCCCACCACTCATGGATGGACACGGTGTGCGAAACGTTGAGGGGGGAAAGGGGGAAACACTTGTCAAGGGTGCTGTAGAACACCGCGTACACAGGAGAAATAGTATAACACACTAAATTCCATTGCCTGGAAATAAAAGCGGAAAATACGGGGGCGAGCGAGACGCAAGAACACGCCCCCTTTCTTGGCAACCCCGACCCCTCCACGCTACCTGGTACGTCAAACACCTCTGCAGAACAGAGCACGGTGGATACGCGCTTCTCCCAGAGATGGATGGCAAACATCACGCCCCCCCAGTTTACCGAACGCTGAGAAAACCGACTGGTACACTGCTGTTAATCAATCTCCCTGCTACCCTAAATAATGGTGCCATGAAATCGCATGGCGAGGTGCGTGCACTTTTTTAAAAATGAGGTCCATATTACCCAATGGTGGCCTTAAAAGTAAAATGTACGTATTTTGCGTTGTAAAACAAACAAACCTATGGCCTCAGGTCAATAGCGATTACTGTTGTGAAACAACAAACGACAAGGCATGCCTCATTGGCTGTATTCCTCAATCGAGGAACCCCATCAGTCAGAATGTTTGCCCCTAGAGGGCAAAAAAGTGCTACCCCTACCGTAGCGTGCATTCTGAAGGTCTAAAGGTGGGGCCAACCGTGACATGTTTACCCCCGCCTAGATGTAACGCCGTTCCTCCATGGCACTCCTGGTGGTACTTCATATCTGGACAGGAGAAACGGCTTCCGCTGGTGACGGCAACAGGTCACAGCACACCGCGACAAACCTCGAAGCTTTGCCACCGAATGGGATTTCGTCATTATTTGCTTTGTTGTAGTTCACCACTCTGATAATAAACATAAATAACGTGTAGATGGTAACTAAAGGAATGCCTTCGCAGGGGGGGGGGGGGGAAGGAAGAGGGCATACGACCATTACAGCAGCTGGGTCACCGTTGTCGGTATGGGAGGTCGATTGCCTACCTCCTCTGGAACCTCCTGGCTCCTGATGACTCCACCGCCCCGGGTGATGCCCTCGGCCCCTCCACCATCCTCGCTGTCGCTCACGCCACCACGATATACGCGTTTTCCCCACCAAGACCCCGTACCAGCTTCGGTTGTTTCTGATTCGGCGTCGACGTAGCTGTCTTGTTTGTCGATTGCGCCGGGGATGGCGTGTGGGTCTCGCCCTTTTCCTTGAGCCCGTTGTTCAACATCGCCTCCGGAAGGAGGTCGTTCAACTCGTGTAGAGGGGGAGGCCTCAACCAGCGATCTGTTGGTTGATGGTTTCATGGGGCAGGGGTTTGGTCGCTCACTTGGTGCCGGTTGTAGTGTGTCACATCTTGGTACAGATCATCTACATATCAGATGGATCATTCCCACTTCATGATCTAGAAATGTCAGGGAAGGTAGATTCTTGATCTGTATAATCTAGATCATGTTATCGCGCGGGAGCCGAATCAATTTGTATGGTATATGAATAGCTAGTTTTGCCGCGTGGGAGCACGAAAATCTGCACGATCTAGGCAGGGAAGGTTTCCTGGATTGGACCTATGATCCTGCACAACATCTCGCAACGGCAAGCTAGGACATATCTGATCTGGATGGTCAACCTGATCTACCTGATCTATCTGATCTATCTGATATATCTGATCTGTCTGGTCTGTCTGACCTGTCCGATGACTTGTCCTGTCCGATGGTTGAGGAAAGAGGCATGCAGCACGGCAACCAAAATCAAAAGCGACACACGTGCGATCGTAGCAACCTTACCTATAGACAGGAAGAGCGTGCAACAGATACAGTGTCACCATTCAGCGCGCATGTCGTGGCTCATCTCACCGTCGGGGTCGGACTTTGAGAGATTTTCTAGCTGGTTGAGTTCCTTAAGGGTTGGTAGTGATGCCGTTGCTACAGAGGTGTATTTGTTTCAGAACTACAGTACGTAAGCGGACAAAAGTCTGGGTCGGGTTACGAGGAACGAAGTTATTCGAAGTCATGTTTTCGGATGAGATATTTGAGCTCCCCATTGGGGGAGCTCATACAATAACGCACCACCTCTGTAAGGCAATGCTCTCGTATCGTACGCCTCCTTCCGTTGAACTCCGGACTCATCCCCTATCCGTTACCTCAGCAACCCGAGCTGCCTTATGTGGCCGATGCTGCTGTAATTGCTTTATTTTATTTTCCCCTGTATCAGGTACGTACAGTATACTGCTTTGTACCCAATTTATAAGGCATTTTTGTACGAATAGATATATGAAAACGGTCCTCATGTTTCGGTACAGGGTGGAGCTCAAGTTAATCAGATCTCAAAGGGGCTTGCGTTTTTGTATTTCTTTTGCACTACGCGTAAGAAAATTTGGGAACCGCAGACCGACCAGCGCGAGCGGGCAAAAACCAAGGAAAATAAATGCAAATTCAGCACAAGAGCCGTCACAAGAGCTATATAAGCAACCCCCTTTGTTCTACGGCACCCCGTCGTCGCTAACCGAACATCAGGCAGCCGGCCTTGAAAGGCAGCCCCCGCCACGCTCGCCCCTCTTTCGCCCTTGCCCTCTCCCTGCCCCCCCCCCCTCTCCCCTCCCCCCAATATATGGAAAACACGGAATGGGCGCCCAAATAAATGTACCAGGTAGGAGGTATGCCTTTCAGGTGGAGGGGCGGTGCTCCGTCTTGAAAAGGATGAGTGGTCAATGGTCCAATCACTAACGCAAGCGACAGATGAGTAGCCCCCCCTGCTAGGTCAGTTGTCAAATGACTAAGGCAAACAACAAATGAGTACCCCCACTCCCCCCCCCCCGCCAACCCTGTCCCCCCGCCGGGATTATTTTCTCACCTCACTCGTCTCTGTCTCAGCCCTGGCGTTGGCGGCTTATCCTCCTCTTTAGTTTTCCCTCGCGCTCCGAAATCTCCCACGAGGAGGCTTTCGGCGCTCGCGGTCCCCGAGTATGGCGCCACAAAACCTGTGGAGGTTGCGCTTATGACCTTGTCGCCGTGCACAGGCTTTTCAGGGGGGGGGGTAGGGATAAGGATTGGGTCTGAATACAGCCGCGAGGAAACCCTGATGACACCGCCGTCACGGTGGGTTGTCAGCCCGCGGTGATCTTGGTTTTGTTGTCCTCGACGCCGCGCCGACGAATGCAGCAGACGTTCCTCTTGGGGGAACAGGGGGGTGGGTCCTGCGCGGTTGCGTTAGACACCTCCAAGTTGTCAGATTTTCCTTACAAAAAATCACATATCGCGAGATCACGTTGGTCCCTCCCAGGCTGTAAGAGACTCGAACAATTTTTTCACGCATCGAGAATACTACGATCTTTCTGCATTTAAAATACCTTGATCTGCCGCTGGGGGTCGTGGGAGGTTGTCCGGGATCTGCCTCCTACACATCCAACTCGGGAAATGCATTCTAGGTCATTGAGGCCATGCGGCTCTCACCCCGTGACATCATATAGATCACGGAGATCACACACACTATAACTTGTGAATATGCCTTGCACATAGCTAATTTTTTTTATGGGATCTGATCTGACCGGTGTGGGCAATGGTTTGGCAAGCAGGCGGAGACTTGTGCTATAACAGACCGCAACACCTGCCGGGCGACAATGTGCCCTGCGCTGCAAGAAATAATGCCCGAAACAAGCAAACAGGCACTGGAATAAAAAGTAGCTGTTTCGTCATGTCTTGACGCGAGGGGGGGCCCACACAGGTGCTCTCCGCTACAATTTCACTGCTATACCCGAAACGCGATATATAGAGTACACGGCGACACCGTTAAACGCATGCCAATAATAATAGGGAAAGTTAAAAATATCCCTTGGCTCGACTTTTGAACACGAGTCAGGAAGAAAAATATGTTTTAAATACTAAAGTAGGGTAGGACACACTCTGTCTGCCTCAATTAAGAAGTCTGAAAATATGAATTCGGACACGAGTCAGGAAGAAAAATATGTTTTAAATACTAAAGTAGGGTAGGACACACTCTGTCTGCCTCAATTAAGAAGTCTGAAAACATGAATTCGGACATAAAAATTGAGACTATTCCAAATTCTTAGTTTTTTCTTGACCCTTTTACGGCGTATAATACGGAAAACTACATAACACCAATTCCAGGTAGTGTACCCCCAAATAAATTGAGTGCAGTTCTGAATAGGGTTAATTCGGTGGTGTCGAGCGTAGTCCACGTTTTGTCTTCCCCCACCTCACCTCGTCTTTTATCAAAATCAGCGGGGTAGTCGGCAGTTTCTGTCTCGCCCTCCTCCGCCAGGCGCCACAACCCGGTCCCGACCGCCGAAGAATCGGAAAAAGCGAACCGGTCCAAGGACAGTTGCCTGATGAGACCCATACACGGCAGTCGTCGTTGGTGGTTGGTGGTTGGTGGTTCAAGGTCAAAACACGGATGGATGAACAGTATATACACCGCTTGTAGCGGAATCTCTGAGCGAGAGGAGATAATGACTCTACGAGTATTTCTTTTGTTGTCACAACCGAAAGTTGAGGGTGAACGTTTGCTCGACAGAATCGACTGCGCAACTGGCGAGCGCCGCGCTTTTATTCACGCGCTGCCGAGGACCCGAACAAGTGCCCCTGGCGTGCCTCCTGTTCTTGAGCACACCTTATGGTTCATGTTTTATGTCGAGGACTACGCGACAAGCACCCAGCCACATCCTCCGGTCAGTTGAATATTGGAGAAATGAAGTTTATTCAGCGCGAGTCTGCTGTCTGTTATACCGTGATACCATGCGCACTCCCTTGTCTAAAAAAAGTGGGTGCAGTGCTGGAGGGGCCGAAAACCACTTCTTGTAGTGTAGGGAGGCGGTCGCTCAAGGGGTCAAACCGCGGTTTCCTTACAGTAATGACCCGTTTTCGCCTACCAGGGGTGAGACTCCGCTTGGACCCGCGGCGAGCTTGGTTGCGGCACCAGAGGCCACCTACTGCCCGCTCGCACCCCTGACGCTCGAATAGCAGCGTTGTCCTCGACGCCGCTCGACCCAGCTGTTGTTCCGATCGCCTCACATCTCGGCGCCAAAGTAAACGCCTCCGCCGCTGCGGGCTCCATCTTACCAGCAACAAGGCTGGGGTCCACAGCAAACCGCTGCTTGGTGGCATCACTTGTCTGTTGCCGCTTCCTAGGAGGCTCCCGAGGAGGAGCTCTGCTTCGGTCGATTTTCACTGACGAGGTCTCCACTGTCGATGGTGGCGCTGCTGTTGCCGATATGGGTTCCGCTGTGGCCATGGCATCCCCACCCCCCCGACCGGAATTCTGGTCGAATTTTAGTCCAAGAAACGACGCTTTGGCTGTTGGCAAGGCTCCTGTAGCTGCGCGGTTGGGGTCTCCCTTGAGGGATACTGAGTGCTCCGACACGTATGCAGGAACGTGTGAAATGGATGTGCCGGTCTTCGCGGAGCTTGCGCGGTTGACGATCTGGTGGTGGGGTAGGTTAGAGGCCTGCAGGGATCCATCGTTGGCCCTGCATCTGTTCGAAGGGTCGTGGGCAAGGTTATTTCGAGTCATGTAGTCGCAGTTGGTGCAGTTGCAGTTGGTTGCAGTCAGTTGCAGTCGCAGTCGGCGTCGACGTGCAGATTCCATGGCATACCGACCGAAGATACACACTGAACCACCCACTCATCAACCAGCCCACCCACAATGTGCCACATCAGTATACAGCAGTACGTGCAGCAGTGCATCAAATTATGCGTTGGTTTGATAGCAGGGTTCCAATTCGAGAGCTTCGCGCACCGCGGGCCGGAGTGCAGGGGGCTGCTGCCAGCCCAGGGCCCGCCGGAGGCCACAATTTGGGCATGTACGCGTTGCTTGCAACACCTATGACATGTATGCGTCGCGCTCGCCTGGGCTAGTCGCACCCGCAATCATTCCATCCATTTTCAATACAATGAGCCTTATACCCCTTCGTCCTGTTTGGCACATTTTTAACAAACCTACGATTCAGCGCTAACTTTTTTATAGTGAACTGTACGGTACAGTACGTACGTATGTGTTTACGTATACTTGGTTTCAACCTGTGGGGCACACCATACAAGTTGTTAGACAAAAATTGTGACGCAAAGAAGACTGGGCTTGTATACTACTGGTACACCATTTTGCGCGGTTAATACCAGTCCTGTGTGCAGTACTGTTTCGCCAACAGACGCAACCCGGCCAACAGCAAGCAGTATAAACACATACTGTGGTACGCTTGTTTTCTTGTTTTTACAAAAGACATAGGTGCACAGCTTATTTTGCAACCCCTTATGATCACCTTCAAACTTCCCTGAGGAAATATGCTATTAAAATCCTGCGACACCCGGTCTCCGTTTGGCACACGCCATTTTATTCACCGCTTAGTCTATTACGGGGGACCGTAGTTAATAGGACCTGTGGTATATACTTAAAAACCTACCTGGTATATATTTAACCATTTCTACTAACAATATGTGGTCCTATTAACTATGGTCCCCCGTAATAGAATACAACGCCAATTTTTCTATTAATCCATACTGCAACTAACTGCTGCTGCTGCTACTGTACTTCAAGACATTACTTATTTCTCACATATGTACGAGGCACACGATATGGATGGCCGCAAGCACGACTCGTAAGGATTTACACCTGGTGTGTGTACGTATCGTAGATCAATTACTTTTTAGTAAGTATCGTGTGACCTACCAGGTACAAAGCAATACCAGGTACCAGGTACCAGGTACGCGAGTATGGGTGGGTTATGCGAGTGGGTGTGGATGGGTGGATGCCGCGTGCTGCTGACTTTGATTTCCCAAACGTCCGAAGATTTACGTACACGTAATACACCATGGCTCGCAAAGGATATGCGCAAAACCGGGGTGTGTGTGTGATAGCCAATGAAGTGTACTCGCACCGCGCCCCTGCCGCACAGACATTTCCCTGGGGGCTGGACATCGAAGCGAAAATAAATCAATACCCCCTTAAAATGAATACCGTTTATACGAGTATACGATGAAAAATTCCTTATATTTAGGGGCATAGCACTCATGACATGGTAAATCTTATGCGGCGCCCAATATAGTACTGCAATTGTACGCCGTGTATACGTAAAGACGTTTGAATCCAACATATCGTACGTATTCATAGTAATCATATCCTACGATGGAGGCCGAACAACGCTTCTCGACCGTGCTGCTCAACATAGATCTCAACGGACATGGATGACAGATACCGGACACGTATGTATATACCTGGGTCTACGAGGAGATGCCATCCCTCCTCGGTTACCCCCCACCGTGTGCCAGGTAGCAGCCGTGCGTCTGTTGCTGCGAATTGATGATGATGTTGGGGCAATCTTTGGCACACGTGGCTTCTTTGCGCTGCTTTCGACGTCGCCTCTGGCCTTGTACGCAGGCGGAACAGGCGACGCGCTTGCAAGCCCGTGCGTGTTCAGCAGCCCCACAATTGCCCGGCTCGCTTCGCCACGCCACGACCCCTCCCTGATTGCTCCCTCTTTCATGCCCACATCCATGTTTGCTTCCTAACTGCAATATTTGTGATCGGCGGCCTTCTGTCTAATGATGTGTCAAAAGGTAAAGATTGTGCCTGGCGATTTGATATGAGAGCTCGAGCAGTACGTGCCTCGTACGAGTGCTCGTTGGGTTGTAGTCGTGCGTAGCTGGTAGTACGTACATGTATGTCCCGAACTGCACTGCGACAGAAACCGATGGTCGTTCCGAAGCGTGACAAGTTGTGCCGACCGCGAAATAAATGCGGAGAGATTTCAGGTGATATCGTACGGCGATCTTCTAATATTTAATAGCAGGACTACGTATCACGTTGTGTCCGGTAGGATCACTACTACTGTCTTCGGGCTTCAAGCAATTGTTTAGCGCTTCGTATAGAGGCTGGCTCACCCACCCACCCGGCTGCTGCGACGATGCGGGCACAGGCTCTAGCAGCGGTGGCAATACGATGGACTTTCATGTCTCATTGCGCTCTGCACAACGTCGCAGCAGTGTTCAAACCAGGCGAGTCATGCATGTACTACCTTGGGAGATAAAACCACACAAAAAAACAATAATTCGAGCGTATCCTGGTGGATACGATAATTGTCCAAGAGGGCGAACAGATGGTAATGGGCATCGATACTTTAAGACGATTGCATATACGTGGTAGGCTAGGCAACTCGAGCTGATCAGCAGGGTCGTGAGAACCAGACGAGAATACTGTGTGGCCGCACTGAGAAAAAAAAAACATGATGATCGTCGGGGAGGGAGTAGATACGCGCGGGAGCAATACCATATTTGACGGCGGGCCAAGCTTGTTGTGTCTTTATACCAGGTCAGAGGTATCTGAAACCTGACACGTCTGAATGTGTGCTGACTGCACGTCGTATCATATGATACGTACATGTCTGCTACAGTAATGATACTGATATTATTGCTGTACATACGTGCACTCCTCCTCTATTAACAGAGTACCGGCAGGACTCGCGTATAACATGTCTACTGGTAAAACCATGCCGCAGCAAGTGGAACACCACAGCAGTGGTCCTGTGTCGCTGTTTTGGGGTTGCGAAACTTGCAATTCGTATCTAAATAGTAGTGGTTGATCCAACAACCTTCTGTCGCACAGAAAAACAGATATCCGACGATCTACATACACTGCTGTACTTACCTTATAAACGTGTTGATATGCTCGAAGGCCTTAGTGGTTTTGTAGCAGATATTATTATCGATAGTTTTGTACTGTGGTAATCACCTTGGTTTCACCATAGTCTCGCCATGGAGGCACCATGGGCCAACCATAGTATCACAAAGCCCTAGCCATGGCGAGACCAGCGTCTCACCATGAGCTCAGAAATGGTGAAACAATGGACACACCATGGTCTCACCATGGGGACCCATGGTTTCGCCATGAAGTCACCATAGTTACATCATGGTCTCACCATGGCTTCAATCAACATAGAGACGCCATGCACCTACCATGGAGACGCCATCGACTCTCCATGAACTCACCAAGGACCACCATGGAACCACCACGGTCTCACCATGGGCTCACCATAAACTCACCATGGACTCATCATGGACTTTCCATGGACTCACCATGGATCAACATGGACCACCATGAACTCACCATGGTCTCATCATGGCCTCGCCATGCACCCACCATGGACTGCATGGTCTTCACCATGGCGTCGCCATGGTAGCTATTTAGTCACTATGGATCACTTTAGACCCACCTTGGACGCACGATGGAGACGTCATGGTATCTATTACGGTTCACCGTGGGGTCATCATGGACCACCGTGGACTCACCATGGCGACACCATCATCTCACCATGGACTCACCATGATTTCACCATGGACCCTCCACGGTCTCACCATGCGTTCACCACGGTCTCACCGTGGAGGACACAGTCTTACCATGATCTCACCATGGCGTCTCCATCGCGACAGACCATGGCGTCGATCGTGGCGGTCCATGTTGACTCCATGCTGACTGCATGGTGGGTCCGTGGTAAGTTTAGTGTAGCACCATGGTGGGTCCACGGTGAGTTTATGGTGGTTCCATGGCGATTCTATGGTCAGACCATGTGGTGGGTCCATGGTGCGACCATGGTAACTCCATGGTGAGACTATGGTGATTACATGGTGGGACCATGGTGAGGCCACGGTGACTACATCGTGAATCCATCGTTGGCGGTCCATGGTGGCTCTCCGACTCTCTGTGGTGAGTCCGTGGTGGCCCGTGGAGAGGTCCTGGTGACTTCATTGTGAGACCACAGTAAGTCTATGGATCCCCATAGTGGATCCATGGTGAGTCCATGGCAACCCCAGGGTGAGTCCATGGTGGTCCGTGGTGAGATCATCGTGACTACAGGGTGAGACCATGATGATACCGTGGCGAGACCATGGCGACTGCATGGTGAGACTTTGTTGAGTCCATGACGTCGCAATGGGGAGTCCATGGTACACCATGGTGGGTCCATGACGACTCCATGGTAAGCCCATAGTGGTCCGTGGTGAGACCATGGTGACTCCATGCTGAGACCATGATGGTCCGTGGGGAGGCCATGATGACTTCACGGTGAGACCATGGTTAACCATGGTGGATCCATGGTGAGCCCATGGCGACTCCATGGCGACTCCATGGTAGGGTCATCATGGTGTTCCGTGGTGTGGCCATGGTAACTTCATGATGAGACCATGGTGACGCTATGGTGAGACCGTGCTGAGACCACGGTGACTCCATGGCGGGACCATAGTGCCGCAATGGCGCCACCATGGCTAGACCATGGTGAGTTCATTGTGAGACGGTGGTACGTGCATAGTTAGTTCATGGTGACTCCAGTGGTACAATGGTGGGTCCATGGGCGAGTCCATGGTGAGTCCATGGTGCTTGGCGGTGAGCCCATGGTGGATCTATTTGTGACTCACGTGAGTCCAAGATGAGTCTATGATGGTCCTTCGTGAGACCATTGTGACTCCATGGTCAGCCATGGTGAGTCAATACGAGTAGCGTCACCATGGCGGGCCCATGGTGTTTCCAGTGTCACCGTGGTAGGTCTATGGCGACTCCATCGTGAGTCCTAGGAACGGCGGGAGCCCATTGGAACCCGCGGCTAGAAAGGGAATTATCACAGGAAGAACCCGCGGTTTAAGAGCGAATTCCCACAGGAACCCGCGGCGACCCTCGGGAGTCCGTGGGTATCTCCGTGGTTTCGCCATGAGCTTCCCACAAGAGCCCAGTGCTGTTGAAGAGGGATTGCGGACTGGAACCCGCGGGAAGGCATGGTCAACCATGGGCCAGATGCCGGGAATCACACGAGAACCGGCGGAAAGCCACTGTTTTCAAGCGAGGGACGCACGGTTTGCCATGAAGTTTTCACGAGAACTCACGGTTGCAGATGGAGCTTCCACGGTAACCCGCGGAGGCCCATGAGAACCCGCGGTGATCCATGGGAACTCGCGGTTGATGGGTAATTCCCACGAGAAGCCGCGGTGACCGAGGGAATTCCCACAGGAACCCGCGATGACCCACAGGTACCCGGGGTCACAGAGGAAACTTCTAACGAAACCCGGGATGACTCACGGAAAGCCGTGGCCAATCATCGGCGTTCTACGGATATATCCGCGGTCAATGAGTCTATTACGATGGAAACCCGCGGGGACCCAGAGTCAACCATAAACCAGATTCGGGAATGACCACAGCTTTTAGTCCCGAGCAGCATCCTGCGGCTACGACGAAGTGGCGTCCTCGACAAATTCGAAATGCATGGAGTTTAATCAAGTACCATTGATACACATCGTATACGCGGAATTCCTTGGGTTTCCGTGGGATTTCCCACGGGAATTTCCGTGGGCTGCCAAGGGAAATACACTGCGAATTCTCGTGACCAGAATTCCTTCGGGGTGTATTTTTTTATTCGTGGGGTACCGCCGTATTCCACGGGATACCATGGGATCATGCGGGTATTCGCGGAGACCCCACGGGTTGACGTCAAAAGCCCATGGGGCATCGTGGGCTCCCGTGGGACGTCCCACAGGTGCCCATGGGGTACATCACGGACCCCGACGGGACACCATGATGTACGGTGGGTTCCCATGGATTTTCGGGGGGAGCACCCGTGGGAGTCCGGGAATCAACCCAGTACATCACCCATACCCACCTGACATGCCAGTATCTATGCTTACTATCCCGCGCGTCTGTGCTCACCCCTGCACCTATCAACAGCAGCAGAAGACAGTTTACATCCGCCACGAGAGGAATACACGGCAATGCAACCTGCTACCATCGACAAACGTTTCCAGGAAAGCTACAACCGTCAGTCTGGTATAGGCATGGACGACTTAGCATTCGCACTCAAGGGATTCGATCTTCTCGCACGAGAGCGGCGGGGTCCTGCTTGGCCGGGGCATACTTCGGCAGAAAACGGCGCTTCTGAGAAGGATCGTGTGTGCTGGAGCGGCGATCCACGGAGAAAGAGCGATGCTACTTGTACTACTACTACTGCTACTACTGCTAATACTATTAATAGTAGTGGTGGCCGGGAAGGTGACGGCGCGGGTTGCTTGGAGGCGTTTTTGGCCGCCAAGGACGGCGCCGTGCAGGAGTTCTTCACTCGCGCTCAAGACAACTTTGCCCTCGTCAATACTGGGGTAAGGTGCATGCTGCAGCAGTATGTACGAGTGGGTGGATGCACCTACTGTAATTGTCTGAGGACCACCCTCACTTGACTAGTTCTACTACTCACATAGCAACTTGAGTTCTACTGTGGAAGAAATAGAGGCTTCTCTTGAGGGACAACCCCATTATTGCCGACAAAGTTGATATAATGATGTTGAACGCGTTGGGTACGTCAAGATCTACAGTAGATCGTCTACTACTGTAGGTAATCTTGATAATCTTGATCATCTTGATCCTAGCCTGATGCTAGGGGATGTTGTGGAGGATCTGCATTTATATTCCTCACTTACTTAGCAACCTGACTTCTACTGTAGAAGAAGTAGACGCTTCTCTTGAGGGGCAACCCCATTGCCGACAAAGGTGATAAAATAATGTTGCACGCGTTGGGCAGAGGTCAAGATCTACAGTAGACCATCTTGATCATCTAGATCATCTAGATCATCTAGATCCTAGCCTGATGCTAGGAGATGTTGTTGTGAAAAATCTGCACATTACATCTTCGACCTAGGAAAAACATGCGCTACATCATGCGGATTTTACGGCTCCCACCTGGTAGCATGCGCTAGATAGATCCTACAGACTATGAATGCATTTGTCCTATTGTAATATATCTGGATCATGAGGTAGGAAACGATGATTTGCCCAACGGGTGTAATGTTGTAATAATACTCAAATGAGATTCCTGCGATGCTAGGGATTACTGTGCACAGGAGTGGGTCCGTCAGAGTGCATACAAAATACTTTGGCCTAAAAGTGCTCCCCAGCATAAACTACAGTAGAGGTCTCAGAGTATGTTGACCTGGAGTACGTTACTGTAAGTAGTCGGCATCTATATATATTAAACCATCACTTTCCCTTTCCAGCTTAAGTCGTAGTAGGTTTTTATCCTCAGCGATCTCCTTCCGGACAAGCCGTGGCCACAGGTGTCGTCCCTTCTTTCGCCCGGCACGTGTATGTATTTTTATCGCCCACAGGCTTCAGCGTTCCCACTGTTGTTTGTCGATTATAATCGAATGTTGCCAACTCACGATTTCTTGCTTTCCGCTCATCATTTTTTCATGCAAGAAAAAAAGCCCTTACGAGTGTATACTCGGTGAGACTTGACCTCACAAAATTGATCTGAGTAGGTACGCGGACCACCTACCAAGCCACCGTAGACGCCGGCATATATATACATATATAATATATATGTATATATATCTACGGAAGTCTACAGTAAGCGTGAGGCGTGCCAATGATACATGGCATGTTGGATACTGGGATTGAATCGAGGTGATTCTGTTTGGTGGTGCCGGTACCTGATGTTGTAGAGACAGCGCACCAAACTCTAGCCACTTGCAACTCAAAACACAGCCAGGTAAGCAATACTACAGCGGTAGCAGTGTATACTATACCCTCGTGGTACCACCGCAGTGAGATCGCTACCACTCGAGTTCCTCACCTGCGCATCAAGCGCTGCCTTTCGCCCACCAAAGTTCGAAGTTTTTGCATGGGCGTGTGCGCACTTATGCTGCTATTGCCTACTTTAGGGCTTTCGAATGTCGGGGCTATGGGGACCGGACGTGTTCAACCCCGTGACACGTGGAAACAACTTCATCACCGCGCTGCACAAACTAGACCACGACCGAGAACAGGTGCGTACGGACGCGGATGGGTTTAAGGTAATTTCGACGCAACGCATGCATCACTTTGAGGTAGTTACGAGACTAACCGGTAACAAACACGCGGTCCCGTAGGCCAAACCTTCAAACTGGTCTGCAAAGTAGCATATGGCGGCTCTGTGGCCCAATCCTAGAGCCTGATTCTAAAGGGCGATCCCCCAACGCAGCGCTGCGGTAGCACAAATCCCTAAGGCGGTGCGCTTATCGGCCTGACCGATAACGCAGTACAAACGTCTGCCCTACGTTTCGCGCTCCATCGATACTGCAACCTGCCCGATGGCACCGGCTAAGTTGTGACGCCTCGGCGAGGAGCGGGTGCCATAGCCATCGAGAGACTTTACAATAGACCAATATATTTTGTGTGGGCTATGTGCGCCGTTGCAAACCCGACTGACTCGGATATTATGCTTTACAAACCCTATTAGTGATGTTGTACGTTGCGAGCCAAGCATTTTCAAGGCCCTGCATTACTTGGACAGCCCATGTGGACCAGTGCAGGGCCCAGTCCACAGTTGACCAGGGTATAAACATAGTCAACCACGGAACAGCCAACGGACAATATCAATAATGAAGCACTGTACACATATGTCATTGCACAATTTCGATCGGTGCACCGAAACAATATGAATGCAGATTATGGTATTTTACCCCAGGGGGCAAACGAGACATCATATCAGCAGCAACGACTTCGCAATCCCTCCAACCCTTGCCAGGTGCTTCTTCACCTTACTGCGAATGCACGTCGTTGGTGAAGCACTCCATACACGCGATGCTTATGTGGAACCGACAAACGTTTCGTCGTATCCCATTGCTCATTGGTTTTGCTGTTTTGGTTTGAACTTGCCTTAGAAAGGAAAAACCGCGACAACACTGCCATTTTCCCATGCACCATCCCGCGGGAGGAGTAAATATTGTCTGACTCCTCGAGCGAACAACCGCCCGGTTAGATCATTGTAGTGAATATGTCTGTGGACTAGCGGACCCGTTCTACGATAGAGGTAGCACATTTCCGCTATTTTGTTTCTGAAATACGCAGTTCATTAACCCCAAGTCGTCGGAATGCCAATCTTGATTTGGGGAAAAAAACGTTTTGCAGACTTGGGTCATGGGATTATTCGCCGCGATGCTTTTTTGATTATTTTTGCTGAAGTCAGTTTTCGGGTGAGGCATGGAGCTCCTTAAGGGAGGAGCCTCTTGAAAAATTAGGGTGAACCTCTATTATAGAACGCCTCAGCGCTTAGAAACATTGGTGGGATCGCGCCAACGAGCTGCTTCCAAGTCGTGTAATTCCGGTGATATATAAAATAAGGCAACACCTCTACAACGCAACACCACTACCGTGGGATTTCTCAGAACCGAACGCTTTCACGCGGAACCGTGATGCTAGGGAGATCCAGGGAGATGACAGCTGCGCCGCCCCCTTGTTCTTTGCACTGCTCGTACGTGCCTCGGGGAAGTGCAGCTGGAGTATCTGATCAAAAAGAAGCGTCTACCGCAGGAGTTCGAAGAGCTCGCCAAGGAGTACGGAGCTGTACGGGAGACAATCGCCGCCATTATTTCCGAGGGGCATAACCATACGGAGGTACAGTATCGTAGGACTAAAAGGGCACGATAAGAGCATCACACAGCGTGACGTTTTAGGGCGTGCACTGACTGGCGTACCCTCGTTTGAAGCGTGATGTATACGGTAGTTAGAGGCAGCAGCCTTACAGCAAAGTTTCTGAGGCTTCTTGCGGGAGGAGCTCCATGCACACCCACCCAACTACCGCCTCTAAGAAAATATATCAGCAGCGGGCTACAGTACGCCCGATGTACACAGTCCCCCATGAGATACTGCTGGGTAGTTCCTACCGGATCCAACAACGGTGGGCGCCGGTAGCTCTTAACTCGAAGAGTCCCGCCAATCAGAAACGATTTTGCCTCAAAAGGGCAACTGCTATACGAACCCGTATATACCGTAGCACGGCTCTTTTGGCGTTTGCTTGTGCCAGCCTAAAAAATGTGCCCCCTATATACGCACCATAGCACGGATCGTTTAGCACGCGTGTCATATTGATAGTGTTGTTGTATCTGTGAATCTTGTCGAATTACTGTAGCAGTGTTGCATATCGTATGCACGTGTGTATGATACTCGAGTTCGATCCGATACCGATGAACCAAAAACGACGGTCGTAGCCGAAACGATTTCGACATTTGATACATCGACGTTTTCATTCGGCATCCATCTGCATACAGCGCACGGGCATGCCAAGAGGTGGAGGGGAGACCATGTCCCATACGTACGATAAGGTATAAGCAGTCTAGATAATGAACATTTTTTTGATCGGTCAGTGGTGGTGCGTACACCGAAACCGTCCACAACGAGACTGAATGCATGCTTCATCACGACGATTTTTCGAGACGACTTTCGTCCGCCTACCGGTGCCGTGACTCAAGTCTGTACTCGTATGTATTAAGAGTTGGCACCACAGCCCCATGAAGGAAGGCCATAAGCCCTACAGTAGGTAAGGACCCCGCCGGGGAACTTTGTAGCCCCGCGTCCATCCTATGGCTACAGTAGTGCAATATGCACTTCGAGGCCAGCACCTCAGATCCAGTCGTTCGTTTCTTTCTCAAAAGGGTTCGGTTTTACAACACCCCTTCAACTCGGGTTGCCTAAGTTGGTATTCTTCTATTTATTTGGCCAACCCAAATCGGTAGGGGGGCATTCGCGGACGCTACTATGCGATAGGGTCAGACAGCTTCGAAAGCCTCCGAGGAACCTACAACTCCTTGCTGCACGCCCCCCGGGACCCCGCGGAGCGTGTACGGGGTACGCGTACCATGGGACCCCGGGTGGCTCTCAACCCCGACCTGGACTGGGAAGGCATCGAGAAGGAGTATCTCTCAAAGGAGCTCCCGCTAGTGTGGTTTGATGGGTGAGGGGCTTGCGCTTGACGATACGCGATCGAACTCATGATGCATGCTTGTCCCAGCCACGAGACCACAGGCGTTTCCTATGGACCATACTAGAACAATAGCATCTGCTCTTTGTGTGTTTGTTTGTTTTGTCGCTCAAGACTCTGCAACCTCTCGCAGTCTTGCCTCGCATCTTTTAGTGGGCAAATCCCTTGCGCGTGCGTCAGTGACGTCCGAATACATACCCGTTTGGGAATTGCCAGCGTGAGGTGCCGCGGGGTGCACGTGCCACTGTGTCGAATGACGCGAACCACGGCCCACCACAAACAAAATCACCCCCCTCCCGAAGGGTGGAACTGTGTTGGGCCGATATCGTAGCCAAGTTCGAGAAGGCGTCGGAAAAGCACCTCAAGAGCTCACCGACGGATAGGGCACTTACTTTCACCCCGTGTTCTTCGTTTCTGCCGACTGCCAATTTTGCGAAAAATATCGTGCCCAACAACTTCAATATGTGGCCATTGTAAGTTTCTAGAGGAATCTCCAGCCCTGACGTAAACGGTAGAGGCATGACAATATACCACAAGCAGTTTCTGGCGTACGCGGTGCGGGTTAACGCTGCTGCGGGTTGAAAGTTGTCTCAAGGAGGCAATGGGAGTGCAGAAGAAGCCAGCCCCCAGTCATGTGCGGGGCGTATTCTGTTGGAAAAAGTGAAAGCCTTCCGTAAGGGACGTGTCCTCTTTGTGCGAATACAATAGAGAGCGTTCAGTTGAGAATTTTCAAACCATGCCATCTAGACCTTGAAACCGGAGGGAGGCTTTCGTGCGTCAGTGTGAACCCCACGACTGGTCACGCTTGCTCAATCAACGAGGGCAGGTTCCTGTCACAGGATGCTTTGGATGGCGTGTTGGAATACTGCCGAGAAGCTACAGTGTTTTTCGATGTCAAGATCGGCTACCTCGGGGCCTACTTCAACGACGGCCTCTCCAGGTGGGTCTGCGCATGGCATCTCCAGTTCTTTCACCGCCCGTGCGTCTCCTTATTCTCCGAGCTGTCACCAGTTTATCGTACGTAAGGTTAGCATCATAGCCGATATTACGCCAGGCTTGTTTGTTGGACATTTAACCCCGTTCAACGTACCTTGTCCGGTATCCCCTTTAGAACCGCACGCACGCTTTTGGGCACAGATTACTCAGAAATAGAGTAAATATTGTGTGCAGTGGTACAAGGGTTAAAGTAAGTCGAACACTGCGTAGTACCTTCAGTCCAGATCAAACAGTATGTCAGGATACGGCGGCAGCAGTTTCGAACTCTGAGGTACATGTGTAGTATTTTAGGAAACCCGCCCTACGCTCAGTCATAAGCGTATTAAATTCAGACGGCTGTTCGTCAAGAGACCAAAGTTGCACGATGCACTACTCAATGGCAACGCGCTATGACATTGCCATGGGTCATCATGGCACTCCCGTGGGCCTTCACGCCAGAGCTTGCGCCGCCATGGCATTATCTTGACGCTGCCACTTTCCAGGGTCCTGTCATGGCGCTACCATGTCGGTGCCATGAGGGCCCATTGGAGTGCCTACGCACGTGCCACGGGAAGCGCCATGGCCTCGCCATGGTACGCCACAAGGGTGTACAATCATAGACTGCCGTGGCTGTACTACCATGACATTTCATTCCTCATCTCCCATGGATTGGTGTGGCGCTGGTCATCATTCTACTGCAACGACATCTACGAAGGCAATGGAAGCCCCACGACAACGCGATGGGACGTCTCATGACCCCGCCATGAGAAAGGCCCATGGAAATGCCATAGGCGCATTGAAAGCAGGCCATGGCAGTCGCGGCCATGAAAACGCACGGCAATGCCACGAACACCCCTCATATTGCCATGGCGTTGCCATGAGAGAGCATGTCAGTACAATGAAAGCCCACGGTGTACCATGGCAGGCCATGGGAATTGCCGTGACGCACCAGGTAAAAATTAAATATTGTAGATCCGTCTCTCTCCCCAGCCTTCCATCCACGCGCTCATAGTTAAGCACCTCACCCCCGACGTTGTTGGCACTCGTTGGTACCGTACCGCACACGCTACGTGTGTGCCTGGTACGTATATATATATATATAGTCCATGGCTTGTGCAGATAGCCCGGGAGCTGCTGGAGCGTCTACCTCGTGTTTTGGATGGGATGACCATCTCGAACATATGGGCCTACAAGTTTGATAGCGACACAAGGTGAGCCCTCAACGCCAAGACACAAGTTTGGGCTATCAGCATAGAGACGCAATGCGAGCCCCCAGCACAAATACGAAAGTTACTAGCGGGTGCGCGCGAGAAAGCAAACACCCGCGCAGAAGCATACGGTATCTATCTATCTATGCAACACGTACAAGCAAGAAGAGAAGGCGTATGCAAAACCTTATCGGAACGGATGCATCACGATAAAAAATCGCATTGTTTGTTGTTATACATACAGTACAGAAGTTAGCGTATCAGTTGTGCGACGCAGAGTCTGAATCAACCATACTTTCGATGCGGTGGTGCAGGCCATAGATAGCTCGCCCTCCTTTACCCGAGTCAATCCTATCGCGCCTCCCTAAGCCTAAACTGATCGATTTCAGCCCCTTTCCCTTCCCTTGGCGAATGAAACCCCTATCAAATATCGAACTATGGCATGGGAAGCATGGATGGCATCACGGTGCACGCGGACGTTGCTTCAGTGAACCTTAACTTTTGGGTGACACCGGATGATGCCAATTTGGATCCTTCCTCCGGGGGTCTGGTGGTGTATCCGAAGGAGCCACCGCATGGAGGAGGCGCGACGGACGGTTCGGCTGGGGAGTCGAAGGTGCTCTATGTAGGCCTCCAGACTAAGACACACCTGGCTGATGGCCAACGACTGGTTTCTCGGCGGCGGTGCAATACAAGACACACTGTAGACGCGTGCAACGATAAGAGAGTATCGCTGTTCGGCTAAAACCGTTTTCTGAATGACGGAGGCCCTTAACCAAAAGCTCGTCGGAATTCCGTTCTTGTGGTGCAACATTTTCGTTGCAATTCTTACTATTAGGCCACAGGGTTGTTCATCGAGTAGTACTTTTGTTTTCCCTCCAAAAACGGTATTGTGTGGCACCGGGATATATATGGAGCTCCCCAAGTCAGGAGCCTCCTCAGAAAAAACATGGCGCGCATCTACCGCAGCATGGGTCGGTATAGGCCGCTCTTTCGGTCTCCTCGTGCCACTGGATAGATTGGTGGTGATGAGGCGGGCAGCGATAGGGGTTCCACATGTTCAGACCTACAGAAAAACATTATATGGCTGGAGGGGATCCTCAACGGAGGAGCTACCCCCTACCGTCTTCGGACCCGATGATCTTACTGTATGTAGTCTCTACCAGGTAGATCCTATATCTAGCCGGTGTGGGGTTGTCCCTTGGGCTCACTGTAGCTCACGTTTTCTCCATTGTTTTGTTTTTTTGGTGAGGCATACCGTGTGTCCCTGAGTCAGACACTCAGCGAAGCCACACTCCTGTGACCCCCAACTCACGAATTGATTATATGAATAGAGCTGCTCAAGTGCGGAACCTCACGACATTCATTCAGGCGATATCCTTATAATAAGGCAAGCACGCGTCAGGTACATGAAATATATTTAATACCTGTGTCGTGGCTGCTCGCGTATTGCCATACATACATACGTACAGCTTCGGCATCGTCACCGAGACAAACGAGGCCGCACATAACTCCTTGATAGTTGAGAGTGCAGCCCTGAATGCCCCAACCCGGCAAAACTCAATAACCCCCCTAACTGCCGCTTCGGCCACGAATGTGCCTGCCCCACCAGTTGGATGCGGAAAAGTGGAACAACTTCGCTCAGGAGTCCTTCATCAAATCGTGGCTCAAGGACGAGGGCGTGTACGATCTCGCCGTAACTGTGCCTTACCGTCAGAACAGGTAAGATTCACCGTTTCCGCGTCGTCGCACGTACGTGGCTTTTTCATATCTCAGCTGGTCAAACACCCCCCTTTCTTTGGTTGCGTGAGCGCTTGAAAGCTCAGAATAGCACCGAAAACTCGACGAGTGTATCTGTTACCACCACTGCATATCACACTACCCCCCCCGCCAATAACAACAACAATAAACTAACACCACAATCGTAGACAAACGAATCGTACGTTTAGTAGATCTAACCGCGTCGACATCCTACCTGTCAAACTATGTGCGCTCGGGTCCCTTGAACCTTTTTTGTTCGCCTGGCACATCCGACGGGTCAACGGTACAGCGCCACGGACACGTACGTACGTGCTGGGATGTTGGTAATAATGTGACACGCTTAGGTGTATGTAGAGGTGCGTGCCTGTTGCGCACCCCCTCCGCCCATAGGAAAACGCAGAACATACAGGTAGGTAAGAACCTACACCAGCACCGTATCAGATATATATGCTTGACAGGGAGACACCGCCACAGCCGACCACGGCCATATACCATCAGATCTCAGATCATCTGTAGAAACTCGACCGAGAAGAAACACTTCGCGCGTCGAGAAGAAAGCAGGCAGATGAAACAACCTATATATCTACGCCACGATAACAGCCACCTTTGTTTTTGTGTTTGCACATCGCCTAAACGAACCGAACCGAACCAAACCGAACCGAACGGAAACGCGAACCGAACCGAACCGAACCGAACGGAACCGAACCGGACCGAACCGAACCGAACCGAACCGAACCGAACCAAACCGAACCGAACTGAACCGAACCGAACCGAACCAAACCGAACCGGCCCGAACCGAACTGTACCGAATCGAACCGAACCAAACCGAACCCAACCGAACCGAACCGAACCGAACCGAACCGAACCGAACCGAACCGAACCGAACCGAACCGAGCCGAACCGAACCGAACCGAACCGAACCGAACGGGAACCGAACCGAACCGAACCGAACCGAACCGAGCCGAACCGAACCGAACCGAACCGAACCGAATCGAACCGAACCGAACCAAAACGAACCGAACCGAACCGAACCGAACCGAACCGAACCGAACCGAACCAAACCAAAACGAAACGAAACGAAACCGAATCAAGCCGAACCGAACCGAACCGAACCAATCGCAGGGTCGTCATGTTCGATTCCCGGCTTCTGCACGAGACGGACACTTTTCGCTTCAGGGAAGGTTACGAGAACCGCAGGATCAATCTCACCTTCCTCTTCAGCCGTGCCTAGCCAATACAGTAGCGCTCCGAACGGAAACTAAGGACAACTTGGTATTCCTTATATACCCCAACGTTCGTTAAATTGTCGTCTAGAGTCTGCTGAGGACTCCAGTAGTGGTCCCGCTATACTGCCGGTTGAGTAGTGCCGGTTGTCCGCTATGGTGCCTGTGCGGAATCGCTTGGCACAGATGGGATTCCCCAGTGTGGCACAGTAGAAATGCCAGTTGCCGCTCTAGGTGCCAGTTTTGTCCGCTGGCGCATACCGACTCTATAGAGGGGGCACCATTATCACTGATATATGTAGCGCTGCATGTCGTCAAGGGTAGTCGATTGGGTTGTGCGTGTTGTTGTGGTATTGCCCAAAGAGCTGACACCGTAGCCACAGAATATCCATAGATAGCCCTGCCGTACAGTACAGCAGTCATGTTGCATGCCTGGCACGGCTGTGGGTTCTGCGCAAGGTAGGACGGTAAAAAACAAGACCACAACTCGTGGAGAGGTTGCCACTCAGTATTAGCTTGAGAGTTCCAAGGCGAAGAAGGGCTATCCTGGGCTGGTTACACTGCCCAAATAAATGCACCCTAGGTAACGCTCGTGTGTCCTGAATACCCAAACTATCGCGTCATGCGGCATCGGTAGGGCGCGTTGCCGTAGAAACCTGTCGTATCCCACAGCCGCACTGAAAGCGCGACGCAGTAGTTCGTACGGGCTCATTGCCCAAATACCGGACTACAAGCGCCCGCCCAGCTGTGACTAGAGCAAGTCAGAAGGGGCGGGGTTGGAGGGGCTTCAGGGCTAACAAAGTTGTTCCGTCGCCGTCGTTATAGAGAAGGTCTTCGGTGGCTCAATCTCGGTCTTCCAATGGAGCACACACGTCATCTTCGGCCTACTCTTGGTCTTCCAACAGCGCGAGCCGATCATGATGTTGGTTTTGAGTCCCATCGGGCACGTAGAAGAGGGAGACCGCGCACAAGGGACACACTTGGTTCCAGAGGGGGTGAAATGCCACAGTAATAGAGGTTGGTTTGGTCGTGAGGGAGATAATGTGTTAGAAACCGGTGGTCCTATGACCTGCGACGATGTAGTCATGACGCTAATTGAGTGCTTGATCTTGAGACAGGCGATACCCCGAAATCAGGGGAGCATCGGACTCTACTGGACGAGCGGTTGAATGTTGATCTTGAAAGGGTCGCTCTCTGGTCAAAAACTTATTTGATGTTGATATGAGCCGCTGGGGGCTCAGGCGCTGTGGTGCCGTTAGAGAGTGAGAGCGCGGGACGTGTACAGTTGCTCTCGTCTTGGTGGCTTCGTACATCAACGTTTCTTGTGCGACTTGAGGCTGCAGCTCCTAGTACCCTAAAAGCTGATTAAACCTATTCTTAGACTAAATCCAAATATTGAGATCACGTTGTTACTCAAACTTGCCGGTGTGTTGCTTCAAACCCAGACACAGTTATTATGGACACACTTGCTTTAAGTGGATGCTACATCAGTAGTTTAATGCACGTCTTAACGAATAGATTCCTCTACCTGTCTGTTTCTCTCACAGCAGGTTTTATACCACACGACTGCGCTACGTACAGAGCCTCGATGCATTGTACGTAGTCTACTGCTATCATATAATATGTCAGATAATGAATGTTTCTCATGGACTAAATGAAATCCAAGCATGAACGTTACGCTGGCCTTGGGCCTGGAGCAGGGGGCTCTCGCCCGGGGATAAACTAACGCGTTGAGTGAACGCTCAACACGTGGGCCATCCCTGGGTAAAACATGACCTGGTCATTCACGAAAGAATGGCTAGTACATTTGAACGGGGGGGGGGAAGATCTGATTCATTCTGCTGCCTATCCTATGATCGCGGCGATCGGCTAGACTGAAATAAATATCTGGGCTTCTCACGATTCTTCACAAATTTATTTCATATTTTTATAAAATGATAGAATAAAAAATGCTGGAACCAGGTTTGTTCCGTGATGTTGAATCACACCACATTATTACTGTACGTGCATACCAGGTCTTTTTTTTTCGAGGTATCGGGCAATCACATTTGTTTTGTTTTTTACGCGTGTGGGCTGTCTGTACAACCAACAATCAATCACCATCCGCAAGGAGGGCCTTCCAGTCGAATCCAAACCCCATATTTACCGCACAGACATACATGACATCTGCATGCGTTACAGCAAGATTGCGAATCGCCGTATATATATATATATTTATTAGAACAACGTTGAAACCGTCGTTATAACGCATCCCAGTGTCTTCCCCTCCTAGAAGGTGTGGTTTAGCATGCACGCGGCAACATCCTCAACAGTCGTTATACAAACGAAGGCAACGCGTCCAGACAATCAATGAAGACACGCGGACATGATCCATATTATCCACATAAAAAAAACATGCGAGCATTATGTTTCTCGTCCAGAGATCATACCCATATATATGAACATGATGCGGTGCAACGCGCTAGACGTATACGCAGTGACGTTCCATGACGAACACGCGTTAACCCCGACCGCAAATATCTCTAGAAATATCACGCGAACCGACCATCGGTGGGTGCGAAACAAAATCAAGACATGTCTTCAACGCTGCACCAAGTCCACTCGAAGCTGCAAAATCGTGTCATCCTGTCGGCCTTCAACGAAAGAAAAACATATAGAAAACGATGGAGACATGGAGGCAAGGTCAACCTCCGCACAAGAGGGCTATGTGCCACCACACCCCTCACGACATACAGACGCGCTCACGAGAGCTCAGGGGGAGAATGCTCGCCATGTCACGCAAAGGGTAGCAAATACATCAGCCCCATCGCTAAAACCGTTTGCGAGCAAGCGTGAAAGGGTGGTATTTTTTACCCTCCCACTGTAGTACGTTCTGAATCTAGGTAGCGACTATTTTCACCGGGTACCCTCGTATTTCACAAACAAGAATTATTCCGACGTTTTCCAAACAAGTTATGACCAGCCCCAGGGCCTACATGAACATGAACCCGTGACCCACAGCACCCTGGCAAGTAAGTATAGTACACTAGAAATTCACTGCGTCCTCGCACGGTACATGGCACGTAGGGACAGCGAATTTCTAAAAGGAGGCGTGTCCATCGCTCGCCATCTCGACCCTGTCCTCCACACCTCGGCGTGACACCGCAAGGAAACGAGCGAGGGCAACAAAACGTACGGACACCCTTCCTTGCAACCATTGTTTTCATGAACGCCGCAGCATCTATCGCGAATACAACCATTGACACATGCTTGCCTTACAAGAGTAGCGCCTTATTTTCTGAGCTTTCTCGTTCAGGGAGCTCCATACTGTTACTCAAACGTCCTCCACAACTGGTAGTAAGAAAGTAAGTAGGCCTATATCACCCGATGAATATTCCCACGGCCTACGTAGGCGTACATCGAAAAATATGGTGGAAAGCACAAACAGGATATATATATATGACTGCCGGTTACTTCCACACTTAAGGAGCTCCGCCAGGCAGAAATACTACGCGACCAAAACGTGCTTCGTATCATGCCCACCGGTATCGTCGCACGTGTCTATCCCAACAAAAAAGCGGGTTTGGCCGTGACACTCTTGGCTGCAGCGGTCGCGAGCGCGCGGGGGGGGGGGGGGGGGCGTCGCGTCTAGACGAGACGTCCACGCTTGTGCTCTGGCTAGCAGCGAATCGCAATCATTATACTTCGTATGTATGTCCTTTTCCCACACACCCACGATGTCATACTGTAGTTCCGACCCTTTTCCCTTAGGGACTACCGGGTACGCTACGTACCTGGGCGCCGCTTCGGACACCGCTTCCGCACAACGAGCATGCTAAAGCGATGAAGCGTCTTAGCTTCCGCCCACATATTTGCTTCCGACGCGTTTTACGATAGAGGTATCACATTTCCGCTAAAAGGTTTCTGAATAACGCTACTCATTAAACCCAAAATCGTCGGAAGGCAAATCTTGTTTCGAAAAATGATGTTGTAATTACTCGGGCCATGGGATTATTCATCGGGATGCAATTTGATTTTTTGCTGAAGTTAGTTTTCGGGTGAGGCGTCGAGAGGAGCCTAAGAAAATTTGGGGCGAACCTCTAACGTAGAACGCCTTTTCCGTAGAATGCCCCCAATCTGTGGGCATATATGCGTGCTGCACTTGCCTGTGGATATAGCGCCCACATCGGCACTAGCGACTACCTGGTACACTAGAGTACAAAGTTTTGCAATTACTACAGCAGATACACGCGGGTGGGCACTGGGTGTACAGCGTTGATGTAATTGGGTAGAAACAACGGTTTCATATGAAGGCAACATACACACGCGGCGTCTGCTGCATCGAAGAGGGATCAACAAGCAATGGTTCCCTGCGCATATGTGGCAGCTGAATGGGCCGCGAGTAACGCGAGTCGGCACCACCCTCCTTGCTAAGAAAGCAGGAAACACGAGATCCACTCGCGCCCGCCCCACCCTCTCGCCGGGTCGCCCACAAAACCCTCAGATAGAGTCGGTCAAGCGTTGGTGCAAGAGAGGTACTGCAGTATTCTCGCGATACGATCTACGCCCCATAATAAGGTGCTGTGCTTATAATGGGACACAGGAATCATTTATCTAGAGACTGCCGAACGTAGCGGAGGTAAGTCATAGCTCGAAAGAGAAGGAGAAAGACTCGTTCTCGTACATCTCTAAGACGAGGCGGTCCCAGTTTTCGTAAATCCCGTTGTTAACGTCCAACCCAAAGACGGCCTCCGTGTCGCCACCATCGCGCTCAAGCCAGGCCGGGCCGTCGCTAGCATCCTCGGCGCTGTTAGTCAAAAGCTCCTCCCTTTCGTCGTCGTTTGGCCCCCACAACCCCTTCGGTGCCACTTCCTCTCCTTCCTCTTCCCCCGGCCAGGTAAGAAACTCCAATGCCTCTTGATCTGTTTAGATGTGCCGTCACAAGTTGTCCAAAAAAATGTAGCGCGGTATTGGGTGGGCGGAAGGTAGTTTCGTAAAGAAAGGCAAGAAATGAGACGAAAATATAGAGTTACCATTATACAAAGGCGGGGTAACAGCATATTACTAAAGGGGTTGAAAAAACTACGAACATGTTTACATGTTTTGTCATCCCTTTTGGAAGGAACCGCAGTCCCGTTCATCAGGGGAAAAATTACTTGAAATTTGACTGGTTTGCCCCCAAAACTTGACTGCGGTCTTTAAAAGGGTACAGGTATAATAGGGATATATATAGCGGTGGAGGAAACCACATCCATTTTGTGACAAGGAGCTGACGCTACCTGCACTTACTTAGGCCCCTTATCGTCGAGACCGGTGCTGTGCAACAGGTACTACAGAGCACGGAGTACTACTATAATATATTGTAGGTATGTCTTTAGAGGAGGAGGACACCTTAGCCGATTTATGAGACTACACGCTCCGATATTGCCTTTGCAGGTGACAAGCAAGTTTTTTATCAGGAGCGAGCGGAGCACAACTTATAGTTTTGATGATGCAGCGGATTTGCTCACACATTGTCGGATGGCAGTCGTGTACATGTTCGGGTGGTTGTGAGGATTAACACCCCCAGGAGCTACTACTACTACTGCGGGTTGGGTTTGTTTTTTTCTTCAAAGATAAAACCAAAACGCATTGTCAGTCGCGCAATCGCCCAGGTTTGTCGGTGGGGGTGCATCATAGATTCGCACGTGTAAGCTACCAGGTATACTATACAGTAGTACACCGTATCGTGAAGGTTTTACCCACTGAGTTATAGGGGTAAAACATCGATCGCTTTCCCAACCCAAGGTAATCCTAACAACACTCTCCCCCCCTCTGAACGGCGGGATCTTTGAGGCGTCCGAACCGTGTACGTCCGTACGCTGACCTACCCGCTTTGCTTCATTGCCTTGGGAACCAGGGAGGTGTGTCTTATAGGTGTGCACGCGCAAGCGTTTCTAAAAAAAAAAGAAACGTTCGAAGTAAGTGAGGTTCGAACCCGTGACGGGGACGACGTCAAAATTTAAATGTGAATGTGGTTCCTACTGAGCTATAATATAGGGGTAAAATATCGATCGATTATACCCAGCCCAGGGTAATCCTTATAACAGTATACTAGTTAATAGAACTGCAAGGAAAGTGCTGATTATATTTCTAGCAAAAAGGCGGTGTGCGTGCGTTTCAAGCCGAGATTATTAGCAAAAAAAGTGTGATCAAGGACAAAAACACTTTTATTTCTATCAAGGTTGAACCGCTTACCTACTCCGTCAGCTGTTTTATTTTATAGAGGGTAAACCACTCCAGTCAGCCCTGACTGAGTAGCTTAGTGGTTTAGCCTTTGTGAAACAAAAAACACTCACTCACACGTCCCGTTGGCTACAATTCACTGTCATATATGCACCACACGCCGACTGATAATACTAGCCCACAGGGTATACTCAACAGTATTGTTTCAAAATGTTTCCGAGGGTCCTTACTCGACGAGCCTTGTACCTCACTCAACGTGAAAAATGCGTTTGAGATAAAATGAAAAGTCGGCTAGATGAACATTTCCGTGTGGCTCACGAGGCATACCTTTGTTCCGGCGATAGGGCATGGCTCAACGCCTTATTGGGGAATTCCTCATTGCCGTTAAGGAGCAGCCCCAGTGACAGTTTGGCCAAAGTTTGATACCTCTATTGCGACACGCATCATTATACTTGCATTATGTTACAACGATAAGGCATATCTTACTGGGTCATGTTGTCAGTGCCCTTAAGGTACCCTTTCGCCAAGAAAAAATATCCCGGAAAGCAAAAAAATGATACTGTACCCCTATGGTAGCACGCCTCTACACTACTGCTGCAATATCTCCCACAGACTTATTCGGACCACGGAGCAGAATCTGCCACCGCGACCAGATCGACATGAGTAGCAACGCAAAAACGAAACAAGCTCCACCAGTTAGGAATAAAAAATCTGGTGCTACTACGCTTATTACAGTACTACATTTATTTACACTTCGGTTCTGTAGACGCCGGGTGGGCTCCCCCACAGTATTTCTCTTCTCTTAGAATATACCGTCATGGAAGTACGAGGTATCTTCCATCATGGAGGAAGTAAGCTTTACTTCCATCGAATTAAATTCACCTCCGTCGAAGCTTAGATTGTAGTGTTTTTACTTGCATTGAAGTATTTTCTTACTTCCATGGAAGTACGTGGAAAAATACGCCGCCGGTGAAAGTTGAAGTTTTCACCAAATTCGCCCACAACTTGAGCTCCCATAACCAACCATGTTCGGTGGGACCTAATAATACCAATAACTTCCACAAGGATCTACCGACTTCCATTACTTTCACCATCTTCAATAATTAATAGGCTTCATTACTTTCATGGGGGTAAATAAATAAATGTGGAAGCAACATTCTACTTCCTCCATGGAAGTTGTTTTACTTTCTTTCGTTGGAGATGTTTATTTCCATGGAAGTGCTCCTATTTTCCATTTATTTGAAAGTAGTTGTAGAAGTAAAACTTACTCCCATGAAGCATTTTGTACTTCGATGGACGTGTTTTTACTTCCATGGATTTTAGTCCCATGTAAATCCATGAAAAAATGAAAGTTGTTTCGCTTCCACGGAACAGGTTTACTTCCGTGGTTCCTGGGATCAGGGCAACTGGTGGGCCTCTGGCGGTTGCTGCGGAGGGTGCCTAATGGGAAGGCCCACCTGCGGGGTCGCGGGGGCAGGGCAGTATCGAAATTGGTGGAACATCCCCTGGAGGCAGATTATTTCGAAGCTTACGAGTGCACAACTACTCCCATGGAAGCAAGTCCAACTTTTATGGGCGCATTTTTTTCCCCCACGGATATTGATGACAGCTTCCATGGAAGTTCATGAAAGCTTTCATGAAAGTTGGTGGAAGGTTCCAAGGAATCTTTTACTTACTCACATCGAAGTGGAAACCCACTAACGTTGAAGTAAATCCAACTTCCATGTTTTATTTTTACTTCCATAGAAGAAGAATTTCTTACTTCCGCGGATATAAAAGTCTACTTCTACCTGTGGAAGTAAAACAGACCCCTCCCCTGCCAGGTTTTTACGTCCTGGAAGCAAAATCTGTAGAAAATTCCATGTAAGTAAAAACTTAAAACAAATTAATGTGGGAAGTCGCGCCGAGTTAAAATAGTCAAAACTGATTCTGTTCGAGTCTCGGGATGTTGCAAATCGCGACGCGCAGTATCCGACGAAAGATGATCGAACGTGTAGACTCAAAATATATTGATGATACCCTGTACGCGCCCCGGTCGGAAGACGCTTTTTTGCGACAAAAAGGGAAAAGGGCTCGGGCATCCGGCCTCGTTTCATTACTATATGGTATGGTCATCGCCTAACTTATATCTTGAGTGTTCACTTACACTAGAGCCACACTTTTTTCGCGTTCCTAGTTGGATTTCGTAGCAGAGAAAATCTGAGCGTTCCTGATTTTGTCCTGATTCGAACAACAACAACAGTTAACAGAAGAATCTTCCTTATCCTCTTTTTTCGCTCCATTTCCTCTGTGTTTCTTCGAGAAAATAGGAACATCAGGGGAAACGTTATTAGATGAGCACGGTCCTACTGTAGATTATTGGTTGCGGTTTCTACCGTTGACCCCACGGACGGTAGACAACAGTCCTCCTGGGCTCGAGCCCCGGCAAGAATTCTTCGGCATCTATCTGTTTGTGGGTAGTACTTCAGGGCGGGAGTATGTGGCCACGTTTCGCGCTTAGATGTAAACGCTGGCTGGGGAAAACTACTGCTGACCCCATCGCGCGGTACAAACGAAGGCGTATATACATACCGTAGTGGGGAGGGAGAGAGGACGGAAGGCGAGACGCACTTGATTGAAAAGCCTCGATTTAAGTCACGACGAACAAGGGAAATGACTTTTTACAAAAAGCAAAAGGCTCAAAGAATGGCCGTAGACAGGATGAACACTATTATATATAATCGATAATGTTGGGTGCATATGTACAGCATATATATATATACGTTTTTTTTTCAAAGTAATCGGTGTACCGCTACCTTCTTCATACCATATATATGTCGTACCAGGTATGTATGTAGTTATCATTGTTGTACTATTAATATTACTAATAATAGCGCCTCAACATGTACACACCAGGCATATATATATAATTAGCCATGCGGTGTCTGAAAATTGTGATACATACGCGAATGAATGAATATATTCCTGGAAATCAAGTAACAACATAATTGCGTTTAAACGCCTCCTGCACCTCGAAAAGGCGTGTATCGGGATCATGACCTAATTTTATTTTGTTCTACTACTACTACTACTACTACTACTACTACTACTACTACTACTACTACTACTACTACTACTACTACTACTACTACTACTACTACTACTACTACTACTACTACTACTACTACTACTACTACTACTACTACTACTACTACTACTACTACTACTACTACTACTACTACTACTACTACTACTACTACTACTACTACTACTACTACTACTACTACAACAACAACAGGCGAATATAGAGAAGGGCCTCGAAAAACAACATCGCCTGCGGCGAACTTAAAAGGGGGGCTCATTTTTTTTTTTCGCCAAAGACGAATTTGAAAAACAGTGTTTAACAAAAAAACAAATCGAAATGCCTACGGCAAACAAAAAAAAACGCAACAAAGTTTTTGGCCTGTCTGTGGCCAAAACAATTGCATCCCCAAATCGCGGGGTGCGCTGCGCGCAACCACAAGCCCACCGCAGCTGTTTAACTGTTGTTGCGGAAAGCGGCTATTTTGACCAAAATGTTGCGCCAGCGCAAAACAGCGCAACACAGCTATTACGGGGGGCCATAGTTAACAGGACCAAATATTGTTAGTAAAAATGGTTTAGCATACAGGTTTTTATGTGTACCATAGGTCCTGTTAACTATGATCCCCCAAAATAATTATTTTCGTTGTACCAGGCACACACATACATGGGCATAACCAGCTGCTGTATAATACCTGGTACGTCGCAAACCACTCTCACACCGCTTACTGGGCGGTGCCACCTGCGATAAAGCACGTTCGGAAAACACTGCATTGTGAGCTACCAGGTATTACTGTAGGCTGAGCTCGAAACTCAGTCCCACGGGCTAAGCTTATAATACAGTAGTAGTAGTAGTAGCTATCTACCGAAAATTACACATCGGGTCCTACAGCGGTACGTCACACCACACCGTCCGGAACATCAGGAGGAGTGTTTGAACATACAAATGAACACCAAGCGGCCCTCATGTTTACGCCTAGAGTGTACATTATGTCCCTAAATATAAGGAATTTTTGTATTACATATTTATTACTATACAAAAGGTGTTATGGAATGTTAGCACATGACCATGTATGAGTCAATGTTCAAGTAGCACTGCTCTTCTTGTTGTACCGTGTATCGTAGATCATAGTCTATGTACCGTCTCGGCATGTAACGTATATTTTGCGGAGGAATATCAACCACATCGTATCTTCTCGTAGGATCGAAAAATAGCAACCGTGTCGTATCTTCTCGTAGGATCGAGTATCTCACTCTCTGAAGTGGTCTCTACCCGGTTCTTGATGGCATCTCTTAGCTGCCTGTTCATCTTTGGAAGCAGCCGTCGTCTGGACTCCTGCATTCTCTGTAGAATGCATCTATCTGTGTGTGTTGGCCATCTAAGCGCTATATATACTGGAAGTGTTTTTACTACCAGGTACGTACGTGTTATTATCACGTCTTCTTCCCTCTGCCGCACGGGAGTATCTTACTTCCAGGGCCACCGCTTGCCCGGTGTCATCTCTCGGCTAACACCGAGAGGGCACAGCCTCTCTCTGTCTACGTTGTCAGGGTACAACGCCAATAATACCATAATAAAAGGTAATTATTTTTACGGACAAATGTGGTATAAATAATATATTTATGATCAGGAACCCCATCATCAGTGAAAATTCTGGGTTTTTTTTTAACGTAACCCTTTTTTAATGTAAATTCTGGGGGGGGGTTCTACTACTACTACTTATTATTGCTGCTGCTGCTGTATTACGCAGCACGACCGCCAAGTAAGTGTCTCCTTATCATAATACCAGTATAATTGAATATTACATATAATATACACGAGCCCGGTTGGATCGGAGGACTGTCGAGCGGACGATCTTGTACTGCTGTGCCTGGTATTATTAGTGTTCTTGTTGCAGGCGCTTTCGTTTATTATGCCAAAGAAAGGTTGAATGTGCAGTATACAATTAATTGCAAGTACGTTGTAACAATGTTACGTGTTCACTCCAAGATCAATCGACTTGAAGAGTAATCTTGAAGGTGCGGTGGAGTTTTCAGTCCAGTTTCGTATTTTATTACTATATAATAGTTGTTCCTTCGAAGAGAACGGCGGTATCTGAGAGAGGTATGGTATCGTATAGGACGGGTATACGCCATCTTTCTTTGTGTAGTAGTACAAGAAGGGTTGGTATTCATGCATTTTTACTGTTTTCGCCAAAAAAATGTGAAGGTGTTACCTACTGAGCTACCAGGTACAGGGGTAAAAGATCTCGATCGATTACCCAGCCCAAAATAATATGTATAACAATTTCGGAGACACAGTATTACGGGGGGCCATAGTTAATAGGACCAAATATTGTTAGTAAAAATTGTTAAATATATAGGTTTTGATGAATACCATAGGTCCTATTAACTATGGTCCCCCGTAATACTATAATAGTACAAGTACAGGGTATGGCAGAAACCTACAGAAAAAAGGGAGCTACTAACAGAAGACTTTGTGCCGAGGTCTTGTTTTATATCCTGTTGTTTCCCTCGGCTTCCTTCTTTTTTGGAATGCTTATTATGAGTGATCAACATTGAAGATCATGCTGCCTTCACATTGTTGAGGATAGCAAACGAAAGGTAGTAATACTAGTAAGAAGAGTGAAGACTGCCTCCGTGCCTCCTCTCGCCAAATTAGACAATCTCGCTTTTGTTTCTATAGCGATCGTAGTGCAGCACTGTACTATCACTTTAAAAATTTGGCAAATTTAAATACCTGGTACAAGATAAAAATGTTTCCCTCTCGCCCATTTCTAGTTTATCTACATTCAGAAGTACCACTTTGTCCTCAAATATTATGAGTAGTACATTTTGTACCATACGAAAGTAGACGGCCATTCATTATATTTAAGTCAGAGTGGTATACGTAGCGACAGCAGTAACTAATTAATACTATATACGTACGAGTCTCGTACTGACAGTACTGCCATGTGAACAAACTTCTCAGAGTAAGTTCTCTCTCGGAAGTAAGGCCCGTACCCGACTATGTAGATGTATAGCGACAGCAAAACCATACCCTTAAATTTAATACCAGGTATTGTTTACATAGACTACCAGAACATAAAAATAGAAATTTTATTGTAAACAAACACTAATTTTACGCATCCGAGAGAGACGATAAGATACCTCAAAATTATGCTACAGTTTGTTATCCAAAATAGCCCCGCATGCTTTCTAAAGGGCATGCCTGTGTGCTCTTTTTAAACTATTAATATAATGGTTCTGCATGTATGTTCTGCGAAAGACCGTGTTTGTTTCCGTTGGTACGTACCAGGTATGTCTTGTGGCAAGCGGGAGAAGGACAGCAGTAGTATTATTATTGCAATTTAGGCCGCGCGCTAGCTGAGAGCAGATTGACTACTACAGCAAGAACTTAATTAAGACGACACCGCTTGCGCTAAAACCGACGCAAATTCCTCACAGTATGGCTCACCTAGTCTCGCGCGTTTAATCAATGCTCTCTCCTCGAGTAGGACGACCTTTCGCTGTTCTGCTGCCCCTTCTTGCTCGAGCTGCTGCTACAGATCGAAGTACAGATAATTCGGCACGCGGGTGGCGGGTGAGAGAGACGAGCATCGAATGGTCACAGAATAAATAATGGGGCTATAAAAGCTAGTTGGGCACGGTGTACTTCAAAGTGGAGCACTATTATAGGATGCCCGCCACCCGTACATAGTTGCTATATACTGTAAATGTCGACAGCAGTGGCTGCCGGATATGTATACTTCGCATTGCACACCACGCGAGCTCTACATACAGCAGCCACTACTACAGTAGTGTAAGCCCGAAACAAGCCGGGTGGTATCTAGCGTGATCCACTTACAGTACAGCAATGGCCTACTGTATACATATACAGTAGCCCGGTTTAACTATAATATAATATTGGACGGTGATAGTACGACAGGATCTAACGAATCGCCCCCGTTTGATGGCCGCCATCACTCCGTGCCATCCGAGGGTCGGAGGCATCGGCGCGCGCACTCTCAAAAATACCAGGCAGAATGCCTACAACAGGGGCATGGAAAAATATCAAGTACCCGCTGCAGTTACAAAACTGTAGACGCATTGTTCTTAAAAGACTTCAGCACCACCAGAGGTAAAAGTGCCTCATGTCTGGAAAGCTGCATCGGCCCGGAGGGAGAGTACCGCGCGCGGGCGTTGGTGGAGACCCCATTGATTCGTATCTCACTGACGTACGGCGAAACGAACGCTGACCCTCCTCCTATACGTCGTACGTCAGCGTGTTCTTCACATTAAACCGTTCTTTCTACCCGTCGGCATCCAGCACAACCAGTGCCCGTGACGATTCTTCAATCCTAGAAGAGATACAAGGTATGAGGTCACAAAGCTACGCCACAGAGATACTACGTTGCCACGTATGCAATAAGCACAGCAGTGGGCAATGCAGTATGTAACCTCCCTTCGTATTTACGCTAACAACGTAAGGGATCGCACGTGTGGTGGACCCTTGTAGCGCTCTTTCCCGAATCGGAACCGAAATTTCATCGCGTGGTTTCTGTTTTAACTGCAGTAAACTCGTACTCCGCAAGGCATTAAGTATCTCCGCGCACATCCAACCCCCGGCCAACGGCAACAGCGACCCCCCGCTATATTGAGCGCAGGAGACAATATTCCCTTCGGTGCACGCACCATTGACCGAGAAACCCGTTCGTCCACGCTGCGTAGACCTTGCGCCCTGGCTTCCTTGTGCGCAAGCGAGGGCACCGTGGTGCGTGAATCCTTCGCCACACCGGTCAGCCCTAACAAAACCGCGAACACCAGGCAGCAGGACAGCAGAGCTAGAGCAGCAGGCCTGGACACGGAAGCCATGGTTTCTGATTTTCTTGAGCGAATACGTGAAGTGGGAATAATAGGTGGGGGGCGGTGCGTTTACTTTCCCTAACGGTCGCACGCACTCTACTGCCGTCTGCTGCTTCCGGTCTTATTCTTGGAGATTTCGTGTTTGCGTGTGGCGGTTTCAAAGTAGTACCAGTTGCATAGGGGCCACTGCAGGATCTTTATGTCACGGGGGAGGGGTGTGCGGGGGGGATTGCACTACTGTTCGTCCGCCCAAAGCACCAACCCATAATGACAGAAGAGCGTATCCCCCGACACTTGTTTGCCATGTAGGGGCAGCACCTAAATAACCTGAGGCTCCTCACTACTTGAGGAACTCTAAACTATCACAGTAGTAAGGCTCATTCTTATCGGAGAGCGTTTTTTCCATAATTAATTTCCAAAGTTTTCGAAATATTTGGAGGTATATATCAATATACGGAGGCGTTCTGTCACTATTCGTGAGATTCTCCAGAAGGAAAAAAAACAAGTTCGTTAAATTTCACGTATTTGGAAAAATATCAGGAAAATATGGAAGATTGAAAAATTGCGCGAAAAAAATGTCGAAATTATGGGGAAAAATTCTCCAATAAAGGGTCATTCTTATCGGAGAGTTTTTTCCCTACGTGAAATTTAACAAACTTGGTTTTTCTTGCTTCTTTTCTGGAAAATTTCACGAATAGTGACAGAACGCCTCCGGATATTGATACATATCTCCAAATAAATATTCCCAACCTTTGGAAATTAATCATGGAAAAAAGCTCTCCGACAAGAATGAGCCTAAGAACGACCCTAAGTAATCGAAAAACTGATCTAAATACAAGCTGATCATGCAACCCAATGAACAATCGCAAACGCCAGGTATGGCGCGAGAAGTGTAGTAAACCGTGGTTGGGATTCCAACTACAGCAATAGGTCGGTCAGAACTGTTTCCGGCAAAAAGTGTTCCTTATCACTATCTATGGCGGTACGCGTCTCCGTCCCTTCGAAGTCCTCTCGTTGGTTCCCCCATCCCGTTTTTTTCGCAGGTCAGGTCCAGCGCTCGATCCGACCATTGACAGGTTTCGCCGATGCACGTGCACTTGCTCCAGGCGCTTCAGCATGGCTATGATACATACGCGATGTTTCCCTTAGTCTTCAAGATACACCCGTTGGATATAAAGTGCAGTAGACTACGGTACATAACCCATCGAGTAAAGGCTTGCCTCGTTTGAGGCTTTCGAAACGGCCCCTCGAAATGCCTCTAAAATGCGGCCTCTAAAAAGCGGCCAGTAGCACCCCCTCCCCCCATGGACCCTGAATAATCCAAACGTTGCGGCATTCAGCCAAACGGGCGATGGAAAACACCGAATCACGTGAAGCGCGAATAGTGGTCGTAATTCAGAGCCCATTCGACACCATTCATAGACGGGGGCGCGCACGATTGGACAGTGTTGTTGGCAGAAATTAAAGCTTGACTGTTCAAAACGTCTACAGAATACTATTATTGAGGTTTCTCGGGGAATTTCCACGCGGTATTTCAGCATCCCTTGCCATGGAATGGGGTGAACGAAAAACAACAGTTATCGTACAATTCGACGGTGAAAAGGGCAGGAGTTTGTTCGACGTAACAAGAGCCCTCCGCAAGAGACGAGACCGTGCTATGCTCGAGACGGAGTGCCACGTTCGAGCACGGTAGGTCCTCCATCGACAGGGAAAAACCTCGCGAGGCAACGGAGCACGGTGCTAACATCAACGCCCAAGAAATTCCAAGCAAGATATCCATCCGAAACTACACAATCCTATTTGAGGGCAATATCGCACCATTCGCGTGAGAGACGGGTACTTCCGATACCATGCATGGTTTTAGTCATAGACCACATGCAGAGTGCGCTGCATCCTATTAATACTAATTACCGCTTTTGATTCGGATTTTTTCGCATACGGATGACAGCGTCGCTGAGTTAATTATTTTCCGGTGTGACCACTTCCAGAGACAGCAATGATGGGGGAACTATGAAACTGCCTCGTGGGGGGATGAGGTGGGAGCTTTGGCGGGGCTCTGGACCATAGCTGCATCTATACAGACTGGCGCAAGAGTTGTTAGACTGGAGTGAGATGGCAAGGTCTACCAGAGAGAAATTTCATACGAGTACCGTCTGGAGTGGCGCCGGTTAGGTTATCGGAGGCAAGAGTGTTGGATGCGTTTCCACCTTGGCACCTGGACACGTAGCCCCTTTGGCAAACACGACCAGTAGATCGTATAGATGGCACCCAAAGCAAGTACACGGGTAGACTAGATCCCCGATTTCGAGTTCCTAGTAGAATACACAGATCTTCTACTTGAACACCTCCTCCTGGAAAGTTTCACAATCACGTCAGACCCGGAATTTGTTTAACGTTGGGTGGAAGTTGCGTCCTGCTTTCGGTCTCAAACGGTGCTTTTAGGAGGTCTGTCTTACTTTTGGATTGGTCTACGGTTTGCGGACTCGACGTGATGTTTTCGGCGTTTCACAAGATGTGTATTACCAGGTACAGTATGATCTAGAGCGCCTGCCGCCTCTTGCCCCTCTCCTATTTTAATCTCCAAAGAGGTGGGGGTTCCGCACCCTTGTAGTGAGCGTGCACCACGCGCCCGTCTCGTTGAAGCGGGCGACAAGAGGTGTCTGCCTCTAACAAGACAAAAACGCCGGGTCTGCTTCCGACTATTGGTTGTTGAGGCAAGCAAGGTCTACGCAGCAAAAATAGCTGGAGGTAGACGCGTCCGTGGTCTAGATATGTTTAGGGCTTTTATTCACCAGCAAGCTCTACGCGTCAGGGGTTCGAGATAGACGCGTTCGTTGTCTAGATATGTTTAGGGCTTTTATTCACTAGCAAGCTCTACGCGTCAGGGGTTGGAGATAGACGCGTTCGTTGTCTAGATATGTTTAGGGCTTTTATTCGCTTCGTTGGGGTTTGTTCGTGCCCGTGGTGGCGCTTCAGAAAAGTGGTAGACTCCAGACAACCTCAAATTGGAGGTGAAAAGCTCAAGGCGTATCTTCTGGTATGGCGGTACAAGTAAAGGTCTAAGAGGTTATTTGAGAAGGAAATACTCGAGATTTGGAGCCTTCCGTGCGGAGCAAAGTCGAGTCCCTCTCTGCCATCATAGCAGTCAGTCAGCGAACCATGCGGTCGCCGAACTACGGCCGCATCTCCTCCGTACAATGCTCCGAATGTCGTTGGGCGAAATCAATACGGCGCCACAAGCTTACCAGTATCGCGCATGTAAGATGGCGGGGCTTGAATGAATCGGCAAGCTTCGGTGTGCTTTGTTCATGGGCTAGAGAGGCTGGTCATATCCGTGTGTGCCCTGGAAGAACAAGCTGAAACTTATACCAGGGTGTAAAGTAGGAGCAAATGCATTGAATCAGGGTGTCAGTGTGCAACACAAGTAGTAGCTGTAGTACCAGTAACGTAGTAGAAGCAGTAGCAATTTGACAGTACAGTACTCTTTAGGAGCAAGGCATGAAGGTACCGATCGGCAGAGCACACACCTATACGCTGATAGGAAGCGTATACACTCACTGCGCGAGGATAGATAGTGACTATCTACTACTTTACTGTAACTGCTCCGATTATCATGAAATAATGCTAGATCATGCAAGACTAACACCAATCTGCTAGGGAAATCATTATAGAACAGACTCGAAGCAAGTACAAATAACGTACGTACTTGGTCACACAACTAACTACTGAAAATAATGGCGTTCCGTGCGTCAAAGTGCACGTACATTAGTACCTGGTAGCTCTTGATGTCTAGTTTATTTACACCGGGAGAAGAGCTCACATCACCAAACATCAAATACACGCGTCTTCTTTTCCCGCCGATTTTTTCACTAGTAAGTCAAGTGCTGTCCCGCCATTTTTCGAGACGAAACGAAACCATTGTGCGAGCCCAAAAACCTTTCTTGCTGGTAGATAGTTTACTGGTCGAAATGGCGAGGAACAAATAGTCTAATAGAGTGCAACCCGAAACCCGTGTCTTCTGCTCTATACCCAACTTACTGTATGTTGCTTTGAGCGAGTTTCCGGCTTTCACATGATGGTTTGGTATGTACTGTACCTGGGATGTTTTTTTGGAGCCAAAACGAATGAATTACTCTGTGTCAGGCGTACTATTCATTGAGACATCGACAGGAAGAACATACAACAAAAAGCAAATGAAGGAAAGGCACGAACAAGAAGCCAAAACGAAGAAGGCGGTATCGGGACAAAACCAAAATAAACAGAAGCAGAAGGACGCAGAGCGGAAGAAGGGGAGATAGCGGAGATAGTGGAGAGAGAACACGAACACATATATGTACCAGTATGTAGAAGAACCAACCGCGTGGTTGGAGGGAAACAGCAGGAATATATATATATATGCCTAAAACGCTATATATATATGGTATAATAATGCTGTTAACTGCAGAAAAAGTGGAACAGTTCGAAGAAAGAGATGCCTAATTCACGGCGCAACAAGCTAATAATGCAGTACTGGTATAAACACCAGACTAGTTACCTGATGATGTAAACAAATATATCAGAATACGCACACCAGATTCTGAAGCGTGTAAAGACAAGCGACCGAAATCATCCTTTCTTTAGCGTCTTCGAAGTGAACCGTGAGAGCAGAGAGGGCTAGATAGCTGCCGTGGAGAATCATTGAGGCATTTAGAATAGAAGGATCGCGAGCCATGGTCTGTTTGGTACACACCCACTCGTATACATTCACATGACGGATGGGTCAGAAAACGGAGGGAGAGACTTGAATCGATTCGTCCGGTACTCCATCCCTAAATGACACATGATATTATTACATGTATGAGCTCGATTCTATGGTGCTTCCCACATACATGATGAGCGGAACTCCTTACTACTCATAGTAGTCGTTTGGCCATCGTGGTAGGTACCCGGTACGAGCGGGTCGTTAGAGAGGGCAATCCCCCGAAACAACGAAACTACAAGGTGCATACTGTTCTGATGAACTACAGAAGCAGTGGCAGTGTATCCCGATATTGAAGGGATGTTAGAGGCGGAACGAGCACGCTTAACCCTAGGTCCCGTTTTGGGAACAAACTTCTCCGAATTTCAAAACGGGACTGCAATCCTAAAATATTGACGAACATCCGTGGTGGTGGTGGGTTCTCAACACTTGCGGTGCCATTGCAGGCGCAACCCCCCCTCGGAAGTTACGCGCACGTAGCGGTCGAGTACGGTATGTGATGTAATTTGGTATGGGCGGGGAGTTGGCGACGGAACCATCACAATCGTCTGTTAACTGGAACCAAACACGGTCGGAATCCACGTTACAGAGCAGGACGTTGGAGACGCAAACCCACTCAAAAACACGTGCAAGTGTAGCAGGGGTTGGTTAGTGATGGTATACCCCAACATGGGCGGGCCGTTATATACTGCAAGCTTCCCGAGATCGTGCGATGAGGTCGGCCAAGCTTTTTTTGTTGAGGTGTTTGCCAAAACCAGGTACACCTGTTTCATTTGAGCCAAAAACAGTTAAATACCGAAACCTGAAGTAAAGAGCGCACACGCCACGAGTGGTGTTTCTGGCCATGAAATATGTATATATATATATATAATATATACCAGGTATATATTAATACGCCTGATCATTGAGCGGGGGGCCTCTAAAATCTGAATTGCTGTGTTTTCTACAGGATATAGGTACCACGGGCTCCGCTTAGACCTGCAGAGGGTCCCCAGGCTTCGTTAGTTTCGCCACGGCGGGCGTGCCAAGAGCTTTTCTTCTGGCGCCTCCCGCCCGCTGCCAGGTTTGACGCCTCTCGATAATCCTGGCGTAACCGCCTGCCCGGCGCGAAGTTATGTGCTGTATCAAGCCACCTCGACGCGGGGTGAGGCAGACGGCCTGCCGGCTGTGTCCACGATGCTCTACAAAAACAGAGTACACATAAGAAAATTGATGAAGCACATCGTACCAAAACCCAAACAAGAAGAAGTGAAATCAGCGTACGTACGTATGTGTATAGTTACACACGTACAGAGGTTAGACATCAGACTTGCAACCGAGGGACCGGAAACCGCATACATACGTACGCCGAGAAAAAACAGTGTACTTATGGCCTCACCGGTTGGATGAAAATCAGGCAAACCAGTTGAAATCTAGACGAAGTAAACAAATCGAGATGGGTGCATTTGGCCAGTTTCAAGCCACAAATAAGTACGATGTGAGGCCGGCCAATGGCGGAGCTCCTCGCGTGTGATTTGTACTTGTTTTTGGAGTGTAACTGGTTTTGGCACAAAATTGACACGGTATATATACCTGATTTTTTTGGCAATAACCCGTTTTTTCATGTGGGCGGACCGTTAAGAACGGAACCATTGATTATCAAACTCTGATTTTTGTAATATAGATGGGGCACCGGCTATGGACGGGTTCATTGAACCGCCCGCGAACACGGGAGATAGATGGAGGCTCGCCACTCGCGTAGTGCGAACGATAATCAAGCTTGCCTCGTTTTTTTGTTGCATGTGCTAAGGGCGGCATATCCACGCGGGGAAAGGGGGCATCATAGCCCCCCCCCCCCCCCCCCCCTGTGCCTGTGCACTACCAGGTATGACTTTAGGTACAAGAGAGGCGCATGCAGGGGGGTGATGGGGGCAGCGTATCCCCTTTTCCCACCCATGCTATTTCGGGAAGTCCATGTGCATTTTCGTGGAAATGCTCGCCGAAAGGAATTGTAAGAATAAGAACACTGCGGCTCAACACGAGAAATAGTTATTGTTATACGAAAGAAAGAGGTTCCATGTGTGAAGGAGACAAGAAATGCCACGATGTACAGCAAGCAGTTAGTGCTACGATATTGACGCAAAAACCAAAATAAACACAAAACACATACATACCCTGGTTCCTGGTAAATATTGTTCGCAGTCGCTTCGCGGTCGACATGGTTGTGGTAGTAATAGGTATATATAATACTGTATGCACTGTACATTAGTGCCGGCAGCAGTACAGCACGTACAGTAGTAGTAAAATGGCGGATGCCGTACATTGTTCACTTGTTGATGGACGCCAATCAATGGAAATATTTCTTGGCATGTCATGGCCCGTCATGGCAACTCCTTCATGGGTTTTTTCTGGCAGTTCCATGGGGCTGCTTTTTCACTTTCATGGATTTTCACGGGACTTCACAAAGGAAGGCTCTATTACGGGGGGGCATAGTTAACAGGGCCCATGGTATACATAAAAACCTATATGTTTAACCATTTTTACAAACAATATTTGGTCCTGTTAACTATGGCCCCCCGTAATAGTATTCTACGAGTATGGCACTTCCTCCATGCTCCCTCGTGGCCCCTGTGATGTCACCCCAGCACGGCACCTCATGAGCTTTCACGCACCTTCACGAGCTTTTTCATGAAAGCTGTCATGGGGACGGCAATGGGATTGCCATGAAACTGCCATTACACTACAGTTAACTATATATACGGCATTGTCATTGGACTGCCGTGTATGGCACCCTGTCATGGCACTTCAGTGAAGATCATGATGCCCTATACGAAAAGGCCATGAGGTGCCATGCTGCTCCATGACATCTCATAAGGTGATCTGAGACGTCATGCAAGCGCAGTATAGAAAATACCGCGAAATCCCATCAGGTATCTTGGCAGTTTGATGATAGCCGCACAGAATGGATCATGGCAGTCCGGTGGTAGCTCGGTGGCATTCCCGTGTTTCAGTCTTACAGCAGTATGGCACTGCCATGGCGGTGTCGTGGCAAAATTCATGATAATTCAAGGCACTGACGTGGTAGTTGATACTCCCATGGCAGTTCCGTGGCAATAATGCTATGCATATGAGCGTCCACGATTACCCATGAACACTCACGGAGTTGCTATGGGACTGCTACCGCCAGGGTACTGCCACGGAGAAGAAGCCATTTATTTACTTGCATTCATGAGCGAAAACCGAGGCTACGTCCGCAGGCAATTTTCTCAGGGGAACAGCAGCTAACGCGAGTGTCGCAGACAGGAGTAGTGGGTGAAAGAAGAGGAGGGGATGACAAGACCCTACCATCCATCACGGTCAAAGGCATACATCAGGAGGGCCCTCTTTCACTGAGCGCCGATTGGGGTCACTTTTGCCGCCATATCCGCGAGCAGATTGGGGGGCACCCACCGTAGTTGCCGTCGCCTCTGTCGCCGCAATTTGCGAGGACGGGTGGACGAGGAGTGGGCGTGCAGTACTTGCTATTGTTGGACACGACGATCGCGTAATCCCTGAATTATTGTGATCGTGATATCGCTGTATATTACCTACCTGGTGGTTCGTTTTTCGTTTGTTTACCTGTGGTGGGCCTTCAAACATTATTCCAGTACTTTGTCTGGTACTCGTACTGGTGCGTTAATTATTTTTTCGCTGCGACGGTTACATTTTGTGGTAACGTTCTGGGAAGTTGTGGAAACCCCTTTTGTGGCTACAGGAGGTCGCAGGGCAATGGGAATGACTTACATATATATATAATGTAAGCCATTCCCATTGTCGCAGGAGGCTCATGCAACTCTTCTTTAGCCTTGAAGCGTACGGAACACCATCTGCTCAGCCTGTCTGGAAACGTGCAGGGGCCTCACGCTGGTGGGTGTTTGCTTGTTGTACCTCGTGATACGTCCCGGTGCAGGAACGTGAAAGCGGTCCTGGTGGAGTCATATCCTTGAGACCTGAAGAACCAAAAATAAAAAATAAAGAGACGAACAAAGGTGAGCCGTCTCAAGAAAAACTATCAGAATACCAGGAAGAGCACAAGTAGCGGTTTATAGCTGGGAGAGCGAGACCACCTTCCGGTATTGAGCAGGGGTTTGTGGGAGTGCTCGTGCGACTTGTTACCCCGGGACCTTACCGCAGAGCCAACCCCAGAATATGTTGGTACAGTTGTAGATGGCGGTCCAAGAGTGGAGCCCTTTGCAAGTTTCAAGGTGCGGGGGGGGGTCAGAGGGGCGGGTGGTCGAGGGCGCCTAGTGCCCCAGAACGTGTCCAACCGGTACGCGCACATCGGGTGGGGAGCTCGAAGTTAGAGCCTTCGAGGAGTGCGCTACTACTGGAGCAAGGCATTTGCCAGTACGTTTCGGCGACTGGTACACTCCAGCATGATGGAGTGCCTGCGCGTGGGTAGGCATGCATGTCTCAGATACCACCCAAATCCATCATCTTTGGAGCTGGCATTGGTCCGGGGTCCCGGGTTTGGTGTAATTTCGGTCTTTAGACGGAAACGCTCGCACTGAGGGTGGTGTAGATTGGCGCCTCATTCTCTCTTGTGTGCTGCGTACTTGTTAGTGTAAGGTCGTCGCTGGACGACGATATAAAGGCGCGTTTTATCGGACATACATGATGACCAGAGCAGTCCTCGATTGCTACCTCAAGGGAAGTCCGTTTTGTCAAGAGCGACGTCTCAACAGGCTGGGCGTGCTCTCGAGTGTTCCCAGATGTCCGTATGGCCATGTATTGGAATGTGGGCCGTCTCTTGGTTGCGCTTGAGCCTTCCTGGCGGGAACCAACAAACCAGAAAGACCGTGGACTGTTCGTAGTTCTAGAGTGTTCCTTTTCTCCATGCAAGATAGGTTTCAAGTAGTCGTATTCTTAGTCTGCCAGCAGCAGCGTAGAGGCGGAAAATGCAGGAGAATGGTGAGTACTCTCATAGGCCACATCACCCCAGCATATCACCCCGAATACGGACTAACGCATAAATGGTCTATTATTAGCCGAACCGATACGACACTACATGTAGCTGTCATACTGTAAAAACACCTAACAACAAGGCCCGACAAATAAATCCTGGCGTATCCGCCGGAACATACAGCGGAAGGGGACAAGGCGCTGCAGTGGCTGCTTAAAGCCGTACAGAACGGGGACCTGCTCTCAGAAATATGGATGGGCACAGCGGATAGAAGGACTCCGATATCGCTAGGGCCCTGGAAACTCAACACGGACCGGTCCCTACAGTAGTAGTCAACAGCGAACATTGTGGCGTCTTCATGCAGCAAAAAATCAACAAAATACCATTTATTTCCGGGAAGCGTTCCTTCGAGGAAAGCTGAAGCCCACCTATTGCCGCGCAGCGTGCCGCCGTTTGCAGACGCCGGAAACAACCCGAGTGTCATCATCGAGAAGAACTCGTTCCCGAACGGGAAAACTGCACCAATTGACCGAGTCGATGAGCACGAGTGATGTCGAGTGATTTGCTTATTTCGTATGGTTGCTTTTAGGCGGGGCGAGGCGGCGAGCCACTGAGCGAAGCAAGCGTTTTGATCGGTCCTGGTGCACCTGAAAGGAAGACAGTACTAATGCAGCCAATCAGCTGTCGTGGTGACTGCAAATCAAAAACAATACTTACGGATACCAACGCCCATCGGCTAATTAATAAGCATGGGCTGAGGACTCGATTTTTTTTCAAAGAACGTAAGGCAGGCGTAGAGGCGGAGTTGCCTGAGAGAAACCGCCCGTGAAGATCACGGAGTGTCAAGCGCGAGTTCAAGTTGGACGGCTGTACGACACATTTTTCAGAGTATATTATTGGTATCCTGTGGGTTTACTATGCGTGTGTTGTGCGTAACACATGCCCCACTGGCGTTGGGTCAGCGGAGGCTGAAAAGTATACAGCACAAACTGCTGTTCCGTACACTTGGTTATGTGCCACACTCTATCATGTTGTTGTACGTACTATTAATAGCAACGTGTGCCAAAGGACTGTGCTACACCTAACTAACTGTGATTAATTTGCTACCAGTCACTACTACTGCTGTAGTAGGTATGAGTTTTTATCAAGATCGCCAAAACACCGAGGCCGGTACGGTTGCGCGCGAAGATGATTCTCCACGATGTGAACAGCACGAGACACCTAGGGGCATAGGGTGGGCTGGAGGCGATGAGCGTGAGGATCTGTGAGGGTGCACAACATACAGTATTCTAATAGGGTAGAGAATCTACGAGAACGCACATTCACGCTATTAATAATATTAATAGTGAACGCACACAATGAAGGCGAGGGGGCATTGCTGACTACCAGATATGTATGCGAGTAGCTCATCGTGCCTACAATAGTTGAGAGAAGTCGTGGGAGGCAAAGAATGAGGCAGCGTACCAACCATCGCTCCGAAGTCACTATTGATGGGGTGGGAATCGCATGCACTCGACGCGATTGCTCGGAAAAAGTAAAAGGGAGAAATTGGGCAGGTGGCGGGACCTCGCGCTCACAGCAGGACGAAGCACATACCAGTCTCACCAAAAATATACCGGCCTTTCGAAAAACAAAATCTCAGGCCCTTTGTGAAATAAGATCATGGGGTACTGGCCATCGTACACCTAAAAATCGTTAATATGCGTATCACCATACAGAGAGACCACAGGCGTAAAATAACTATTGGCTGACCCGAGGATGCTTCGTTACCACGCCCCGCCTACAGTATCTGCTTTTCGCTCAATTTTCCCAGTCAGTAAGGAAGTTTGGGGCGATTTACAGAGAGAGCTCGTACAGACCATTTTTGTTTTTCGATCGATGCCATTCTCGGCAATTCTAGCCATTTGAATAACTGCCTGGCAACAAATATCCGATTGCCATTATATTGTCTTTGCTCCTTAACCCAGGGAAACCAAAAAATTGTCTCCGAGTATTGGTGTGCTGAGTATACACACATAAAAAACTGGGGAAAAAAGAGGAAACTTGAGAACAAATTTGAGCAGGTAGGTGCTCTTCTTGGAGGCTTTTGAATTCACCTCTTCTGATTCAAAGTATTTCCTCTATTTTTTCCAAGTTATTTAAATGAGGCCCTTCTTTTTTCGTCAGACTGGTACACGTATAGCTAGGCGAGGAATGGTACAATGAAGGGAGAAAGTGGGAGATGGAGCAGAAATACTTAGGGACGCGCACATGTTCCGAGTCCTGTGCTGGCATGATGAAAAATAAGTCGTAAAGGCGGGCTGGGCTGTATTGAAAGGAGCCATCCCACAAGTAGGGGTGCACCAGAAGTTCCTGGGGCCCTCACATTAGGAGCTCAATCTCTCACCCGACATACTACTTGGGAGAAATTCGTTCGTGCCACCCGACCGGCACTTGTATGCGCTACGACAGTAGTCCTAAAGCGAATATACGAGAAATATTTCATCCCAACTCGTAGTTCCTCACTTAAGGAACCCAACTGGTCTGAAACCTTTGGCCTAAAAAGTGCAACCCCTACGGTGGGGTGACTCAAAGGTCAGAGGAGACGAACCAGGCCGATGACCAAATAAATTGCACCATCGAGGAGATTGTTGGACAGGACGGAAACGCATTAGCTGTACTGTGCCTTGCTTACTGATCCGGTGTTTGCTGTATGTAGCACTGCAGTTTGTTTTGGTTATACCTGGTATATATATGCCGTTGAAGGTGGATGCACGTTGGGATACTCTGGGAAACTGCGAAACGTCTTTTACATCGCACCGCTGTCTGGCGGGTAACTCTAACATTGATCAAGAATACAGCAAACACGTCGTCTACAGCACTGCCAGCCTATATTACCAGCCGTAGAAACGCCAAGGAGGGAGAGCATGGCAGTAGTAGCGGCGCGTGCAATGTCTACCTTGGGAAGGGCTAGTGCTGTCGCAGCCGCCACTGCCGCCTCCGCCAACAACATCGTCGAACGGGAGGAAGGTCTACCTCGGCCACTACCTTTGCACCTCCCTCCAGTCACTGGCGAGCCTTCGACTGCGACCGTCATGAATATAGTCGTTAAAGGAACATGTTTCATCGCTACCACTGGTCCTCCCGTCGCCCGACCTGTGAAGAATGTCTCAGAATGATGAATCGTGACCGGAGTTATGTACTGCGGGGGGGGGGGGGGGGGCAGTTCTCCTCGCAGTGGAAGGGTTATATAGCTGAATACAATCGTGGGGGACACGGACCATAATTGGAGAACACTCGAATCCATCTAAGGACAGAATTGTTTAGCAAGTGAGAGCGATGCCTGTTAAGTACCAGACAGTCAATAGGATGGCATACTCATTGGTTCGACCGTCGGTGGATGGTACTTCGACCCCGGTGGGGGGTGCTTCTGTTGCTGAAACTGCAAGAGTGTAAGTTGGCAGCATTCTTGGAACGTCGATAAACAGTAGGAATGCAGGATGGCCCCTGTCCGCGTTCTACCCCAAGGCATACATCGCGGGAGAGAAGAGGCGACATGTGGCGACGGCTTGTCCAAAAGGCCGCCGAGTATGGGAGATCGAGCGGGAACTGAGTTTGAAAGCGAAGCTGTTGACCAGAGCGGAAATCTACGCAGAGCTACTCATGAAGCAAACCTGAGCGTACTGGTGAGCGACACGTGTAAATCGCTACCGTGGTAGACCAGCGCCTCGGTGCATCGCCAAGCACATACTTGGTAGTACAGGCATCAATCCGGCTAATAGGTGTGCTCAATCAACCTGTGGTGCGTTGGGAATATCATGGCACATTCCTTGATGTACTACTGATGTGTAGGCATGCAGATTCTTGCGCAAACCATAACAAGTAAACGACATAAAGACTTGGGGAGGACCACCGAGTATGGCGTACATACAATGACACCTCTGTTTTTTTTTTTTCTCTTTTTGTGTTGATCTTGGTCCATCCACCTGGCCGGGCGCTACAGCGATGCTGGCCCCGAGCCCCTGCCGAGTTCAGCGGTGTATAGGTAGTGCCGTAACAATTTACCGGGAGGCTTGCTGTTGGAATGGAGCGTATCCGCGGTGACACACTTGCCGGGACAATGATAAGACAGGACAATGCTAGACACAAATATCTAAATTTGCTGACTGTTGTTTAACGGTGAACGTGGAGTCAACAACAACAGCTCGAAGTAACGGAGCAACGATTTCGGCGCGTGCCGCTGCGAGTTCGGTCTGTGTTTGGGGTAATGTTGCTACGGCATGCACGTGTAACTGGCCTTCTGCGTAGAAGACGGACCTTGTGAAGCAGCTTCCCGTTGCTCGTGACAGAGCGTAAACCAGCGTTCGATAGTGCGCTCATCGCTTCGATTGGCATGTGGGGTGGGTGCATACGCGCACGGGACGGTTCACAGCGGGTTCGAGGGCAGAGACAGAAGCAGAGGCAGAGGGGCCTTTTTCCCGAAGATTATCCACCTCTCTCCCGTCCTGTACGATTATGTGGGGAGGATTGGGGCTCAAGACAATCATTGATCAAGTGGACGGTGATGCATTTTGGTTGGTACAGAGCGCTAAGGTGGTGATGCCAACTGCTATCCCAGCAGCCTCGTGGCGGCGAGCACACTGTCTCAATAGCTTATTTCAGCGACGTCACTGGCTTCTGTTGAGCATCGGACAGCGCACATTTTGTTTCAAGCCCTGACGTGACAAAGCAATCATCATCTAAGCCAAGTATTTTGAAGTATGTTTACGATCGACACGGTCGACAGCAGCTTGGAACTGCGACAAAAATGTACAAAATCGCATATATATGCTGATACAGTTTCATCACCATTCTGGGAAACCATCGCTGCCTGCCGAGCGAGCTCATCTGGCATGGGCAGGTTAAGAAGATCACGAATCATTTCCTGCCAGGTCGCGGGTGCAACGAACGTTCCTACGGTATACGAGACAGGGGATAAGGATCAGCCAGTGGCCTTCTCCGAAAAGAGCAAATTACTCGAGTGCTACATTGGGTCGAACACGTTTTGCGTAGAGGCCTCTGATTACGATGACCCTAAGAATGCCCTAAATTTTCAGTATTGTTCTGCTGATCAGGTGATCCGGTAAACCGGGGTACACCACGCAAAATCGGCACATGTCACCGCCACGGCTGCGACATCACGGTACAATGGTGAAGCATCAGCGTCACGATACGACAACGACTCCAACGATGGGTTGGGTTGTCTCAGTATCGGCAGTGGCGACGAAACAGATTGGGGGTGGAGGAAAACGAACCCTTAGATTCACCCGCATCCTACACCGCTGGTGTGATGACATCGTCTACATGCGTACTAGCATTGGAGGTTTGATCTGTTGAGGTCGACAACTAGAACAACGTACGGCCTGCGGGGTCGACGGGGCAGCCTGGTCTCACCGGGTTCCTGTCGTTGATCAACCAGACGGCAAGTTGGACCCAGCAGACAGCGACGGAGATGCCCGATCCTCGCGGAGTGATATAATATTTGAAGCCGCCTCCTACTAAAAACGCAGCACCCGAAGTGTTTGAACGCCCACTTGCTCGAGGCTCGCTCCGATGCTCTTCTCCTCATCCGAAAAAGGTAACTACGAGGCGATGGTTCCTTCACAGAGCGCGGAGACGATTCTTCCAGCCGTGGGAGTCGAGGACAGCACCGTTCTTCTTGACCTCACCTTACACATGCGAGGCGGGGGTTTCAGAATCTACCTGTGAGGCGGCTCCGACGGTTGAGCTCGTCCAGGGTCTGTCGCAAACTCCGGTTCTGGATCTTGCGGCGTAAAAAACAAAACAAAACCATCGCGGGCTTGAAGCTTATTAATAGTTGTCAACATCAAGTAGGAGTGGGTATATATTCGACTCGAGAACTGCAACAGTTTCTCTCTTGCATGATGCGTGATATGGATACACAGACCAGGTGTTTGGATGCAGACTCGACGACGAGTCTGGAACGAGATATGATGTGGCAAATGCGCGTGACGCATCTTGTGGTGCATCAGATGGTCTCGGGGCAACATTACCAATCATAGTCCGTCCGTGAACGAAGGATTGTACCGAGATCCTGCTGATGAGATCACAGGAGATCTGCCGTCACAGTTGTACGATAAGAGATAAGAGAGATTAAGGTTTTTGTGATCTGATGAGTTGGTGCCACCTATATGGGATAGCTTTGCGATGATCTCCGGGTACGTGCAGGTTAGACGACACATGGGTTCCACATACAAAAAACACGCATATACGGAGAACAAATCGAGAGAGTTGAAAACCGAGCAGTAGTAGCAATAGTATTAGACGTCAGAGACACGTACTACATGGAGAAGTCTCTGTAGGCGTGTGAGAGTGTGAGACGAACAGAAAGACGCAACATTTATTTTATATTTTTCTTCCGACATACTATTAGAGGAGGGGGGGCGGGGGGGGGTAGCGACTGGGATTCCGATCCGCGTGCATGCTTGACTATCTTCTTCTTCTAATCACTCTGGTTCCCGTCCAGAGCGCGACACCAGTACGGGGCCGTCCCCCCCTGTTGGTCATGTTCCCCTTGAAGCCCATCTTGCTGATATATTGAGCGTGGCATAGTCTCCGTCGAGCACCTCCTCATGACATATCACCGTGAAACGGTCTGCCGCCTCCAACACCTCCCCTGCACGCCACTTGCCACCCTTTGCCCTCGTGGGCCGCAACACCCACCGCCTCTAAGGGTAGACTAAGTGCGAACGAAAACCAGGAAGCTCTCCGTTGATGATTCCCTCGGTGTAATGTACATATGTTTTTCTATTGGAAGTTTGAAATCTCCTTCGCTTGCCCGGGATGGTCGGAGCACCGTTATAAGTTGAAAACTTTGACTTGAAAGGTTCTAACCAACGTGAGGATATCAGCTGTTTCTTCGCAAAGGGTATGTTCACGGAGCTTTAATGTTTTTAGTATTTCCATCCCATATATTATCTGCGCCCTTCTTTTCTCTTTCCTTCCTAGCTGTAACTCAGATCCAGAGTCACAAAGCAGGGCTTTCTCCCCCCCCCCCCCACTACTGTAACAGTTCTTGCCTTGCATTTTTATCACGCTAGAAGCCTTCGGTCCTTTCTCTTATCTCGTCGACTCGCTTCGAATTGCGCCTGCCCACACTACTTTTGTAGGCGCTCTCAGCAGTTGATTCCATTTTATGTTCGTCCTTGCAAATAATATCAAAAGTTCGAACTACCTGGGGTTCGAACTCCAGCACCAACTCTTGTAATAATAGTAGCATTCGATAGTATCACTCGGCCATCGGGGCGCCCGGTGTAACTTTAGGCCCAAACAAATTTGAAAGAACCTGCAGCAGTACCCCCATGGTGATATGAACGCCAGACTCGCTTTTTTTGTTTATGTTCAATCCCCTTTATTATTCCAAGCGGACGTGAGTTTTTTAGTTTTGACCAAAGTGATAGGGGTCCCTTGCCAGATAGCCGAAGCCGTTTTTATACTTGATTGAATATTTGCTTCTGTCTGCACTATTCAGAAAATTCTCAGAAAATATATTTTGCGTAGTAGTATAGAGACATACTACCGGTATCCGTTTCTATCACGTGGAATAATGGTGATATGAACGCCAGACTCGCTTTTTGTTTTTGTTCCATCCCTTTTATTATTTCAAGCGAACGTGAGTTTTCCAATTTTAACCAAAGTGATAGGGCCCCTTAAAGCTTTGCCAGATAGCCGAAGCCGTTTTTATACTTGATTGAATATTTGCTTCTGCCTGCACTTTTCTGTCTGCATTATTCATCAAAATTCTCAGAAAATAAATTCTACGTATTAGAGACATACTACCTGTATCCGTTTCTATCACGCGGACAATCAAAAGCGCCTTGAGGCAAGAGACATCAACAACAGCAGCAGCAGAAGAACAAACAAGGCATGTTGTATTACTATAGTCCACAAGTCCACCCCGGCACCCAGCACAGTCGCGGCTGCTGCGCGCGCCTAGTGTCACAAATGGGACCTGCCCGAATTACGCTCCTGGCTCTGTGTTTTGCTGCCCTATTGGTGTTTCCGCTGGCCAATATCATGCAGATGAGCTGCTCTTGGTACCCTTACCGGTGGGGTGCCTGGGACCAGGGTGGCTGGAAGGCCTCCTAACAGCAGTACCTATTCATTTTATATAGATAGCCCTGGCGCCCACTTATATTGAAAATAGAGTTGTTGAGCTTTGATGCCCACTTCGTTTTTTTTTCGCAGAATCAAAAACATGTTGTCGTCTGACCGCTGCATTTGGTCCTACTGCACGTTTGTACCGTGCAACACTTAGATCGGTTTTTCTAAGCACTCCTCTCCGCCAGGACCTGCACGATGAAGCCGATGGCGATGCACATTGATCCCGGCACATAGTGGCGTAATCAGCGACGACGACCACCCAGACCTTCACCTAATCTACAGACGATGGCAACGCATACCTCAGTCGAACGATACGACGAACTGCCACCCTGTTTCGGCATTGGTCTCCGCCTCGACAAGCCTCCCTTCGGCTTATACTGTTATGGCCCTTGAAACACCCAACTCAACACAACGGTGGTTCTATCTTTTTTCCTCACATACGTTTATATCCCCTGGTGGCACCTACAGCAGCTGACAAACGCGTACAATAACGGATAGCTGAGACAAGAAACTTGGATATATATATGTTACGGACAGTACACAGGGACGACGACGCCACACATATCGCCGTCCTTACACCCACCCAGACGACAGTCAAACACCAGTCTACATCAATGACCAATCATTGCTCACACGCCTACACGAACGCTTGCTCTCAAACAAGGAACATGCTAAACTTACTTATCAATAGAACGACGACGACACCACACATTTCGCAATCCGTAAACCCACGGCAGACGACGGCACGAACACCAGCTTTCCTCGATGACTTATCACCCCTCCTTATTGCTTGCCGCTGCGACTCCCAACTGAACATCACATACCGGCCGTTCCTACGAGCACGTATTTCTATCAACCAAACAACAACTGTCAGTATCCGCACATCCTCACTCCCAATACCACACACCAGGGCACCGGTAGTTCCCACGAGTACGTCCTTCTATCAGTCAAACGGCAGTATCCACACATCCACACGCTTACCAGGTACATATAACTGCACACGCACGCTACGAATAATTGCCAAGTAGCTTGTCTCACCAACGATCTACTACTGTTGCTGTACTCGTAATCCAAACGCGTCTTATGTTTCAGATCCAGCGCAGTCTAAATAATCACGCCGCATGTGGGATCCATTCCTCTATATATATAAGTACGATGGTGTTGGCCCTGTGCTCTCACCGCTTCTCAGGGTTTCTAGGACGTATTTTTTTGTGTTGTTCGTGCTAGCGCGGGATGAGGTTCACACCACGGGACGAAGCTGCCTCATCGTGACCCCCGATCCCGACTGTGTCGGGGACGGCCTCGGGCGTGCTCGCGCCGTGTCCTGGCTGCCGGCTGGCCGAGTGTGAGTACGTCGGCTGTGAGTGGGACCAGTTGAGTGGTCGATATTTGATTTATAACAGCCTCGTGGCCGAAGAATTTGTTTGACGGCTTACGTTTGCCCCGTCAGGCCTACGCGTGGTCCGTCAAACCCCCTTCTAAAATATGATAGTTATCACCATTGGGATGTCCTTGACAGCTGTGGTCGGATGAGCTGTGCTCTTTTATTACACAAACTTTTTCATAAAAATGTCAGCTGTGAGTTGGACTAGTTGAGTGGGCCATACTTGACTTATCACAGTCTCGTGGCCAAATATTTTGGTTGACGGCCTACCTTTGCCCCGTCTGGCCTACCTTCGGCCCGTCAAGCCTTCTCTGAAATATAATCGTTTTGAGCATTGGGATGTCCTTAACGACTGCCCGCCAAGGGGTACATGTGCCGTCAACCGACATGTATGCTTGCTCGTGATTGTAAAAATATTCAGTTTTCGATGCCAGCACCCAGATTGGACCTCTTCTCCTTTGGCCGAAACGGGAGAGGCCGCATCCTCCGCGGCTTTTGGCAGCTCATGGCGGCAAGGGTATGGGGAATATGAGCTGGGGTGGCGGGTGTCATGCTCCGCCGTTGCTTGTGTGTTGAGGGTTGGGCGTGTCAGAAACGAGTGTCGAAATTCCGATTCGGGCTATTTTACGTATGAAAGCACGAGTTTTGCGCACAACTGTTGAGATTCATAGGCTAGTATATGGTCGCGAAACGAGCGTCGCGAGCCTGTTACGCTGCTGTGCACGTCGGGCGACCATACACCGTAAGGCAGAGAAGACGGGGTCTTTGGTGTCGACCGAATAGGATGAACCTACCCCGCAACAGGAGTGATTGGTACTCTGGGGCGTGACAGGCCTTACGCAGTTAGTTGAGGTAAACATAACTCATGATGGTTTTTGGAAGGACTCTCGTGTTGGATTATATCGGACGAACGAGGAGAGCGAGAGTGAAAACGTGCCCACCTCTGACGCCGGTCGTTCGTCGCAGTGACGGTTCCACCCTGTACCATAATCCCCCCGGCATAAACAAGCCTTCCTACCATAAATATACGTATTCCACCGCACAAGACTGTGCGATACATACAGCAGTACTCCGAGCATACTCAACAGCCCCCCTGCTCGGTGTACGGCATATTAAACCCATTCATATATATATAAGAAGGGAAACAACGCGTGGGAAGCCCCCTGACAGCACGGGAATAAAATAAACCAAAGCCAAATGAAACCAAACAACATGCTTGAACTACAAGAGCCCCCATGCTGGACAATCCCTTTTAAGAACGTCGGTATATCATCACCATTGCCAGGTAAAACGACAATTATAAAGGTTCTCAGTCTCAGAACCCAAACCTTATTAAACTGCCAATTTAAAACGACAGTCTTTTAACCAATAACAACAAAATCTTCCTACCTGTTAACCCCAAACTATATCTGTGAAATGAATATTACGGGGGGCCATAGTTAACAGGACCAAATATTGTTAGTAAAAATGGTTAAACATACCCTGGTATAGTTTTTTATGTATACCATAGGTCCTGTTAACTATGGTCTCCCGTAATAATACCAAAACTCTTAAAAACGCAAATTACACAAATACTCCCACGCTTACGTCAACAATGTTCAGATTATCCATCTGTCACGTAAAATGTTCCTCACTCGGACGTGATACTAATCACCTCCTCCAATCCGCATTTTCTTTGTACCTCAAAAGATTCCCCAATCAAATAATGATCCCTTTTAAAACACTCTCGTATATCCACCCAATTTGATTCAACGCAACCCTACTTCTCCATTCTAGCCAAAGCAACATATACAACTACTATTAAACACAACATCAAAACCAACATCGGACACACACCCAAGTGCGTGATAAAACCATCTCAGCAGGCGGCGGTGGCTGCGGTGGGGGAAAAGATGAATTGCCGATTCTAGACCAGTATACGTACCTTGGCGTAGAGATATCAAAAGACTGCTCTTGGGATACACATATAGCAAACGTAATATAAAAGGGTAAAGCACACGTAGGCAAGATGGATACGATCCTAACAGACTCGCACCCTGACACCAGGATTAAGGGATATATCCTGATGAATGTGATAGTACTAAAGCTAGGATATTATGCAGGAGACGTATGGGAAGGGAACGCGAAACTCGTAAAACAGTTGGAAACAGTACAGACGACAGTAGCTAAAGAAATCCTTAGATTTTTATATTTTATTTTTTTGCTCATCCCATTTATTATCTTCGCACAACTTCTTCTCTCCCTCCTTCCAACTCGGAACTCAGATCCGGGGTCACATAGCAGGCTCTGTTGATTGTCCCAGGCGAAGAAAGATGATGCGTCAGCTTTTAGTATCATTCTCCCGGCAGAGTAGATACAGATGGAAGTGGTCGTGTGGGTATCACGTACACCCACAGAAGGAACCACCAAGTAATTCATAATAAGCCAATACACCGAAGAGTCATGAAACCGTCAAAATACTGAACAAGCATATTCGAACACACTCCCTGCTTTTTCAGCGAAACAGCAACGACAGTTCAAGATAACCGAATAAAACTCATCTCCATGATCAAACACCAACTAAAATATTTCAAGAGGAAACCTGTGCCTTACAAGCAAAAACCCCTCCCTCCCGTATGAACCTATTGCAGATCTCCTTTGCAACAGTTCAATGCCGTAAAAACAAAAACTAAAGCGATAGATAAATTATATAGCGCATGAGAGGGACTCCGTTCCCCCGGGAAACAAGTCTCCCTGTGCCAACTACTCCCGCCATAAACTATCTTTCCCTATAGAGTTTGCCCGGCGCGTACTATTATTCCCGAAACAATATCCGTTCGTGTCAGAACCAAAAAGAACAACACTCCCTGTTCCTGGTTCAGTTCACTAGCTATCCTTGTTCCCTGAAATAATTCGCCTTCTTCCTACTCGTGTACCGAGATTTTCATCACCCTCAATCATGAATAATCATACTGGTATACCCACAATATTTCATCTCCCAACTCGCGAACAAGATTTTCATCTCCCATCAAGTTCGAAAAAACAATGGTGATAGAACAACCAATCATCATGAATATGCATACCCTCCCTTGTTCTGTCACCACTAGACAGCACAAAGACAGATTCCTGAAAGACCCAATAAAATCAGTATCCACCAACACCGCATCTATCTGCGGAACACCCCTGCTCAAGATGCGCACCCACCACGTACTCTTCATTCGCCAATCCGACAAATCAATAAATATCAGTTCCACCAGTCACCTTCTGGTCCTGTCTATATCTCCATAAGATCTTAGACTGTTTGATTTGAACATGAAATTACATTGCAAAACTCCAGACAAAAAAGAAGCTACGTATACCGTCGAGTAGACGATATTATACCTATCAAAATGGCCTCCCTACCCTTTTCGACTTTCCAGGGATAAAAAGTATATATACTCCGTACGATCATCCAGAAACCCGTATCCAGTGGCAAATTATACATATCCTACATATCATCTACCACTTACCCGGGAAGAAAACGATGATTACCATATAATTGTATCCCTAACACGTCGCAAACGGATTTTTATCATACACGACTTATTAAACGGAACGAATCCACACCTAGTCGAAAATGACACATCTCCATTTGATGAACCTACAATAGTAGACGATACTATACCTTCTTCGTACCATTCACGACTCTCCCGGGATACAAAATATAATCCATACCATCCTGATCTCCGTAACCAGTGATAAACGATACACATATCATTTACCACTTACCCAGCAAGAATGATAACCGCCATACCAGGTACCAGGTATAATTTAGTATTCCCTTACACGTCGCAACGGTAGATATCGAATACGACTTTCTTTACCCGGAACGAATCTAAACCCAGTCGAAAATGACATACCAGGGTATCTCCATTTGTACGATCAAAAACGTATTTCGACCGACGACAGATGTATACAATCGCAAGAGAAAACTACTCCCACGAATACCCACCAGAGAGACTAAAGACATAACCTCCCGCCCGCGAAGTTGCCACGTCACTAAAAAGGCTCAAGCTGACGAGATACCTGTCCGTCCATTGCACGACCTTCCCGCATCATAAATACACCCTTGACACCGACTCCCTCCAAACCTTTGAAAAATGCGATATTAACGTAATGTGTTTGTCCAGTTGCTCGTCTGGGCCTGCCCACATCGAACACGGAGCGCAACGAAGCGCTGTGGATATATGCGGCAGTAACATTTCTAACCAAAACACAAAAATACGGCTTTTCAACTACCAGGTGGGGGACGGGGGGTATGCATGTGTATCATCCAGAAAAATAAGTCCAAACGATACTTGCGTACGTGCCATCCACTATGAATTTCATCCCACATTTCATACGTACTCGTACCAGTACGTACTACGAATCAATTTACGATTTTCTACCCTCGTCGTGAAAAAAAAGAAAAAAACCTCACGATGTAACAGCGGATCGAAGACCCCACCATTACGAGTGCAGACGCTATCCCCTCGCCCCGCGTGTTGCTGGACCCTCAAAGGGATCCAGCGGACGATCCAACCACGCTTGCCCCATCCACGACCCCCCGCTGCTGCTGCTGCTGCTGACCTTCCGCGGCTGCTGCTGCTGTTCCTGACCTCCCGCTGCTGCTGTTCTGCTGCTGCTGTCGTCGTGTGCACGCGACTGCTGTGTCACGCGACTTGTTGCCGATGCAGACGTGTTCTCCTTCGTTGCTAATAGTACTGCTGCAGCAGCACCCGATTCCCCCCACGTCCACTCCCTCGACCACTACCGCACCGCAGTCGAGTGCGCGCATCTCGTACGCGGCTTTCCCGACCATGCCACATGGGTGACCGGGTGCACACGGCCTGGCTCACCGTGCGACTTCACGCGAAAATGTGCAGATTAGTCTTCCATCGCCACAGCTCCTAGCCCCACCACAATGTCCCTGAGTGGGGTGCGCACGTACAATTTCGCACGACTTGTTATCCTCCGTGCCACTCCCCACGGAGGCGCCTACGGTTATGCTTCCACCGCAGGGCTTTTTCTCCTTCAGTTAGCACGCCGTCATGTCTCTGGCATACTCCGAGAGCACCAACACAGCTTCCGCACCCTTTTCCACCCAGGTGGACATCTTCCGCGGAAGCGCGTTCCCCCTCCCGGCTCCCGTTGCCAACGTCGGAGTGTTCCGACGCTGGCGTTGAAGCATTACTCCCTGCTCCAACTGCGGTAGATAGCTGTTGCTGTCTACCGGACCCCATCTGTGCCATCATCTCGAGGATCTCCGCGTGAATCGACCGTCGACGCTCCTCTGCGTCTGCGGCCGCCCGCTGCAGCCCCTCGAGGGCGAGGCCCTGCTCTAATACCAGCATCCGAAGATCTTCTACTTCGTCACCCATGAGCCTAGGTTCTCAACGTTGCGAACTCTAAAGTGTTGATAAGTCCCAGGCGAAGAAAGATGATGCGTCAGCTTTTAGTATTATTCTCCCGGCAGAGTAGATACAGATGGAAGTGGTCGTGTGGGTATCACGTACACCCACAGAAGGAACCACCAAATAATTCATGATAAGCCAATATACCGAAGAGTCATGAAACCGTCAAAATACTGAACAAGCATATTCGAACAGGCTCTTCCCGCTCACTTCCCGCTACGGTACGTGCCTTCATTTTTATCGCGAGAAGAGTTCAGCCTTTTCTTCCCTCGTCGACTCGCATCGAAGTGTGCCTACCCACGCTGCAAGGCGCTCTCAACAATTGAATCCTTTTTTATTTTGATTTTTGCAAATAAAGTCAAAGGTCCGACCCACCTGGGGCTCGAACCCAGGACTCAAACAAGTAGAATTCGAGGTTAACCACTTGAACCACCGGGGCGACCGGACCCTAACCCTAACCCTAACCCTTAGATGCTCAATTACGACTACTATTTCAGTAATTAGAGCAGAACTGGGAATGAACCCACTCAAGACAAATAGAGGTACGCGAAAGTTGAACTGGCAACATCAAGTAGGAGACGTGCCAAACAAGAGGTCGCCAGCAATTAATTGTTGATAGAGCTGTATGGGAGAAAGTCACGAAAGGGCGAGCTGGAATAACGTGGGGTAGCGTAGTTGAGAACGTATTGAAGGATATGGGGGGAAATCAAGAAGAGGTGATGTCCGCCGGGATGTTTGGGAAGTACAAGGCAGATGAAGAAGAAAGGATAGGAAGAAGGGAAAGGCTAGCGCTACGAAACAAGGTGGAATCGGAAAAACCACCTAGAGATAAACGAGGGATTTGAGGGAAGGAATAGGAAAGATTCCGTGTTTGCACGGCCCAAATTGAATGAACTTCGCGAAAACACTGAAACTGCGCTTTCGTGTAGGTGACCAGGACATGCCAGAAAGAAGAAAATGGTACTTCGAAGTATACCAGCAGCCGGGAGGAGGAGGAAATAGATGCACAGGTGTGCCCGAGTGGCAAAGCAATGGAGAGTAGATTTCACATTGTAGGAGAATGTGAAATATACAAAGAGGAACGGGATGTGTTTCTGTAGAAGAGTAGATGAGGGAAATAGCCGAATGTAACATGGAGGAGTCTGATACACTATATAGCAGCGAGAAAAAGGATCGCTATCCTAGAAGATAGATGGTGGCCACAAGCGGCCAAACAGGAAGGGGATAAGATTAGCAAAACGTTTCTATGTAATATATTGGAGCAAAGTATTGAGCGCCCAATTGTTGGAGGTGTATATTAGGCGTAGGAACGGTGCTCCATCTCGAAAGGGATGCGTGGTCAATGGTCAAATGACTAAGGCAAGCAACACATGAGTGCGTCACCCCCCCCCGCCCCCCCGCTGCCAGCGGCGATGCCACCAGCGAGGTGCGAGGGAACGCAAGCATTATGCCCTGCGAGAACACCGACTTCAAAACTCGCGCTCTGGCCTCCGGCGCCTTCACCCATACAGCGTTGGAAACCAGTTCTCCCGTGACGCGGACAACATCCTCTCGTTTCGCCCTTGCCCTCGTAATAGATTCGTTGGCATCGGCATCAATGACATGAAAGGTATTGACGTCTACCTCTAAGACAGGGCTCTTATCGATTAAACATTCCCGTTTGCTAGGGGCCATTACCGCAACGGCCATCCCGAGTTCAGCAACAGGAGGCGTGGGGGGGACCGGGGAGATCGAGGGGGGAACCAATATCGTAGGCTCTGCACACTGTTCTACAGTGGGCGTGGGGGAAAACTCGCCCTGGGGTCGTAAAGCATCACTTGTTTTTCTTCTTGTACGCGGAGGCGGGAGAAGCCCCTTCACTTATTCCTTTTAACTCTACTCGTGCTGAAGACGGGGGCGGGAGAATATCATCCACATGCACTCCATTAATCTCTACAGTAGTAGGCGGAGGCGGGAGAATATCATCCACATGCACTCCATTCATCTCTACAGTAGTAGTAGGCGGCGGCGGGAGAAAATCATCCACATGCACTCCATTAAGCTCTACAGTAGTAGGCGGGGGCGGGACAGAATCTTCCACATATACTCCATTCGGCTCTACCGCAGCCGGGGGCGGGAATGGGGGAGATACAGGGGGGGATACTGAAGTGACTGCAGCTATCTTCACTGGGTATGAGGGGCAAGCCTGGTAGCACGTAAGGAACCTTCGATACCACGAGGGAAAGCGATTTTTCCTTTCAAGAGATGCACTCCAGTCGAATCTAGTGTGACGGCATGCTTGGCCTGAACTGCGTGCAGGGAGAATAGGTTGATTGTAAGGCTTTCCACTACATGCACTCGCGGCAACTGTACGCCTACGTCGGCATCACAGTGCAAAAATAACCTTTTTGACTGTACCATCACCAATCGTGACCCATTCCTGACCCTTAGAGGGCGCCTTGCGATCGAATACGTTTGTAGCATCTCCTGTTATGTGATCGCTTGCACCGTTATCGCACATCCATACCCTTCGAAAAGAGATCGCTACAGCCGATTGACCAGCAAGACCACGCTCAGACTTGTCTCGAAGTACAAAATGTCCCGTTTGGCCTCTACCATTACCACTGCGGCCAGGCTCGCGCTACACCGGCTGCCACTGCTGTTGCTACCACCACTACAGGCTGTTACATGCCTCAGCGGATGCTCCTGTTCCTGCTGCCGCTGATACTGCTGACGCTGATGCCGCAGATACCGCCACTGATAAAGCTGCTGCATGTACTGCTGCGGTAGATACTGCTGCTGCTGCTGCTGTTCCCCCTGGCCAAATCCTCCGTTCCCCCATCCACTCTTTCGGTACCGCCCCCAGCCCTTACCCCCATCGTCACCACCCGTCATTCCACGTTCACCACTGGCGTTCCGGTTTCTACACTCTCGCCTCTACGAGTACTCTTGTTGGAGCGACCTCTTCGTCGACGATCGCGCCACCGTCAGAGCCGCAGGCTCGTCCATTCTCGATTGTATTTCAGGCAAACTAGCTTCCAGGATTGCCTCCATCTTTGAGACGAGGTTCGCTCTAATCACTGCCCCTAGCCCACAGAGTCTCGACGGATCTAGCTAGCGTGATCGATACTCTGGGGCGTCTCAGGCCTTACGTAGTTAGGCGAGGTAAACAGAACTCATGATGGTCTTTGGAAGGACTCTCGTGTTGGATTATATCGGACGAACGTGGAGACAGAGATTGCAAACGTGTCCACCTCTGACGTCGGTGGGTCGTCGTAGTGACGGTTTCACCCAATACCAAAACCCCCCGGCATAAACAAGCCTTCCTACCATATAGGTATTCCACCGCACAAGACTGTGCGATACATACAGCAGTCCTCCGAGCATACTCAACAAGGAGCGGTACGGCGGTGGAGGTACTAACGGTGTCTACGAAAACTTGACAAGTTTGTACACACAGCACTGGCAGACTATATCACATGCATCGTGGAGTTGTGGTTGTGTTGTGAAGGCGTTTTGTATTCTTACGTAACCGCCAAGAAAAAAAGAAGTTATGAATGAGTACATCGATGCATGTATGTGCGCGTTAAGCTCACCCTGCAACATGTTTCGCTGCTGACCCTCGAGGGTATGATTATGTCTTTCCTCGCCGTTCCTACTGCTGTAGAGACGAAAAGAATACGCACTCGGTGAGACTCGAACCCACAACTTGACTTTAGTAGGGACGAGATTCACTCAGTACAAAGTAACTCCATCGGGGACGCCCTCTTACCTTCCCTCGTCGTGCCCCACGGTGCTTCCCTGCCTCGACTGATTTGCCGAGAACGACTTCGGGCGTGCGTGATGTGCTATCATACTGCTGCTGTTACTGCCGCTGCTCTGCTGCTGCTGCTTCGTGCAGCTGCTGTGCTATTCTACTGTTGCTGCTGCTGCTGCTCACGCAATCCGCCTCACGGAGTAGGTAGGCCTGGGATATAGTATTATGCCTTTCCTCCTCGTGCGCCACCGGGCTCCCCTTCCTCGACTGATGTGCTAGGGGAAGCCTCGGGCGTGCATGGTGTGCTACTGCGGCTGTTCCTGCCGCTGCTCTCTCGCTGCTCTGGTCCTGCTACTATGCACGTGCTACTACTGTGCTGTTCTGTTGCTGCCCTTGCTATGTCTGCGATATGTTTTTGCTGTTAGCCGCCGTGAGAATGGTTATTTTGCACGTCACCCCCCTCTCGGGGATGTGTCTCCGCATCTTGAAGTTGAAAGACGGACCCATCTGCTTCGGAAGATGTACCAGTATCGTCTCGTGATTGATATTTGTTTGGCGTCTCGGCGAAGGCCTCGTGCCAGCGTAATTTTCGTACGATACGTACCCGGACGCTATGCTGCTGATTGCTGCTGCTGCTTGCTGCGGCTGAGTTAGCTGCACCAACGTATTCGCCGGCGCTTCGCACTGCCGTTTAGCTTGATCGACTGCTGCTCAACTATTAAACTGTTTCGTGGCTGGCTGCACACGAAGTATACAGTACGGATACCGAGCGTCTCGTACGTGACACTTTGAAAACAAATCCTGCTTGCTGCTGTACGAACGAGTTATTATGTATGTATGTGTTGTTGTGCTGGATGGCGGATGGCAACGGCCGTTTTTTCTGTGTTTCCAGCGTTTTCTTTCATTTCCCTCAAATATATCTTTAATAAAATGCACCCCTTGGCAGTATTGCCGCACTAACAGCCTCGAGTTGCATACCGGTACGCGTTCAGCCATTACGAGCATGCGCGGAGCCGCCGCCGGGCGTCAGCCCGCCGCGGCGAAGCCTCCCTTGTATAAAAATATACCAATGTTTGTCCTTAACCTGATCTGATCCGTTTTTAGTCGGCGGATCTATGACCGTCTTTCAGCGCGGTTTCTTCGCCGGGGCGTGTCCCCTCTACGTCTGAAACGCCCCGGCACCGGAGCATCCACTCGCTCAGCACCGTAGGGCCTGGGCAAAGCCTTGACGTTGAGACCCACGAAAGAATATCCGAAAACCCCTGCCCCGTCAGTGTTTTGGCCCATGGTTTCTCGACAGGGTGTGTGTATGCATTCGCATCGTTCTTTCCGGCACACCCACTCTGTTGATTATATAAGACCACCTGCTAGACCACTCAGCTAAATGTATTTTTTTGGAGTTCATGAAATCTCGTGGACTTATTACTGTAGTATCAGTCAGCTCCGCCCCCCCCCCATCGCCAAACGCTACTGGTGTCTAGAGGCACACTATCATACGCATTCGTATTGTCTCCAGCGCGCACTTTCGAAAAGAACACATACATTGCGAAGGCGATGAGATTAGAAGTCACGACCCACCCTTGCGAATTATATCTGGAAGAGTTGACCCACATGCCCACTTCACCTTTCCCCCTGCATTCGTCTACCAGGTACCTCTTTCCAGGCCGACGTATTAAAGGCATCTTCAACTATCTTCATCTCACTGCGTGTTGCAGCGGCTGGCTTGGGATGCCATGGTATGCCATGGGTGGTACCATGGCAATGCCACGGCAAAAGTCAGATAGTGTAGAACCCTGAACTTCAGGCAGCGCTAGTGACGCCTTCCCCGTTCGCATATATTTACCAGTTGCCACGCACGTTTTTTCAGCTATGGTCCCTTCCCTACTCATTTCTCAACTCACTATGACATACCAGGTATGTAGAATAACATAATTTCAAGCTGCCCGGTGCCAATTTCTAGACGTCCACTGAACCTACACACATTACAAACGAATGCAGACAAAAAACAGCAGCACAGCACCAGCGCTGAACAACTCCAAGAGGTCCCAGCTAGATGCGTACCACTATTACGGGGGACCATAGTAAATAGGACCAAATGCTGTTAGTAAAAATATATAAATATATAGGTTTTTCTGTGTATCGTAGGTCCTATTTACTATGGCCCACCGTAAAAAAGTAGCTATAAAGTGGTGAAATATGTACCAGTATGAGAGCGCCTGACGTGTTATTCACGGAAACGTCTCCGTAGATTGCATCAGTGTGAGGAGGTAGGCAGCTACGTAGACCACGTCACGAGTTATGCAGTAACGGAAACGTCAAGGAGATGGTACATTTATGAAGATACATGGTTCAGGGGACAGTCTGATACTTAACTGTCTCCTCCCGATCTCACTCTGCTCCTGTACCCTAATTGAGCTCTCCATGAGATGAGCAACAAGAAGAACTTGGGCAAGAAGAAACATGCCCTGGCCAGCATCGACATCCCTGCGTCCTCCCCTCTATGAGGCACCATGAAATTAAGCGTCGTCGGCAGGACTACGTCACCGCTGAGCCTGGCGCACCTTTTTCCAAGCTATCTTCCTGAACTAAATCTCCAACAGCGCAGCTTGTAAGCATCAGCCTTCAAGTTTTTCTTCGCGCCTTCCTTCGGGTGGCACCTGTTGATTTTCGCTTGGTCCGACCATTGGCCCGCGCTACACAGCCTTTTCAAGTTCAAGCTCAGGACATTGATTTTATGCATCGCAGCGTCCACGGTTGAATCTATTGTTTGTTACTTTCTCCGCTTGCGCCTTTCGGACTTATTTTTTGGCATCCTCGCGCCCCGGTTCGTAGCCCGCTTGCCGTTGGTGTATCGTAGCTTCGTCTCCTCGCAGAACGTGTTTGTTCCACGCATGAGGCGACAAGATTCAATACGAGGTGTAAGGTATCTTATAGCTTTATGTACTTAGTTTCGAATAGCCGCATCTTCGACTACCCTTTCCAATTTCTGGGATGACGTGGTCGTCACCTTTGATCGTCGCGTGGTTTGCATCTACGATTGTTCAGGGTAGGTTAATGTGATGGTATCACGTACCAGCAGCTATAAAGCGGAGAAATATGTACCAGTATAAGAGCGCGTGGCGTGTTACTCACGGAAACACCCCCGTAGATTGCGTCAGTATGAGGAGACAGGAAGTTACGCACTACGAGTATGAGAGCACGTGACGTAACGGAAGCTTCAAGAAGATTGTACATGTCATGTATGAAGATACATCCTTCAGGGGACAGCTTGGTCCCGATCTCACTTTGTTCCTGTACCCTAATTGAGCTCATCATGAGGTAAGCAACAAGAAAATCTTGCCCTGGCCAGCATCGACACCCCTGTGTCCTCCCCTCTATGAGGCACCATGACCAAGGCTAGAGGTGACCGCTGCTGCTGCTGCTGCAGTGCTGCTGTGTTTGTTGCTGCGGTGTTTCTGTTGTGCTTAGGGCCATTCTTATCGGAGAGCTTTTTTTTCCAATTTTTCGACATTTTTTTCGCGCAATTTTTCAATCTTCCATATTTTCCTGTTTTTTTTCCAAATATTGGAATGTTAACGAACTTGATATTTTTGCTTCTGGAGAATTTCACGAATAGTGACAGAATGCCTCCGCATATCGATACATATCTCCAATTATTTCCAAACTTTGGAAATTTTGGAAAAAACGCTCTCCGTCATTTTTATCGGAGAGTTTTTTTTTCCAAATTTTCGACATTTTTTTCGCGCAATTATTATTCAAGTTTCCATATTTTCCTGTCATTTTCCAAATAAATATTGGAATGTTAACGAACTTGATATTTTTGCTTCTTCTGGAGAATTTCATGAATAGCGACAGAACGCCTCCGTATATCGATACATATCTCCAATTATTTCCAAACTTTGGAAATTTTGGAAAAAACGCTCTCCGATAAGAATGAGCCTTAGAGTTAGTTGGTTCCTTTGTGGGGCCCGCTTCGAGCTGGCTGAAAGCCGGTTTTTTTCGACGTTCACCAAACCAGCACATACAATGAGCAACAGCATTATTATAATTTATAGCACCAGCGCTGACCTAAACCTAAGAGGGTCCAGCTGTACGCCCTTGCACAGTGAGACTATAGGTTGGAGTGACCGCTGTTAGTTCTGCTGCTGCTGCTGCGGTCCTTCTGTTTTTGCTGTGTTGTTCTTTGCCGCCGCTGCTGCTGCTGCTGTGGTCTGTTGCATTCCGGGGGGGATTTCGAGCTGAGTGAACGTCATAGAATAATTAGAGCCTGTCTTGTGGCCGAAGAAATGTACTGCCGATGAGTCAACACCAACAAGTAAGTGCCGTCCACTCCATCAACGCGCACAAGTTGACGACAGTTACAAATAATATCATACTGCGCGAGTTCCTAGGCTTTTACGTTTCTGCCGTCGCCCTTCTTTTCTCTCTCCCTCCTACCTGGTATATATACGAGTAGATGTAGTCGTAAATCGGATCCGGGGTCACATAGTAGGCTCCCCCCCCCCCCCCACTACGGTACGAGTACGTGCCTTGCAGTTGTATCGCGAGAAAGGTAGCACTTTGGTCCCTCGTCGAAGTCTTGCCTACCCACGTTATTATATTAATAGTATGGGCGTTGAGATCCATACGTATCTACGAGGTGGGCGGTCGCTACGCATGGTTACGAGTTACGAGTATACGGATATCTTAATATGGATATTCGGGCAAATGTAATGCGTACGTACTCGGATAGATCACGAGTCTGTCTTACTCGTATTAAATAGTACCAGGTACGGTATATCCATACCAGGTACCAGGTATGCATCATCATCGGTAACGATGCTGAACGTTACTAATAATATTAATATCACGGAACACTGCAGAGAACATTGCAGGGAACATTACGGGCTACGGTAGACTACATCTACCCGTAGCATGGGCATTGTCCCGAGATGATCAAGTATCGGCCACGCCCACGTCCTCGCTCCTCGTCTCGTCTCCTCTCCACTCCTCTTCTCCGTTTCGTTCTTCCGTCTTTTCTCCTACGTTTTCTATCTCTTCTCTTAATAATTTTATTTCGTTCGCCTCAAGGGCCTTCTCCAAATAATATAATTCTTGATCAAACGTGATTTTCACAAACATTTCGGTGCCTTCTCTGCCATTTCTCTCCGCAGTGACAGAGGCTCGGCACTTGCATCACTGGAATAAGTATGAGCCTCGCTCTTTGATCTACCCGGTCCGGTCCGGTCCGGTCCGGTCCGGAACGTCGACTGGCACCACGGAACAACGTCTCTCTGTGAGTTCGTCAAGTTCTGCTTTCGAAGATACCAGGTAAAAAGTTTTTGAGTGCAATATGGATGTGAAGATGTTAACACGGAGGGATATCAATACTTTCTCCAACAAATCAGAAGATCGTTTTCTCTACAACCATAAAAAGATCAGCATCGACCCGACTGCATCGACATCGACGTTCATCAAGTTTATTCGAAAGGGTTACCACAAAGAGAACTGCCTTGACGCTTTCACGCGCGAAACGGGTAAGGCGATTGTTGGCGCAAATGCACGCGCGTAGCACGTACGTGTAAGGAATCCGGTTTCACACTCTCACGCGGGAAACTCGTGCTAGTACGTACCAACATCATGGCTTAGATGAACCCCCTGCTGCCATGGTACAAGCGCCTTCGACGTCATCACCCGACTACGAGTAGGCCGCATAGACGGTATCACCATTACTTGACTACCAGCACCGCTACTGCACTTCTTCAACTACAATAGTAACTACGAGCAGCGCTTCTACAAGCATCAGATATGCTTTCTTTCTTCGCAGCGACGTCGAGCTCAACATCTTCGACTACGACAACACCCTCATATCCTTGAAGTCTCGACACTCGGCTCCACCACTGCGACTACAGGCGCTCTCGACAGTAGTAGTTGGCGTCATTTGAGAAAATTAAAAATTGGTATCAAGATTTAAAACCCCGACTCCAGCGCAGTGATTTTCGAGGCTACCCACTACTGGTAGACCATCAGGGCGACGGACTGTAAATTGGAACAATAAATCGATTGATATACTAAGTCCTCCTGTGCAACGGCGAATGCTCGAGGTTAGGGTCACAAGTTGCAGATCGATGGTGGTGGTGACCTCATCGCCTCATCGATTTAACTACGCCAAGAAACGCGTGAAGCGCAGAGGATTGGGGGAGTGAGCGGCTAGGCGAGATCTGACTTAACTTTCGCAAGGAGGTATATACTGCAAAGCCGCAAGGAAGGAGCAAAAAAACAAGCCGAGGCATTTCAGTATATATTAGACGGAAAGGCCGTCGCCGGCTGTCCTGCTGCTGTCGTTTTGGGTGCGAGGCGTTCACCACGATCCTACCAGGTGAAGACACGACAATCTTGTGCTCGTAAATATATACCAGGTAGGGGTGACCAGAGCATCGATTGTTGCGCGGTGGTAACCGTCGACGAAAAAAACAGTAAAACGCGATTCCTCGAAGCCCCCGAGAAAAACGAAGAGTGTATCATCGTCCCTGCTGCCGTATCCCAACAGTGAGCGTTAACAGCAGTAGATTTGTGTACACGTACGGTGCGTATACAGTATAGAAGTAATAGTATTAGTAGAACTATAGAACGGGTGCTGCCTGTATTGGTCCGTGTGTAATGCCATCACCAAACCACAGAGCTGCCAGTAAACGTAGTATCCGTGGCACAAACACGTGCGGACGAAACAAAACATGTCTATTAAAAATGCAAAAAAAAAAAGTTAGTATGAGACGGATAGATCTGCCCCACGAAAGAAACCGATGCTGACGACGGAGACACGATACGTGAAAAAAACACGCCACGAACGCGTCATATGCAGTTATATATTCGTAGATCCATCCATCCAGAGCGTGTCGGCCGCAGGGGTGACCGGTGCAGGGCGCTTTGCCCTAACCACCAGCATCATTTATTACAATCGCGCACAATATGAAAAACCCTCAATGGCTGACAACAATACACACTGGGTGGATGTGAAAAAACGTCGATCAAATTTCAAGACTGTGCCAGAATAGCTCGAAGCTGCCTGCCTGCCAAAACTGTCGGCCTTCGACCAAGAAACGCCTACCAGTAATATCAAGAGTTAACAATCGTGAAGAAGGGCGAGAATCTCGGTAAGAGGTCCTGCCACCTCCAACCCCTCCACCCCCCGCGACAAACTATGCTACAAAACCCCAGAACGAACCCACGCGAGCATTGCTGTGCGAATCCAATACGTAGCGCACACCAAACCTGCGTGAGGATATATTTACTCGAGTGATTCGACAGCTTGAATTCCACTCACCACTATCGAGTGTGTATTTTACCGATAGTTGTTCACTAGATACACAACCCAGCGCAATCCACAGGCAAGAAAAAGACAACGGGCTCGAGGAGCCACACCATGTCCTCATCATGGCTTCTAGCAGCTGCAAAAATATTACTACTGCTGATGTAGTACTTCACTGCTGCTGTGCCAATACGTCCACAACATCAGTAAAACGGCCACAAAAGGAGGCCCTCGCCAACACTCACCATGTCCACTCCGAACTTGAGCTCAATGACCGGCACTCAAAACGGACACCAACACTCGTTTGGTCTAATCAACGCCCTTGAAACAAAATGAGTCGCAACTTTCACTATTAATATAATACTGGTATGGTATATCAACTCATCACCATGTATCGCAACAAAGGATAATCCCATAGGCGTGCCAGCTTGTCATATATCGTCGAGCAAGGGGCGGGCGACATATACCCGACACTACCTTTATCCGACAAAAATGGAGTTCCTGAAGTAAGTGTGACAATACTCCCCAGCCCCCCACTCACTCGTAAGTGGTTGGGTAACAAAACATTATTCCGGCAATATTTCTCCCTAGCCCCATACACCAAGTACGTAAGTAGCCAACTACGAGTGAATCCCTCGTGTGCAACAATATTCCCAAACAATCATCCGGCACGGCCACCCCGTCGCCCCCCAGAGAGCCTGTTTTCTCCGGAACCACGCTGGCCGGGTCCGTCTTCCACTCAAGCTTGTTTTACGCGTACAGGTTATTATGTTCAGAATACACCCATGATATCCTTAGTTGATACCTGGTAGGGCACTTTACCAAACCTCGGTGTGTGCCGACACTTAGCTACGTTTTTTTTACGGTTCTCCCACGAAGTGTATGGCGTGCACCGCACGGCAGCATCATCCCCGTTGCCAAACGCGGAAGTCGCGAACTACTCCCAGACGATGCTCGTAGGGTAATCAAGTGACCAGCACGGTGAAAACTGGCCGCTGAATCGAGTACCTGGTAAAGCGCAAAAAGACTTGGCGGCCACTACGAAGTGCGTGAGCATGCACCCTCTTCTGAGGATATCTCCCGCGATGCGGTCAACTCTGCGGGAAACCTTGACTCAGAAAGACCTTCAAACAAGGAGTCCACAGGACGCACTCGGCAATACCCTACAAACAAAGGGTCGACGAGACGAACGACGGCTCCCAGTGAATAAGGGGGAAACGAACAGAAGTAGTGCTAACGGCACGCTATATTTCGAAGAAAAAACTCGCACTACTAATACACATTCCGCTAGAGGCACACGGCATTTCGCACACGGCATTTATTTCGTAAGAGGCACACGTCATGCCGAAAAGGCACACTACATTGCGAAAGAGAAGGAGAACGACTCGTCCTCGTCGTCGATTTCCATGAGGCGATCCCAGTTGCCGTTGAGCAGAGCATCGGCCAGATCCTCCCTTTCGTCGAGGTCCGCACCCCAGAAGCCGGCTTCTCCGTCAGCGGCGACGTCCTCATTGCCGTCTAGTTGGAGCTGCAGCCGCTCTTCGTCGTCCGGGCCCCAGAGTCCGCCGGTTTCGCCGTCAAACTCCGGCCACAGAACAGACGCCAGGGATTCTTCGTACAAATGTCACGGAGTTTTTTTTTCGATTTTGCGGCGGAACGGATGTTCGGCGGGGGCGGCAGCGACAAAAAAGATGTGGAAAGTGAGTTGTCGGGTACGGCAAAGGCAAAAAGACGGTTTACAAAGGAAGGCCAGGCCAAAACAAATTAGGATGGGTCAAGTGGGGTCGGCGTGTGTTGGGTGGGCCCTGCCAGCGGCAAACTACATAACCAGTGTCAAGTCGGCGGGCTCATGTTCGGGTACGGGTGAGACTACGATACAACTAAATTACGAAGGTCCGGGAGGACTCAGCGTGCCAAGCGGGAGATGGTACAGGGCCTTAGGTAGGGAAGTTTGCTCATTCGGCCACCCTTTGAATACCTGGTACTCGTCTAAAGAATCGTCTTGGTGCGGAATGAAATATCAAATACGCACGAGCTGGTTCCAGCGAAATACCCCGGGTGTTTTCGGGATTCAAACTTTGGCAGCCTAGAACAACGTCAGTGGGGAAACAAAGTTTGGCAGGGTCGTTCTTCATGTCTATACAAAAACGCGCCGTGTTGGTCGTTCTCATGAAAGTGAGGCACGTTTCAACTTTTTTCAACGAATTTCGGCACGAGTAGTTTCGCCTCGAAATTACGGGCGAAAATAAAGTGAAATAAAAAAAAAGCCATCACGACGCGCTTGTGCAAGGTCATCAAGAACACCCCTACCAAATTTCCTAGAATGAAAAAGCCGTCACGACGTTTGCGTGTTCTTATATACGTACGTATATAGAAGCCTTGTACAGCTTCCAGAACCAAACAGGTGTCACGAACGTCTTCCCCGTGTTGATACATCATGTCAACAGGTCCAGCAACGAATTACTCGACGTCTTCGACCGATGTATGTATAGCTTGGAGAATCATACCAGGTACCCTGGTATGGGTTTTAGAATCCCTACCGGGTACCCGGTATGCAAAAACGCCTCCGCGAGTACTACGACGTGTTCACGTATCTCACGAGCTACTACAGCTCGCACACCAACATCAGCTGATGTTCCCCATTCACCGTACTTGTTGATGCGGTCACGTGGATACTATTAATAGAGGACGATAATAACAGCTTAGGTCACGAGTGCGTACCCAAAGAGATATATTGATCGTTGCGGTAAAACCGGGGTCTCAGTGCTTTTTTTATTGAACTTAATACAAGTAAGGGGGTGTTTCCCTGTTGGGTTTCTACTTTAGTTGCGAGCTGTAGGCGCACACGCGCACCGCCCCCACTCCACTTCTGCTCACCATCAGCTTCCAGCTGAGCAAATCAATCGACACTGCGGTGGTTTGGGGTCACGACGTCACCACACCATCTTCGTCGTTCGTCGTCGCTTTTATTGAAGCTACGAGGTATAATATGCTTGAGTTGCATACTTACGTACGCGTTCTTGTTTTTTAGCCTGCAAGTGGAGTGTTACGCTCCCGTCTGGAACCAGCTCGCGGTGTGCTCAACTGCCATACATACGGCGGTTCCCAACTGCCGTTTACATTACCCGTCACCAGCATAGATGTGTTATGTTTTATAATGTTCCATTCAGGCTGTCGTCATCATCATATCTGGCTCGTATACGTTGAATAAATTACTACCAGGTATTACTAAAAGTGAGAGCGAAATTAGGGGATACCTGGTACGACACACGGAATCTCTCGGAGGTTGCAAACGAAATCTCGTCTATCTGGCGAGACACACGGAATCTCTCGGAGGTTACAAACGAAATCTCGTCTATCTGGCGAATATAGGCGGGGTGTCAATGCCTTCGGCTGTTTTATTTTTCTCTTTCGATTTGTTCGTTATTGCTCTTGTTTTTCTTTGTTTTCTTTCGTGTTCTCGCTTTAATAGAATGTTTATGTCGTGCCTGTCACATCTAGTATGATGATATCTGGCATCGCATTGTCTATATACTACTGCTGTGCGCACTGCATACGTGCCACGGTAGGATGTCTGTCGCGTAGTTTCGCGACCACAGAACTTGTAGGAGTACTGCTGTACCTCTCTAGGATTGGAGAATCGGCACGGACACTGGTTGTGCTGGGTGTCGACGGGTAGAAAGAACGGTTTAATGTGAAGAACACGCCCACTGCTGCTGAGACGTTAGTTTATAGCATTTGTTTCAGTTTCAACACTGGTTGTGTTGGATTTCGACGGGCAGATAGAATCGAAGCTGCTCGAGCTGACCCCAGGAACGAGAGGTGAACACGCCTGGGATGCGATGAACTTCATCGTTTTTTTCCGTGTATCGGTCCGATACATTGATTTGCTGTACCGGCAAAAAAATTGGCATACTTTTTTTTGCTGTACCGGCAAAAAAATTGGCATACTTCGCCTCAACCCTAAATCAAATGCAATTACGAGTAGCAAACCTGTTTCATAATAGCTCGTATCGTTGAAGCTCAATCGCAATACATAACGGAGTCGGGCATAAATCATGTCGGTACCTCGTACACGTCTCCGCTAGGAGCAGAATCCGGTAGCAATATAACGTCACGTATCTATCGGTCGCCCCGGTGGTTCAAGTGGTTAACCTCGAATTCTACTTGTTTGAGTGCTGGGTTCGAGCCCCAGGTGGGTCGGACATTTGACTTTATTTGCAAAAAATAAAATAAAAAAGGATTCAATTGTTGAGAGCGCCTTGCAGCGTGGGTAGGCACAATTCGATGCGAGTCGACGAGGGAAGAAAAGGCTGAAACCTTCTCGTAATGAAAATGAAGGCACGTACCGTAGCGGGAAGGGGGTAGAAGAGCCTGCTATGTGACCCCGGATCTGAGTTACGAGTTGGAAGGAGAGAGAAGAAGATGTGCGAAGAAAATAAATGGGATGAGCAAGAAGATTATGGAACATAAACGTACAGACCTGGTACCCCCGCAAACGTCTGTGGGATTTGGTTCATGTGAATCACGAAACAGACAGGGACAGAGAAAGAATATGACAGCGTCCTCCCCTTGGCGAAAACCAGGCGTCTGCGGCGACAGTAATCTCTAAACAACATAATGAAGCACATTATTCCTGCTTGCTGCCCGGGCACATTGGACCAAATAGCCTTTTTCGGGTATTAATAGGATACGAGCAAATGCATATATATGGAGCAATAGGTAGATCGACAAAGTAACGAGCACGAAACAGATCGCATATTGATGAAAAGGAGGACAATGAACCAAGGTCTCTGACACATCCGATACGGCAGTCGGAAAAATGCTCCGATCGGTATATAAACCATTCATTATGTACCGATAGTACCAGTTTCTACGAGCGCCTCGCATAAAAAAAGGGTGGGAAAGAAAAATAAACCGGAGCGCTGTGATTACAGGACGGTCCAAGACAATACAAAGTTATGTCCTGCATTTTTTTCTTTTTTGGGTTTTAGTGATGCCTCCTCCTCCCCCTGGGGGGGGCGTACGGGGAGCAATGGGGGGGGCTTCGAAACCACGTGATTAAAAAAATGGGGTGGGGAAAATGTGTAATACAGGGAAGTCGTTGTGAGATCACAGGGCTCAGCTTTGTTTTTCATGCTGACCTGTCCTATGTGAGGTCGTATCGAAAAAGGCTGGTCCCGGCGCGCCCAATATGTATTACCAGAGTATATGTCTCTCCGTTCCCCTCGCTGCCTCGGCAAGGAATGTTGCGAGGCATGCCCTATCAGGCTAATAGCGAGTGGGGTAGGTCTCTCTGGCGGGTGTAAGGCCGGACTCACCCTCAAGGAGTGATACCTTCTTGCTGCTGCCTGTGGCCGCGAGGCTCAGGCGGCAGTAGAGTTGGGTCGTACGTGGTGCGTCAGGCACGGAGACCTACGATTCGCGCGTCTTTTTTAGGCAGCTGCGGCAGAGCAGCAATGGTCAATCGGGGTGTCCGTGCGCGGAGGCAGGCGCCACCACAGGCCACACTACGGCAGTCTATTGCGCCGGTAGGAGGCTAGATTCGACGACGAGGGAGGAGGGAGACTGAGCGTCGACGTGCGGGGAAGAGACAGATTGACCTCCCCCTGCGCGAGAATTTTTATTTTCCAGATCAGAACCGCAAGTGCGGGGAGCATTTTGTTTTTCAGGATGACGGAGAAAGGGAAACGACTGGAAGGGAATGGCAACGAGTGCACGCGCAAAGGAGCGGGTGGATTGAGCCAAGGCGATGAGGCGGCCATGAAGAGCGGCAGGAAGACGGTGCACGGAGACCCATGATCTGCACGCACACTACCATCACGAGAGAAGCAGTCATAGTTTGTGTTTTCCTGGTATTGTTTTTCACGAGGCAGAATAGTATCTACCGGTACTTGTTTAACGAGTTGTATACCCTTCATGGGGAATAACCTACGCAATTATCAGGGACGTGGTATCATAACTGTGCTGCACCTTTTTGTGTCAGACAGTCTAGGAAGAGATGGCGATCGTTGATATTCGTGTGGGAGTAAGGTTCGATTGCTCCTTTTTTCACTGCATATCCGCGAGTCTTCACACTGACAGCACTCCAGATAGCAGGCAGGTGTGTTCCTCTTTCGTTTTCACGACTACCGTGCGTTTCGTACGGTGCAGGCAGCACTTCAGACAGCATCCGCTGTAGTCCGCAGCCACGAGTTGGTTAGTGGTGGGAACGGGGATACTCTGTTATGTTATAGTTGAGAGGATATACCCGCGGCCATATCATAGTTCAGTTTGCACATTGGTTTTATCTTGTGTGCGCTTTCTTCGTCTCGTGTATTATTAGGCAGCCGAATCTCAATTTTTTGTGGTTTTTCGGATCTTCCTAGGGCTCGCGCACATTTGTGTGACCACGCAGCACGGACTCCTTCGTCAGAGAGCTAATGTGAGAACAACAACAAAAATGTGTAAGCTTGCGTATGATCATTGCTGTTTTCATGTTCAAAATACCACAGAGGAATAATGGCTTTTTAGGCCATCTCTCGTCTTATGGGCCGCAAAAACTTCAAAGAATCTAATTCAGCTCTTTACGAATCGAATCGAATTGTCATCACTTTTCGTGAAAATTCGATATTTTCATCTGTTCAAAACACGCCCTATCGTAGATACCCCTCCCTGGTATTGAGGAGAGCTGCGGGGACACGGGTAACACCCCGTGTTCAACGGAGGCGACTATTAATAGCCCAACTATGACCCACAATAGGAAACTAATTGTCATGAGTGATCAATGTTGAAGATCATACCGCACATTGTCGGATGGTAAGCGAAATATTGATAGTCTTATCGTATTACGGGGGACCATAGTTAATAGGACCAAACATTAATACTAAAAATGGTTAAATATATAGGTTTTTATGTATACCATAGGTCCTATGAAATAAGGTCCCCCGTAATAACGAACATCTAGACCACGGGTAGGGCAAGACATAGCAAAATTGAACAGCAGCGTATTGTTGTTGTTCTCACATTAACTCTCTGACGAAGGAGTCCGTGCGTGTTATGTGCTGAAAAAATATTCTAGACCACTCTACGACTATGTGGCTGCTGCGGCGATAAGAAGATAGGCATGGTTTTGTGCTATTGTTTGGGGGGGGGTGGGTGTCTCACAGCCTGTGACCACAGAATTCGTGTATTTCTATTAATAGGACTCTAGGAAAAGGAATCAGGACGGTCAGGACGACACGGGGTGGACATAAGAAGTACCTGGTAGTTAATACGGGGGACCATAGTTAACAGGACCTATGGTACACAAAAAAACAATATGTTTAACCATGTTTACTAACAATGTTTGGTCCTGTTAACTATGGCCCCCCGTAATTGTCATAAAGCGCCTTCGGTGTCTCTGCGTTTTTTTTTAGGCAGCCGAATTTCGATTTTTTATCGTTTTTCGGATATTGCTATTAACCCCTTTAGAGCCGCAGTCCCGTTTTGGGGACATACTACTTGAAATTTGAGTGGTTTGTCCCCGAAACGAGTCTGCGGTTCTAAAAGGGTTAATAGGGCTACAGCACCTTTGTGTGGCCCCGGACTCCTTCTTCTGCGAGAACAACAACAACAACGCCAACAACCGGTACTTGGCGAGGAAAAGAACGGTTCAACAAATACTGAATGAAAAGACAGCACAGACACATTCCGTCGACGGACACATTTCGTCGACACGAAACGTCTTTTCCATTAGCGCAGACGAGTGGGGTGGGGGGTGGGGAAGGGGGAATAGGAGAGGAGAGGTCATCACGTCATGACTTATCGAAACTCCAAGTATGGTTGAGTGAAACTACCTGTGTACCAGGTATACGAGACGAATCCGTAAGGTTAGTTCTGAAATGCAACCCTAATCAGACCCGATCAACCATGATATTTCGTACGGTATCGATATTGTAGTATAATAGCTTTCGTAACTATCATTGACAGTAAAACCATTTGGAACTCCTGTAGAACCACACTCCCCCGTGTGTGTGCTGTTCTTCACATTATACCGTTCTTTCTACCCGTCGACATCCAGCACAACCAGTGTCCGTGCCGATTCTTCAATCCTAGAAGAAATACAAGTTATGTGGTCACAAAGCTACGCCACAGAGATAATACGTTGCCAGGTACCGGTATGCAGTAAGCACAGCAGCAGTGGGCAATGCAATGCTATGCCATCACACTAAATACGACGACAGACACATTCTATGAAAGACAGAAACGAAATGTAGTAGGGGATACTATTACGGGGGGCTATAGTTAACAGGACCTATGGTATAAATAAAAACCTATATGTTTATGCATTTTTACTAACAATATTTGGTCCTAACTATGGCCCCCCGTAATAGGCATATTACTTGAGTCAACTACATGTTTCTGCACACAAAGGAAGTTTCCTTTTTTCTTGTAGGAAGTTCAACCCTCAACGATCTTCTGGGCAAGCCGTGGTTACAGCTGCCGTCCCTTCTCTCCCCCGGTACGTGCCTTCGTTTTCACCGAGCAGAGGGTTCAGCATTTCCGCTGCTCGTCCTTTTCTATCGAAAATTAGTTGCTGACTCTCGCTCTCGCGCATTCCCCCAATCAATTTGTACGGAAGAAATTAGTGTTTACATACGAGTACGTGTATGCACTCCGTGAGAGTCGAACCCACGAAATCGATCATAGTAGGCGCACGGCCCACCTTCACTACCGAAACTTTTATCGTACAGGGGGCAGTGTGACCAGGTGTCGAATCAACCAATCGTTGTCGTTTGATGAATCTGTCTCCTTCGATTTTTATCTTTGCTTCCTGATTTTTTGTATGTTTTTGGTGTAATCTCTCAGCATACACAATCTAAGCAATAGAGAAGCGAAACGGAACAATCAAAGAGAAAACAGAAACGAACAAAGAGAAAACAGAAACGAACAAGACAAATCGAAAGAGAAGAAGAAAAAATGAAAGAAGAAAACTAAAATAAGGAAGAAACAAACAGTCGTGCCCCCCCCCGAGCAGGCGAGGTGGCAGACACTTGAAAAAGAACGAGCTGGAAAAGAAAGAAAGAAGAACAAAAACACCACTACTTGTAAACAGACAAAGAACCAAGCAATGAAAAAAGGAAAGGCAGACCAAAGCCCAAAGCACCCTCCAGGTAGCGGCAGCAGTTCGTGTTACGTGTAGTCTTGCCAGGTTCTCCCTGCTAGCCCGCCTAGTACCTTGCTATGTACCCAGACTGCAGCCTCCGCCCTGCGTTCGTCAACTATGCCCAGCCCCTTGGCGTCAGACAATACGAAACAAGCAGAGCAGGTTCGCCATCAACCCACGCCACACGACTCCTTCAATACGGCTTATCAATCGAAAAAAGGAAGAGAAAGAAATAAAATGAGAACCACGGAGAATCAGCGCAAGAAAGACAAAAACTAAACAATCAGAGAAGACAAGGGAAGACCACGTTCGAACCAGCTGAACCAGTTGGTGGCACTAGTAGCAGACATGTTCTACTTCCTACTAATGGTCGGCCTGGTGCCTAGCTACCCTGTCTGCCATCTCCTTCCTACTTTCGTCTACCGCCGTTTCCGTTCTACCCCTCCTGTTCCCCCCCTCTCCGCTTTCCCTTGACCGGGTTTTCTGCCACTTCTCCTGTTGCCCCCCCCCCCCCCCCTCATTCCCTTGGACACCATCCTCGGCGGATGCGCGGCGCTGCCTACTCATCTCAGCCTCAGCCTCGTGCCACCTCACCATGAACCGCTCGACTGCTTCAAGGATCCCCCGGTACCACTTCCCCGCCTTTTTGGCTGCCGTGGACCACAACGCGGTCTCAACTCCAAACACCAAGGGGGCAACTTCCGTTGACCCTTCGGTGGCTCGGAACTCCCCAAGGTCTTCGACTATGCATCTAAGCCAAGTCTTGAACTGTCCGCCTGGTCTCGGGTTCTCCCCACCAGCCATCAGTATGACGACATGGCATTGCTTTGTCTACTCTGCTTACTGGATAACTATTTTTATTTATGTATTTATTTATTTTTAAATCATCACTTTTACTTTCCAGCGTGACTCGTAGGAGGTTTTACCCTCAACAAACTTCTGGACAAGCCGTGGTCACGGGTGCCTACCCTTCCCCCCCCCGGTACGTGCCTTTTTTTTTTGTCGCGCAAAGGGTTCAGCATTCCCACTGCTCGACGATTTTCATCGAAAGTAGCTAACTCACGCTCTCGCGCTATCCGCTAATCAATTTTTAAGCAGGGAAAAGGCCCTTCGAGCATGCACTCGGTGAGACTTGAACCCACAAAATTGATCTTGATAGGCACGCGGACCACCTATCAAGCCACCGGGGACGTGTATGTACTTGACATTATTAATAATAGTATCTGAGTGGCATAGTTTGGTGACTATTATTACGGGGGGCCATAGATAACAGGACATATGGGGTAAATTAAAACCTATATATTTTACCATATCTACTAACAATATTTGGTCCTATTAACTAAGGTCCCCCGTAAATAATACAAAACTCAAACTTGTATCTCTCTATTAATAGGATGAAAGAATCGGCACGGACACTGGTTGCGCAGGATGTCGACGGGTAAAAGAAAGAACGGTTTAATGTGAAGGCACTGCTACTGCTGTACGAGGTATTAACCCCTTTATAACCGCAGTCCCGTTGTGGGGACAAACCACTCAAATTTCAAGTGGTTTGTCCCCAAAACGGAACTGCGGTTCTCAAAGTTAATAATAATAGTACAAGAATCCTTTTGGGTCGTACCTAAGTGGTACGTGTGCCAACCAACCATCGTATCGAATGTGGTCATGTCTACTATCAGTATCAATATATCCCTCACGTACACTTAAGTACTCGTGCTGGCGACCAGGCAAGTTTAACTCTCGTACCTTGTACCTGGTACCTATTAATAGTAGGGCAGTAAAGGCTTGTTTTCTGTATTCACTTTTACTTTCCAATTTTACCCTCAGCGGCGCCTGGGCAAGCCGTGGTCACAGGGGTCGTCTTTCGTTTCTTCCCCCGGTACATGCCTTCCTTTTTTATCACGCAGTAGGGTTCACCATTCCGACTGCTCGTCGGTTTAGCTGCCTCGCCCTCTCGCGATTTCCGCTGAACAATTTTTATGCGAGTGAAAGTCCCCACGAGTAAACGAGTCTGCACTTCTTGGTGAGACGTTCGAAATTGATCGTGGTAGGCACGCGGACCACCTACCAAGACAGCGGGCATCTGTTGATAGTAGAACATCATGAAATGGAGATCCAGCGCGAACACGTCGGCTTGCGACTACAACACAGGCGGACTATTATTATCAATGGTTTCTTGTCGGAAACGATCGATATGCAAGTACGAGTAATAAAATAGTGCGTTTGTTACGTGAGGTGGCGGGGGGGCAAGCCCCCGAGACTCACCTTGCTGGAGCGAATCCTCGATGTCCAGCTTGAACGACCCGTCAGTTGTCAGGGCTCGCCGGGTCTGAATTGGGGGAAGGGTGTTTGTGGTGAGTTCTAGTTCAGGTTCAAAGTAAAATATCGGGGGTTTCGCTGGCAACAAACTGACAGCGTTGTGACAACGAGAGGAAACAAAGTTTTCAGTGCGCGTATACTGGTCAGGATATACACATGGCGTGTACGTACTCGTACAAACGATGCGTCGACGGACGGCAAAGGGTGCCAACCAAATACCACTGCAGAGGAGGATAGCGCCCGCGCTACCGATGCCGCAGGCTCGTACAACACCAGGAAAGGTGGCTAACCGACAGGCGCAAAGGGTAAATGAGTGATATTGAAAAATAGAAAAGGACAAACGTTCAACACCCAGGGAGACGGTTGCTTGCTTACGGGAAAGTATATGTAAGACGTAAACCTCTACCAGATGAAAATATTATTAATGATAATATAAATACTGGTTGATAATATAAATACTGGTACGTACCAGGTACTGGTTTGCACAGCGCTGTTTTCAAAATACAGCTACAACGAAAAGTGCGTGAAACTCCAGTAGTAAATAGGGAGGAGGGGGACTAAAAACAACCCATTCGGTTTTACGTCGTATCAAGTCTGTGATTTAAATCGTTTTTCATCATCTGAAAGCAGAGCATCGCGGCGCCCTCGCTCCCCCTTCCCCTTCGACTACTGCTTCCCATCCTCCCGTGTGCACTAGTAACAGGTTGACAGAGTGACGAGGGTGTATGGCTACGGTAAACCCCCGGTTGCTCCCTCCTGGGCAGCATGAAAACCCCGCCAAACTCACATGTATAGTTATACGGCACATGCATGTTCATATCATACGGTATAACTACATGTTGATCGACTGACTGCTGTGGACACGCCGCGGGACCAGATCGGCCGGTATCATTAATTGTGTGTACCGAAAGCATATCTCGGCACATCTAATTTACCAGATGTCAATCCCCGGTCTCGTGCCAATGCCAGCACCCAGGACAGAGTTGCGGTGGTGCAACCTCGCACTGCTGTCTATAACGCTCACCTCCTCCTCCTCCTCCTCCTCCTCCTCGTTGAACCCGCGCAGAGCAGCGTTCGCGGCCGCGGTCGCCGTGGGGCGCGAGTCCTTCGCCGTAAAGCCCGTGAACCCGAGGAGGATACCGAAAGCCAGGCAGCAGGATAGCAGCACCACAGCAGCAGGCCTAGAGACGAAAGGCATGTTTGTGAGACCGCTCAAGCGAGGTAGTGAAGGGGAAGGCTTGATAGAGGTTCGACCTTCACCTCTACACCGCCGCTCTAGCTTACTCTGATGATGTCTAGGGGTTGGATGCCACCGGGGGGAGTGTGGTTACAAGGCAACGCACACCGCCACCAACTCAGCTACTCCCCGGGCGCTTTATTACGCATTCAAAATCCAACCACACATTTCATCTTTCTTGATTGATGTGGTCTGTCCTACAACGGTCAGCCCGGCCACCTGTGACACACTCTATCTAACCATGAGCAGTGCGGGGTAAATTCGTGTATTCGTGATTCAATTTTGGGGCATTTTCTGGGTATCTTTTGGGCATTTCTCTCTTGAGGTCGCGATCAAGGCAAAAAAACATGCGCCGGCATGTATGTTTTTTAAATGGTTGTACTCGTAGAGGATGTCGATATTTATTACCACTGCATGCAACCAAGCACGTTTTTTCGGGGTTGTAACACCATACGGCAGTTGTGCTTGGATTTTGAATTGAGTATACTGCTGTTTGCGGTCCTAAAAAGAAAGGGAGGACAAAGGATAAACGGGACAATAGCAAACCCGAACGGCGCGTTGGGCGCTCGCCGGTGCTTAACCTTTGTGTGTGATTGCTGTTGTTACTGTATCAAATTGTATTGTCTACCCCTCGTCGTGCAATCTGGACCAGCTGAAAAATACCGGTACACGCAGGTACACGCAATATTATTCCGTTAGTTGTGGACCAGAATTCCGAGGATCCGGAGCTACTACAAGTAGTATATTCCCACATCACCCTTAACCCTTTTTAGGACTGCAGTTTCGTTTTGGGGACAAGGTACTCAAATTCCAAGTAATTTGTCCCCAATTGTCCACAAAACGAGACTGGAGTTCTAAAAGGGTTAACCCTTTTTAGGACTGCAGTTTCGTTTTGGGGGCAATTGGGGACAACTTGCTTGGATTTTGAGTGGATTGTACCCAAAACGGGACTGCGGTTCTAGTATATGCCCAGTACGTGCGTATATACCTGGTAAATACTATATCCGGTGTGCATATTTAAACACGCTACTTCAGTACTGCAACTATTCATAATGATGCTACTATTAATAAAACTAATATTACGGGGGGCCATAGTTAATACCAGGTAGGACCTATGGTATAGAAAAAAAAACTACCAGGTGTATATTAACCTATTTTTACTATTATTAATAGTAGCAATATTTTGTGCTATTTACTTGTATGGATCCCCGTTATAGTGTTTATATACATTATTTTCAAATGGAAAATACGCTATTAATAATTGAAATACGCGAATATTTTGGGTCGGTCGGTGGGGTATCTCGAAAAAAATCATACCTGGTCCAGGTAGGCATCACGAAAAGACCGTAATGATTTCAGTTTATTCATCTTCACGTCAATGCCTGATTGTCGGTATTATGGATTTGGTAAAAACATATTATAGATTATACACCGCCGTCGTACCCTATACGTGCAGTGCGTATATTTCGTATTGCTGTGTACCTTTTCCACATAATCTTTTAATACGTACGGTGAATAAATAAGGGGTATTTTATTTATTATAAAGAAACATGCGTATTTGGGAAGTGGGGGAAAGCGTGTCATATTCATACCAACAGAAGTTAGGGCCCAGGTACATACGAGCTTCTACATACGCACTGCCATACGTAGACGCGAGCACTTTCTTTTGTTTTCGTTTTTTCGTTCCTATCCCCTTTTTCCCTCTCCTCTGCGCGGCTGGTGGGTGTCGATCTGGCCTCTGGTGCTCATGTTCAATGTCTTCTTTCTTTACCACATTTACCTAACTCTATCGCGTCCTTGGTATTAAAAGGATTCAGAGCTAAATTTGCAAAAATAAAAATAAAAAAGGATTCAATTGTTGAGAGCGCCTTGCAGCGTGGGTAGGCACAATTCGATGCGAGTCGACGAGGGAAGAAAAGGCTGAAATCTTCTCGCGATAAAAATGAAGGCACGTACCGTAGCGGGAAGGGGGTAGAAGAGCCTGCTATGTGACCCCGGATCTGAGTTACGAGTTGGAAGGAGAGAGAGATGTGCGAAAATAATGAATGGGATGAGCAAAAAAAAAAAACAAAAGAGCTGGTCCTCCTGTTGACCTGTCTGTGATTTTTTTTTGCTGTCCTTGCCGATCTGAGCCTATATTTCTCAACATCATGTTTCTTTACTGCGGGGGCTCCCCACTCGGTCTGGTTGTATTATTTTTAGTCGTAACTATTATATGTAAGTAGGACTCAGACCCTGGGTCACAGAGCGGGCTCTTATCCCTCCTACGCACTCATACGGTTCTTGCCTTGCATGTTTTTATATTTCGAGAGAAGACCTCACTCAGCCTTTTCTTCCTTCCTGGACTCGCGTCGAATTGCGCCTATACCTACGCTGCTAATAATAAGCGCTCGAGAGTGATTAGTTGATTCCGTTTTGTATGTAATTTTGCAAAAATATACTCCAATGTTGGCCCCACGTGGGATTCGAACTCCAGCATCCATGCTTGGCAGAGTTCGAGGGATACGGTGCAGCTAGCCCACCGGGGCGACCTTTTCGCAACAAACTCCTTGGAATGGAGTGACACCTTTGTTTTTGTTCGGGTTCTTCTGCCTTCAACTTTTGACTGCCTTCTTTCATTTTCTACATGATGAGTACGTCATCATGTATGTGTGTATGTTGATCCCAACAAGGTGCGTACTAAATATGCCGGGTAGCTTGGACTGCGATGTTACACCTTTTTTCTTGCAGAAAAGTAGCCTACGAGTAGAGAGGCACACCCACCGGCTCAGGTCATACAGCCTACAGCCTACCAGCTATAGCGAATGAATACAGCAGCGCAGTACGTTTAGGCCCGCCAACCAAAAACTCCACACGACGAGAATTAATATTTATTTGTATTAATATTATGGGGGACAATATATAGTTAATAGTACCCAACATTGTTAGTAGAAATGGTCAACTATAAAGGTTTTAAGTATAACAGGTCATATTAACTATCTCATATGGTCCCCCTAATAGTCTGGGCCCGTCATCGTATAGATAAACCTACCATTGCCAGGAAATATATATTCCAGTATTTCTATCGTATGCAGTAGTATTTGGGCCTGGTGAACTGTGAAGGTATTAGTCCGTTGGGCTAAACGTAAAAGGTTAACCAATCGCCTACCCAATCTAAGCCTCATAACACTTTTCCCCCCTGGAACGGACCGGATTTTACGGGTCGACGTGCCACCAACACGCGGTTCCGATTTCTGGGGATCCAGAAGCATTTTTCAGATTCTTGACATGAGGAAACTCACTTTTCTTCATAAAGCGATTTCATGGCGGACGTGAGATTCGAACTCAGAACTCACGACCGACAACCCATCCATGTTCTGCCGTCGTCGCCATTTATTTGTGAAGGTCTTATTAATAGTCCGTTGGGCTATGAGGGGTAAAAGGTTGACCGATCGCCTACCCAATCTAAGCCTCATTCTCGTAACAGAACTACGTTGCTTGCTATGAATATGAATGGAGGCTTTCATTGTATGTCGTGATTCCGTAGAGGGACACAAGTTCTGTGCCACAAAACAACGCTACAGAGCCGGTCGCCCCGGTGGTTCAAGTGGTTAACCTCGAATTCTACTTGTTTGAGTCCTGGGTTCGAGACCCAGGTGGGTCGGACTTTGACATTATTTGCAAAAATAAAATAAAAAAAAAGATTCAATTGTTGAGAGCGCCTTGCAGCGTGGGTAGGCACAATTCGATGCGAGTCGACGAGGGAAGAAAAGGCTGAAATCTTCTCGCGATAAAAATGAAGGCACGTACCGTAGCGGGAAGGGGGGAGAAGAGCCTGCTATGTGACCCCGGATCTGAGTTACGAGGGGGAAGAGGAGAGAGAGAAGAGGATGTGCGAAGATAATGAATGGGAAGAGGAAAAAAAAAAAAAAAACGGTACCAGGTAGAAATTATAGAGCAATCAGCAATCATCCTGAAGGGTAAAATGCTCTTACTTTGTTATTTCTCCTTTATTCGTGAGCCTGTGCTGCAGTATTATTACGAGAGATCCTAATAGTAAATAAATGGGACACACGGTATACTCACAAAATCCTCTTTTTTTGTATACTCATTTTTACTAACAATATTCATTTGGTCCTATTTACTTTTATGGTCCCCCGGAAAAATATAGGTAAAAAAAAAACGGGTTTGTTTTGCGTACGTTCGTTATGCAGAAATAAATAACACACAGTCAAGTCAACAACATAAAAAAAAGCACAACAACCAGAAGAAGAGTCTAAGAATGTGTTTGGTATTCGTATATTATTGGTAGAAGAGATGAAGGTCCAGCCTCTATCGACCCCCCCTCTCTGGACGAACGCCCAGATGGGTAGGGTGACTCGTGTACTGAGTCAAGCTGAGGACACCGTTGATAGGTTTTTTGGTGGTTCAACTCCTACACTACCTGAGTCGGGGGAGATTATAGCTAGACTCGGGTGCCTACATACATCCTCGAAGGTAGACCGCACTTTGATGACGGTCACAGACAGGCCCGACAAACAAATCAAAGGTGGAAAAAACGAACCGCGCGGGTCCGAACCGGTACACAAAAAAAAACTTGAGAAATAAGTATGGACAGGGGTATCCTCTCGCTCTCCGGGGCGCTAGAGAAAAAAAAAAAAAAAACTCTGTACCCGTAAAAAAGTGCCCTCAGATGGTACGAACCGATGGAAGGCAAAAACAAAGCAACATCCTATTACGGGGGGGCATAGTTAGTAGGACCTATCTATGGTATACATAAAAACCTACCAGGTACCATGTATTTAACCAGTTTTACTATTAATAACAATATTTGGTCCTATTAACTATGGTCCCCCGAGATAGTTGTCGTCTTCCTTCATATTTTTTTGGCACACGCACAGGCTGGGTGCAATTTGGCCCGTTGTGAAATAATAATGACACCTCGATACAAATAGATACATAAAATATTGTCGGCATATAATCAGTTCCAGCAACTGTTATTATATATTGTGCTCTCGTCGTGCCAACGTGCGAAGTATGATACCTGGTACCTGGTATAAAGCAGCAAAAATAATTTTGGTACTCGTATATTTTGGTAGAGATGAAGGTCCAACCCCCCCTCAAAAGTGTGTCCTCAGATGGTACACGAACCTATGGAAGGCAAGAACACAGCAACCATTATTATCTCAGTTGTCGTCTTTCACTTTTTTCTTGACACACGCACAGACTGCTGCTGCTGCTGTGGGTGCAATTCGTCCGTCATGAAATAATATTAATATTTAATAGCAACAACTCAACACACAATTATACCATTTATACATTTATACATAATATAATCTTACCAGTATCGTAAGTAGATTCCAACTGCTGTGCTCTTCTTGTCGTGCCAGCGTTCGAAGTGCGAAGTACAGCACCAGCAACAAGTCGCACCGTGTTCAACCAACAAGGGCCGCTCGGTTTTTTTTTTCGTTCACGTGGTGCTACCAGAGATATATGGCATTTGGCAATAGAGCGAACATTGTTCGAAACTTGAAGCTCTAACATTCAAACCCCCTAAAGGCATCACGGCGATTCAAACCCCTAGAGGCATCACGGCGAGTCCCAGACCAAATAAAACGGGGCTGGCCATCTGTGTGTGTGTGTTCTTCACATTAAACCGTTCTTTCTACCCGTCGACATCCAGCACAACCAGTGTCCGTGCCGATTCTTCAATCCTAGAAGGGATACAAGTTCTGTGGTCACAAAGCTACGCCACAGAGATACTACGTTGCCACGTGTGCAGTGTGCACTGCAGTGGGCAATGCAAAGCCATGTCATCATACTAGATACGACAGGCACGCGTGATGGCCATCTATCTGACTGAGTGTGTACCTTGCGATAAAGATGTTATAAACAAGTAGCACCATGTTGCGAAACGTATAAGGACCGTTTAGACTGATAATTGATACCTGGTACACAAATGGGGGCTTACGTTTCGGCACTGAGTGGTATATATACGCATTTATATGGAATCGATGTATCATACTTTTGTTCGCACGGATCCCATCACATCGAAGACATCAGATTAATAATGTATAATCCCTTGTGTAGGCAGAAGGCAGAATGACTGGGCGGCTAGTATTTTTTGTTTCTAATTCGTGGCTGTGGGCGATACCGCTATTATTGCCTACATGGGAGCAGGGTAGCCCGGTGGGGCGCGCCTGTGGGTGGACTAGGGTGGCTATTAATAGTGAGCCTCGGGTGGCTCCTGCGGAGAGGTAGTTGCGTCTCTACTGCGCCTTGTGGATGGGAAAGGCCCAAAAGGTCCGTACCACTTACCAGTATAAAAGAAAAATTCTCAAAATAAATGCTCCTCTATAAAAATGGTGCGTACATACACGTACCTGGTATGTACTAATACCACGGCTTCAAGCTTCAAGCTGAGAGAAACATACAAACAAAAATGGTGGGGCAGTGCCGCGTGCTGGTTACGGGTTGCGCTGGCGCTCTCGTATGTACATACATAAACGTTTTCGTCATATAAATTTGCGCGCAGCGTATCATCCGCCGGAGGCTGTGTGCCACTTGCCGCACAAACTGGTACATCCATAAAACCGTTATTTTTTAGCTCAGCGCCATTTATTTTTCGACACAAATAAATGTATGTGCGGGGTCGTTAAAAGCGCTAAAATACGTTATTGGGCCCGTTTCACCATACATAATATATGTACGTAGGCCGAGAATATTTCGGGAGACCTTTGTTGTTGCAGGGGAAGAAATTTGAAGCGCCATCTGGCCCAGCCATGCTGTTTGACCCATTGATGCCGAGTTGATTTATTTTTTTTGTGGATTTGTAGCCACCACAACTTTTTCTTGTTGGGAAATCCACTCCGAACGTTTGCCGTTTCCCTCCGCTGCCTGACCGACTGAGCACGCACCAGGTCTCGAAAAAGCCTCGAAAATATGTCGAGAGAGAAAGAGGAAAGATGCACTAAGAACAAACAAACGTGGTTTCAAATTGAAATGCTCTTGAATAAAAGAAAACTCACGGTTGGCGTCATCATCAACACTGCCTGCAATCACTGTTAATACTACTTACTCTCGACGTAAATTCAAGAGCCGATTGCTATCCGTATTGATTGGTGTCTAAGCGGCCCTTATGTTACCACCCGAAGTAGTAGCACGTCGGATCGGTAGACTACAGTACCGAGCTGACGGTCTCGTCGGTCAAGACGGACACCATGCGCCTGTGCGAACAACAATAGATGAGACGAAGATATGGCAAGCGCCGTCTCTGCAGCCGGTCAGGTATACAAACAGACGGTCGACCCTGTGCACTTGGGCGGAGTTGTCAGCAGCAATGAATGGGGACCTTCGCAGTGTCGAAGTGAAGCACACGTCGACTCCAGAGGGAACAGGCGTGCTTCGACCGATCTAGGAGGAGAATCTATGGCCGCCGGGGTGTGTGCTTGCCCCTGAAGATGCGGATGTTGAAAGCCGAGGTAGTCGAGACTCTGCTCTGCGGTGCGTCACGCGATGGAGTCCGAAGAAGACCGATTCCTACAGGCTACGGGAGCCCACCACAAGAAGATGGTCCTCCGATGCCTCGATTGGCGGGAACGGAAGCGCGAAGGCCGCTCATTATCCTTTACGTCAACGATCTTGTCAACACGTCAGCATAGACTCCGAAACCAACGAAAGCGGCGGTAGGCATACGAAGGATATAATAGTGGACGTCATGGCATGCATGGGAGGGGAGCGCCTGCGGAGGAGGACGGCGTTACGGGAGATGATCAGAGATAGGGGCTACTACGGGGGGCAGGAGCGGGACTGGATAAGGGACTCCGAGGAAGATTTTGAGGCCGCAGGCACATTTTCTTCCCCATCCCCTGTTTTTTTTTTGTAATATTGGGGATACTCGTACTCGTAGTGTAGCCCGTTCACCCCCCCCCCCACCCCCGTACCCCGTGCTTTGTCTTAATAATAGTCTGGGAAAAAATGCCTGACTTTGGCCTGAAACAACTCGGTTTTAAGATTTTGTGTTTCCTGGCACATAATAACAAAAAATGCCATCAAGAGACCACCACACAGGGAAGGGAAGGGTGTCCTCCATACAACGCACGGGACCTTGGGACCTAGGCGAATGAACCGGAGCTATGTATGTGTCACTCGAGGTCGATACATGGCAACAGACGCGTGCTATGCTACAGCGGCAGAGGTATCACTTTCTGGCCATAACGTTTTTGACTGGTGGGGCGGGGCTCCTCGGCTGAGAGGCTATCCCTACATCGTCGTAATCACGTTCGTATTTTATATATATATATATATATATATATATATATATATATATATCCTGGGGTCCCGGGATTGTTCATCGCGCTAAGCGTACACCGTGTTTCTCAAATAAATTCCTTTGTGGGTGAGTTATAGATTGAGCTCCTTGAACGAAGACCCTCAGAAAATAATAGGCAGATGCACCTCTACCTCAGCATGTATGTGCCTGATGATGCTACAGCAGTACCCCACTCAAAAAAAAAAAACACACTCACACACCCACACACAAGCAAGCCTCGTCAAGACCGGCCTACGGCCACAGATTAAGATGTCTCTACGGGTGTCTTGCCCAGAAGCCACAAGAAACGGCGATCAACACAGCCTCGAATTCGAGCACCGCCCTCTATGTGGAGGGTGTGTGAGAAGAGTTCTGCACGCCCTCCATGTGGATGCTGTGTGAGGGGAGTTCTGCTGTGCGCTCGAAACGTGCGTCGGCGGCGGGCAGAGAATCGCTGCTGGTGGCTTTAGATCTTTCGTTGCTCTCATTATCATAGTAGTGAGAAAAAACTATTTACGGGGGACCATAGTAAATAGGACCAAATAATGTTGTTAGTAAAAATAGGTAAATATATAGCTTTTTGTATTCACTGAAGGTCCTATTTAATATGGTCCCCCGTTTGATGGCTTCGACGCGACCACGACGGTTCGAGAGACCTGCAGCCCCTGGAAACGAAGTCCAATGGGGAACGACCGGCGGGTGTTCTGAATCAACATATATGTTTTATGAGGTGTAAGACGATGAGGCGTTTGTCACGACGTTTTGTGAGCTCCCGCCATCTATCCTCCATCCGTTGCCTGAAATGTACGTGCGGTTTTCCTTGTGAACCTGGAGTACGAAAACCTTTCTCGTCATTTGGAAGCCCGTGTTTTGGTTATCAACGAAAAATTCCGACAGATGGAAGACGCTTCTGGACTAAAAAACTTATGGGTTTGCGACCCCCGGCCCTAAGGCGTTCGGCGTCATGTCTGAAGGGGGGCACAGGGCAGCACAGAAGGCCGGCAGATGGTTCCGGCGAATCGAGGATGGAGTGGAAGCCTTCATGAGGAAATGGCATGACAAGGAGACGAGGATAACGGCAGAGCGACACAGACAGTGCGATTGCCGCAGCGAGACTAACCCTTGGCACTAATTAATGCGGGCGGGGAGGGGGGGGGGGGCGTACTCATGTGCTGCTTGCCCCAGTCTTCTGACCAATGACCCCGCATCCCTTTCGGGACTGAGCAAGGGAGGGGGGAAGAGAGGGGGAGTTCCCGGCTCGACTGCAGTAGATACGTAGCAATAATAGCAGGGATGGCAATATACTTTTATCGCTGAGTTGAATATAGGTGCATAATAAAAAATAACAATCACACACCAATTTCCGAGGTCCAGACAGGGGGGTATATTAAAATTGAGTACTCGTAGAACAAACTGAAAAAAACGTTCTTCGTATTTTCACCCAGAAAAATCCCCCGGCGTTTGTTTGCCCTTGAATATTTAGGATTGTGGTGTCGTTTGTTTGTTTTGTCTTGTCGCCCTGCTCCTGGTACAGCAGTAGCAGTTCGTTACTAGTAATATTTCGTATTTTTTTCTTTTATCTTGTTTCTCCCTAAAAAATTCCTTACACATTATCTTCTTCTTCTACGTCACGTGTTGTTATGAATAGTGTTTTCCTTCTTCTGGTCTCTTATGTTTCTCTCTTTCGGTTCCGCTTCTATCTTTGGTCGCGTGTTCTTCTTCCATCATTCTCTACTTCCACCGTTTTAATAGCCAACACCTCATTATCTTCTGCCGTGCCAGGTATGCTGGCCTTACATTTATTTGTTTGCGATACCTGGTACGTGCCCTGGACATCTTAGCGATGATTTTGTTGTCTCTGTCTCCTCTGTATCACAGCCTGTCTGTGGGTATACCCACGCACATTACTGCTGCTATAAGGCCGCACTTTTCTGGTCGCAACCAGTTTATTGGAGAATCGGCACGGACACTAGTTGTGCTGGATGTCGACGGGTGGAAATAACGGTTTAATGTGAAGAACACACACACACACACACACACACACACACACACACACACACACACACACACACACACACACACACACACACACACACACACACACACACACACACACACACACACACACACACACACACACACACACACACACACACACACACACACACACACACACACACACACACACACACACACACACACACACACACACACACACACACACACACACACACACACACACACACACACACACACACACACACACACACACACACACACACACACACACACACACACACACACACACACACACACACACACACACACACACACACACACACACACACACACACACACACACACACACACACACACACACACACACACACACACACACACACACACACACACACACACACACACACACACACACACACACACACACACACACACACACACACACACACACACACACACACACACACACACACACACACACACACACACACACACACACACACACACACACACACACACACACACACACACACACACACACACACACACACACACACACACACACACACACACACACACACACACACACACACACACACACACACACACACACACACACACACACACACACACACACACACACACACACACACACACACACACACACACACACACACACACACACACACACACACACACACACACACACACACACACACACACACACACACACACACACACACACACACACACACACACACACACACACACACACACACACACACACACACACACACACACACACACACACACACACACACACACACACACACACACACACACACACACACACACACACACACACACACACACACACACACACACACACACACACACACACACACACACACACACACACACACACACACACACACACACACACACACACACACACACACACACACACACACACACACACACACACACACACACACACACACACACACACACACACACACACACACACACACACACACACACACACACACACACACACACACACACACACACACACACACACACACACACACATATTTGCGAAAATAAAAATAGAGCGCCTTGCAGCGTGGGTAGGCACAATTCGATGCGAGTCGACGAGGGAAGAAAAGGCTTAAAATATTCTCGCGATAAAAATTAAGGCACGTACCGTAAGCGGGAAGGGGGGAAGAAGAGCCTGCTATGTGGCCCCGGATCTGAGTTACGAGTTGGAAGGAGAGAGAGAAGAATATGTGCGAAGATAATGAATGGGATGAGAAAAAAAAACAAGAAAAAAAAATGGGCGATTAAACTCGTTTATTTAGCGCGAAACGCCAAAAAAACATGGGGAGCGAAGCAACTTAAAAGACGCAGCGGTGGGTACAGGCTCCCATCACTCTACGACTGTGTCTGCCTGTTTCAGTCGTGCTTTTGCGTTACTGATTGCGAGAACTGTTACCGTTCTCCACGTCCCCGGGGTCTGTAGAAGAAGCGCAAAATTTTGAGCTAGCCTTGTCGCGAGCCATCTCGAGTTGGGCTCGCATTTACTTCCCGTGCGACTGGTGTGTTTTGAGTGCGGCAGGACTTCGTTCTGTTTCCGTTTTTTTTTCGCGAGCGCTCACTGTTCAGGGCCTATACAGACGGCATGACATGTGTGTGTCAGGCAGCCTTGCCTCCCGCAGTACCTCTATACTACTGCAGCAGTAGTTGCCTTTAATGCTGTTTTGGGGTACACTATAATCAAAATAATGGAATCCTTGCCGTGGGAATTCCCATGGAGTACTATACGAGAAATATACTGGGATTTCCCGCGGGAAAGTGTTCGTCCGGGGGATGCCGCGGTATCGAACACGGTATGCATAGAGTGCCAAGGGTACTCCGATCTCACGGGAAGAAATAACATTCCGCGGGACACCGTGGGCTCCGGTGGGATGCCCCACAGTTTCCCGTGGGGTGCACCACGGGCCGCTATGGGGCACCATGGTATACCGTGGATTCTCGTGGGAACTTCCTTAACTTTGGGAACTCGGGGGAATATGTTCATGGTGCCATTGTGTGGAAAAAACGGATCGATGCGAAGGAGAGACAAGAACGAGTAAGTTCGGGTAATCGGCAAAGGGATGAAAGCGGAACGCAAAGACACCACTACCACCGCAAAAACAGATATATGCTCCAATCAAGCCCAGCAAAGTAGGCAATACCATATCAGACTATGTACCAGGTGGGTACTACTAGAGGGTAGTACTGCCGCGTATCATATATATTCGTTAAACCGGTTCCGACAAACAATTCTTGTTAAGAGTGATTGCTTGCCCGGGGTGATTGATGGTGATGTGGTGTCTGTCGCGTTGGCGTGGCTTGCAGCTGAAAAGCAAATACGAGGGAAGGGGCGGAAACAAAAAGCCGGCACCGATGCCCACATAATGAATGTACGCTTTATTTTGAAAAAAATATATACCAGGTACCAGTTTCCTGGTACCATAGTCATCTACATTGATTGGTATCATCCACAAAACATACTACACATACATGCGTACACATGCGCCCCCCCAGAAAAATGTGGCAGTACCACCAGTAGTCGGGCCGCTAGATGTCCACATTCATTCGTACTGCCTTATCGGACAATCACGTGCCATTGAATGTTGATACGTATTAGAGTAGTCCAAACAGCGCTACAGTATGTGAAAACTTGATGTAACCGTTAAGCTACCTACGCGCCCGTCCCAGTTCCTACCCTATTCTCGATTTCCCGCCGGAGTGTTTTCACCCAGCCAGGGAATCGACCCCAGCGCTGGAAAAAGACGGCTACAAATACGTCCTCCTCGTCACTCTCGAACCTGTAGCGAAATATTCGATCGACGATGCCCTCGAAAACTCTCTCCCGTTTCCCGTACAGCTAGAAGCGGATCGCCCGTATTGCGGGTGATTATTTGCTCAGTCCAGGTATTAATAGTATTGCCGGCAACCGCATGTATGTACCAGGTAGGTGTGTACCAGGGTATCAGGTATTATTATTGTTCACGTACGTGGTATGCAATTTCTTGTGTCAATTTTATTTTTTTAAGTTGAAAAACGTTACGATTACGAGACAGGCCGTACGTACTGCAGCAAGCAGGCGCTGCCATGTTGGGGGTGAAATATTTAGCATCGAGCTACACGGCAAGTTGAGTATCACGCTCGCAATACTTGTACGAGTATGACGTTATACCTTAGTTGGTACTAGTCGTACCACAGATCGCTCACGCTTGGTGAGGCTCAGCTTCTCCTGCGTGGCTGTATCTCTGGGTGCCAAAAAGTGCCTACGAAGCTATACCCGAGGGTAAACCCCGCTCTCAGGACAGACAGTCCTTCTCACAACAACAACAACAACAACAACAACAACAACAAACAAACACGTGTTCAACGTGATACCTACTCTGTTGGTACGTACGTGCAATGCGTTCTTCCCGCCCCAATGTCACAATTAGCGGCCGAGGTGTTCCGTGTCCGCCTACCCTCCAGAAGAAGAAGAAGACTACTGGATGTCTACACACTTAGTTGTCCATGGTCCTGTCTGGTTGCTTTGTCACTATTATCAATCCTGAGATTTGTTGTATCGCCGCTGCCGCGCCGCGCCCTTGTTTTGTTTGCTGCTGCTGTGAACTATTAATACTAGAAGATAGCATTGTTTAGTCGAGTATCACACTGTTCCTGTTGTACTCACGACAATTCGTTTTTAGAGCAGCCAGGGTAAGTGCAGCATAAACACGGTAGTACACTTGGCCCAGTACCGGGCACCTGTGAGCAACTACCTCCTTTAAAAACTACCGGTACCTGGTAGTACATATGCACCTGGTAAAACTTATGTCAGTCTGCCAGCCCTGTTGTTGTATAACCTTCTTGGACGAGCCTTTATCTGTGTCTTGGTATGTTTTCAACTCCCTACGGTTCATAAATGTAGTGTCACTGTTATAAATTATTAATTTTGCCCTTCGACAACGTTCAGCGATAAATCTCGATCTCTCGTGACCACTATTAATAGGAAGAAAAAAACCCAAAACGAAATCTAACAAGGAACGAGTACTTCAGGCCAACTATTCTCGCTTGTTTGTACACGAACTTTCTCTACCTGCATCCCGCTTGACATTGATATTACGTGTCTTTCTGTTTCCAGTACTACGAACTGGAGTATGACATACTACTCCACACAGTGTGTTTGCCTTCTAAACTACATTCAGGCCCCAGTCCCAAGCCAAGGGTGTACGTATACCACCCTTTCCCTCCCGCTTGTTTCTCCTGGCCTCCTGATGACCCTGCAGTTAGAGTTTGAACCCAGGTACCCTCCTCGATGACTACCTGCCTGTGTGGAAACCGAGACTACCTGCAAAAGGTGGTTTTCCGAGATCCCCTTTTTGGCTAGAGACCCTCCACCCCTCCACTCCACTACACGTTCCGCCGGCTGCTCGATGAGTCTACTACCTTCTCCTCCAAAACGTTTGAAGATTTCACCGGGAGGGTATAACATTCGTGGCTCCGCCCGTCGAAGGGCACATGGCTCGAACAAGCTCGATGATGTCCTTTTCGCGGCTCGGAGGTAGAGGCAGTCGATCCATCATCGCAGCAAGGGTACGTCGCCGCCACGTATCCCTTGACTTAATTAAACCAACCCGTTTCCACGTCCACGGACTCTGAGGCAGGTATGGCCTGGGACGAGTCCGTCAGTCGCACCCATAGGCAGGTGCTAGCTCATTCCCCTGCTGACTCCCGTAGCAGACCTTGGTGAGGCCTCTCGTTACTCCCCCCCAAAGGGGGGGCGCCCGATTTTTGCGGGCGTATCGTTTCTGGCAGTTAGTCCAGAGAAGCTGTGCGCGCAGCGTGACCGACCCGGTGGACCAGGTTACCCCTACCGTGTAGGGTTCCGGGAGTTAGTAGGGCAGCGGAGAAGTTTTTGTTCCTGGGAAGCGTCGACGTCCGCATCGGCATCAAGAAGCACACCGTTCAGCTCGAGGTGGGGGTAGCGAGAAATGGAAGCACGGACCACCTCGTGCGCTGCCCCGCTGACGTGCCTCACAAGCAATCGGCCGCCTTCGTCGATATAAAATCCCTCGATAATAAGAAGAAACGATTCCTTGGGCGTGGCTTGGATAAGGTTTTGTCCTTCGTAGGATGGAGGAGAGCAAGCAACGGGGCGCAGTGGGGGCATGTACGAACAACCTTCGAGATACCGGGAGCGGCAGAAGCACAATAAATTATTCAAGGAGGGCTGTCCGGGTGATCAGCTGAAATTGCAGCCCCATTATTAGCAAGCCCAAGCTTGTATTTCCTGGGAGGCGGGGGGTTACAGTTGCCGTGAGAGGAGGCAAGAAAAGTTTCCGCTGCTTTTTGGGTCAGGATTGGGACCTTACCGGCCCGTTGGAACCCCGAGCAAGGAGCGGGTTTGTTCGAGCATCATTTCCCCATCTCGGGAGGAATCTGAAAGCGATTCGAGACACACAAGGGGCTCCAAAGAGAGAGGCGGTGGGCAGCGTCTCTGAGCAAAGGATGGAGTGGGGATTCGGCGCAGAAGAAGAGGAAGCCGACTTAAGGACACCAGAGGTCAACATGCCTCCGGTGCACGAAGCGGTCACTACAGTAGTGTACCCGTTCGAACCCACCACCACGGCCTTGACGGGGTTGGCTGCGACGCCGGCGTCGCCTATTAACTCGTACCATTATAGAGGAAAGTATTAGCTATGCCCGTATTGGCTGTGGACCCTATAACCCCTTTAGAACCGCAGTACCGTTTTGGGGACAAACTACTTGAAAATGAAGTCGTGTGTCCCCAAAACGGGACTGCGGTTCTAAAAGGGATAAGCTCGAGAGGAATGCCGTACATGTTTACGAAGGCTTCCCGCCCTCCTCCTTTGAACTTATCTCGGGAATTCATCAGCTCCGGTTGAAACGCCAGGCAATCCATCGCAGGCCTCAGAGGTCCCCCCTTCTTTACCCTACTGACGCAAGCGATCGTCCGGGTCCCCTCGGAAGCCATCCGAAGTAATACTACTCCCGTTGGTCTCGCACCATAGCGCTTGGGCACAAAAGGCGTGAGCGCTGGCACGCAGTTGACCACTTCCGCAAGTACCGACGTCCTGCAAACCGAGTTGGACGCCAGAAGAGTCGGCGAGAAAGAGCCCGTTGCCCGTGTTGTGTACCGCAAACTCCCTCAGCCTCACGTGCCCCGCCCCTCCAGATACCGCGACCCCAAACTTCCTCACCTAGCGATTGGATATTTCAAGTCACGACTACCATTGTCGCCTAGCCCCAGCGGTATTTAGCCGCCTGCACATCATGCCAAGACTGGTGCTACGCAAAGGGGGATATCCCCACTTTTGTCACCGCGTCTACCCCACTCTGGTTAGTGGCTCTGTACCTCACTTATAATTGGAAACAAAACATTTTTTTGGCAGAGCAAGAACCAACCCCATGGCGGTGCGTATCGCGAAAACAAAAACGCTTCGAAAACTTTAGCCTGCAGAGAAACGTTGTATTGCGGGGGGGCATAGTTAACAGGACCAAATATTGTTAGTAAAAACGGTTAAGCATATAGGTTTTTATGTATACCATAGGTCCTGTTAACTATGGTCCCCCGTAATAGTCACTCGACCCAGTGACTCTGATCGGCTGAAATTATCGGACATAAAAACGACCCCTCTACCGAAGCACCAATCGCAGCACCAATCCCTACATAAACCGGCCGACACTTCCCCCAAAATAAGGTGAGGCTGGACTGCAAGGAAATCTGCCAGAATTTCTGTGGGAGCGCATCCGGAGGCGTTCTACGGTAGAGCTTCACCCTAGTTTTTCTGAGGCTCCTCGTTTAAGGTGCTCCATTCCTCATCCGAAAACTGACTTCAGCAAAAATCAAATGGATCGCGGCGAACAACCCCATGGCCCAAGTCTGCAATATGTTTTTTTCGAAATCAAGATTGACATTCCGACGATTTGGGGTCAATGAACCGCGTCTTTCAGAAACAAAATAGCGGAAATGTGCTACCTCTGTCGTAGAACGGGTCTCCGGTTCGTCGGCGTTCTGCTGCAGACGTTCGCCAGTCATGCCCTGACCAAATTTCTCCGGTCCGATGTACTTGTGGATAATGCGAGCAGGAGACGTGCGAACCGTTGACCAGCATTCCGAGGGGCGATAGAGCGCTGCGGGGGCTGACGATTTCGAAGAGCACCTATATAGGAAGCGTACTTATCGTTCGGGCGCCACGAGAGAGCACTTCCGTCCACTAACTTGGTAGGGCTCGCCAGTAGTGTGGTGCTTTCTAGCGCGGAAGCGGCGGGGGGGTCTTCGTGCGAGAGTTTGGTCACCAGCGGGTTCCACGTTTCCTCGGTTCCTGCTTAGAGCGGCTCTGATTGAAGGATGCGCACTGCGACTTTTAACCCTCCTGCCCAACGACACACCGACGACGAACAGTCAAGCTTCGCCTCGAAGTGTTTTGGGAGGTCTGTCGCTGCCTGGTGTCCCTCCTTTTGTGTACGCCATCAGCCACGGGAGAATGAGGAATATGACGCCGATCTCCGCCAGCGCGAGTCTTCCTGCGGCCCTCCGGTGTGTTAGCAGGCCAGAAAGGGTGTACCACAGTCTAGTCTCCTGCAGGAGTGAGTTTGGCGCGGCCAAGCCCCGGTTCGGAAGATGTTCAAACGAGTGTGTGCACCTGCCAACTGTGGCTGCCCGTTTTTTCCTGGCGTGAACCGTTGTTGTAGACAACTCAGCTGCGCTCTGGGCCTGTGTCGGAGGGCATATATATGACGATGTACCCGGCCCAATGAATGGGAAGCGGCTGTCGGCCACTATCGTGTGCTGTCTGCTCGGGCTCCGACCACAGGACAGGTTGGTTCAAATACCAGTCGGAGGTTTTGAAGTCCAATCCAATACTGGTGCTATTTGTCCGGTCTCGATGCTGAGTGGGGGGATCGCCAAACCAGACAGACGCTCGGGTTCAACCCACGTTGTACTAAGGTGGCGTGCTGTTTCTTTTGGTGGCGGTGATGGAGGCTCCACCGGAGGAAGCGGGCTCGGGGCCGGAAAGTGACCAGTTAATGTGGGAACAACTTGTGCTGGAAGGCGCTGTTCCACGCGCCATAGAGAGCCGCCAGACAGCTGGGAAGGGGGATGCCGCGCCAGTGGGACAATCGGGTCCCCCCCAGAGAAGGCCCGTGGTCACCTCTGAAACACCCGAGAAGGAAGTATCTATACTTGACAGCGAAGGAGGGGGAATCGGTCGCAAGGGATAGGCGCTGCCAGCCGGGAAGATCTGGGATGGAGTCTCGAGGATTCAGTGCGGGGAGAGGACCCGGCCCGAGACGGGAGTGAAGCCCCAGACTCAGGGGCGGCCGCCCTCGTTCGAGGACCGGGGGAGGTGAGGGGGTGGTAGAGAGAGATAACCTAGCTGAGAAGACAGAAACAGCGAGGGAGGCGGGCCAGTGGAGCCCGGAGGGATGCGAACCAGCGGATTGGGGGGAGACGAGTTGGGAGAATTATATACCAAGAGAGGAGCCGCAAGGAACGGCAGCGGGTCTACGTTACCAAACGGTGAGGCACTATTTATAGATGGATAGTCCCTTAGGGTACCAGGGGAGGGGGGGGGGACTGGGATTGGGATGTGCCTCAGTGCCTTCCTGGGCGACACTCGGAGACAGGTGGTGCATGGAGTACGACGCTCCGGCGCGAGTACCGGGAGGTACGTCTTCCTCGAGGGCGAGGATACCACGTCCTTCACGCGTGTTGAGAGGCAGCTCCAACACTCCCCCTCCGCTGCCCAGAACTCCACTGCCGAGCCTGGCACACGAGGCAGGACGCATTGGAGGTAGCATTTTAAGTGACCCGGATTGTTACAGCCGGGCCGAGCGAATGGGAGGGAGGGTCACAAGCGGCGTAGACCTACGCACTCGGGGGCTGTGGAATAGGCGGGATCCGCACAGCCTGGCTATAGCCCCACCACTCGATGTCATTTCGCTGCATAGGGAGCACAGGAGAAACAAAAAAAGTGGGCTCCCCCAAGGGCACGCACCATACACATGATGAACTCGGACCTGCAGCAAACGGCACTTGTCACGTAACTGGCAATCTCAGATCCAGGGACGCCCCGCTGAAAGAGGTCGGCGAACTTCGGGGCATCTCTCATTACCACCCACTTCCACCCCGGCTCGGCCATGGGCAACCTTCTAGCCAGCTTCCGCCGGTTGGGGAGGTCGGCTTCTCACTGGCCACTCCGAGCAGCTCGCGAGGCAGGGCTCTGGGTCGACAGGCCCACTGACGAGGCGACCCACACGCTTCGGCATGCAGCGGGCAGGCTCCAACTCCCCGTAGATACACCGAATTGATACCTGTACGTAGTTATCCCCCGAATCCCCAGCAGACTCGTCTAGAGCGTCCTCCCCCCCTCCCCTTTGTGCTTGCCGACCTCCTCCACACCTGATGGGCTGATCGCCGAAGTGCCCCCAAGCGTCGTCATTCATGGGCACCCCGCCCGATAGCGCGGTCATACCCACTGTAAAACTAGTGGTGTGGCTTCCTGCGATGTGTATTAGTTTTACTAAGTAGTTTGCAGTTGCTCCTGTTGCATACCGTTTTTCCTTCTCGCGTCGCCGCTTGCTCTTCACCTTTGTTCGCCGTCGACCGAACAATAACATACCGGTACCAGTCACTGCTATGCTTGCGTCATGGCCTATGGTAACTCTTTGCATGTATTGTTCATTCTTCATTCGTGCAGCAATGGACGCAACCTCTAATTAATATAGATGTTTCCGTGATGTGGTTGCTGTTGCCTATGAGATGAAATGGTATTGAACATGAACATCGCACAGTCCCACACAGAAGGACCTTACCATGGCGTTAAAATATCAGCATAGTGTATACGCACCGGATATATTGTAACTAGTTTATGCCGCATGGCTACATTGCACGCAACAAGGTATTAGCAAGGTATGTAGCTGCTGACTGTCTACTCAACTCAATGCATGGTGCGTGCCAATATCGCCGCGAACCATAAGATTTTCTGGAGAAGGCCTGATACTGCAATATGTCCTTCGTATTTCCTCAATATGGTCTCATGACACACAGTTTTATCGCATTCGCTCCCCGCCCCATCATGGGTATATGTTGGAGTATTGACGCTGCATTGAAGGTTAACACGGCTTCCACTGAGTGATTGGGTAAACCCTTGGCCAAGACTGAAGAATATCAGAATGCTTACGCGTTTCTGTCCCGGCGTAATTTCAGCTACGTGCCTGTTTCTTCCCATATGTTATCTTTCCCCCTAGATTTTGAAGACGACTCTACAGCAGCTGTACTGAACAAACGATCAATCATCGAAGCCAATTAATTCCAGGTCGGTCGTGGTGCCCGTGGTTTACGAGTTGGACGCATGGACTGCAAGTCATGACCTTGTTGTCCCGAGTATCGCTATGACTACTCGCGTACCAGGTAGTTTTGTCGACATTTGTAGGGATACGTTGAAGCCGTATCGGTACCCATAAAAAAGTTGCTCATTCCTTACATGCATACAATGTTGGCAGTCACACCCCTTGGTTTTGTGCCGGTTTTGTGTAGCATGTACGAGTACGATGGGCTTACAGCACTGTACAGCTCCAGAGGGGCAAACCAGATCGATCAGCATCACCACAGCAGTGGTGACGACTACACCGCAAGCGTCCCTCGATCAGCACTATGCTGCATTCCATTGAGCCAACCAGGATATTTTGGTCCACACTTTTTGTTCGTGACAGAAAATCGGCGGCTCTGTTGGTGATCAAACACGCAGAGGGCAGACGCGGAACGCACGGCGACGAGCGAAAAGCCGGTGAAATTACTCGAGTCAAGATCATCAATGACGAGACGATCGGCGCTACACGGGAGGTACTCGTAATTAAGATCATTTCTTCGGGACAATATCCCGACAGCTGCATCCACGAGCTCGTTCGAGCGCACAACCTACTGATCGAGTCGGAGTAAAAAGCAGTTCACGGCCATCGTTTGCCACGGTTTAGCAGGAGGAGAGTCCCCAGGCGTCAAGCAGATAGCCTGGAAGGAACCAGACTTGGGCGTCACGAGTATTCAGTCCCTGTGACACGACCTTTACCTGGACGAGCTGTCACGGAGCAAGACGGGAGGAGGTGACACAATCGCGACGGCGACGGCAGTCTCATGTTGATCCAGCTTGTATTTTCAGCCACAATTGCGGCAAGGCAAGGCATTACACGGGCGGCTGCGCCGTACGTAAGCAAGGCCCACGCGGAGCTTAGCATGCCCGCTGGACAGAAGGATATTATACCATCAGGGGGTGGTCTCGGGCAGGAGCAATGCACTGTACACAGCATGACCACGCACGTTGACGCCGAGTGCTACGTGCAAAGATTGCCGCGCTTACAGCCAGATAGCGCGCGTACGATGTCTATAATATTTAAACGGGGGCCCCGACCCGCCCCGATGACACCAAAATGAGTCCGCGGCTGATTTTGAAAAAAATATTTCCCACAACAACAACTTCGACGGCGGATTCCCATGTTTGATCATGAAAATGCGATAGGGTCTGTCGGGACATCAATAAAATCAGGGGCTACGTCAACGTGGGGTCACCCAGTAGACCTTAGCACCATCGCTGCAAACACATTCGCTTGGGACTACCGTAAAGCATATTTCGCTACATCACTGTGTGTGATGGAACAGCCGGAGCTTCCAAAATCGACGTAACAGCAACGCGGGGTCGGCGGAAAGGCGCATGTGGTGACCGGGCCACAGTTATCAGCTTAGGGTAACCGTGGGAGAAAGTCTTCTTGAATTGCCGCGATACCATTGGTCGTTTGAGACTGCCGAAACATCGCCTGGAGTCACTGAACATCATCCTCGTTAGGTGTGCTGGATCGTCGTTATTGGGAGTACCACCTATCACATTTTACAGTTGTAAGTTTTAGCACAAATATACCATGCCGCGTACCAAGACACGCCTGTCTTGGGCTCACCTACCCTTCGGGCTTTACAAAGCAATCGTAGTGTGAAAATATAGTGTACTTCAGATGCATACAACTATCTATTTAAAAGGAAAAATTTCAGAGGCAAACCCTTCGGCCCATGTTGCCGTCGTGCTTGACGTGCGGATCAACTTTGTACCGGGGATGGTTGTTTGGTGCGAAGTATATGTATGTTGAGGCCCGTCCAGGTTCCCAGGCCCGTGTACGGTATGTTTCGGCCAGTTAGAATGTTCGTCAATGGTTTAAACCTGTCGCAACAGTCACATTTACTCGTCTTACGTTGTCAGGTTATGCGTGGTAATCGTTGCGACAGCTGTAGAAGGGGTGGCCCCCCTTGTTATCGAAGCAGGGCAGGGTCGACGCTGTTGCGACGCCTCAACAAACAATGAACGTTGTTGCAGCATGGAAACGGGAACCAAGTTTGCTGGGTGACTCGACTTGATAGTTGGGTAGCATTTTGGCTATGCCGCCTCCATCGAGGGGTCGTACTATGGATAGTTACTTTGACATCAATACTAGCCAATAACCTACCAAGTCGGAAACCGCTAACAGACTACTCGCTAGTCGCATTTCCACGTAGTGCTTCGTGCGAACGCTTTGAGGTCCGATTGGTGATGACGGTGTGCTTACTCGTACTCTCGACTTCGGGCGGCACGCTGCCAACCTCCTCCATGAGCTCTGTTTTGGTCGTCGTGGACAAGCAGAAACCGCCACCTGCAACACCAGTGCCGCCGTCACCGTAGACAAGTCCGTGCCACGGTCGGGACGTGCCCGAATTGCTCATGTTCCTCGCATGAAGACCTTTGCCAGTTTACCGTACTGGAAAACAGACTTTGAGAGGCCTAACGAACAATCCCATAGGCTAGACGGAGTATCACATACATACAAAAAATAATAATACTACGTAACCAATATCATCGGCTTAAGACTTTGAATATCAGAGCGCGGATGTATTGATTCCAGAGTTTACTACCACACGTCGCGCGTGCGGATTTCCATCTCTGTCTGCAACGCGTTACGCTGCAGTCGTATCCTCGCCCGTGGAAACAACTGTCCATAAGCCAAGTCATCAGCGAACCTCAACACCCCTAGCCTGGAGGGCACTCACCGCGCAAAACAGCTGGTGCTATGAACGAAGACCTTGTTGCTGCACGTCGTGCGTGCGTCAAGAAGTTGATGGGAAACCTCCGAATTTATGGACTTCCTACGTAGTACCAATGTTCCCACCCCAAAGGGTTGCAATACTCGCTTTTTGAAAACGTTCAACATCTTCCATGGGGTGCGTTCCGAGATCCTTTACACTGAAACAACCAGTCGTTCGTCTCAATCGCCATGCAGGAAGTCTGGGACCAAAGGTGGTAGGCTCCCCTTGCATTCGGTTCTAGCGGCTGGCTGAAACGAGGTCCATAACCTGTTGATGATTTCTCGGTCGCACACACCCGCAGGTGTGACAAGAAGCAGGCCATGTTAGTAAGCTACCGAGCTCGCTGTATGACAGCTACGTGCTGCGGTATGGAGCAGTCTACACTCTTGGTGTGTATGAACAGGTATTGTAGGATCGCGTAACTACCTTCTAAGCTCGTAGTCTCAATACAGATGTGGTAGCTGGCATCCTAAATAGCTTGTCTTGTACGTTTGTAGGCGCAGAGGTGGTGTCACGGGTGCTATCGCGGTAGGCCAGAACGCCCATCAGGGGGGCGATTTTCCTCTCGCCGCTAGCTTCGCGCTTCGTGTTTCCATTCTTCTTATTCCGTCTGCCACCTGACAATGTGTAGCGTGAGTGTCCACAACCAAAACCATGATGAAATGACATAACGATGTTTTCATACGTTTACCTCTTGCGTTGATCGAAACCCTCAGACGTATCTTCGCCCTGTGAGTTGGGACCACATACAGCAGACGATGGGTTTGTAGGAGTGGAGGAGGTACTATTAATAGGCGAAGAATAATCCACCGTGCTAGTTCCCACCGAGGTACGGCCCTATCCACGGGCTATAGGGTAGCCAAACGGGCAAGGCACCCTGCGCAGGCGCGGAAAACGTTCGCGAGCACCAAAGCGCATCTCGACGCAAGCAAAGTCGACGAGCGTTGGAGGTGCTTGACTCGAGGAGCGACAGAAACAACACAACGCAAGGACGGAGCCTTGGTCCATGAGGGAAGAGGCGATGCTTCTTTTTTTTCCTGGTTTTGGCGAAAACAAAACGGTAGATTTCTCGGGCCAGTTATAGCGTACACTATGCGCGAAGAGATGACGGGTAGAAGAAACTCGTCCGCGCGGTGTCAGCATGTGCTTATGGACGTTGCCTACGGGGCCGGCTAGTACAGCGAGGGCGATTCGGTGCCTCCCGCAGGTTAAATGCGGCCGTTATCTGAGCCGTATCTCCAATCAGACTGTTCGACGCATGTACTACATAGTACTACTCACTTGTGTGATGATGAAACCAACGCGAAACTACTTCTTCCAATGGTAGCTTCATAATTTAGATCCTAGTGTTGTTGGGAAGAAGCTCGTGGGGAGAGAGCGGAGGGAGGTGGAAGAGAGCTCGTGGATGCGATTCCTCCCTGGTGGGCGGTAGTTTGCGAAGCAAGCCAAAAGCGCGGGAGGATTAACATACGTATGAATAAAGATTATAGGTATTTCGTCGTCGAGACTTTTCGCGACTCGAAGTAAGAATAAACAAAGCAACGCCTGCTAGAATAATGCTGGTCGGCCGTGCCGCCAAGCTTTTCTCCGGATGGCAAGCCTTCCCGCAGGAGACCACGTTCCTCGGCGTTTTGGAGAAGGGCAAGACTGAACACGAACACGGCGAGGAATCTTTCAGGGGGATGGTAGATCTTGTCGCTACGGTTCTTTTGCGTCATCCTTGACCTGCCGCAACCTTCCCAAAAACGATCGGCGTCTCAAACAATATCGTACCAGCGCGTTGGGTGCGGAAAGGACATCAACTCCGCACCACCCCGCCTACCCCCCCCCGCCATTTCACACCAGCCTTGGATGCTTACATGCTTAGCGTCGAAAGGACCCGGCGTCGCGCCGTTGCCCTGCAGTGTGATCGGTATAATAGAAACCTATATGGCGGGTGAAGGGCTTCTTCGCCACGAAGCTGACGCCGTGGCCAACTAGACAAGAGGAACCACAGGTTATACGGTTACCTGGCTCCAATATTTTCGACTCTTGCCTTCAAAACCCCGCGGCTTTGGATCGCCATTTCACACTACTACTGTAGAAAACGTCCCCCTTCGGGCATGGTCGCCGAACCAACCCCTACTGCCATCGAGGTTAGGTCATCCAACCGTTGGCCGTGAAGCCACCGTCCACCGAGATGACCTGCGACGTGATGTAGCCGGCGCCTTTCATGCACAGGAACGCCACCAACCCGCTCACTTCGTCCGCATCCGCCCATCGGCCCATTGGTGTCCGCTGCTTGATCTCTTCAACCCTGGGGTGGACGACACAGGACCACGGCAATCGAGGCATGCGTACAACTTATTAAACTAGCGCCCGTTTCATGTGAAAAGCGGCAACGCCCATCTAAAAGGAACGAAAGATGGGTGGCATCAACGTCCGACTTGCAACGGAGCAACCCGCGATTGTTTTTGCCCTTTCGCCTGCGAGAAGAACAAACTTCATATTTTCAGAGACCTTCATCAGTCTGCATGTCGATGTGAAAAAAAAGTTGAGCAGTGGGAATGCTGAACCCTATGAACGATAAACCTTATAGGGGGAGTGCCTGTGACCACGGCCTATCCAGAACTCCGTCGAGTGTAAAACTTCCCCACGAGTTGAGCTAAAAAGTAAAAGTAGTAACAAAAATAAAGTCGTTTAGCGCCACCACCACCCCGCGCCTTCTCATCGGTGCCGCCCTCTCGAAAAAGAATAAAATCTCCTGTGCGGAAGCCTGATCGTTCTCTGTTTTGTTTTCACGCTATCCGCTCTGTGAATGAAACGACTTGTTTGCCGCATCTCGGCCATTACGAAGCAAGCTAATCCATCGGACCCGGGGCAATAAACCTAAACAACAAACGAAAGGCTGCCCCCTTCACCCACAACAGAGTACGTAATCACAGCCATGGCCATCACAGTCTCGCGCGGGCCAGGAAGGCTCCTATTCAGAAGCGTACCAACAAGGAAGGGTCCAAGCGTCAAGAGCTACCGTAACCCCCCTACCGGCAAGCGGTAACGCCTGCTTGGCTTATATCTCACCTCGTCGCCCCCAGGGGTAACACAGAGTAGCTCTCCCTAGGAACTCGCGCGGATGAGTATGAGTAAACGTCGTCAACTGCTGTGTGCGCTGTTGTTGAAAAGGCTCAAAAGAAACGGGCATCCTCGGTCGGGTAGGCACGGATTTCCGGTTGATCTTTTCTGTAGGATCTTCGGCTTCACTCAGCTTAAAACGTAAGGCATGCCCTATATTTTAGATAGCCGTGTGTACCAGTAATTCCAATAGCAACAACATTGTCAGGACAGAAAATAAAATAAAAAATCCTGACAAGGTAGCAACGACGCCCCTCCCTCGTATCTCCCCTCACCTTGACAAGTCTGCCTGCACCGCCGCTGTCAAGGGTGTCTTGGTGTACCAAGGGGCCACGGCATTCACCCTGATCCCATCGAGCGCCCACTCACACCCCCAGTTACGGGTCAGCTGATTCATGGCGGCTTTGCTGGCGGCATACGGAGTGCCTGTCCGAGTTTGCACGAGCGGTTAGGAAGTGCGGGGAGTGGGAGCTCGAATTGAGCGATAGCCTGAATCCTAAGGTGGTTGGTTAAATGTGTTCTTGTGTTGCTGTGATACGTTGGGGTTGTCGGGAGGAGTGGGTTATTGGAAAGGGGGAGAGGGGGAGAGGGGGGGGGGAAGAGTACTCCGTGGTAAACGGCCCTGCAGATTGCCTGTGAGTGCTGTACTTTTCGGACGGGCGATTGGTTTCGTCCCCACGAGGGCTGGCCGCATATGCAGAACTAAGCTCCAAGAAATCCCCAAAAGGTGCAGCAAGTCTTGCCCCCTCCCTGTCGTCGTTTCGGGGTGCTCGCAGACTCTTGGCGGCCACCCAAGAGGCTTGACGTAGCGCATTACGTGCATCTATCTAACGCATACAGCATGCTTGGCGGGCGTCACCACAACACCACAAACAAGGCCAATCACTTTGACCCCTGCTGCGGGACCTTGCGACCAAGGTGCGACGACGAGATAACAGACGTGTACCCACCTGTCAGACGTTGATAACATCTTCGGCATAAGCACCAAGGCGCAAAGCATGCAAACGCGTTTCGGGGTTATACCATCGACGCGTTCTACGATAGAGGTAGCACATTTCCGCTGAAGTGTTTCCTGAATGACTTGGTTCCTCAACGCAAAATCGCCTGAATGCCAATCTTGTTTCGAAAAATGACGTTTTTGTATACTCGGGCCATGTGATTATTTCATCGGGACGCAATTTGATTTTTGCTGAAATCAGTTTTCGGGTGAGGTAAGAGCTCCTCAAGTGGGGACCCTCAGAAAAATTGGGGTGAGCTTCTATCATAGAACGCCTCCATCGCTACCTTAACCTTCACCCAAAAACCTGGAGTGATTATGATTCCCACTTTCAAACCGTTCCGGTAGTATCTCGGCATCGTTTCGGTAGTATCCCGGTATGCCTACGATACAACGCCGCAAAGTTCTCGCCTGATTTGATCGCTGTGAGGCCGGCCACGCTCGAGATATTAACGATGGACGAGCCTCCCTTCTCCCTAGCCCCTTTCTTGGCCGCGGCCGCCTTCAGAAGAGGGTGTACCAACTGGAAAGGCCGTTAGGAACGAGGGAACCACAGCAACAAGAGCTTGAGTTCGTTTGTCGGGCGCGCTGCTTTGGGATAGACCCGCTCGGTAGAGAGGGACGGGGCATCACCGGCCCTTGCCTCCCTCCGGAAAAGATGCCGAATGGCGGCTGCTAAGGGGTGTGACGGACTGCAACCAACTTCGAAAAATATTGCCCGGACGGGTGTTCGCCAACAATTACTAGCCTTCCTAGTACCGCAACTGCTACCAGGGTTTAGTGTGAAGCGCGTCAGCCACGTCGGCCGTACGCACGTGACCGGTGCTCGTTTCTTTTCGCCACGGACTGTCGTTCGACATAGTTGTTTTCTGGCGCGTCTACCGATCGCTGGTATGGAGGGGAGACTCGCTCTCCCGGCCGTCCGCAGCAGCAATCCACAGACGAACATCTGTTCTCGATACACACAACGCGAGATCTTCATCGGCGCGCGGGCCGCGTCGCACCAGCGTGAGCAAAAAGAGAGAGCTGAAGTTGGTGTCCATGATTGAGGCGTACTCCTCGCGCGTGTAATCCAAGCTGGCCTTGCGGATGCTGGTGCCGACGTTGTTGACGAGGATGTCCAGCAGACCGTCGAAGTGTTCGTCCGCCTGGCAACAGCACGTACACGGAATGAATATCAGACGACGATCAGCAACTTCGGTTCCACTGACGTCACTGGTTTGTGTGCGTAATGGACGGCCGTCGGGGTTTGCGCAGTGGTCGATGAGTCGCTGTTGCTTTGGCAAAGACACAGGTCCCTTCGCGTTTGAGACTCCGTTAACACAAAGCAAGCCAGGCGATTAGCAGACGAACTGCCCGACGAAACAGTGTGCGTCCTTTTCGTTTCGGCCCTGGCATGATGGACGTAAAAAATACAGACATGATCACATGACAATGATCACATCGGAACAGTCGCGACTAAGCAAATGGGCGTTCAATGCGAGACCAGGCGAATTTTATACATCTCTGCCAGCACAACTTAAAAAAAAAAATCCGATCCGGCCCTAATGCCGCCAGAGAAACGGCAGCGCAAAAGCTGCATATCGATTCACTTTACTCTAAGCCTGACATGAAGTATTCGTGGTTGCTAACGCTCGAAGTCTAAGGCCGTTTTTTAAGCAAGAACTTTAGAGGTAAAAAAATGGCGCTCGATGACTCCGCTGCTTATTATGTCATTTTCAACCTCCTTGGCGGAATGCAGTTTCTTATGCTACAATGCTACAACATTTTTTACGAGGTTCAGCATACGGAAAGATGACAAGACCGCATACTATACAACGTACCAGGTACAGAATTTACTGCTACGGCAGAACTCGCAGTCATATAAAAACAGCGGACGCGGTTGTACAATCGAGCCATGACTAATAACGCCCAGGAGGCGCGCGTTAGCACGCGCAGCTCGCGGACGCTGTTTCTGTCCATCGCTGACCGCTGGCGACCGGCGACGGCCTCTACACAGGAAATGCGATAGTATGCCGCGTGTACTTCTCCAGTCGAGCCAAGCGCGTCATCTCGGCTGCCTCGTCCTCGGGGAAGGCTCAAGTCAGATTGTGGTTCAAAGAAGTGACAGCAAAAGTAGTGTAGGTACGAGTAGCAGGAGACACCGGCAAGATATCATCGACGCATCCTAATAGTTCATCCACCGCTTCCCCCCCGGACGCCATTGTGAGAGTTTCTGGTTGAAGGTCGGGCGTGTATGGGCTTTCACACGATCGCTGCTGCCTGTGCACGACAGGCGACCTGGTTCCTGTACTGCTGCTTTGACTGTGGTGGTCGTGGGTTGTGTAAAAACTATGTAGCACAGCTCAATTTTCAACCTTCCTGTTAACTACACGTAGTCTTGGGCAAAGAGAGGCCTTTATAGCTCAAGGTTGCTTTGTCGAGCAGGGGCTGCATAAAAACTGTGGGAAAAATTGAACGGTTTTGGCCGGCATAAAGTTTTTTTTCCCGTCTTTGGTCAAAAACGCCCATTTTGCAACCCCTAAAAAACTTGCATAACAAAACGGCCTAAATGCAGAGGAATACTGACATCGTTTTTAGCGGGCGACAACAGGAACTGTTATCATTCGCGCACTCACCATTGTCTCAAGATAGCCTCGGGGGGTATAGAGGTGGGCACCAAGAAAAAAACACGATTTTAAACGGTTTTTGGAAATCCAGCAGGCTTGTTCGAGTAGACGGTGTTTGAACAAAAACAACAGCGGTATTTGTTGCCGGTTTAAACCCGTTAACCGAAAAACGGATAAAACCGGAAAAATCGGGGGGGGGAAAAACGGAAAACCGGTTTAAACCGGCAGAACCGGTCATGTTTTTAACTGGTTTTCGACAGAATAAAACCATTACCAGTTTTCCATTGACAGACTACCTGCACAGCAGCAGTTGCAGGATAAGTATTAGTAGAGCATATTGCATACCCTGGTACTGCGTACCTGGTACCCTGGCAAGCGTTTACATCAACCAAAGCTCGGAAGACAGTTATTAATACACACATCCTGCTGCACTACAGTAGTTCCCAGCGACTGCTATTAATCGAATATTATTATGATCACTATTTTATTATGAACTTCAGAAAAATACCTGTGTCCGGAGTTATAATTTACGTTTTAAGATTAATAATAAATATCTAAAACTCGTTATATTTCCGAAGAGAGAGGCATATGCCAAAGGATGCAAAACATCCCCAAATTCCGCACTATATCCTAGACAATAAGTGGTATATGCCAGAGGATACAAAACATCCCCAAATTTCGCACTGTTCATCGTGAAATTGTGACACTGCCGTCTAAAAAGTATTTTTTTAACATATTTGCACGCTGACCATAAGGCTTTGCTGTTTTACCTTGATGTCAGGATAGTTCATATTTGGGTGTTGCTGGTTCAGGTGGTGTACTCGCAGTTTCTTGGGGTGTTGGGTGTGGGCGCTGCCAGCTAGGGGGCTGCCACAGTTAACTTTCCCCCCCATTTGTTCCGGTGGCGTTTACAGGTTATATAATGCCCAGGTCGGTGACCTGTAGCAAATACTGCTGTAGGGCAGGGTGTTTCCCTTTGTTGCTACACACGAACAGCTGACTGCTGTTCGGTGTTCGATAGCCTTCGGGGGGGGGGGGCACCGATGCATAAACTAACTCTCCAGCGGTTGTTTCTTTTAACCCGACGCACTGCGACACCGGTGGTATTTCCTGTTCTCTTTTGCCTGTTCTCTTTTTTGTCTCCTGTGATATCGTGACCACGGCCCACGCCCACTTGTTGTGCAAAACCCTGCCCATGAGGGAATCACTACTTTATACCAGGAACACCTTACGTATACGTGTTAGGTATACAATTGAGCTCGTCGAGCCTGCTACACGTCCTCCATGCCTCCTATTGTTTTAGAGATTGCTACATCACCAGAGCAGGAAAATAGCCTTGCCGGGCTCAATAGTTGAAGCTCTACACAAGTATATGATATACTAATACGGGGTACCATAGTAAATAGGACCTACGGTATACACACAAACCTATACATTTCCCTATTTGTAGTAACAATCTTTGGTCCTATTTACTATGTTCCTACCAGGCGGCAGGTGTGCGGTACTGTGCTACAGTATACTTCAGTACAACATGTAAAGATAGGCAAGGTCTTGCTTTATTCCAATGATATCACGTCACCCCGAACCATTACGTGCTGTTGTTAAGGCAGTGAGTGCCACACCACCTCATTTTATGATCGCACGCCACCAGTATCTCGGAATCCACACAAACATCACGTATAGGAAGCAAAAGTCTCGTTGGGTTCAATGACATGGAGGCGTTTCACTTTATTAACATCCGGTTTGAACCGGTTTTCGGGAAACCGGTTGAAGCCGGGTACAAAAAAAACGTTTTATCCGGTTTTCGTTTCCAGAATAACGCCTCGGTATCCGGTTTTTCGTTTTTTATTTTCCCCCAAGATGCCCACCACTCCTCGGGGAACAACATCTGGCACTAGCGTCTTAGTTGTCTCCAACGCGCAATTTATGAACAAAAGCTGAAACAAATAGCGAAGCTTTCGCCCTCTAAGAGCCAGCCGCTGCACGTCTGACGAAGGAAACCTTGCGGGGGTTCAACCTCCAGGGTTCCGACAGAATAGTCCGACGCACACCGATTTCGTGAACGACTCGTATCATCACAAAAGTGCTCCCATCGGCGGGTCTCGTTTGCCACATTTGCCCTCCATCATCCCACCTCCCAGGAAAGTCTCAGCTCACCTCCTTTACCAGGGCTTCTCTCCCCTCGGCTGTTGTGACGTCCGCCGTTACGGCGTGTACCTTCAGCCCCTTGGCATTCCATTCCTGGGCGGCGTTCGTCAGACACGGGTGGGGTGACCTTCGCGATGATGTTATAGCTGTACAAGACTAAGGCCTTACCACAATTATAAGCGAGCGCTGAAAGCCAGAGATAAGACGTGTTTCCGACGCTGTCTTGGTGCAGGTAAAGAGTAGAATAAACGCTACCATATGTTTTCTGAAAAATGCACCTGTTTTCGTCTTGGAAGACGATACCTGCCAATTCCCCCTACTCGGCTCATAACTCTGTTAATCGGTGAGCACGTAAATATTTGCCGTTCCTCGGGAAAATTCCTGTCAGGATTTGGCCTTGGAGAGTGACAGGACGCCGCACACCGTATCGGTGTGTTTCCAGCGCGTTGCACCTCGCGCACGGTACCGACAACCTCAACGAATATCACACCCATGACCGTAGAAGCTGTGCGAAGGTTTCGCTGTTTGAGCTAGGGTGTACTGTGAACGTCATCGAGAAGAATGTTCCGCTGTAGCCTACTCCTCTAGGGGCCTAAGCTTCCCGCCTTACGCACACAACGGGTCGGCCCAGTTTCCGCGTTACGCATACAATGGGCCTGTCCAGCACGCGAAGCGTTTGAGAAGTGCACACACCTCAAGACAGGCGGCGACGTCTGCAGACGTCCTGGAGCATGTGAGTACGGAAGCTCCTAGGCACGCTAGCTCCTCCACGATAGCCTTGCCGATACCCTGCAAGGAGGCGACAGTTTCGAAGCGCCTCGTAGAATCAGCCATTGAGTTCACCCTCACACAACCGCGGCTCCTCACGCTAACCACGACCCTATACGCGCGATTACCCTTCCGATCCCCTGGGTACGGTCAAAGGCCGTCGGTCGCTCATCCAGACTCGTAGTCAAGAAGTCGCATAGTCCCTTCAGCCAGGAAATGCTCAAATGGGCCAGCACCGAGTCAACATACGTGTTCACACCAAACACTGACGAGGCAATCAGACTATCTGCCCACGCACAATTGTCGTGCGATAGACGACTCCGGGTGACCGGAATAGCCAGTCAGTGAGCACGCGGTGCCTGCATCTGCCTTTCGCTGGACTTCGATCGCTCAAACTGAGCTGTTTATGGCTATGTGCTGTCGAAGGACCCTCGTCATGTCGACATCGACGAGGCCTACTGGTGAAAACTGTTGAACGTATTAAACATGCCGAGGCTGCACGACATGAACGAAATATCGAAGTGGACCCACGACAAGAGCGCCTTCCAGGCAAGGGGTTAAGATGCTCATACGAAGCGCTCGACTACGACCAAAACTACCAATAGTAGACATGGGGGTATAGATACCGCGGCACTAGAGGTGGTGTAACCGATGCGACAGGCAGTTACGGACCTACTGGTGGGCCTAACTTGCAGGAGGACCGCGTGAAATCGGATGGGGCCATCACTGGTGGGCTCGGGTGGGGCCATCGCCAGTGGTCATGCCTCGGCTCTAGAAAAGGTCAAATTTGAAAAATTGAAACGATATGGTATCGGTGCTATGAATGTCATACTCACAACAATTCAGCCGGCAGTATGACGGTAGTAGTGTAAACGGCAGCACTATTCTAGACGAACTGCTGGAACTGTATCTGCGGACAGCCGGGCAATGGTTTGACCGACCGATGTTCGTACATACTTCTAGCACACGTGCCCGAGATACTCTACGATTATGCCAACTCATACTCGGTGGTTTTCTTGATACTCGCATATGTCGACTACAGTACGAATTAAGCCTGGCAACTAGGACCTGAGAACGTACCGGGGTATAGCATAGGGAAAACGCACTACTGTACGGTAAAGGTACACACAGGCCGACCCTCTGATAGGCGCACGCTCAAACAAGCCTACTTTGGGGGGAAGGGATAAAATTGTGTAGACTGCTACAGTAGCCATTCCGCACACGTGCAGCGGCTGGTCATCTATACCTCGCACGGCACTACATACCTCTTCTACGCCACTTGGTGGCACAACGCAGCAACAGAAAGACGGCGTATCTTCGCACCAAGTTCACCGCATTCATATCAGAGTGTTGTGGCCGACGAACCGCTTCAGAGAAGCAGAAAATACGTTTTCGACGTAAACGCTTGCCTGCGACAAATGCAGGACAACCTTCCCGGGAAAGCCGCGGGCTCAGGACCGTTGCCGCCTCCATGAATGCAACGGACACATTTGCCTCCGAGAGAACATTGATGGTAAGGCGAACCAGGCGGATAGCGGGTGTGTTTGTTCGTTTCAGGGCTCCAAATCAGACCTCGGTTAAAAAAAAAGGCTTCGAGACACCACCGCCGCCGCCGCCGCCCATGTCTGATCCGCTGCTCGAGAGCTTTCATGACGACCAACCCCGATTCTCTTCGTTAACACGTTTACATCTGCACCTACCTCTCCGGGGGAAACTGCTCGGTCATAGAGTTGGGAAAAAAGCATGCAGCAGCCTTAACCTTTACGCCACTGTCGCGAGAATGGCAACAGGACCAGCGGACGTGTTTGCAGCGCCGAAGAAAGTGGCGGAGACTATCCTTGCTGCCACGATTACTGCGCCGCGCTTGTGGTTTCTCGGGTCCGGGTGGTAACCCCAACCCTGCCCCGAAACCAAACCCTACTCCTACTGCTGTGCCAGGTACGCAGTTCCATCCGTGGGGCCCAAACACCACGTATTTCTTCATGGTCTTGATGGAGTCACATGCGGTCATCAGGGTGCGGGGAGAGCCGTGTTGACGTTTCTATAGGCCCCCCAAGGGGTTCTAGTCTGTACCAGCACACATTGCCTACATAAATTGTTCCAAAGTCTCACCCCTGACGCGTGCAAAAGCTCACGGCTCGGACAGATCATCGATTTCCACTAGATGATCCAGGTCTTTCAGGCCAAGCAGAACCTTGGTACGTATGATCTACGTAGCTCACGTTGCGCGGTGAAAGCCATTGAATCTGCACGATCTAGGATTTTCTCTCCTCTGGGTTGGATCTGTGCAATGCAGACCCTGCACAGTATTTCACAACGACGGGTTAGGATCTAGATGGTCTACTGTAGATAGATAGATCGCGACCAGTCAGAGGTGTGCAATGGTTGAAAGCTTAGCTCGTGGAGCGGTTAAAAGCTCAGTCGATCTGACGGGCAGTTCCTGCTCCACTCTGATCGTCCTTGGGTGACGACTGGCCGTGCCCTCGCGCTCACAAAATGGATATGGGTGTCGCCAAAAACAACGTGGAAGCCAAACCTGAGTAGCTCAATCATGAGCCGTTTTCCGTGCCCGACGCTTGCCCTTGGCGAGCGCTTGAGGAGGGCCTTCCGGCGGTGTAACGCTGGACTCAGCCACAAGGGGGGACACCTTGCCACTTTCCCTGTTTATCGCATAGGCTGGGCTCGTGATAGACCTCGTTCCATGGCGGTGCGTCAGGCATAGCGCATCAATTCCTGGTTCGCGGACTTCCGATTTTGGAGTAGCTGCGGTCTCGTCTGGTTGCGGTGTGTGCGGAGGGAGACCGACACCGTCGTAGCGGAAAGCGGATATAGCTGCCGCCTGGAAAGGAAGAGGCGACGCCCATCCAGGGAGGAAGCTGACTTTGGCAGCGAGGGGGGGAGAGGAGCCCGATCGTCGACAACTGAGGATGGGCTCTTGGCTAAATCCATCCCGCGCGGTTTAATATTGTTTGCAAGACCAGAACAGGGGAGGCGCTCTAACGGGGATTGGTTTGCTCTGGACAAAAAAAAGAAAGGAGAAAACGCTGGCAAGGGCCGGCAACATAGCGTACGAGGAGCGATTTGCATTGAGTCCGACTGGAGACTGGAAGACGCCCCGAGCAACAGCAGCGCCAAGATCAGGTCGGCCTTGCGCACGAGACCATGAGCTCTCCACATCCCCCACCGAGAATTTTCTAGGAAGCTGCTACGGACTGTGGACACGTCAATTTAATTGGTTGAAGTCTGCGGCAGTTTTTTTATGCTAATAGTCGGGCAGCATTATGGTAGTGTGATTGCCTTGTCGCCGAGGGGGGACGTCAGGGTCGATTGGTGTTGAAGAAGGTGCATGCGCTCTACCTAGGAAGTCCAGGAGAGGGGGAGGAATTGTGAAGGCGTTTTATCCTCGTGCGTATACTTACTTTATTTTATCTTTTATTGCGTACCTGGTACCTGGTATGTCGCAAGCCGTTCCAGCAGAAATTCAGACGGCTGAATACTACTGTTTCTCGCGTTCGCTCTTCAGTAGCTACAGGTAGAGTTTCAGGCAGTGTAGGTGTACGAGTACGACTCAATGTCCGACAACGATGGCATCGGATGCTGACAGCACGGCCAGACAACAACGGTGTAGTCAGAAGCACGCAGCAGTAGTGCAGACGCGGGGTTTCTCGTCGGCTGTAACCTGTGAACTAGCTATACTATATATATAAATATATATCGCGTGCTCGTACGAGTACAGACACTGGAATGTTCATGTACAGGAAAAAATTGCTTTGCCGCGCGTGGCATGTGTCCCTTGAAATGTGTTCGTGCAGCAGTTCGTGAAAACTGGCTGTAATGCTGTCATCCTGGTACCACGACTGATTTGTTGTTTTGGGTGTTTCTCGCCGGTACGTTTTATATTCATCGTCACGGGCTAGATTCTGGCAATGGGCAAGTATTGTGACATCAACAACAACAACAACAACAACAACTGACATCTTGAACATTCACGAATAAAGCCAGAAGTAGGTATAGTGAGGCTGGGGCCGCTTTGGGGGTCAGTCAGGAATAAGTTCCCCAGCGCAAGCAAGCCAACTATTTTAGTATATATTCAGAGTACGTACCTCTATTATTAATAGGTTCACTACATTCGTATTTTAAAGCTGCATCGCCAGTACTATTGTTTTATAGGGTACGGTAGGTATCAGGGTGTACCTGGTATATTTTATGGCAATAGCTCTTCAGCGGCAACGCAATCGCCGATGCGCCAGCGCAGTCTTTTTTCCCCCATTTTTGTAGTAAAGGTTTTCCCGTCGTTTACGTGAAGACTGGCATCCCCATTGCAGCTGCGAAGAGCGCTAATCCCTGGTACAGGTATACACAGCAGTGAGAGAAAGAGCACCCGATAGAATGTCATGTGTTCATCCAACTGCACCCACGCGTTTGGGGCAAACTCCCTGGGAACAAACTTCGAGAAAAATGCAGTACGAGAGTGTAGAAAACGTGTAACAACAAGCGGGAGATTTCAGCGTAGGTACGTAGCAAAGTCGTGATAACTGTTCAGTAGCGTCTGCAAATACAGCAGACGATCTACGGTAGTCAACGCTGAGTACCATGGAGTGCTACTGAAGAAGCAGAAGCATGTCAGTCAGCATTATATATAAATATGCCGCCGATCTTCCCACAACTTGGCAGTGGTACGTACGAGTTCTGCAGCACAATCACGCTCGAGTTATGCCATGCTTTTTACATCACGTACGTACAAGCCAGATTACGGTTAGAGGATATTTGGTTGATCATTGGGATGTTGGCGTACCTTAAGTAAGCTATGCTTCCACTAGGCTCAGTCTTCTAAGAGGCGAGCCGTAAGCCAGACTGGGAAATCGAGGTATTAAGCCGGCCGCAGGCCGAAAAAAAAAAAATCAAGTCGTGCGAATTCCATTCGTCTTTCATCCATTTTTTTCGTATTTATTAGCACGTCTTAGATTCGTTTAAAACTTGGCACGTCTAAGATTCCTCTTGGCAGTACCAAAACAAGCACTAGGTCCAAAAATAACATATACTTCAACAAGGTACGGGTACAGCAATACAGCAACCACACAACAATGTAGAGCGGCAGAAAATACGGCAATAAAACATGTATCAACTGTTAGGATAATGGTGTTTTGTGGTACCTGTGTGTAGCAGTCAGCAAGGACGGATCCAAGTGCAGCTGTAGACCAAGTGTGTGTATATGTGGGAGATACCACCAGTATACACTTCAACAGAGGAGGACCTTACCCGATATCTTGATTGTCTTTTCTTCACTTAACTTCACGAAACATAATCAAATACGATTATACCTGCAGTCACGCCGTCCTGTCGTCAATGCAGTAGGCCCGCTACTACGGGGGACCATAGTAAATGGGACCAAATATCGTTAGTAAAAATCCCGGAATATATAGTTTCTCGTGTATACCGTAGGTCCTATTAAATATGGTCCCCCGTAATAGGTAGAGCTAGCCGTCGCAACCAAAAGAAACATAGACGATGCACGTCGTAATCTCAGAGAAGGCAGACGAAGAACTTAAGATCGTACCAAATCAAGGCCTGTACTCGTGTTCTACTCGTACATCTGTGAAAGATGCGTTACACATATATGCCGCGCAACCTATTCCAAATGCGGCACAACCTTAGCCAATCAGTTTAAACACATGTAGAGAATCTGTTGAAGCATAATATCTGACACCAAGCGACCTGATGAGTGCGTATATTGATGGGTGAACAGACAGTAGTATTACTGCGTACTCGTGGTAGCTCCTTGTTTTGTTGGCATTTGGCGAGACTCGTACAGTACATTGTTGATACCAGGTAGTACGTGACCACATTTTAAGTGAAAGCTCCGAAATCGCATTGCGAATAAAAGGCACCAGGTACCTGGTTTTATTGTGTCGTTTTTTTCTACGAGTACGAATAGCGTACCTGGTACTGAATATCATACCGTCAGGAGCCGTGGATACCAACACTCAAACTTATTTGAACGAAAATAATACTAACAACCTACGAAACCTCCCACGGATAACAGAAAGAGAGAGTTGCAGCTGTCCTAAACAACGCCGTTTAACCCCTTTATAACGGCAGTCCCGTTTTGGGGGTAAACTACTTGAAATTTGAGTGCTTTGTCCCCAAAATGGGACTGCGGTTCTAAAGGGGTTAAAGAACACGTTGCTATCTTGTACTGATGTATCACGGTGCAAGAATATCAACGAACTCGCGCAAACCATTACCAACGACAATAATAAACCTACTACTTAACCCTTTTAGGACCGCAGTCTCGTTTTGGGGACAATTGGGGACAAATTACTTGGAATTTGACTGGTGCGTCCCCAAAACGGGACTGGAGCTCTAAAAGGGTTCATTTACTTTGCTGTCAAAAAAGCACGAACGAAACCGAAACTGCTACGAACGGAATACAGAAAAAAGAGCAGCAGCAGTTGTCCTATATTATGCTCCCCAAAGTACGCAGTATGTTACGTGGTACTCATGTACCACGGTGGTTGTCCTATACTTTGCCGTTCAAAGAACACGTTGCTACCTGGTACTGATGTGCCATCCACGGTGCAAGAACACCACAGCGGATTTCGCACAAACCACTACTGGTACAATAATAAAACTACTACCCGTACTAAAAACAAGGGTCATTCTTGTCGGAAAGCTTTTTTCCCAAATTTTTGACATTTTTCTCGCGCAATTTTTCAATCTTCCATATTTCCCTGTTTTTTTTTCCAAATATTGGAATGTTAACGAACTTGATATTTTTGTTTCTGGAGAATTTCACGAATAGTGACAGAACGCCTCCGTATTGATACATATCTCCGATTATTTCCAAACTTTGGAAATTTTGGAAAAAACGCTCTCCGATAAGAATGAACCAAGTACTGCATTTATTTACTTGTTGTAATAAAGCACCAACGAAACCGAAACTGCCCTCGGAATACAAGAAGAGAGCAGCAGTTGTCCTATATTGGACGTCCCAAAGAACGCATCATGTTACCTGGTACTGATACACCACGGTACAGCAATAATAGCAGAGGAAACAGAGAAAACGAACAACAGTACGAGTCGCCCTCAATCATGCGATCAAATATATTTGCAAGATGTATTACGACGAGCTTAACAACCAACAAAAACCGCGAACGCGAAACAAAGCAGAGCAAACAGTAACCCTAAGTTAGTATGTCAAAATACATTGGTGTGGACCTTCACCAAACCCAACTGCCAAGTGGTAGGTGGGGAGAGAGGAGAGAGATCCTGCTTTCTTTTCTATTTTGTTTATAAATAATAATGCCATCCTCGAAAATCCGGGGAACCGGGTTCGATGTCCCCGGTGACAGGGAAAAACGCATAGAGGCCCGCGAAAAGAAGGTTCGAAAGAAGCAAGTTGGAGTGGTCGATTCAACTACCGTCCTCGCTGGGTTTCCACATATTTCCACAGCTCGCTGTGGGCGTGTCGACCCCCTAAGACGCCTCGACTGGCGCCTGGTGCATTCTAAGCAGTGTTGGGCACTGAAGCCCCATTTCGCGTTCGGTCGGTTATACTCGTAGCGGTTATAGGATAACCGACCGCAGAATGTCTTCGGTTATCGATTATTTGACGCAAATAGCCGAAACAAACCGAAACCGAAACCGAGAACTTTCCGGTCGTTTTCAGGTCGATTATTCCTCATAAATGGATTGTTGGCGCCATGTTCGCATCCTTATGAAAAAAAAAACGTAATTTTTGAGTGCGCGTCGGCCCGCACATCGCCACATTATTACCATGGAACGGGATCACAAGCATTGCAAGGCGCAAACCACAAAATCAGATGTAAAAACGGAGTATGCTGCTTCTGTGCCGTTCGGCATGAATGAGTCATTGGTCACTGGCGTACAGCTAAACAGGCGAGCAGACGGAGCATCAATGACGAAAAAACAAATGTTGCAGAACGGCAAGCGGGGCCTGATTGTTGCTCCCAGTACAAAATAGACGAGCCTTTCCACAACCACTCAACAATCAACACGCAGAAGATAAATGCCCGAGGTTCAGTTTTTTCTCAGAAGAAAAAGGAGACCATCGTCGAACTTAACCCGGTACAAGAGAGAAAACAGTGCATAGGAGAGCGCACTGCTCGTTTTGGTTCGTTGACTCATAAAATATAGTATTGATCGCATTACTGATGGCTCTGATGACCCACCAGTAGCAGCTGCCCACCAGCCACCAGGTTGTCGGCTCCCGCGACACATCAACCACCAATCTATCGCACATCGCGCAAACATGTATCATAATCACGAGCATATAATATAATTACCGGCATCAATCCTACTGCGACAAAACAACACCGCCGCCCCCACTCCCGGCCTGGCGTTACATCTGGATCGGGCTGTGCATGTGCAGAAATGTAGGGGTTTCCATACATATACAGAGGCGTTATAAGGGGGTAGGAGATAGGGGACGTAGTAACCGACCGGGAATAACCGAACCGGTTATGCCCGGTCGGTATTTTGAAATAACCGAATAACCGGTGTGGAAATGACCGGTTATCGATCCCAAAAAACGGTCCCTAAAACCGGTTGAAAAACCGGAAAACGGTTTGGTGCCCAACACTGATTCTAAGACGAACCTAAGACGTGCCAAGACGCGATGTCGCGAGTAAAACGTGCCTCTATCTGAGGAATGGATTAAGACATATATTAACACGTCTTGGGCCTAGCTTCCTCGAGCGAACATCAGGGATCGCTGCTATAGGTTGGTTTCTATAACGGCCCGTAGGATACAATCTACGTATATAGTCTGAGAACCGACTTGATCGAGGATGGTTGTGCCCGCATACATCGCTTTTTGTTTCTCCCTCTATTCTTCTGTCTGTCTTACCTGCAAGCTGCAGGCGGCTATCCTCAACATCAATATTAATACGTATGAATATCAACAGTATGCTGCACTCTCCAAGGACCAGCAAGGTAGTTTAACCAACTCCAGCGCAAGCCTGTGCTACCACCTGCCAAGGGTGTACCAATACGATACCCGAACAAACTATTGTTCGTACGCGTATCCCAGGGCAACACGTTATGTACTCAATTACAGCATCTGCAGCAGTGCTACATGTTGAGCTTAGCAGTAGACTTATACTGCTGTAGTGTTCCACCTGGTACCCGGCGTGCTGCTGCCTGCTGTTCACCGTGAAACCGTACAATACGTACAGCAGTACTTCAGCTACTGCTGTAGTACCACTTCGGTGTAGTTCCATGATATACTCGTATTTAGAACTACTATAATAATGTAGTTTCGTGCGAGGGACTCGTACAGATCTGGTGTAACACGGGAACACTGGTTGTGTGATACGACCGTCACCTGTACAAAGTGCCTGGTACTGCTGTTTTGCTACGTACATACCTGGTACTGATGTACGTGTAAGGGGGAAGCGGATGCCTGCCCGGGACCAAATACCCTGTATAATCGTCTTCTCGTATCACACAGCCTCCAGGAGTGTTCGTACAAGTACTGCTGTACCTGGCATGTACCTGGCGTATGATGTACCAGGTACTGGCTTGGAGGTGAAGACCTGCCAATGTGGCTTTCGTTCTCACAGGCAACGATAAATTCATCAACACGTCACTTTCGGGACAGGAATTCATCAACACGTCACTTTCAAGACGGGTGCAGTGCTGCCGCCTCTGCTGTTCATGCTGCTGGAGATGCGTTTGTATGCAGTTTCATATAAATGCCCACTGCAGTATTACAATGTGCTCGTTCATACAGATGGTGATATGGCCGAGGGCGGCCAAGAACATGGTAAGAGTGGGAAGTGGTATCGGGGGTCGTCCAAGCGGCGGACTGTTTCATGGAGAGATGGCACAGGGGCGAGGCGGGGAGGAGCTGGCTAAGGGGCGAGGCGGGGAGGAGCTGGCTACGCCAGCTCAGTACGCCAAGAGCTTCCACGAGGGGAGGGCGAGAGGCAGCCGTACTGATGTAGACGTCGACGAACGCAAAAACAAAGTGATAGATCGGGCGGCAAGGTATCGATCCGACTAGCCCTTGAATTCTAGTACCAGCCATACTTTTTTGTTTGCTTCTCGAGTTGTTCAATGGGGGGGGGGGGGGACAGCGGCAGTACGGACACTTGACACCGCTAATGGCGAGAGTAGGAAGGAGACGGCAGAGAGGGTGTGGCAAGACCCCCGAATCGGCTTTTGTTGTAGCCGAGACGGGCACCCATGTTGCTATCACCGCGCCTTGAGCACGGTTTCTCCTTCTCTCTTCTCTCCTCTCTCTTTCTTTACTTTTTACCTTGTTTTCTCTTTGTGTTCTTTCTCTCCCCGCCGTCCTTACGCCGGTATCTTCCTTTTCTTCGTGATCCTTCGTCCGTGCAGCAGTTATACGTTCCTCTCGAGCATGTATGTTTTTCTTCTGCTATTTACGGGGGACCATAGTTAACAGGACCAAACATTGTTAGTAAAAATGGTTAAATATATACCCTGGTAGGTTTTTATCTATACCATAGGTCCTGTTAACTAGGGTCCCCCGTAATACTATTACGGGGGACCAGGACCTATGGTATACATACAAACCTACCAGGTATCTATTATCCATTTTTGCTAACAATATTTTGTCATATTAACCCTTTTAGAACTGCAGTCTCATTTTGGGGACAATCCAGTCAAATTTTAAGTAGTTTGTCCCCAAATCGGGACTGCGGTTCTAAAAGGGTCAACTATGGCCCCCCGTAATAATAATATTGATCTCAGTAGCAGCAGCCTTTCTGATCTCTTCGCGTCAATTGTATTCTTCTTCATTTCAGAATTATTTGTTGTGTGTGTTTTTTAATCTTATTTTCTGGTCTGGCTCGTGTTATGTGCTTTCTGCGTTCTCGTGCCCGGTACGTTGGCATCTTTCGCCTTATTTACCCATTAATTTTTAGCGATTATTTTGTGCAGGGAGGGGAGGGGGTGTTCTCTCTCTCTCAAAGTCGGTGACCACAGAAGAATTGCTGTATTACGGGGGACCATAGTTAATAGGACCAAAAATTGTTGGTAAAAAATGTTGAATATATAGGTTTTTATGTATACCATAGGTCCTATTAACTATGGTCCCCCGTAATAGTATCATATCTCTCCAGTTCAAGGTTAAGGAAACAGGACGGGCACTGGGTGTACCGATGATGTGGGTGGGTAGAAATAACGGAGACAACATACTCGTACAGCAGCAGTAGAGTCCGACATGTTTGATGTATATATTCCGGCTTACCCTCCTGCTAAAATATCGACGTATCACTCTGTGAGCTTGCAAATATGAGTTTCGACGAAGGGTTACCATGGAGTGTCGTGGCGGTTGCCGCGGGGGTTGCCATGGTACCACCCGTGGCATGCCACCGCACCCCTCACGGCGTGCCATGGAATCCTATGCCACGCCATGGGATGCCGTGGGGATGCCATGGTATGCCATGGGTGCCATGCGACGCAAAATTCAAATAGCGTACTCGTAGAACCTTGGACAAAACCCTCGATCCCGCCATAAATTCGCGTGTCGATCTGCAGTTTCAGTGCACGAAATGGTACCGAAATGGTACAAGTATTATCGTCTCGTCGACCCTGGTAGCATCGAGGGGAGACCGACCAGTAGTAAATCGCTAGGGAAATAATGGAAAACGCGCGAACGGTTAGCGCAGCTTGCAAAGTTGAGTATCGATCGATCTGCCGATCGGTTGAACTCACAGCTGACGTACTCTTTTAGTTTTTTATGAAAATATCTACAGCGGAAACTGTGAGACGTAGGGCAACGAAGTACGTACCAGAGGGTGTACCTGGTGTATTGTAGCTGGCTGGAGATCTCAATGGTGCATTACAGTAGGTTTTACTTACCTCGTCCGTGGATTGCACTTCTCGAACTAGGTAGTATCATGTCAAGTATTATAACACACGATAACACGCCTTTCACAACTGATGATGAACACGAACGGCAACAACCCTGTATAGAAAGCTGTCGGTGGGAAAGAGCCGTCTCGAGTAAATTCCTACCAGGTAGAAAGCAAATACTGGTAAATAAGTACGCGTGCTGTGCGTCGTACCTGGTACCTGGTGGGTATTTATATGAAAGTGCATACAAAAGCACCACCAGGAGGATCAACAGACCTTATAATATCGCCAAAACACAGCAGCAGCTAGCTGAAGCAGCGGCCTCATGAACAGAGCAAAAGGGATCACTCGTATCATACGTTGTACATATCATATACGGCAGCAGAATAAACGACGATGCGCCCATACTTAACGGCCACATCACCTTGGTTCCACCCGTGACGAGGGCCGTCTTCCCTTCCAGTGACCACCGAGCTCGTCTCTCGGCGCCGAAGGTGGTGACTAGGTGTTGGTCCTGGGAGAACGAGGCAGCTCCACTGCAGCAGTACAGCGCTACTACCAGCCCCACCAGCTTGCGAGCCAACATCAGGTTCCTTCTCCATAATGTCATGCTGCAAAATCCGGAGAACTTGACTTGACTCGAAAAGGACTTTGAGTAGGTGAAAAGAACCTCACACGCTTACAGGCGCCCGTGCTGGGTACGCTCGTGTGAGAACCACTTCGTTCGATGCTTACACGGCTATGACGCAGCAATCATGTGTGCACAGGGCAGCAGCGGCGGTGCGGCAGTGTCCACAGCGTAGTTCCTTCCAAAAACGTAGATCATTTGCAAAATCTACGATGGTCCTGAACTCCGTTCTCCGTAAAAAAGCAAAACAAAGCTCAAACAGAAGTGCGTAAAGCTCTCGTGATGAATAGAAACAAATCAGGCTGCAGAGGTAGCTGTAGGGCCCAGGGCCAATCCAAGCAGCGCAGGGTGGTGAGAGCCTGCAGGAAAATCAATCGGCGTTTATATTACCGTCGTGTGGTGTGGCTGAGCAGCCGAGCTGTGTAAGCAGAGAGACGGTTCATGTTTTTCCGAGGAGATAAAAAGGAAACAAAGATCATTACCAGGTACGTACGATAAAAAAAAGTTGAACCCAGGGAGATTCGAACTCCCAATCTTCAGGACTGGAATCTGACGCGTTGCCATTGCGCCATGGGTCCGTTGGAAGGCTACTTGAAACATGAGTTGATATATTACCTCCGCACCCCATGCAAAAGAAATGCTCCCTCGTCACGCATCATCACGATCTGGTGAGATAGATGCGGTACGAGCAACGTTTGACGGCCCGATGCAACGAAGGTATACTACGACCATATGCTCTTCCTTGAAGCCCACTGTTCTGTAGTAGTACCTGCTTTAGTCAGGTGGTGGTGAGATGCCGATTTGATACCAAACATGAGTGCTTTGATACGATGAGGAAAATCCAAGATTCAAGCAGTCGCCAACGACGACCTGCGAAAGATCGTCACAGCAAGCAGCAGTAACTTACAGCAGCAGTAGTTCTGGTGTATACTCGTACTGCTATTCTATTCCAGGTACCAGGGTATGCACGAGTGTAAGGTTGGGATGCAACGAGCAACAAACGCGATAGAACAGTATACAGCCGTCCGTATAGCGGCCAACGAAATCCGGAGGCCTGCTCAGTATTTTTAGCCACGCGTACGCTGAGATTCCGAGGGGTGTTCGTATTCGATAAGAATGACCCTAAAAGTACTGAGATACCGGTACTCGTAAGTACGTACAGCAGTACTCGTAGGGCAGGTTTCGCACCGGAAGGAAAGTGCCCCTGCCACGTGATTTGGGGCCCTCCCTTAGAGCAGGGGAATCATAGTATACAGCAGAATTTCGTATGCACATGATACCGCTGGACATATTAAAAATGTGTGCAGCGCCAATGAATTGCATTGGCGCTGTCCACTATAAATTTGGATGGTGGTGGGGCGAAGTCCGTCGCACGTATAATATGTGTGTGGGCGTGGAGGTGTGTGGGTGTGGAGGGAGGGTCGTAGGAACCAGGCAGGAGGCCGAGAATTACAGCAGTAGGGCGCATGCGTACAATAAATAGTTGATATCATCGAAGTAATTCGAGATACAGAGAGGGATCCATGGAACACTCCTCGCTGGTGTTTGGGGTTGGGACCACGCCGTGGACCATATTGCGGTAGAATAATGTGGGCAAGTGGTGGTGCTCGAAGCAGTCGAATGGTTCTCATAGTTAGGCGGCATGAGGGGGGGACAAAAAAGAACAGGCGTTCAAAGACGGTTGGTTGAGTACGCGCGGCTCAGTACCTTGACGGCCGAAGAGATTAGTTGGGGTATAACCGAAACAAACTATTCCCGCGGTCTTGAAGTGGGCGGGGGGGGTGTCGTAAACTCTTTGGCAGCCAGGAACAGTACTTGGCGGCGAGGATCAATGCCACGTAGTGTTGCTATATACAATTGTGCGACTGGACAAGTTCTTTCTCCGAAACGGTGTTTTCCTTTCCAGACAACGGAGCCCTCAAAAAGGTGTAGAAAGGCAAAGGCGTAGACGTTTCATCCAATGCAGGCCGGAAAGTATAGCCCTCCTGTCGTGCATACGTAGCGCACCGGTATACCGGGGCCACAACGAGTCTCGCCCCGCTCCTACACTATAGGGGAGGGGGGGGGGGGGGGGGGGCGTACTCATTTGTTGCTTGCCTAAGTCGTTTGACCATTGACCCCGCATCCCTTTCGAGAAGGAACAGCACCGTTCCTACTCCTAATAAAGACACCTTCAACAATTGGGCGCTCATTACATTGCTTTCATATATTACATAGAAACGTTTTGCTAATATTTCCCCCTTCCTGTTCGGCCGCCTGTGGCCACCATCTATCTCCTGGGATAACGATCATTTTCTTGCTGCTATCTAGTTTGTCAAACTCCTCTACACTGCAGGGGGGGGGGGGGGGTGAAGGTGTTACCTATACTGAGCTGTAGGGGCAAAAGATCGATCGATTACCCAGCCCAGGGTAGTCCTTTTAACAGGGGGGGGGGGGGCAGCGACCACCGCTCCGGCCTCCAACACTACACACGTACGTATTACGTATTAACAGGAGGTCTTGATGGGAAAAAATGCCTACGGTATAGTTAGTATTAGTACAGTATGACGGGAAGACATATTAATAGCAGTCCGGACCGAATATATTTAGTGAAAATACTCCAACATACCAGGTGTAGGTTTTCGTGCATATGATGGGTCCTGATTACTGTTGTCCCCAGAAATAGTTTCCGTATAGTTCCTCAGTCGAGAAGTTTTGCTAGTCAGAGAAAAAAGGGCCCAGAAGCATCCCACCTATCGTCGTAAAAGGGTTATCTATAGATTGCCGACCAGCCTGGAGGCACCGTGTCTGTTTGGACCAAAGATCAACACTGTGCAGAATCGCCCGAAGTGCCGTGCATCAGGGTTGCGCTTCCAACTCCTCTTTTGGGACCCAGCGAAGAGAGCAATTGAGCAAAACAAATTCGAGATTTATATTTGACAACCTTGCATGTTTGAGTGAGCGCGGGGCAATGATTAGGACCCATCTGCTGTGGGCGTATCTTAACTGGGAGGGGCAGGGTCAGACGTGCAAAAAAATGTTTTTGCTTATTCCAAGACAAAAAAAAAAATGTGTTGGAACCTAAAAATGGACACATTAATCTGTTTTCACCTCCGTGACGGTAGTGAACGCGTGACAGTTGAACAATCCCATAGGTTGGACCTTTATGGCCATTCGAGATAATTAAACCCGAATGGGTTGCAAATATATTGAAATGTCCCCCCAGATGAGCAGGCCCTTCAGTCAGAAATGTTTATTCCCAAAATATGCCGTCCTTACCGTGGTATGGCTTGACCGTTTGAGAACTGCAGTCCCATTTTGGGAACAAACCACTCAAATTCTGAACAGTTTGTCGCGAAAACGAGACTGCAGTCCTGAAAGGGGTATAGTGCTTGGTGAGGTTACCCGGGGCATTCCTCGGGCCGGGTATCGCTTGCGTAGTCGGAGTTCCGGCGAGTGCATCAAGCGACAGAAACGCGACAAGTGTTGAGTTCATGTTTCAGGCAGATATCGAAAGGATAGTTTGCGCTACGTAAAAGAGAAGCGCGTTATGTATTGGACTACAAGTCGTGTAAGGCGGGTATCAGGGGTGTCCGACGGAGTGCGTTGGGTCGACGGAGAAGGAAAATTATCTCGTGCGGTGAGGGGGGAAACATACCTTGAGCACAAATGCGCCGGTGCCGTTCCTAAGGCAGCATGGAGGTAGTGAGGTTGGGAACTAGCGCCAGGGTGCTCGCGACAAAAGGGGTAGATTATCGGAGGGTGTCGACTATGGGTAAATTGCCGCGCCCCATGCGGGCGGTGGCTATGACGTGATATTCCCAGCCGATGCAGCCCAAGCGGGGTCAAACCGCAGATCAGAAATCGTACCAAGCATATTTAGTAGCTTTCCGCGAAATTATGTGTACACCTACGGGCAGCATCCCCCCCCCCGCCCAGAGGAAAAAAAAGGGGCAACGCGCTGGAATGCAACGAGCAACCGCAGCAGCAGGAGCGGTAGCAGTGGCAGCCGCAGCAGCAGCAGTAGCAAAGGCGACTCCTCAGCTACCCTACTGCGTCTTCTCCTCGTCCGCCTGGGGCTCCAAATCTAATGCGTCGAACTTGTCCTCCTTGTAGAACGAAGCCGCGATTTGTCGGCCCCCGAAAAATCGGCCGTTCATCTCCAGGTAAGCTGCGTGGCGGAACCGAGAAGCAGCGCGTGCGTGGCGAAGCAGCGTACGGATCGATACAAGATTGAAGGCCATCAAGAACGGCAACACATATCGATCTGGCTATGGGCCAGGCGCCTGGTTAATAGGGTCTGGCATCCCGTCGCGACGAAAACTGGCTCGCAGCAGGAGGGACGCGGGGGGTGTGTACGCATTATCATGCATGGCCGTAGTCGTATGACCATAGACCCTCGCATCCCTACAATGCCGGGACGGAGCACGTCGGGTTTTCACCTACCAGGCGCACATTGCTAGCACCAAGCGCGAAGCGCCGTGGGGTGTTGGGCGAGCCGCATGAAGGGTGACCTGCATCCTACTAAAAACCGCTTGTGAGGCTGATTTTCTTGCATATGGATGACAGATTCAATGAATTGGTTTAACTCCTAGTGTGGCAACTTTCAGAGACAGCATTGGGTTTACTATGTAGCTGCCTCGTGGTTGCCTTACCATATACACACTACGTGATACGATCATCCCCCTTGTGCGGAGGGAAAGTTTTCCCCGCACACAAATGATCTACCTCGACCGCCAGCAGTGGTGACCGCCGAAAAAACAAAAAACGGTACCCTGGCTGTCTACCTCACGTAGTGAGAGGCGTGTTTTACAGCGTCGTCGCCAACCGACGCCAACCCGACCAATATGTATACCAGGTATAAATAGGAGCAGGGGGGTGAGGGGAGATATGTACTCGATCTCATGCATGGCCGTAGTCGTATGACCATAGACCCTCGCATCCCTACATTGCCGGGACGAAGCATGTCGGGGGGGGGGGGTACTCAATGCTATGCATGGCCATAGTCGTAAGACCATAGACCCTCGCATCCCTACAATGCCGGGACGGAGCACGTCCGATTTTCACCGACCACGCAGACATCGCTAGCACCAAGCACGACGCGCCGTGAGGTATTGGGCGAGTCGAGCTTCAACAGACAACATGCGCCGATTGATAAACTTCAAGTTCGAAAAAAACGAGATATGTGAGCAAGGGACATAAAACAGCACAAAATAATGTGTGCAGACCGAAACGGTGAAGAGACAGGAACCAGCAGCGTGCGCGCAATACCAGGTACTCGTGAGTCGTGGGAGAGGCTGGCGCATGGCGTGCGGGCGCGTTGGCGGCAAAAGTACCGCCCCCGCGCTGCAAAACTAAAGCACCCCCACACATTCCCGCCGACACCGACAACGGCAGCTGTGGACAGAACGCGGCCGGAGGACTGCACCGCGCGCTGTCAGGCCCCGCGGGCGTTCGGACATGAAAAGCGATTACAGTGCAGGATATCTGGTATGAGAGACAAGAGACCGGTCCAGGCCGTATGTCATACTTGAGAATAGATGTGCGATACTCTATTTCAGTTGAACGACTGCGGAATATCTCAAGCTCTTGAGAATTTAAGCCTGGCTTGCCTGCTGTAGTGCCCGTTGCGTTAGCATATGGGTTACCGTATAGGTGCCCTTCACTACAAACTGCTGCGATAAAACTACGCGTGCAACAAAACCGGTGGGCACACACCAGTCAAGCACATGGCCCGCACGGGACTGTCGTGGTACATACAGTGCTGCACATCGTCGGCAGGCCAAGGCCTAGTTAGGCCTTATCGTACTGTGGTTAGTGCAGGGGAGCGGCCATTCGAAGAGTCAAACTACGATCTCCTAATATCAGCAATTTTGTCGAAAATGCGGCTCGCGAACGCACATGCCACCGCTAACCTCCCTCCGCCCCCTAACTCCAATCCCGCAACGGACCTTTGACAGCGCTCTCCTGCTTCTCGTAGGCCACGAAGATTCGGACCCTCTCCGTCTCCGGCGTATCCCCTCCCTGCTTATTGGGAAAACCGCGAGTAGAGTCGGCAAAATCGCGGGGGCGGTGGGGGTTACGCAAGTCCCTTTAGACATTTCACAACGGACCTGCCAATACCCTTAACCCCTGTAGAGCACAACGTTGGCACGCTCGCTTCGCGGGGGTGGGGGGGGGAGGAGGGGGTACTCGATATCATGGGGGGGGGGGTGTACTCGATAGGAGAGATGTACTCGATCTCATGCATGGCCGTAGTCGTACGACCATAGACCCTCGCATCCCTACAATGCCGGGACGGAGCATGTCGGGTTTTTCACCGACCAGGCAGACATTGCTTGCACCAAGCGCAAAGCGCCGTGAGGTGTCTGGCGAGTCGCATGAAGGGTGAGCTGCATCCTACTAAGAACCGCTTTTGAGGCGGACTTGCATATGGACGACAGCTTCAATGAGTTGATTTAATTTCCGGTGTAGGCGTTTCCAGAGACAGCAATGGGAGTACTATGTAACTGCCTCTTGGGTGCCTTACCTTGAACGCTACGTGATACGATCAATTCCCTTGTGCGGAGTAAAGGTTCTTTACCTCGCACAAATGATCTAACTCGACAACCAGCTGTGGGCGACCGCAAAAAAAAAAAAAAAAAAAAAAAAAACGATACCCTGGTTGTCTAGCTCACGTAGTGAGCGGCATGTTTTACAGTGTCGTTGCCAATCGACACCAACCGATATCATGGGGGGGGGGTATTACTCCAAAATAGATTTGGTTAGCAATTTGGTAGCATATCGTACCTGGTACCAAGTAAAAGGGTGAACGATTCCGTGTGCACGCAGGAGATCGCCGTGGCTTTATACATAACAAGCCCGGAAACAACAGCCTCGTACTCGGACGTACCTACAGCACACCTGACAACCTGCCCAACGACTACATGGTCGTGCTCGCAATAACTGCAGCATTGGAGCCGACCTCCCGGAACGGCCCGTAGCACGGACCGGCACCACATGGAGATGTCCCCCATCCCCAACCTCACACGAGATACAACAGAGCACGCGCGATGGAAGTGCCCCTAGTACGTTTCCTTACTAGTAGCTCGCAAAGGCATATTGATCTGATCGGGGCTTTACAAGGAGAAAATGTCGAAACTATATACAGCAGTGGTCCCTCTATAAAGCCGGTGTGTATGCGCCAGCCAACAATACCGGCACTATAGCACCAACCGGCATCAATTACTCCGCACATTACGGTCCCACACTGGTCAATCCCATCTGTGTCAAGCGCTTTCACATGCACTATAGCGGGCAACCGGCACTATAAACACTCAAGCAGCATTAAGGACGGACCACTACTGTACCTGGTGGATGAGTATTAAAGCATCGACCAGAGGGAGCAGCCCGAGCTGCCAGGGCAGACAGGGGGTGCGTCCGAATCGCAATGCAAGGAAGGGGCTGCATGTACAACAATACGCACGCACCAGCGCGACAACTTGTACTGCTGCACGCGTTTCGTGGTCGCTTGATAACATCGCACCCGTCGTATTTCTGGTCGCTATACATAGGGCACAATACATGTTTTACGGGGGACCATAGTTAATAGGACCTATGGTACATACACACAAAAACCAATCTATTCACCTGGTTTCCCTTCCAATATTTGGTCCTATTTACTATGGTCCCCCGTAATAGTAGCCCCCAATACCTGTACGTCGAAGACCCCAATACCTGTACGTAGTGGGGTTCGTACGTACCAGGTAGCTCGTATAGGTTGGTTGAAGTCCTGCACCGGTAGCTCGTCTCACGAGACCCCCCCCGAGGGGCGGAGCGCTCAAATCGTTATACTTCCAGAGTGTACCGGTATGAAAACAAAAAACGAATAATTTCTGGGTCACAAAAAAAAAAACGCCACAAACTGCAAACACCAACCTTGATCTCGTAGATGAGGCACCGGCGCACGGGGCCGAAACGCTCGCACTCCCCCTGCGTTTCTCCTTCCAAGTCATCATCTACCTCCCCCGGTCCCACCATGTTCTGCTCGATAAAAGAGTACACGGATCACAGGAGGAGGGTGAAGGGGGGCGGGAGGGGAAGTAAGCACGGAAGGCGTCAGTCAGGCGGGGGGGGGCATCGACACGAGCAGACTGGCGGAAAGACAGACATCATTGGACACATGCAGAAAGGAAAAAACAAACAGGGAGACAAGACACACAGAGACACACATACATGAAGGAAGACGAGCAGAAAGACAGACAGACAGCAAGGCAGACAGACAGACAAGACAGACAGACACAAAGACAGACAGACAGACAGACAGACAGACAGACAGACAGACACAGGCAGACAGACAGACACAGGCAGACAGACAGACAGACAGACACACACAGGCACACAAGGACAGACACACAAACAACACTTCATCCTCGCCCCTCCGCCCAGAATCCAGCCCACAAAGGCGGGGGGCGCATGCGCACGCAACCTCATGAAATACCACCCGAAGGACAGAACAGCATCCAACTCTGGGGCCTGTCAACCCCCTTGCCCCCGGGGCCACAGACCTAACATGCGCCCAGAAAGTGCGAATTACCTCCTACTGTACAACAGCAATAGCCCTTTACGGACCCAACAAATAGCCGCCACAAAAACCTACCAGTGCTGTGTTATCAATCGTCTACGAAAGGAAAGAGGGAAGCAGTGATAGCACGTAAATAATATAATATATATATACATATAATATAATATATATAGTACATATATACCACCGTGCTGCACGAATATCGTATGTGAATACAGCAGTAGTATTGCATTGCCCGCTCGGACACATCCCCTCTATACACCCGTTCCTACACCACGCCAGCCCGGGCGGCTGCTTGGTGTGTCGCATGCTGAAACCGCCATTTCCCGACGTATCGGCGTATTTCCCCTCTCAAGTGCCAAAGGAAGAAAAACGTGGCGGCCGGCCCCCGAAACAGAAGGGTCGACTCACACACACCAAAACCAGGTACCTGGTGTTCAATATATAGTGGAAACATCGGTGTGATATAAACAGGAGGTGCTGCTCGTCTTTGTCGTTCAAGGAGGTCGCCCGAACACTATTGATACCCTACCGGGATGATGGCGGTACTGTACCTTGAGGAGTAGGACTCTTGTGGGGTTAGAGAACAGGCCGCGCTTTTTACGGGTAGGCTGCGCCGGCGCGTCCACCGGCCCTCCCATCCTGCCCGCGCCAAGAACAGAAAGCGGAAGATCACCGAGGGGCAGCCGCGCCGGTCAGCGAGATCGGCGAGAGTAGCAGGTAACAGGGAGAAGGTCGAGGGACTCCAAACTACAACATGGCGCGACCGCTCGAGAGCTGCTACCGCCGCGCTGATCGAGCTGCGCGTTCCAGACAAGGTGAGCAGCACTTGCCGCGCCTGTTCCATCCCCTCTGCCCCCAGCTGCGGCAGTAACGAACGCTGGTACCGCCGTAACAAAAGCTACAAAAAAAAGGTGTGCGTCTACGGGGAAAGCGACCCACAACAACAAATAAACCAGGGTTGTTCAAGCGTCATGACCCGACCCGCGGGTCGGGTCAGGAGGTCTTCAAAAACTCACGGGTCGAGCCGGGTCGGGTCGGGTCGGTTCGGGTCGGGTCAAGAGGTATTCGAAACCTCACGGGTCGGGCCGTGTCGGGTCAGGTCGGGTCAGGTAGAGCCAATCCGACCCGACCCGCGAATTTTCACCAGATCCGTGACCAGCCCTGACAATGCCGCGCAAACCAGATGCCAACAGGGGGAAGACAGGTCGAGCGTTCGCGACAAAAGGGACCCGTCCGTCTATGCGCTCGAAGAACGAAAAATGGCAGCAACTAACCCCAGGCACCGTTTCCCACCCCAACGACAACGTCTGCACACGAAACCAAAGGACCCTCCCCTCCCCAGGCCATGAGCGAAAAAGCGAAACCTAGACTCGCCCACCCAACCCCTCTGCTAATAACCGTGACCGTATCGCCGGCCGGCCAACACGCAACGCACCTCTTTTTATCGGCTTGGTGCATGTCGATCACCCCCATCCCTCCGCCCGCCGACATCGACTGCAAGGGCTGACTTATCCCCTGCCTCGAGGCTCCCAAACCTTGCGTGCGCGAGAAGCCAGTCATGCTTTGCTGTGTTAGTGTTTGTGTTGTTTTTATATTTTTTCTTCACGGGAAGCCATCCACCGAGTTCTCCTCTATTTTGTGTGGTACTTCATTTTCATGGAAGGTCGCTGTGTTGTTTCGCTCGAATTTCGTTAACTTATTTGTCATGGGAAGCCGCCGTGTTGTGTTCTTCATGATCGTGTCCTCGACAAAAAAGAAAAAGAAAAAAAGGGAAGCCGTCGTGTTATACGTACCTGCTATTACGGGGGACCATAGTTAATAGGACCAAATATTGTTATTACGGGGGGGCATAGTTAATAGGACCTATGATATACATAAAAACCTATATATTTAACCATTTTTACTAGCAATATTTGGTCCTATTAACTATGGTCCCCCGTAATAGTAAAAATGGTTAAATATATACCTGGTACCTGGTAGGTTTTTATGTATACCATAGGTCCTATTAACCATCGCCCCCCGTAATAGTTTTTTGTGTTTCGTGGCATTCCACTCTGGCCGTATTTCTAGTCCTCGTTTGGGCCATGATGTCGATATCAAGCGGTGATTACGTTTACGGCCGGAGTGGTACATGTTACATTTCGCGATAGTAACATCATACATAGGGTATTAACATCATACATAGGAGTCCTTACTTGTGTTCATGATTTTTCTTTCGGCCCTACCCTCGGTTGGCAACAACGCGCCAAGGTAGGCGGAAGATCGAACAAGCGACGCCGACAGCAACGGGCCAGGGCGGCAGAGTCAGGGTAAGGGAAGGCACCCCCCCACCACCGCCAACATCATCTGTCCTCTGACCCGTCCCCAGCGTAGCCCCCCCACGAGCGCACCCCTCCACCCCCCCCCACCGCGGGGCGTGTTGCCCTCCGCTGGCGTCTACGATGTCGAGCGCACCGGTGCAAAGCGGCATGCTGCGTAGCGTTCCACTCTGTTAACTCTGTCACTCCTGCATAAAAAACATCGAATCATAGAATCCTAAAAATATAAAAAAAGTTACGTATCATAAATTCATAAATTCATAAAATCATGAACTCATAGAATCACCGCCAAATCATGAACTCACCAAGAAAATCACCATAAAGGCGTCCAATCGTCGAATCATCAAATCATAAACGAATCAAATCATGACATTGTAAAAAATCTTGAAACCCACGGACCACGAACGTGGCCTCTTCCAGTCTCAACATTCCCAAAATCATTATATTAACAGTCTAATTCCAAAATTGTCTTGCTGGCATTTCGTCGTCCGAAAGGAGGGATCAGGTTGCAGTTCGAAAAATGGAGCCATAAAAAGGGGGTTGAACGCATATACACCACCGCAAACGCCATCCCACACAAACCCCTAAGCACTTTCGTTTTTCTCAGAAAGGCGCGTGCAGTTTTAAGCTGCTGTAGATCACCTTGTCCCTCCTTGTGCCCCATCTTTGCCATCATGCGCTCGGCAAAGTTCATGCCGCTTTCCGCCCCCAACCCCGCTCCAACACCGCCTCCCCCACCTCCACCCTTCGCGTTCGGTCCGAACCTCCCGGGACGTCGATCATCGGTGGCGCTCTCGAACTGGCCGGGCGAGGTAGGGAGTGGTACCCTTCCCGGAGTAGGGGGTTCCTGGGTATGGAGGCAATAAGAAAAACGGGGGGGCACATAATTAAGTCAGAAAAACGCCTGCAGCGTAGTAGCAGACCTGACCCGCTAAGCCGGATCCTCGACCGCGCGCAAATATGTACCGTAAATTCCGGCCGTGGTTCGCGGGTGAACAAAACGCGTGCGTACGAGTTTAGTCCTGCCGCTGTAAGGTCGGAGTTGTTGTCTGTTCCAGGACACGAGGCAGTGGAGACACCATTCCGCCAAGGGTCGTCCACCCACCGACTCCGACATCCTGCTGCTGCGGCCGCCGCCGCCGCTACTGCTGCTGCTGCTGCTTTCACTGCTACACAGTAGTGCGCACATCTTCATCACCCATGGCTGCCGCAGGGCGCTACGCGTAGCGATGGCGGACTTCATGGAATGAGGAAAGCCGCCACACGCTGCGCCGAAAACAGCAACGCGCCTGAAACAGCGCCCCTTTTAACAACAGGTCTTTCCTGAAACACGCCTCATTTTTTTCCAGTGGGAGCATCGAAGGGCGTAAGCGTCAGCAATCAAAGCGCCCCCTCCCCTCCGGGAGCTCCCCTCCGGGAGGTCCGTCGGGCCGCGATGACGGTGGCCCAAATCACCCCGGAGCTACCACAAACAACACAACTCGATTTTTTTCAAGGGCGGGTTTTGAAGGTATGTACTCTGCATCTACCCGGGTATATACTCTGGATATACCCGGATATTCAATAGGAATGTACCCGGGGATACACTCTGGATGCACCCGGGTATCTACCTACCCGGGTATAACCAACGTCACCAAGTTTGATACCCGGGTACGCCAGAGTACATACCTCACGAAACGCACCCTTGAAGCCGCTAAGCGCGATAGTGTTCACCCTCGCACAACGACAACAAAACAGACCATCACCATGCCAAACCGCCCCGAAGCGCTCCCGCCCCCCCCTGCCTCCCTCCCCCTCCCCGGCCAGCGCTACAATGAAACCTCACCGGAATGTCCTCCGGAGGTGGCGCAGCCCCCGGTCCACCCTTCCCCTTGGTCATCCACGCCGGAAGGTTCGAAAGCCCGCGACCTCTCCCGCGCCCCATGCTGGCTTCCAAGGCCGCCATGTCTCCACCGCCCAGCCCGCCGGGACCCCCTCGCCCCCTCCCCGCCCCGGTGGCGCCTGCTCCGCCTCCAACTCCCGCGGTTGCCCCCTCATGCGCTTTGGCAGCAGCCTCTTGGATCTTGCGGATGGTAGCTGATCGCTCTTCGTCTTGACGTTTGCGCTAAAACAGGGACGGCGCAACGTGTACATGTGCGGATTGTAGTGCGCGGGGGCGGAGGGGGGCGGGGGGGGGGGGGGGGAAGGCAGACGTGAATCCCCTTCAGAAATACGCCTGCGAGTCGCGCACAAACTAATTTAATTCAGAATCGGAAAAGCTACCTCAGTAGTGCTAGAGTAGTAGTGGCCCCTCTACAGTGCCGGTTGCCCGCTATAGTATCGCTTGGCACAGACGGGATTACCCAATGTGGCACAGGAGTGTGCGGAGTAATTAGTGCCGGTTGCCGATATAGTGCCGGTATTGTTGCCTGGCGCATACCTACAGGCACTATAGAGGGGCCATTACTGCCTGTGCTCGTAATAGCATCAGCGAATCGGGAAAAACCATCCGCTTTGAACTGCTCCGAGTTCAACGACTGCTGAAGTCGTTAAAATAATGGAGAGAGAGGGGCGGCGGCCCGCGACTCGGCGAGGCGGGGGGGACCACGGTACCACATCTTCTCGATTCGAAGAACTGCTCCACGCAAGGAGGGGAAATCAACCACCAAACCAGGTATCTATCACGGTGTATACAAACGAAATACTTACAGCGGCTCCTACTAAAAGGGCGTGTAGGTAATCCTAATTTTTCCCGAACGAGCATCCCCTTCACGTTGACAAGAGTAGAAGGTGAACCCCACCGCACACGAACGACAATACAGCACTCCAGAGCGGGAAAAATACGCAAATGGCATCGAGTCTACCAAACCTATGGCATCGAGTCAACCTACCTCTCGTTCCTGTTCTTCCATGATTATCTTGAGCTCTCTATCCCGCTCCTCTTGCTTCTTCTTGTTGATGCGCTCTCTGCAGTACTCCATGTAGTCGTTAGGCCGGGAGGGGTCGTAATCGTCATCCACATCTCCGAATCCCATATCCCACGTCTTGGGCCGGTTTGCTGGCGGCGGAGGAGTTGCCTTCGCGAGCGACACAGACGGCGGGGGGGGGGGGGGATGTACTCGATAGGAGAGATGTACTCGATATCATGCATGGCCGTAGTCGTATGACCATAGACCCTCGCATCCCTACAATGCCGGGACGGAGCATGTCGGTTTTTTCACCGACCAGGCAGACATTGCTTGCACCAAGTGCGAAGCGCCGTGAGGTGTCTGGCGAGTCGCATGAAGGGTGAGCTGCATCCTACTAAGAACCGCTTGTGAGGCGGACTTGCATATGGACGACAGCTTCAAAAATGGCGGGGGGGGTGGGGGGGGGGGGTTGGCTCATGCCATGCATGTCCGTAGTCATATGACAATAGACCCTCGCATCTCTGCAATGCCGGAACGGAGCACGTTGGGTTTTCACCGACCAGGCAGGCATTGCTTGCACCAAGCGCAAAGCACCGTGAGGTGTTGAGAGGGGGGGGAGGGGGGGGGTGTACGCGACAGGAGATATGTACTCGATCTCGTGCATGGCCGTAGTTGTGTGAGAATAGACCCTCGCATCCCTACAATGCCGGGACGGAGCATGTCGGCTTTTCACGACCAAGCAGACGTTGCTTGCACCAAGCGCGAGGGGGAGAGGGGGGGGGGCGGGGGGGGCGGGCAGTTATATTTCTTCACTTTTGTTTCATCCGCTTTTGTTTATTCGTTCTATTAATTCGTCAACTCGCCGGGAAGGGGGGGCGCGGCGTAGCCGCGGGTGGAGGGGTGGGAGGGGTACTCATGCCCTGCATGGCCGTAGTCATACTACCATAGACCCTGTGAAGGGGGGCTACTCTCGATATCATGCATGGCCGTAGTCGTATATGACCATGGACCCTGCGCGAGGGGGGGGGGGGTTAGGTTTTTTACCTTAAGGAGGGATTTAGGGATTTGCGGAGATATCTCCCAAGCGCTCTTGAAAGGCAAAACCACCTTTCACATATACCAGGTATAGCAGCACGAGGATCGGAGGTAATATGGGATACGATACGTGCATTCAATATCATAAAGCAGAGCAACGCGTTGTATGTGTCTTAAGTTACACTTACGATAGTGAATGGCAAGCGCATTGGGGGTACCATCATAATACTTCGACGTATATACCCTGGGTACCAGTAATACCATGTGATGCACAAGGTGTGATACTACCGCATATACCCCGGTGCTCCGTCTCGAAAGGGATGCACGGTCAATGACCAAACGACTTATGGCAAGCAATAAACAACCCCCCCCCCTCCCCCGCCTCGTGCTATCAATTCACGAAGCTATACGCTTATGTGGTACTACAGAAGTCAAACTACAAGCATGACAAGGTGGCGTTATTCCCCACTAACTGCTGCTGTTGTTCGGTTCCTGTATACCGATATCTCACAGGTGGTGTAGGCTTGCCCTTTGGCTGAGGGCGGGAGATTTCCGTTTTCTCCTTCTGCAGGCGAGCGCTACTAGCGGCCGCAGGCCCCGGGCGCTTGAGCAGCACGGGGGGTGCCATCCTCGAGGTCGCCTGCCACGTTTCAACAGTAGCACGATTATTCGACACCATCACTACGCAAACGAGCATTCAATAGAGGTACAGTACAAGGTACCGAAAAACGGCAGCGGGTTGCAATACCGCAGATTTGCTGTGGTAGGTGCCACTGCTGTAGTGGGCGTGTTGTCCATCACAGCAGTGTGCGTAATAGTGTGCGTTTTGTCCAAACCCGTAACTGATATATACCGAACGGTGTACCAGGTACTGCTGTGAAGGACAGGACCGTACGTATCTATCGCAGATATCGGAACACGCATGTAAAGACGAACAGAAACGAAACTGTTAGGGCTGGGACTGGACGACGAAAAGTGCCCAAAAAATGGCGCATCTATTGGACGAAAACCGCCAAAAAATCCGAAAAAAGATTGAAGATGAAAAATGTACCGCCACCATATTTACTTGGCTTTAGACTGCATTATTGGTTGACCTGCAATGACAAATTGCTCGACATAGGAGACGAGTTGGATCTTGGGATTCAACAGACACGTGTAACCAGTGTAAACGGAGGGGAAGGCACATCATTCAGAATTTTCCATTAGATTTTTACGTCTAATTGGCCGGAAACGTGCGGGAAAACTCGTGTTTTATGCTTATATTCGTCTCTTGCTCTATGGGGAAGAAGTACTGCAATTGAGTATGAAAACAATACGTGCCCTCCTCTTCGCCGAGACTTGGCGGAGACAACAAATCAATCCGTGCTTGAATCCAGTAAATAGCCGACGAGAAATTCGCGATCAAACTTGGCCCTATTGAGTCATTCTGGCAGTGATCGCGAAATATCAATCAGCCATGGGAAACTCAAAAAAACCTGAGGGCACCGGACGAAAAGGGAAAAAAAAGAAAATTGTCCAGAAGAACCAAGAGGCTTATCTGGCGCGTACCGGGACTACAGTCGCAGACGCGGGCGTGGCTGCACGCCGGGCGCTTGCCATCCAGCGCGGCGGTCTCGAGGCCGCCGAGGGCATCCGTAACCGGGCCTTGAAGCAGCGCGACGAGAGTCGGGCCGAGACCGCTGAGGCAAAGTCTTCACTGCAAGCTGTCTCCCATCAGTTGTTCGAGCAGAAGGGCAAACTCAACCTGGAGTAGGACCTCAGGCACGAGTCGGACGCAGCCTTGGCCCATGAAGAAGGGGTTCGTCAACCCCGCAGTCACGGCGAGGTGCAAGATGTGCAACACACAGCCGATCCGATGGGCGAAGATGGGGGTATCCTCTCTAGCAGCAGAAGCTCCAGCAGCAGAAGCTCCAGCAGCAGCAGCAGCAGCAGCAGAGAGGTCAGCACCTCCGCCTTCGAGCGTGTCCGACACGGGATGCATTGGTCTGCTGTCAGCCATCGTGCCGGAGGGCCTACCAGACGATGTGGCCCACTCACTTAAGCTGGCCGCTGTGTACGCTTCTGCGCGTGGTGTGGTGCAGCAGCACCTCGAGCAGCAACACGCAGCAGCAGCAGCAGCAGCAGCAGCAGCACAAACTTTTTTTCACACTCAGCACCTGGCCACGCTTCTACTTTTTTGCGGCACAGCAGCAGCAGCGGCACAGCTTTTTCTTTACGAATAGATTTTTGTTGATGACGTGGGTCCTTTCCCCCCATCGCTGATTGGTTGATTTTCTAAAGATTTTTTTCCCCAGAGAACGACATGGGACATTTTTTTTCCAAATTCTACGTCTAAAAAAATTATAGTCCCACACCTAACTGTTTCTCGAGCCAATATCTCGGGTCGGAAGCGACCCCCCTGCATTGACACGGTTGACCTTCCCCGGGTCAACAGGGTGTTCTTCCGTCGAGGTCTGATCGGTGCCGGATATGTAAAAATAACGAAGCAACCAGAGTCTGTATGATGGACGAAGTACGATATACGGTTTTGATTATTGTTTCTAGAAAGGTGATATTTCCGTGGTCACCAGCAACTAAAAAAAAAAACAAAACAAAATCAAGGAACGCGATGAAGGTTGTAAATACCGAGCGGTACGAAAAAGTTTCTGACAAGCTATCATTGAGAATAGGATAAGATAGGGTAGGATAGGATAGGATAGGGTAGGATGGGACAGTGTACGACAGGATAGAATAAGACAAGGGAAGAAAGTGTAAAAGGATTGGATAGGATAGGATAGGATACAATGCGATAGAGTACGATACGATTGGATAGGATAGGGTAGGATAGGGTAGGATAGGGTAGGATAGAGAACGATAGGATAGGATAGGGCGGAGTCGAGACGGATGGTCGTGTGGTGAGGGAGATGGTGTCCTTTCACGCGGGGGTGGTCGCGGGTTCTGGGGATGGCGTGTATCGTAAGGAGGCCCGGGAGGGGGTCAAAGAGGTGCTGGTAGTCCGGGTTGAGCTTATACCTGTTACTTCGTCAAAAACGTAACAATGAGTACCGTAAGGATGCAGGCTATCGCGGAGGGGCGCGATCGTTTTTCAGCGCTCGATCTTTCCAGAGGGGGGGGAAGGTTGACAATACTGAACAAGGGAGGCGTTTTCGGAACACCCGGTCGAGAGCCATCCTCAAAATGAATCATCGACGTCGGCACCCTTACTTTTGTCGGGAAAGCGACCGCTGACAAACGATCGAAACCCTGTGCGACAACCCGCATCCTTACGATATGAGTGCATATTGTTGTTGTTGTTCTCACATTAATTCTCCTGACGAAGGAGTCCGCGGTCACACAAATTACCAGGTGCCAGCTTACGTGGTGCAGAGCTGGTTCGAGCTTCCAGCCACAGATCGCGGTGACATATTGTTGTAAATCAACATCTCATTTTCAAGCAAATATTAGCACGAGCCACAACAGCACGAGAATAAAATAGGTCCAGGTGAACACGAAAAGAGTGCCGGAACAACACACGACGAGATCTCTCATGAGCATGCTCTCATTCTCTTTTAAATAGTAGACGAAATGGAGGAAGATGTCCAGAATTCGCGATGCAGACTACTACCGTACACTACCGGCAGTACGAGAACAACCAAAAACCTCCGGGGAGACAAATGTGCGAAATATGCAGTACTCCGTACCTCGAGCAAGAGGAGGCACGATTATCACGACTACGGAGACATTTGCAAGTCATCCCCGGGGCTTGCGTTTCGCGCTGGAGTTAGGGATAGGGTTGCAGCTACGTATATGCTCAGATTAGATTGTTAATCTGGTTAGTTGCCGGTATTTACGTCTGTGAGGGCAGCGACGACGGGATCTCAAGTTCAGGTCTATTCACCGCTACATAGAGGCGAAATGCGCTACTCCAGAGCTTCGCTGTCGTCACACCCTGGTCTGGGGGAGTTGGCTGGAGTGGAGAAGACAAGGGCTGGGTGGTGATGTGACTATATTTTTTTATTTCTTACCAATATTTTTTTTTAATCATCACTTTCACTTTCCAGCCTAAGACCTATGCCAATGGAAACGCGAAGTTGAAAAGATGTTTTTCAAATATATGGCTTTAAAAAAACAGCCGAAAAAATTCTCGTACCGCCGCTGTGGGGAAAAAAGAGAAAAATGTTTGATTTTTTCTTTTTTTTTCCCCAACGGCCGCAGGCGGCGCAATTTGTGTTTTTCTGGTCGCAAATTGTCAACACGGTGATCGAAACCAGCTCGTGCGACGATCGACCCTCGATCTCGACATAGACTCAGCCCACGGCCAACCCACTCGGTATCTGGCAAGCCCAACGAGTATAGATGACGGCCTCGAAGATATCAGGCGGATCTATGGTCTAGGGGGCGAGAGCTTGCCGGCGGCGTCGTACGGTATCCTCCCAAACCTGAAAAAAAGACTATTTTTTGCCATTCGAGACGGATGGAGAAGTTTTGTCTTCTGTTTTGTGCAAACCAGCGGCCAAATGTTTTTTTATCACACGCCTGGTCAGCTCCCGCCACATGACACCGGCCATGGTGTGAAGACGGTGACCCTAGGGTGGGTCGGAGCCCCTAACGAGCGCACTCCGTTCAGAATTCGTGACGCAATCGTTGGTTTTGTTGATCGATGTCTGTCAAGGACTCGGAATCTCGCCGCTTCGAACCAAAGATCGGCCTGAGTTTTCCTCAAGCCGATGTTGGCCCAACATCGGCCCCAGATTTGCTTTTTTCGGGCTTTTCCAAAAGTTAGACCTATGCCAATGGTACAGCGAAGTTGCAATAAAAAGTTTGAATTTCAAAGATACCCGCCAAAAAAAATCAGAACACGCTTCCTATGGGCCACCTAAACAAAAAAAAAAGTTCCTAACTTTTGGAAAAGCCCGAAAAAAGCAAATCTGGGGCCGATGTTGGGCCAACATCGGCTTGAGAAAAACTCAGGCCGATCTTTGGTTCGAAGCGGCGAGATGCCGAGTCCTCGACAGACATCGATCAACAAAACCAACGATTGCGTCACGAATTCTGAACGGAGTGCGCTCGTTAGTGGCTCCGACCCACCCTAGGGTCACCGTCTTCACACCATGGCCGGTGTCATGTGGCGGGAGCTGACCAGGCGTGTGATAAAAAAACATTTGGCCGCTGGTTTGCACAAAACAGAAGACAAAACTTCTCCATCCGTCTCGAATGGCAAAAAATAGACTTTTTTTCAGGTTTGGGAGGATACCGTACGACGCCGCCGGCAAGCTCTCGCCCCCTAGACCATGGATCCGCCTGATATCTTCGAGGCCGTCATCTATACTCGTTGGGCTTGCCAGATACCGAGTGGGTTGGCCGTGGGCTGAGTCTATGTCGAGATCGAGGGTCGATCGTCGCACGAGCTGGTTTCGATCACCGTGTTGACAATTTGCGACCAGAAAAACACAAAATGCGCCGCCTGCAGCCGTTGGGGAAAAAAAAAGAAAAAATCAAACATTTTTCTCTTTTTTTCCCACAGCGGCGGTACGACAATTTTTTCGGCTGTTTTTTTAAAGCCATATATTTGAAAAAAAACTTTTGGACTTCGCGTTTCCATTGGCATAGGTCTTATTAGGAACTTTTTTTTTTTTTAGGTGGCCCATAGGAAGCGTGTTCTGAAAAAAATTGGCGGGTATCTTTGAAATTCAAACCTTTTATTGCAACTTCGCTGTACCATTGGCATACTCGTAGGTCTAACTCGTGAGAGGTTTTACCCTCAACGAGCTTCTGGACAAGCCGTGGTCACAGGTGTCCACCCTTCTCTCCCCCCCGGTACGTGCCTTTATTTTTTGTCGCGCATAGGGTTCAGCATTTCCACTGCTCGTCGATGTTCATCGGATGTAGCTAACTCACGCTCTCGCGCTTTCCGCTATTAATAATCAATTTTTTTCATGAAAGAAAAAGCCTTTTACGAGCATGCACTTGGTGGGACGTGAACCCGCGAAATTGACCTTGATAGGCACGCGGACCACCTATATACTGCTGTACGTACGTACACCTGGTACAAGTACCAAACGTACCTACGTACAGCAGTAGTACTGCTGTACCAGGTATACAAGATCAACGCCCTGGTATCTGCAAGTACTGCGCCCTGAAACGCAACTAAAAACACTCGGCTATCATCATGACGCTGACCTGTCGTCTGCTTGAACAAACAGCCTCCTGGAACACTCCAACATCGCAGCCTCTCTCACAAAAGATGGACATAAATATGCACAGCAGTACTCGTACGTGCAAGACGTGTGGAGGGCTCAAGGACAATTGCAAGGTTCGAACATGGCATGGCATCGCCCACGCAATGCGTTGCTCCAACTCCATCTCAAGGTCAGAAGAAGATTACGGAGTCCGCCGTCCATCACCATCTACTGTTATACTGTTGAAGTAGGGGAGGCACTGTACTGCTGCCATGTGCCGAGGGGTGCACTCACAGCAGTCGCAGTCCTCTTAGCGATCATCCCCTGGAATTTCGAGTGGGCCCATCCTTTCGAGGCGGACGAAGACGGAGCTGGGGATGAAGAGGAAGAAGCGGAAGTGGAATCCGCCGTCTTCTTGGCAGAAGGAAGATCCGCGTATATATCCATGTCCTTCCTGAAAGAACAACAGGGAACAATGGATGTCCACACTCTGGTGCAATGCTATGTACAACACGCTACTACGACGATGCCCCTTGCTGTAGATCGGCTCACGGCGTAAAGAGGGTTTCGACGTCTTCGAAGGCTTTAGCTAAAAGGGCCACAAAACACACTCATACCGGTTGATATTCCCGGTTGCTCTTCATTGTCTTGCCCGAGCCTCCCTTACAGGATCCCCCTTGCTAGAGACGGGCGCACCTGCGGTCATGTCCGGTCTTTCCCCGAATAGGGGCAGTGCTAAGAGGGTGACTCTTCAGACACGCCTGAACGCTGTCTCATGGCGGCGCGGCCTGTGCTACTCGGCCCTTTTCCTGGCAGCCGGATGGGTCATTTTATCGTTCACCTCCGTGCGGAAGGAAGCCAGGGCGAGCCCTTCGGCTTTCGCCTCGCGAGAAGGCCAGAAAGGGGCCGGCGTAGCTGGCGTAGGAGACGCCGGCCTGCTTCCGGCCCCGTGGGATCCGGAGGGCTGCCAGACGGTTGTGTTCTTCCACATCCCTAAAACGGGCGGAGAATCTCTCAACAACTTGTGGCAGGTGACTGCGGCGAACAGGCAGCGGCGGTTGTTCGGGTGGGCAGGGTACAGGCTGATGGGGCTGAGAAGAACCGACCTCTCTCTCCAGCACCAAGAAGCATATTTGACGAGCATGTGAGTGGGTGGGTTAGCCTGGTGGGCCTTCTCGGACCCTCCAGCTGTCTTGGCTTGTCTTACGCACGCGCACACCAGTACAGACCGAACCCCAGAAACTCGAAGCATGACAGATACGATACGTTTACAACTGGTGCCTTTTCGCTTGCTGTGTAGAATCTGGGAACCGTGGTGGGCGCTATGCGCTATTCCAGGTATACTTCGCTTCCGTAGCTGGTGCTGGGGCGCTGGGCTTCGGCGGCGGGGTGAAGACCTCCCGACCTCCAGCACTTGCCCACTGCCCCCGTATGTAGACGGCGGTACCCATATGCGTGTGTTAATGATAATGGTATGCTTGCATACCATACACCCTGAACCTGCTACGTATTAATATTACGAATACTGACAGCTGGCAGCTGTATTAGGTATTACGGGGGACCACGGCAGTAAATAGGACCTACGGTACAAACTAAACCTATGTATTTCCCTATTTTTAACTAACAATATTTGGTCCTATTTACTATGGTCCCCCGTAATAGCGATGTACCCCTACGGATGATCGAAACCCGCGTACCCGGACGGGCAAAAGCGGTGACGGGTTCGGGTTGGACTTGAAAACCGCGGGTTTTGGGGGTGACCAAAACCCAGGTATTCGGCGGTATATAGGCCCAATATTTTAACCCTTTTTGGACTATTAGGAGTGCAGTCCCTTGTTGGGGACAAACCACTCAAATTCTAATTAATTTATCCCCAAAACGGAACTGCAGTATATACTGAAAGGATTACGACACCCCTCTTGGGACCATAAAGGGGAAAACTGCCGCCATAAAGAAAATACCGGGTGTTCAATACCAGGTAGCTTTTACAAATTACGGCATTCGCCTCTGGTACGTGATTGGGGGATGATATTCTATGAATACAACATGTTGCCCGAGATACAATGCAAGGAGTCGTACCGCACGGACGCGACATGGTCCTCTGTCCGTCTTACTGGTATATACTCTCGTACACGGTTGATAACGGTGTAACGTTCTTAGTGTTTTACTCGCTGTCTCGGCGATCCCAGTGGCGTTTTTCAGAGAGAGGCCCGTCTTTTTACTCGCTCTATTGCGTCTTATCAATAGACATATATATGACAGTGGGAACGCGATTTTTTGGAAAAGTTGTTCTTGCAGAAATATGGCGTTCAAGAAACAGCCGAAGGTATTCTCGTACCGCCACTGCTGTAAGAAAAGTGTAAATGTTGATGTCTTTTCTTGTTTTTTTATCGAACGGCTGCAGGCGGCGCAATTGGCTTCCTCTCGTTGCAAATTGTCAACTCGATGATAAAAATCAGCTCGTACGACGATAGACCTTCGATCTCAACATGGCCTCAGCCCACGGCCAAACCGCTTGGTGTCGGGCAAGGTCAACGAGTGTGGATGACCGCCTCGAAGATAGCAGGTGGATCCATGTTCTAGGGGGCGAGAGCTTGCCGGCGGCGTCCTTCTATATTCTCCCAAACCTGAAAAAAAGCCCACCAGGTATTTTTTGCCATTCGAGACAGATCGAGAAAAAATGGCGCCCGCTACATATCACTGGCCCATTGTGTGAACATGGTGACCCTAGGGTGGGTCGGAGCCCCTAACGAGCGCACTCCGTTCAGAATTCATGGCGCAGTCGTTGGCTGCGGGTCGATGTCTGTCGGGGACTCGGAATCTGGTCGCTTCGAGCTAAACATCCGCATGAGTTTGTCTGGATCCGATCTTGGCTCAACATCGGCCCCAGAAAAAAAAAATTCGGGTTTTTTCAAAAGTTTTGGAACGTTCGGTTTGATGAATCGTGCTCATAGCAAGCTGTACCTGAAAAATTCTTGCGGGTATCTTGGGAATCCAAAACTTTTTACGGAAACTCTGCGTTTCCGTTGGCTTAGGTCTTAGCACGTCTCGAATTCGCCTTAGAGTTACACCAGACGTAGCCAAGGGAGTCTTCGGGGGTCCTCACGACCGCAGTGAACATGAAATGAAGGGAATACCCAGCACTTGAAAAAATGACTTCAAGTTGCTTTTTGAACCTTTGTTTTTTGTATTTCCCCCCGAAAATTCCCCTGTCCCCCGGTTTTGCCGGACGGCATTTTGTGTGTCTTTTTTATTCGCAATTCGCGATCGCACCATGTCATTCAGCACGCAGCGCACCCCCACCTCCTCAAAGCCACAAGCCCCGCGCTACGCAGCATCCACCACTGTGCCTTGCCAGAACACCTACGAGCACCCCAGCAAAACACCGCTTCTACTCTTTCGCGATGGCTTCGGCACTGGCGGCGTCGGCCCCGACCTTCGCTTTACCGACGCGCATACAATAATTCATGATGGATGGCGGCACTCCTCCTCCACGGCGGCAACTGCAGTAATAGTAGTATTGTTATACAACTATTCTATGTACGGGGGGCCATAGTAAATAGGACCTGCGGTACACACAAAAATTTGGATGTTTCCCTATTTTTACAAACAATATTTTGTCCTGTTTACTATGGCCCCCCGTAATAGTAGAAGTGGTAGGATAGTGCAGTTTTCATAGCAGCCTTATTGTTGATGAGGTAATAACTCTTACCTGGTACTTGGTTACTGCTGGTGTATACTATTTTTAAGAGACTACCGAGGCGACCGACTCCCTTGAAGGGGCCCATCTACTCCTGTAGACATAATTTTTTATACTCGTACGTACTGCACTTACATCTGTCACACTTACTCATCACAAGGCCGCGCTAACCGCTCGAAGGGTTTCCAAAGCAAATACCCATTGGCGTCTACGACGACTTCCACCGGATGGCTCGTCTTCTCTTATTTTTGCTTATTTTTTGTTTTTTTTCCCCAATTTTTTTCAACTACGACTGTAATTCCCGGTGTATATTTTCTGGGTAATATTTTTAAGTTGACGCGATTTTTTCCAGCACCGCTATCGCATCGCCGTTTTAAACGGGGGGGGGGAAATCCATTTTTTGTTGTCGGTTTTCCGGTAAATATTTCGGAGCAACTACAGTTTAGGGTAGCGTCCTGGAGCCCGAGAGGAGGCGCTCGTCGTCACAAGTCATTAACAATAGTGGTGTTTTGCTGTTCCGATCATCAGCGACAGCAGCGACAGCGCAGACGAGCGCGGCAGCTATCGCGCGCCCCCAATGCTAAAACTCAGCAGCACCTTGCTCCTACTACTCATGTCGCCGCCACGGCAAGCGGGTGGGGCGTGTCTTATGTGGTGTGTTTGTGCCCTAGCCAGCTCGGTGGTGGTGAAGAAGCTGTTTCGAGCTCTGCGGAACTGCTGTACCTTGGGGTAGGAGGTTTTCTTCTTGTGAGGCCTCCTGGAAAGACCACCTCACTCAGCTAAAGCTTACGAAATCTCCCGGGCCCGCCACTGCTGGACGTCAGCAGCGCTGTGTTTTTACAGTCAGTGCTGTAATTATTTTGGGATACACCCTGCCTACTAAAGTTTCGTACGTAAGTGCTACCGGTATCACCCAGCATCAATACCGTTGAGCAGCATCTGCCAAGGAGAGGATATACCCGAAAACGGAGAGCGTAAGCACACGGATATACATATCCAAAGCACATTATTCGGTCAAAGTCGCAGCTGGCGTATTCGTCATAAATGTTGGGAAAAAAAAAAAAATGAGCAAATAGCGGCAGAAGGATAGTCGCTAACGTAGCGTCAAGTAACTGGAGGTTTTTCGGCCGATCGCCCGCAATAGAAGGGAGGGGAGCATGTAAGCTTTCCGCTCTTGTTCGAGAACATGGTTGGAGGTCACTGGGTACGAGACGAATAGAACTAAGCGTAACCGTAACCTCAAAACCCTGAGCCAATCAGACCCACTCAACCATTGGTCCGCAACAGCCCCTTTGTCTCGTACGCGGTGGGCCTCAACCATGGTGTCGAATAACTGCTACCAGGCTACTCTACTGGTAGAAACAGGTGACACCACAGACAGAGAAGTAACCCCGTCGGCAATGTTTCCACCACACCAGAAAAACGAAACCGGTTCGCAGCATACTTTTCGATAATTGGAACCGATACAGCAAAATCGGTTTGTCGACTTCCTGATATTTCGATAAGCTGAAAAAAAAAGAACGATGCGATGCGATACCTGATGCTCAAGCTCTGTCCTCTGTCCTCTTACCCGGCGCCGAAACAGAACTCCGTGGAAAAACAAGAAACCGGAGATGCGGCATAGCGTAGTAGAATTGCACTGCGGTAACGCAATCAGGTGAGGGCAGGGCAGGTCGAAGTCGTATCTTTCTTCGTGTTTTGTCGTGGAAGAAGGCGGACGCGAGGGCAGGGTGGGGTAAGGTGGGGCGCAGGGAGGGGAGTGGTGGAGGAGCTTTCCGCTCGCGTACGCCGCGCTTCGTTATGTTCTTGGTGTAGTGGGAAGTTCCCGTTGGCCTGTACGTGGGGGCGGGGGGTACTCATTTGTTGCTTGCCTTAGCCATTTGACCATTATCCACGCATCCTTCTCGAAACGCAGCACCCTTCCTTCCCTTAATACAGACGCCTCCAATGTTTGGGCGCTCACGACATTTTTTTCCCGTATACGTGTTTTTTGTTTTTTGTTTTCTTTTTGCTCATCCCATCCATTATCTTCGCACATCTTCTCTCTCTCCTTCCCACTCGTAACTCGGATCCGGGGTCACATAGCAGGCTCTTCTCCCCCCTTCCCGCTACGGTACGTGCCTTCATTTCTTATCGCGAGAAGATTTCAGCCTTTTCTTCCCTCGTCGACTCGCATCGAATTGTATCAGCCTGTAGGGGGGGGTAGGGTTGGGTGGGGCAGGGGGGGGGGTTCCCCCTCGCGTGCGGCGCGCTTTGTATTTGTATCTTGTGCGTTGGAAAACTTCCGTGGACCCAGGGCTGCATTTGCACTGGGATTGACGCGTCTTCCCGGCCTCCACGCTCTCCCGTTTGTGCCCGGCGAGCAGCTTCATGCAGGCTAGGGATGCTTTGGCTAGCATGAGGGCCGATCACGAGAAAAACAGTTGTGGCTTCTTTGCGTTCACGATTGTTCGGCCGCCCTTGGACTGGGTGGTGTCGCTGTATAACGACATCTGCCACCGGCGTTTGCACGGGCATAAGGATACGTGCCCTCAAAAAGTAAGCGGTGTCATTGTTGTTGGTGGTGGTGGTGGTGGTGGTGGTGGTGGTGGTGGTGGTGGTGGTGGTGGTAGCGATGGTGCTGATGGTAGAAGTGGTAGTGGTGGTGGCGGTGGTGGCTGTGGTGGTGGTGGTGGTAATGGTGGTGTTAATTGTGGTGGTGGCGATAGTGGTGGTGGTGGTGGTGGTGGGGGTAATGGAAGTAGTAGTGGTGGTGGCGGTGGCGGTGTTGTTGATTATGGAGGGTGGTGATGGGGGGGGTGGTGGAGTTTGTTGTTGTTGTTGTTGTTGTTGTTGTTGTTGTTACTGTCCTGCTGATGTTGCGTTTGTTGGTATTGCATACCGGGTGCTCGTGATCCCTGGGCCGTGAGGCAAGAACTGCGACTACCATACTTGACTGCGACAGAAACAGCTGCAGAAAATGACAAAAAACGAAACGGCCTTCCCAAAAAAAAACTGCGGTAGTAATAATGTGACGCGACCGATTTTGGCCTCGTTCCTGCTTTGACTTGCCCCCATGTTTGCTTGTTCGCCGACGGTTTTGTATTGACAGAAGGGGATTTCACCGCGAGAGGAGATGCTGACGTACCCCCACAAGGATGGGATGCTTTCATACCTCAAGCACGGCTGGAACGGGTGGAGTTCGCCAGGACCCGTGGATGCATCGGTCGTCGAGGTGATCTATTTAATTGCTGGCTGGGTTTTGCCTTGCCTTTTGCTTGCACTTCTCCTTGCCTTTTCTTCGCCTTGACTTGTATCGTCTTGACTTGGCCCGCCTTGGCTTGGCGTTGCCCTTGTCTTACCTTGCCTTGCCTTGCCTTGCCTTGCCTTCCCTTCGAGGGTGCGTGTTATCTTGCGTGTTACAACAACAACGACTGATGGTTACTGCTGTGTGGTATTGATAGGACACGTCCAAATCTCTGCGAAGCTATCTGGACATCGTTGCGTTCACGGAGGAGGTACCCAAGCTCCGACGGTTCCTGACAACGCACTTTTCTGCCCCCGGAGGTGTGCTCTCGAAGGAGGATGAAAACCGTCTCAACAAGGAATCGGTAAGACCCTACAGCAGTTGTTTCCCCCTGAGTAGACTACCTGGTACCAGCACCTCACAAGGGTGTGTTCGGTAGGGCATGTACTCTGGGTGTACCCGGGTACTTACCCGAGTATGGCCCAAAACAACCAGGCTTGGCACCCGGGTACCCCAGAGTTACCTTAAAAAGACAATTGTCGTGAAGGTGGTGGTAAGTGGGGTACGTGCTCTGGGCATACCCGGGTGCCTACCCGAGTATGATCCAAAACCACGAGATTGGGTATCCGGATATCCCAGAGTTACCTGAAATGAGTAAATCACAAGGGTGTGTTTGGTGGGGTACATACCCTGGGCGTACCCGGGTGCCTACCCGAGTATGATCTAAAACCACCAGATTGGGTATCCGGATATCTCAGAGTTACCTGAAATGAGTAAATCACAAGAGTGTTGTTGATGGGGCTTTTACTCTGGGCGTACCCGGGTACCTACCCGAGTATGACCATACCAACCGCGTTTGGTACCCGAGTACCCCAGAGTATATAAAGGTTGTGTGGTTGGTAGGTTCGTGTACTCTAGGCGTACCCGGTTACCTACCCGAGTATGACCACAACAACCAGGATTGGTACCCGGGTACCCCAGAGTATATGAAGGTTGTGTGGTTGGTAGGTTTGTGTACTCTAGGCGTACCCGGTTACCTACCCGAGTATGACCACAACAACCAGGATTGATACCCGGGTACCCCAGAGTATACACCCTATTAAACACACTCTTGCTGGGAGTACTGGAAGTATGTCAGCTTTGATTCCGATCAATGCCAACGCCTGCTCCTGCTCCCCCCCACACCCCCCTTTCAGGGTTTCGACACAACTACCCTGTTCGATATCGACACCCCCGCCGATTGTCTGGTTGCTTCGTCGCTCGGCGTCGACTACGGCACGCTCGCTACCTCACGCTCTGTTACGATACCCCACGACATCTCACGCTACGTACTACACGATATCTCACGCATCGCACGCTACCGCGCGCTACCTCACACTATTGAGTACCGCACGCCGTCACCACCGCACACTATGTTACACTGCCCCGCGCTGTCGCGCTTCGTTTTCGGTATGTATACCGCCCGCTATTCTACGCTTCCTGGAGCAGGTGCAAAATGCCAACCCATGGAAGGCGGTAGGCATTTCCGAGTTCAGTCCGGAAGAGGTTCAACGGCTGAACGCGACCATCCAGCTCGACTGGAAGCTCTACGCGTCTCTGCAAGAGCATCGTACGCCCCTGTCACATGACACCACTTGACGTGCGCCTTGGGCGGCGTGCGCCTTGTGCGGCGTGCGTCTTATACGGTGTCGCTTTGTCCTTTGCTCTTCGCTCCACTCCCTTCCACGTCACCCACCACCTCCTTTCCCTCACGTTCCATTTGGTTGAGCGTCGTTTGAGTTTCTGCTAATATATATTTTTATTTTTGTTCAGGGGGGGGGGTCGCCGGAGGGTTGTATGTTTCGATCTGTCTTCGCCTAGTTATTTCTGTGTTTAGTTGCTTCGTTTTACTCGGCGTGCAGTGGCATGGCGTGGCATGGCGTGGCACGTGACGGTGCCAGGCCATGTCGTCGAGGGTTTGGCATACGCGCCTTACATCCCCGGCCCTAAACGCCCTTGTTGGTTCGTTTTTTTTTGTGTATTTCTAGCCACGGGCATCTTACCATCTCACAACTAGAATTCAATCTACCGTGGTAGGATGGGAGACGGGGGGGGGTGCTCGTTGTCGTGCATGACCTTGGGGGGCGCATTTATTTGTTGCTTTCCTTGGCAATTTGACCATCAATTACGCGTCCCTTTGGAGACGGAGCACTGTTCCGACTTCTGATAGAGACACCCGAAACATTTCGGCGGGGGGGGGGGGGGTACTTTCTGGATCAACCCTTGGTGACTGAGTATTTGCCAACTCTATATAAAAACCGTTTACACATTAACATCAAGACCGAGTGGTCCTTGTGGTCACGCCCTGGGTGTCATTCAGTACTTTGCCATCCGGGTTGTGTTCTGTGTGTTGCGCGCGGACCAGTTTGTCTTTTGTCGGTGTTTGGGTGATATGGATGGTAGAAAGGCCCTCAGGTTTATCGATAGGATCCTGAGATAGTTTGTTAGATGACAAGCACCACGTCTACAGCAGGAGCAGTTATGGCGTTCATGACTCTGGATGAGAGCGTAGGTAGGTCCGTAGGTGCCTCTCGCCTACTCTGCCTTTTCAAGCTCTGCTCTACCAGTACGAGCACGTATGCTACTTTTTTTTTTTTGGCGAGTTGACGAAACGCTTGCCATCAGTTTTTGCGCCTCGCGCATGCTGCAGGCTATGTGCACAGCCGTGCAGAATTGGGTTGGAAAGTGGTGGTACCGGCTGACCCCCTGCCGCCCGAGTTTCTGAAACTCGGCCTTGGCGTGTTCGGCCTTTTCAAGTTCTGCTTGGTAGTACCAGTACACGTGATATGCGAGTGATAACTGGTACTTGCTACGTGTAGTGTTTGCGCTTCATGCATTGCATCGTACAGCATGCAGGATTGGAGTGGTAGGACCAGATTCCCTTCCGGGCGAGTTTCTGAAACCCGACCACCAGTAGTACTACAAGTACGTGTAAAATACATGTGTACTGTTAATAATAGTGGCAGTAGGAGGAATTGCCTTTTCTGTGCATCGCAAGGTTAAGGTTACTACTTGTGCGCACGACTTCTGAACGATGTTCCTGCGGTGCGGAGGAAGATGAAGGCCATCACGCAAAAAAAAAAAATGGCGTGTATGTTGTGGTCTTTCTTGCGGTCTGCCTGCAAAAACAAAGAGCGACAGTTCGCACACGGACGGATCATATTCCCATTTGATTGTCGCGTGATGTCTAAAGGCAAATAATACACAGATCTCTACTTTCTTCGATCCAGGTGTGCATCATGTGTGCCGAGTGGCACCTGGTGTGACAGGGCTCTCCCATATAGGGGTCTCCGGCACATACTTATTTGCGTAGGGTCTGCATGATGATACGCGGCGTTTGTTTGCACAACTTGGAAGAAGAACAAGAGTCGAAGTCAATCAATCTCGCGAAGATATTAACGATGCACCAGGCATATATCGTGCGCCCCGAAAAGCACGCTGTGCGTTGGGGGCGGATTCCAAAATAAAATGCTGGCGATTTGTTTTGTCCCTCATCACCAGAGGGCTGTCATACTTGAGGTAATTGTGTGCAAAACGGGAGTTTCGCAAGAACAACAACAACAAAAGCGCAAGCGCAAGCGCTTCGTCCGCGCAACTTTAAACTCCGCGGGAACTGTTCCGTGAGGAGACAAACAAAACGCGTGCCCCGGCACATCCTGGGGATACAAAGCAACCCATCCCCGGGAGGGTGCCTTTCAACGCTCCCCGCTCGCCGAGTTGGATGGCATCGGCCGTTCTTTCGCTGGAGACACCGCGGGCTGCTGTGTAGCGTAGCGGTGGCTCTACTGTCGGGAGGTCGGGTGGCACTCGGGAAAGCCGGTGCCCCACGCGGGGCATATACTCGAGCACGCCTGGTTTTGGAGAGATCCGAAAAAATGTCCTACTATAGGGGCGTTCTACGATAGAGGTTCACCCTAACGTTTCTGAGGCTCCTCGCTCGAGGAGCTCCATACCTCACCCGAAAACTGACTTCAGCGAAAATCAAAATGCGTCGCGGCGAACAATCCCATGGCCCAAGTCTACCAGACCCTAACCCTTCGAAATCAAGATTGGCATCCCGACGAGTTGGGTTCGAGGAACCCCGTCTTTCAGAAGCAGACTATGACGGGGGGCCATAGTTAATAGGACCTACCTGTGTTATTCATAAAAAACTATATATTTAACCATTTTTACTGACAATATTTGGTGCTAATAACTATGGTCCCCCGTAATAATAGCGGAAATGTGCTACCTCTATCGTAGAACGGGTCCAATTGTACGTAGTATAAGCGTATGATTCCCCAGGTTTACCTACGAGTATTAGGGTCTACTATATCGGAAAACCCAAACGTGTCCGTAATTCACCCCACACAACGAACGGTATCATATACCGGGGGTTGATGAGCCAGTCGGTGGCAAAAAAAAACAGCTCTTAGAAGGCCAACCAACCAAGACGGCAACTGCGCGGCCATTGCATTGATTGGTGCAGTGCCGCAGACACGGAACGTTGTCAATAACAACAACAACGAGAACAGCAACAACAACAACAAAAAAGGTACCGAGTATGACATGCATGTGCTCTAAAATAAATGACAAAAAACGAGCGTGTGTGCGAATACACGCGTGAATAGACTAATATTATTAACTAAAAACGATGCCGGCACGGTTTTTAACAGCTGAAACGCTCCACGTGTATACCCACTAACAGCAATATTCATGTACCGGCGATCGCACTGCAATATTGTTGTACGTACCATAGTCATGGGCTCTACCGACGGAAACTAAATGGCTTAAATGTGCTCGGAGGCAGAGAGAAGAGAAGAACGACCATACTCGCCCCGTGCCCCCTCTTAGCTTCTCGTGATAGGGTGCACGACTACAGCACGGCACTGCTCGCTGCCGATTGATAGGCCTCTGGACGCTAGGCCTACTAATGTTGTGGTTTCTGTTGTGGTTTCTCTGCTGCGGTTCCTGCAATTTTCATGTACCGGCGATCGCATTGCAATATTGCTATACCTACCGCGGTAAAGAAAAAGAAGATATTATAACCGGGGGCGAGATACCCCCCCCCCCCCCCCCCCCGGTCACATGACTACGGCCATGCAAGACGTGAGAACCCCCCCCCCTCCCCCTCACCCCCGGATAAGGTACTCCGCGCATATGGGCAAGGAAAAGAAAAAGGGAAGGCGAGCGAAAAAAAAGGAAACGCGTGCTGCGGTAAAGGGCGCGCCTGTTTGTGAGATAATGTTTCTGAGCACCCTCATCATCACACAGGAGGAGCTCTACACTACTACTACTGTTATTATTACCTGTTTTTGAACTGGAACATCACCCGCAACCCGATTCCGAGGCAAGTTGCAAGCGCAACCCGACGAACGATCGCAACGGCTACGTACATACGTACGTACGCGTAGTATTTCATAAACATCGTTTAGTATATTAGGGAGGATTTTTTTTTCCCCCAGCGTCTTGCGGTGGATAATCTCCCGATAGTCATCTCCCGAGGACGGGTCAACTCCGTCAGAGACGTTAGACCGCTTGTGACTCGAGATCTGATATTTATTGCTTGACCGGTGACGACGCGTCCTTCCGCGCGTGCGTGATACGAGATCTACGATGGGTATCTCCGACCCTGGCATCCACAATAATATCGACTATTGAACCAGTCGAACTCATCACAGCTGATGATGATGACGTATTCCACAATAAATTTACAAAAAAAAAACGGAATAAAGCGAAAAAAAAACTAGCGAAACGGAACAGAAAACGTATCATCTTGAAAAAAACTTGATAAACGACAAAAAAAAACAAGACAGACAAGAACAAGCGGGAGTGCCAAGATACCAATAACTAGCAGTTGAGGAGCCGTCCGTCAGTCAGAAACAACGCTCGGACCAGAAAAGTGTCATCCCTATTACGGGGGACCATATTAAATAGAACCTATAGTACGGTCCATTAAAAACTTATCTATTTCGCTTTTTTTTACTAACAATATTCGGTCCTATTTACTACGGTCCCCCGTAATAGTTGTCCTACCACCGCAGGATGGCCAAGAACGGGTGAAAAAAGTTTCAAACTTTACGACGAAGACAAAAAAACGAGCAAAACAAACAAAACGAATCAAACAAGGTCACAACCCGCAACCAACCCTGGCTGGCAGCACAAACAAATATTTATTTATTGCGGGAGTCGAGGAATCCTGCCACGCTGGCGAGGGAGTAACACTGGTATCACAGGCAGACAGGCCGACAGGCAGGAAGGCGAGCGCGATAAGGGCGCCGACCAGCAAGACATTATGTCAGCCCGAAGAACAAAAAAAAAGCAAGCCCTCTTGTACCAGTATACATCACACGAACCTCGACACACGGGACAGGTGGTGTCTGAGTGATGATCTGGAGAAAAAATAAAGGACTAATAAGCAACAACAAAAACACTTACTTATGATACCCTACACGTAATATTAATACTCGAGCTGTGTGTACGTGACGCAGATGAACCAACGGGCGGCTCTTTTTACCTACCCAAAATATTATTTTTTCGTTTACCGCGTGTCCCGATCCCGACCGCTCTTCTAGCTACAGCTACAAGTAGCAGAAATACTTGCTAAGCGTATACCTGGTATATCTACCAGAATATAGTATGTACACGAGTGGGGTGTGCTTACCCCGGGGAGATACTCTGGTACCCGGGTATCTACCCGGGCATGACGAAAAAAAGGTCCGGTACCCGGGGACCTCAGAGCATATATATATATATAGCACCCGGGTACCCCAGAGTATAGACGTAGTACCCAGAAGCCCCGGAGTATATAGCACCCGGGTACCCCTAAGTGTATGGTACCCGGGTACCCCAGAGTATGTGGTACCATATATAAAGATTGACATCGGCGTAATAACGCTCGAAACGAAACACAAGGCCAAGCACAGCCTAGATACGCCAAAACAAAACATCAGTTGCCCGCGTTTTTGCCACGGAACCCCCCCCCCCCCCCCCTTCCCCGACGCGTAACGACAGAATTTTGAGAGAAAAAAAAGGAAGAGTCTAGCCTGCACTGGACTCGAGAAACATTTCCAACCAACCCTGTTGAGGATGGTTTAGTATACGTCCCAAATCGACACCTCCTACCTGGAAATGGTATATATACTAAGTTCCAACACCTGCCCCAACTCGGCCTTAACCCCCGTGTGGAACTTCTACGGCTGTAGGCATGCCCGAACATCTTGGGAATTCCAGAGGGAATGTTTTTGACGGGAAAGAAAGAGACGGCTACGGCACCGGCTACCGGCCACCGCGTGATTGGGAGATGAATTGGGAGATGATTGAATGGTTGATGTCCGGGTTGTAATGGTTGAAATCAAGGAGCCGTATGGTACGGGTACGACATGGTCCTACCCGTTCTGCCCCGCGCTCGAGCTGTTCCCTAAAAATGGTTGATACCCCCCCCCCCAAACGTCACCAACCATTGTGTTGGCCGCTATCTCGTCGTGCCACAAGGAGGGTTGAACGGGGAGGGGGTGTCGACAACAACTGAGAACTATAGCTGATATAGCATCCACTACAGGCGAAGTAGCTCTTAGGCGGCTGGGGGTAGGGGGTAGGGGGTCGGCCTGCCCCCGAAGTACAACGCAAGGTCGTGCGCGGCGCGCTGATACTGACACTTGTACCCGTGCCGTGCTGCCCGGCGCTTCGTGAAGGGCGGCGTAGATAGGACCGCGCTTTGTTCGCGTAGTAGGTCGCTGTACCTGGGTCCGAATACCTGAAGTAAACCGCTATACGACGCGTTCTACGATTGAGGTGGCACACTTCTGAGAAAATGTTTTCTGAATGACGGGGACCCTTAACCCAAAACCGTCGGAATGCCAACGTTGTTCGAAAAATGACGGTTTTGCATACTTGGTGCATGGGATTATTCATCGGGATGCACTTTGATTCTTGCTGAAGCCAGTTTTCGGGGGAGGTATGGAGCTCCTCAAGTGAGGAGCCTCAGAAAAATTAAGGTGGACCTCTATCGTAGAACGCCTCATACCGAGGTTCTCACCCGTTCTACGATAGAGGTAGCACATTTCCGCTATTTTGTTTCTGAAAGACGCGGTTCATTAACCCCAATCTTGATTTCGAAAAAAAACGTTTCGTAGAATCGGGCCATGGGATTATTCGCCGCGATGCAATTTGATTTTTGCTGAAGTCTGTTTCCGGGTGAGGGATGGAGCTCCTTAAGTGAGGAGCCTCAGACAAATTGGGGTGAACCTCTATCGCAGAAACGCCTCTTCTCAAAGAGGGATAAGGCGAAGGTCGGCCTTACCCCCCCTCCTTTCCCCCCCGGCCCCCCGCTCCACATCTTGCAGAAATCCATTCAGATAGTAAATCACAGTTTGATGGTACTGTGTAGCGCACACTCCGACTCGAAAACACCGCACTTACAGGCGTCGACAAAACTCGAAAATGCACGTAAAAGTCGTCGTCGGTCTCCGCCGCTATTTATTTGCCCCGGTAGGGGGTACAGCCGGTTGCCGCGTCGCGACCGGAGGCGCCAAGGAAGCTATCCGGTCCCGGCAAGGCTCCGACCGAATAAACGGCACAAAAAAACATCCATCGGCTCAGGACAGGAGAACTGGGGCCTCTTCCGTCCCCTCGGTAGATCGCGGCATTTCTTCGCGGCAAGCGTCGTCGGACACCACTAGGGGTGCCCCCTACCATGTACAGCTGGTGGTCGATATCCACCCGTACCTCGTGGCCCAATATATACCAAGAGGTTTTGCACCGATCAAAGCCCGGGTCTTTACGATGACTTTATGGCCATACGACTACGGCCACGCATGATAATGAGTACCTGGTACATGAGTACACCCCCCCCCCCCCCGCCGCCACTGCTGTCTCTGCGAGTGGCCACACCGGAAAAAAAAATCAACTCATTCACAAGTTGCCAACCATATGCACGTCCGCCTCCCAAACGGCTCTTAGTAGGATGCAGCTCACCCTTCATGCGACTCGCCCAACACCTCACGGCGCTTCGCGTTTGGTGCAAGCAATGTCTGCCTGGTCGGTGAAAACCCGACATGCTCCGTCCCGGCATTGTAGGGATGCCAGGGTCTATGATCACGACTACGGCCATGCATGAGATCGAGTACATCTCTCCTATCGAGTACACCCCCCCCCCCCCCCGTGTAGCAAAGCAATAGAGTAGAAACACACAGTGGGAGAATGTGAAATGTACAAGGAGGAACGGGATGTGTTACAAGAGGCGGTGAGGGGAATAAACAAAGGTGGCATCGAGGAGTTTGGTACACTATAATAGAGAGCAGCGATAAAACGATCGCCATACTCGGAGATAGGTGACCACAGGCGGCGAAACAGGAAGGGGACAAGGCTAGAATAAAAAAAAAAAAATGTAATATATGGAAACAACGTATTGAGCGCCAAAATGTTGGATGTGTCTCTATTGGGAGTACGAATAGTGCTCCGTCTCGAAAGGGATGCGTGGACAATGCTCGAATGACCAAGGCAAGCAAAAAGTGAGTACGCCCCCCCCCCCTTCCCACCCCCCACCCCCTTCCCTTCTGCCACTATCATAGCGTGAGGCTCAAAAAGGCTTACTACAACGTGCGTTGCGTCACCAGTCTACCATCCCACGGCTTACTAAAATACCACCTACCGCGTTCCTAATATATAGCAATCCCTATACCACATAAACCAATTGCGCGGTAAGAATACAACGAAGAACAACACCGACGCGCCTCGCGCGGAACCAAACCAAACTAAAAATCACAAAACAAAACGGGACGTAAACCACAGGAGCGGCAGCGCTCAGTACCACAGCACACACACTACACAAAAAAAAAAAAACAACGGTCTTCATCGCCTCTAAACCTCCACTCCACCCTCCGTCGGATCAGCCATATCAGCGTTCCCAATCATTAACCCGCCCCCTCACCAACCGCTGCCGTCACACCTTTTCTCTACAATGACGGACTTCGCAGACCGCGCGAAACTAAACCTGCCACCCGCCAAGCCACCAGTCAAGCCACCCATCGAACCGCCCACCGAGCCGCCCCCAGCAGGAGCCAGCTACCGCACCACACCACCAAGTCACCCACTTTTTCTCGGCCCGGATTACACCAACCGACGTGCACTTCTCCGCCTTAGCCCCTCTTGGGGGGGCGGGGGGGGGGGGGGGGGGGGGGGGGGGGGGGGGGGGGGGTTGACGTCCAGAATAAAAGACGATGACAGCATTTTGCCCACATGCACCAAAACCCCAGCCTAATACTTGTATCGGCGGGAGGCGGGGGGGGGGGGGGGGGGGGGGGGTAGAGGATATGCCCAAAACTGCATTGCACGAAGCTGTGTACAGTGCATGCCCAGCACGGCGATGCTCTCGCCGTTGGGCGCTCGAAATACAACTGACGCTGGAGAAGACCGTACTCATCGTTTGTTGATCGCTGTACATGGGATCCGAAACCAGCAGGTTTGATCGCGCTATACATGAGCCTCAAAACGGTTATTAACCCAGGCAGCCAGACGCGACCACTCTCGCCCCGCCGCCTCCAACCCCGCCCGCACCCGCGCTTCGACGAAGCCTTCGCTGAAGATTCTCTCTAGTGTCTCCATCGTCCAGCGCAGCCCCGAGTCTATCAGCGGCACTCCCCTGCCCCCAAAAACGTAAGGCACGTGCCGCCACGCGTCTATCGTCCACTCTCCGTTCCATCCCCAAATATACGTCGCCGATGCCGCGGCCGCTGCCGCGGTAACGGTTAACAGCGCCAGCAAGGCTGCCAAGACTCTACCCCATCGCACCCTGCGCCTTGCTCCCCTGGCCGCCCGGCGCGGCCGATGCCGGGGAGGAAGGGGCCCAGGCGCTGGCCGGCGTTGGTTCCGGCCCCGCCCGCTCCCCGAAAAAATCCCACCACCACTCCCTCCATCACCTCGCCCCTCTGCGCCGTCGCGGAAGAAAGACTCGCTGCCAAAACCTTCTCGCGCATCCCGTTCCTTCCCTTCGCGGCCGGTCCCTCTTTCCTTATCCTCGCCCCCGTTGGAAGATGCGTGGCCTGACTTGAACGCGGCGACGGGGGTCGCCTTGCGCCAGGCGAGGGGCCACCGACGCGATTTGCGGCCGCCGCCGCCGCCTGCATTTCGCTCAAAGGAGGAGGAGGAGGGGAGGAGCCCATTAATCGAGCCGGGCAGCCCGACCCCCAGCTGCCGTTCGCCCACTGCAGCATCGAGCGCATGGCGTCCTTGAGGCAACAGCATCCCCTCCCCTTCCCGTTCCCCACCTCCACCCCCACCCCCGCCTTCACCTCTCACTGAAACCCCCGCGGGAACTCCCGCCTCCGATGCAGCCGCGTCAGATGCCGAATCAGAAGCCGCCACCGTCGCAAGAAAAGGCGTGCCTAGGTAGGGGGTCGTTCCACGGCGTCCCCGAGGAGGGGATCCCCCACGGCCATCCCCCCCTCCCCCTCCTGCGGGCCCCCAAGGGGCAAGGGAACTCCCTCCGTCACCACCACCGCTGGCGGTATTGCGGCGAGAGGCGGTTGCCGCGGCAGCTGCAACCGGGGCGGCGGATGCACGCCTGTTCCTCGTGGGGGACGAGAATTCGAAGAAGGATGATTTCCGTGATACTACTATCGCGGGCGGGTGCAAGCCGGACGCTGGAGTCGCTCCCGGAGGAGCAAACGCGGGGGTGGGGGTGGGAGCGGGGCGCGCCGCCCCGTCCAAGTGAGAGGACACCGGAAGCGGGGCGGTCGAATGGGGAGATGAAGTGTCGATGGCGATGCCGTGGGAAGAGAAGGAAGAAGCGGGGGAAGAGTGAACAGTCGGGGAGACCGAGAAGGAAGGTCTACCGCCTCCAGCGGAGACGTTTTGCGAAAGGGGCGCCGATGCGGAAGTGGTGGTGGTGGTGATGGCGGTGTAGAAGCTGTGCGTGAGGGCGAGGCGAGTGCGCCGACACCGATCCGCTTCCTTTACAGCCAAGACGAACGCCTTGCCCCACCGCTTGTACAGCTTGTTGGTGAAATACCCCAGACACATCATCATCAGATAAAGGTTGAATCTGAGTTGTTGGATGTTTTTGTTTCGTTACGTAGGTTTTGGGATAGGTTGGCCGCGCGACAGCAAAGAATGGGTGGGAGAAATACAGGCGGGGGAGGGAGGAGAGGGTGTGTAGTCAGCCATGCATGGCCGTAGTCACCGTAGTATAAGGAGGAGGGGGGGGCGAGGGGGGGGGCGCGGGGGGGGGGGGGGGGAATAAGTCGCGTGTTTTTTTGTTCGCTGTCGGTTTTCGATGGGATCGGGTCAAGGTGGCCATCAAAGACACCGGTGTGAAATCGCCTCGAAGAACATATATACACCATTTCATGGCGGGCCTCCTTCTGTCCAGAGGGCTACACACTGATTTAAAGGCTACTGTGCTCGTAGAGCAGCTAGAGAAGTCAACAGACTCAGTGGACTCAATCTACTGTACGAATGAAGTAGGCTGTCGCTCTCTGCCCCAAAATACACAGTACATGCTTCATTTTTTGTTTCCTGCCCTGAGCACTAGCGGCAGCAGAGACACCAGCGAAAATTGAGCCTTCACCGAAAGCCCCAAGGCAAATCACAGATAAAAATATTAAGGTCCCTCCATCACATCGTTGTGCGGGTGTTATACTGGGGTTGGACAAGTCCATTCGTCTTAACATTTCGGTTTTCGACGAAGAGTGCGGGCGTGGGAAAGCACCCAAGAATAAAATTCCGCCTGGGATCAATTTCCGAGGCAATTTTAAAAAAAGAAGAGGGCACGAAAAAAAGTGGCGGCTTCGTACGTGTTGTATGGAAAATTCTGATCGCCGAGAAGAGTTTTCCATCGACGCGTAGCTCGGCGTTTTTAGACTCGACTTTCCCCGGTGTCGATGAATCAGCTATAGTAGGAAATTCGTCACGAGGGGGTGTCGTATCCTGCGTGTTTCATCGTACCCTGCTCGTATGAAGAAAGGATAAGGCATGTTACCAAAAAAGCCGAGAAAAAAAGAAGAAAAAAACAAATAATTTCGTGTTTTTTTTTCATCTATTCAAGTACACTCCCACCAAGGAAGGAAGGAAAGTATAAGGCAAACCGGATACATGTTACACCATACCTGGTACACTGCAATCAAAAGGCATGCAAGCTCTGAAAGGGCGGGCTTCTGGAAAAGTTCAACCACGGGCCGACCAAGCGCTTCCATCAAAATAGCGCCTCAACTACTGCGATAGTCAGGCCTGTGAGTAAGTCATGCCCTGCCTGGACTTCACGGCTACTTATTATTAATAGTGTAGTCGGGTGTCCAAGTAAGCCTTGAATAAGACGCACGCCTTGGCCACGAGCATCAGCTTCTGGGATCATCGGAGCATCAGCGACTGGGATCACTTGGGTCAACATCATCTAGAATCACCGGAGCATCGGCTGAGTCATCACCGTCAGCTTTACCAGGGGTGGACTTCACGGCTAGATAAAGTTGGGTGGTGCAACGTGAGCCTTGAATAAGGCACGACTTGGCTCGAGTAAGGCACACCTTGGCTGGATTTGATGGCTAGCTGTTGGAAATAGTAGCTGGGCGGTGCAACGTACAGTAAGTCAACCAACGGGCTCAGCTCAACAAAAAAAACGCACACAACACACGCGTCCATCTACAAACGCGCCAGTCAGATAGAGGTGTCTCATACTTTACTTACCGTAGGTGACTACACATAGTTCAGCTGGTAGTGCTACATAACCAACGATATACAAAAGACTGGGAATAACTCCGCACAAATTACCGCACGCGATTGCCCGTGAAACCTAGCCAACTAGTTGCCGACAGAAGGCCGCTAACACTGATGGTCGGCGGCTAACAGTCAGCCCAACTCACAGTCCTACGTGTATTAGCGATGGTGCTTTTGATATTGTATACCAGGTACCTGGTACGTGCACTAAAACACAGTTAATGTCTTACCTGCCGGTGTGGTAGAGCCACATCTGCAGCAGCATGTGGGCGGTGATAGCGGTGACCATGAGCACGAGGTGCTTAGCGTGGAGCGGGTGAAACCATAGCCGAATCTTGATCAGGGTCATCCCCATCTTGTCCACCTGGAGGCCAGATTTTGTGTATCTTTGATTAAATCTCCAGTACGATATTGTGATCATCTTTTAACAGCAATCAATGTAGTCTCCGCTAAGATGCTGTTCGTGTTGTTTCAACCCTTTCAGTACTGCAGTCCAATTTTGGGGACAAAGCACTTGGAAATAGAGTGGTTTGTCCCCTACTCGGGACTGTAGTACTAAAGAGGTTACGTCGTCCTTTCTACCCAGCTTCATCAGTACACCCAGTGTCCGTCCTGATTCCTTATCCTAGAGAGATACCAGGTGCTAATTATGTGGTCAAATTGCGAGACAGAACCAAAAGCAAACAAAACAAAACGCAAATTCAGAACCCTCAGCCAGCGTACCGCGTACGAGAACACCACCACGCAAGCAAGACCAGAAAACGAGAACAAAAAGACGATAAAACAAAATAAAAATATGAGACGAAACACAATATAAACGACGCAAGGAGATCAGAAAGGCTGCTATTACTATTATTAGAAGGGAAGCATACGTACTTAAGAGGGGCAGATAGCCGCTGCACGGGCGAAGAAACACGACGGAGAGGAACATACCGGCATAAGGACGGCGGGGAGGTAAAATGAAGCAAAGGGAGAGACCAAGCGAAAAAGTAAGAAGGAAGAGAGACGGGAGAAAAGAGAAAATCGTACTCCAGGCGGCGATAGTAACCTGGCCAGACGGCGATAGCAACCTGGGTGCGCGTCTCTGCTAGAAAAACGATTCGGGAACCTAGCCACACCCTTTGCCGTCTCGTTCCTACTCTCGTCAATAGTGGTGTCAAGTGTCAGCATACTGCCGCTGCCCCCCCCCCCCCCCCCTCTCCTTGTCGCCGGCCTCGGCGTCCTCAGCTGGGTGGCGCAGCCGGCTTCTCTGTGCCTCGTCCCTGTGTCATCTCGCCATGAAACAGTCCGCCGCTTCGACGACCCCCCGATACCACTTCGCGCTCTTCTTAGTCGCCCTCGGCCATAACACCGTCTCTACTCCGAACAGCAAAGGGGAGCTTTTCGTGGACCCCTCGATGGCTTGCAAAACCCTGAGGTCGTCTGCTAGACATTGGGCCCAGTATTTTTCCGATCGGCCTAAACATCGCCCGACCGGTCAGCCTCTCTTTGGCCGTCCGCTGTACGGCCCCCGCAAAGAGGAGGCGTCGTTTGCGGATGGTCGTCTCAACGCTTTCGCAATGTGCCTTTTTGAGGGGCTTGGCGTACCACATGATGAGGTGGTCGGTGCCTTGTCGGCGCTGGAAGCCAATGATCCGTAGGAGAAGTTTGTGGTGTGCCGTTCGGAGCTCAGCTCAGCGAAGTGCTCCTGGCCAAGAGTCAACGTCAGACACCCGTACAGCAGGGTCTCCATCACCTCGGCCTTTAGAATGCGGACTTTTAGTCGAAGAGTGAACGGGGCATTCTCCATATCGTACGGATCCCGCTTGGTCCAATTGTAGCATGCCCATGCGAGTCGAATCCGTCGTGCGATCTCTGGCATAATGTCAGCGCTTGCGACGACAAGGCCGCCCAGGTACAAAAATCGCATCGTCCGTCTATACCTCCGGCCCGCTGCCTCCATGACGAGCGGTGAGGTCTGGGGTGCCTGGTTCGGTGTCCGCAGCAGCATGGTCTCCGTTTTCTTTTCGGATACGGTGAGGCCTGCTGCTTCGGAGACGGTCACGATGACGGTCGTCATCTACGCAAGGCATTCCGCCGAGTTAGACACAATGCTTGCATCGTCCGCGTACAGCATACCCCATACTGCCCTCCCTGCGCATGTTAGTGGGCCAACCTCCGCCCCGTCCTCCCCGAGGCCCTGCTCGAGGTAAACCAAGTCCCTAAAAAATTATGGGTCTTCACTGAAGTGTGCCAGCAAGACGTGTATCAAAGCGGCGAAGACGTTGAGCAGACGCGGCGGCAGCACACACCCTTGCCGCACCTCCTGAGTGAGGCCAAATCATTCCGAGTGCTCACCGCCGTCCGTACACACCCAAAGCTCGCTATCTGAGTGCAACAGACGGGAAACGGCCAGCATCTTCTCTGATACGCCGAAGCGTGCGATCACCACCCACAACAGATCTCGGTCGACGGAGTCTTACGCTTTCAGCAGGTCGATGAAGCACATGTACAGGGGGAAACAATCTGGCCCGTCCGAGTTCTTGCAGTCGGCGAACGACGAACAGCCCATCCGTGAAGAGTGTCGACTGTTGATCGTGCTGGGCGAAAGCGACACTCATCCCTTTGGCCTCGCAGTAGTGGACACTGAGGCGAGACGCGACCATTGTCAGCAATACTCTGCCTGACTGGGCAACAAGCGAAATCCCTCGGTAGTTGTTGCAATGGGAGCGATCCTTGTTCCATGAAGGACCTTAATGGTCGCACCTTTCCGTTGCTGGGGGACGTCACCCGTTCTACACGCGTCGGCAAGCAAGTTGTGGGAGTACCGAATGAACTCGGAGTGATCGAGTTTCAGTAACTCGCCCGGAAGGGGGTCTGGTCCCACCGCTTTCCAATTTGGCATACCCCGGATCCCACCGTCATGTCATCCATGGTCGGCTCATCCCCAAGCGATGGTGCCAACGGCCGTTGTGGAAATAGGGCGCTGATGGCTCGGTCAGCTCAGACGGTTTCGTGATCAGGAGGTTACCGAAAAACCCCGCCCACCGTTCACGAATGCGCACATTGTCCCTTGGTAGCGTGCCATCCTCGTCCCTGATGAACTGCTCGTTTTTCGCCTTTCGACCGTCCAACCCCACCGTGCCCTTCAGGTTTTTGTAGAAACCCCGCTGGTCGTCGTCGGCGAGGAGGCTCTCCGTTTCAGCAAGGTACTCTTCGACGTAGGCACGCAACGCTGCGTCAATCGTCCTTTGCAGATTTCGCGCACGCCGCCCTCAGCGTCTTCCACGAGGTATTGCCCGTCTAAATGCGCATGCCTCGTCGGGCATCCTCCCTCGAAATTCGACGCTATTTTTATGGCGGCTGAGGTTTTCGCGGTCTAGCACCACCCGGGTTTGTGTTGAGTGCCGTGGTGGGGGGGGGGGGGGTACTTTTTTCTCTACAGCATCGAGAATAGAATCGGCGAAGGATTCGGACATCTCAGAGATACAATTCGGTCGTGAGAGGAGGATTGAAAGCCCGGAGAAAATCCGCGCCGCTACTCGCTGCCTGCAGTCTCCGTCAGATCGAAAACTTCTGCCGGTCGGAAGGCCGAACTTTGTTTTTTCGTTCTTGCGTGTCTGTTCGGTGCGGAACGACCGCTGAGGAGGCGGATTATCGCGCATACGATATTATGGTCTGAATCCGCCTTGGCTGGGGGCGGAGGCTGGGGGTGAACCTTAACATTACACACTCGAGATCGGTGTGCTTGGCGGGCTAGGATGCAGTCAGTCCCTCTTGGTTCGTTGCGGGCTGCTGATGCCGTTGAACGTATGAGATATTCCACCCTCGCGTATGATACGCTAAAAAACATGTGCATGAGAGCGAGCTTGTTGTCTGAAGCGAAAGCCAGCGGGTGTTTGCCGTTCCCGTCGAACTCATCACGCCCGTACGCTCCAAGCACCCTACCGTCACCACGCCCTTCAATCCTCTTTCCAGTCCGTGCGCTTGCGTCTACCAACACGAACAGACGTTCATTCCTTCGTAGGAGTATGTTCAACCATATGCCTCAATTTTTCCCAGCATTCTTATTCCATCTGTGTGTTGAGGTTGGCTCCTGTTTGGGCATAAACAACAACTATTACGGGGGGCCATAGTTAATAGGACCAAATATTGTTGATAAAAATGGTTAAATATATAGGTTTTTATGTATACCATAGGTCCTATTAACTATGGCCCCCCGTAATAGGTCGATCGCAACGATTTCACCAGTCAACTCGAAGCACACCGACGTAAGGCGTTCGTCAGTTAACCGGTCGGTGTGAACAGACTTACGGCATATCGTGTCCTTCATTGTCAAACAAACTCCGCATCGTCCTTGTTGCTCCCATCCGTTTCTTCTTGCCTACAGCAGAAAACCCGGTATACTGCTGCAGAAAACTCGGTTTCCCCGGGTCTCCGTGTTTCCTGCAGGTCAATGAGGTCAGAGCCCAGTTGTCAGGCCTTCGCCAGCACGCACTCGGCATGCCCGTACCCATCCCTCCCTTTCACAGCCAAGTGCGCACATTGTACCAGGTAGGTCGCTTCCGCCACAAAAGCCTTCTTCTGCCTCGCTCAAGCCTCGCGTGCTGCAAACGTTGTTAGCCGACGCGTGGTCCGACCCCTCCGTATGTTTTCCCACCTTTTTCTCCGCACCGTCCCTTTTATCACCATGTAGGCCCTCTGTGCTGTCTAGCCCCGGTGCGCGCCTTTGTTTCGTTTCGAAAGGCTGGGTTCAGACGTCCCAGCCCATCCCAACCCCGACAATCTCGTCCTCGTTGTCGGGATGTTTGCTGTTTTTGCCCACGCGATGCCCAGACTCTCCTCGGGCCCCTCGACATCGGGGATGAAAACTCACCGCCACCACCCCGCGCCGACAGTAGTTCACTTACCAGACTGCACGGGGTTCCTCTCTACCGAGGCTGGCGCTCGTGAAATCACCTGCGGACCATCGTAGGTCCCCGTGGGCTCCGTCCCACCCCGACATCGGGGCAGGAGGAAGCGAGAATGAACTATTGCGGGGGGCCATAGTTAATAGGACCTACGGTATACATAAAACACTATATATTTCACCATTTCTACTGACAACATTTGGTCCTATTAACTATGGTCCCCCCGTAATACATGAAAAGGTTTAACTGTGGTCGGTCGAACAGGAAGCTAATTTGGTCGCTCAGGGTGGAGCGGTTGAAGCTATCGCCGAATCTTGACCAAGGGTCGTCGTCCCCATCTTCTCCACCTGGCGCCTGCGGTGCTTTACATCCCCTGAGCTGCTGTGGTCATGCCAACAGCAAGATCATTTCGGTCGCCAGAAACGACACGAAAGGTACATTGAAGCAAGCCAATCTGACGCTAAATATCATTTTAATGGTAAAATGTAGTAAGCCAATCAACCACGGAAGGTGCAGTCTTGTGCGTCAATTTGACGTACCAGGTATAGTAAAGTGAACCAAACTGATGGTAGAGGTACACTATAGGAATAAGCCGATCTAACATGGAAGATACAGCGTAATAACAGTAAGCTAATCTGACAGTAAAGATACAGCACAGCAACTAAACCTGGCACCAAAAGTCCAGCATAGTAAGCCAACCTGACACAAAGGGCACAGCATAGTAACCCAGTCTGACATTCAGGGTACAGTGCAGTAGGCCAATCGCACTTCAATTGGCGCAACAACACCTCCTAAAGCTACCGAAAAATCATACCACCTGGTATGCCCCAGCACATTAGCCAGGTCACATGGAAAAACGAGGAATAAAAGTGCCCGAAAAAGAAGAACATGAGCAGCGCATCTGCCGCTGTAAAGCGGTCGGTGTAAAACGTGCTATTTCCCGAATAAGAAACTCAGCCCGGATCACTACTCCTGTCTCATACCCGTACTGCCGTAGACCATTGTACATGAAGTAGGTTTCCTGCCTGGTTGCCATGCAAAGACGCGTAAAAGTACCCCGAAATATTTGTTTTCAACTTTTTGACGTTCAAGCATCTCTCAGACGACCGGGCACTACAGCCTGGTTCCAGCGAAAAGGGGGGAGCAAAAGCGCCCGAATATTGAAAAACTAAAAAACTAGAGCGATCGCACATCAGCATACCTGCCGCTGTATCCCTGGACCGCTCTTTCCGAGGAGACGCTTGCCGACCTCGTTAACAACAAGCGGTACCCTCTTCGTGCTGCCGAGCCTTTTGTCAAGCTCGTCCATCTGCCACCGACACAAGAATGCAGCGGTAAAGCGGGCGCTTGATGCCTTCCTGTTTTTTTGTTGCCATTGCTGTTACAGCTTTAGCGGCGGAAGCTCATCTGCAAGACGGATCTCCCCTCTTCCACACGCCCCCCTCCCACCCCTCATCCTCCTCATAACCCCCTCCTCCCCTCCCCCCCCATCCCCCCCCCCGTCCGTGAAAACCCGACATGCTCCGTCCCGGCATTGTAGGGATGCGAGGGCCAACGGTCATACGACTACGGCCATGCATGATATCGAGTACCCGCTCCTCCGTCCGGCAAACACCTCCCCTCTCCCCCACTCATCATCCACCCCCCGACCCCCTCCGCCCCCCCACCCACCGCCTAACCCCAACCCCCCATCCTCCCCCCCCCCCGCCCCCATCCCCATCCACCATCCAGCCCCCCACTTCCCCCCCCCAATCCCTCCTACCCCGCAACCTTCAACACCTAACCCACAACTCCCCCCCCTCCCCCCCCTACCTCAGGATCCTTCGTTACGCGGTTCGGCAGCAGCTGCTTGATCTTCTTTTTCCCCGCCCCCGCCGCATCCACCACCCCCATCCCCACCGCGACCCCTCCCTTGGCCACGCTAGCCGCAGCCCCGTTGACGTCCTTCGACAGCCTGGACACGGCCGAAGCGCTGGAGCTCTTCACCAATGCCGGGGAGGGAGGGCGGGAAGGATGAGTGGGGGCATCGAACCCGGCCCCGGAGACTGAACGACCGACGCCCGCTGCAATTAGAGGGAGGAGGAGGGGCGGCGGGGGGGGGAGGGGGAGGGGGGGCAGGGTGTACTCGATATCATGCATTGCCGTAGTCGTATGGCCATAGACCCTCGTATCCCTATAATCCCGGGACGGAGCACGTCAGATTTTCTACGACCAGGCAGACATCGCTTGCTTGCACCAGGCGCGAAGCGCCGTGAGGTGTCCGGTGAGTCGCATAAAGGGTGAGCTGCACTCTATTAAGAACCGCTTGTGAGGTGGACTTGCACATGAATGACAGCTTCAATGAGTTGATATAATTCCCCGTGTGGTCACTTCCAGAAATAGCAATGGGAGCACTATGTAACTGCCTCGTGGGTGCCTTACCATAAACACCACGTGATGCATCGTTTCCCTTGTACGGAGTAAAGGTTCTCCACCCCGCACGAAAGATCTAACTCGACGGGGGGGGGGGGGGGGTTACTCATCATCATGCATGGCCGTTGTCGTATGAGCATAGAACCTCGCATCCCTACAATGCCGAGACGGAGCACGTCGGGTTTTCACTGAAAAGGGAGATATTTTGCTTGTCCCAAGCACGAAGCGCCTCGAGGTGGTCGGCCAGTCGCATGCAGGGAGGGCCGTATCCTACTAAGAGCCGCTCGTGAGGCGGTTTGCGGCACCTTGTACGTACTTTCTTGCATACGGACAACAACGTCGATCCACCGAATTTTTTCCCCGGTGTGGCCACTTCCAGGAGGGGGGGGGGGGGGGGGGGGGGTTCATTCGTTACTTGCCCTACAGCAGTTGTTTGACCATTGACCACGCATCCCTTTCGAGACGGAGAAGGAGGGCCGGGTCAGCGGGAGGGGGGGGGTGTAATTGTTAGAGTGGTCGACTGAGGCGTGCATGCGCGTCAGAAACGGAGAGGGGGGGGGGGGGGGGGGGGGGCTGTCATCCCGCAGATTATGGCGTGATTACCTCGGGTGGGGTCGCTGTTGCGGGTAAGTAGTACCCGGCGCAGCACTAATACCCTGCTCAGCACCCATACCCTCCTTGACCCATACCCTGCGCAGCACCCATACCCCGAACAGCATCCATACACTCCATGCATCACCCATGCACCTCACACATCTTCCATGCACCTACAGCAGTGGTACAACATCCATCCACCCGGTGGTACAGCATCCACACACCCCGCATACCATCCACAAAAACCCGCACACAGCCCATACACCTCGCGGTACAGCATAGCACCCCGGTGGCTTGGTAGGTGGTCCTCGTGCCTACAAAAATCAATTACGTGGGTTCAATTATCACCGAGTGCACATGCTCGTGGGAAGTGTTGACCCGTCCCCGAGATATAGCTATCGGGAGATTTTTCCGCCGCAAGACTCTGGGGGGACCTTTTCTTGCAAATAATTGACCAGCGGAAAGGCGCGAGAGCGTGAGTCATTAATAGCAACATTCGACGAAAATCGACGAGCAGTGGGAATGCTGAACCCTCTGCGCGATCAAAAAGGAGGCACGTACCGGGGGGGGGGGGAGAAGATACGACGCCTGTGACCACGGCTTATCCAGAAGCTGGAAATTAAAAGCCATGATAAAAAAACAGACACACACAGAAAAACACATATACTGTAGCACCGCATCCTTTCGACCAACAGCACAGCACCCATGTACACTGTACACATACATCATCCGACACACACTGCTTAATCCACGCACCGCCCACGAAGCTCTTGTCGCCCGTCGTCGAGCCACGCAGTGACACGGAACGTTCCCCAGAATTGTTCTCCGCGAAATATTCCAAAGAATCGCCGTCGCGCTCCGAAGACGATCGCCTCCCTGGCCTGACAGAGCGGGCCAATCGTCGATAAGGACGAATAAATGACACGGGGGGGCGGGGAGATATCATGAGGGCATGAATAAGAGAGGGGGACACAAAGCGGGGACGCAGGGGTGGAGGGGTATAGGTATAAGGGGTAGACATGAGGGGGCTGTGATAAAAGGTGGGGGGGGGGGGGGTAAAGGGTAAGTGTGGGGGGGGGGGGGGATAAGGGGGGAATAAGGGAGGAGGAAGCGGGGGGGGGGGGGGGGGTACTAATTTGTTACTTGCCTTTGTCAATTGACCATTCACCACGCGTCCCTTTCGAGACCGAAGCGTGTTCAGGGGGGTGGGGGTGGGGGGGGGGGGGGGGGGGGGGGCAGGAATAAAGGCTGATCGGGGCAGGGAGAGGGGGGGGGGTGCAGGGAAAAGCGGGGAGGGCGGAAAGGTGGTGTAACCATTTGCCACGCATGGCCGTAGTCGTATGACCATAGACCCTCGCATCCCCCCAATGCGGGGACAGAACACGTCGGGTTTTCGCCGACCGGGCAGAGCAGGGAGAAGCAAGGGGGGGGGGGAGAGAGATAAAGCGGGGCAGGGGCAAGAATAGGGTCTGAGGTGGGAGGGCGCAGAGGTAGGGGGGGAGTGTACTCGATAGGAGAGATGTACTCGATCTCATGCATGGCCGTAGTCGTATGACCATAGACCCTCGCATCCCTACAATGCCGGGACGGAGCATGTCGGGTTTTCACCGACCAGGCAGACATTGCTTGCACCAAGCGCGAAGCGCCGTGAGGTGTCTGGCGAGTCGCATGAAGGGTGAGCTGCATCCTACTAAGAACCGCTTTTGAGGCGGACTTGCATATGGACGACAGCTTCAATGAGTTGATTTAATTTCCGGTGTAGGCATTTCCAGAGACAGCAATGGGAGTACTATGTAACTGCCTCTTGGGTGCCTTACCTTGAACACTACGTGATACGATCAATTCCCTTGTGCGGAGTAAAGGTTCTTTACCTCGCACAAATGATCTAACTCGACAACCAGCTGTGGGCGACCGCCAAAAAAAAAAAAAAAAAAACGGTACCCTGGTTGTCTAGCTCACGTAGTGAGCGGCATGTTTTACAGTGTCGTTGCCAATCGACACCAACCCAACCTATATAAAATAGGGGGTGGAGGAGGGGGTAGGGATAAGGGAGGAGGGGGAACTGGGCTAAGATAAGGGTGGTAGTAGGGCTGGGATAGGAGGAAGGACCGCGATAAAGGTGGGGGGTAAAAGGGATAAGGGAGGAAGGAGGACTGGGATGAGGGTGGGGGGGCAGGGATAAGGGAAGAGGGGGGCCTGGGATAAGGGTGGGGGGCAGGGATGCGGGAGGAGGGGGGACTGGGATATGGGGGGGGAAAGGGGTGATGGGGGGGTAGCGGCAGGAATAACGGGGGGATCGAGGTAACGGGGTTTGTATAGAGGGGTAGAAAAAATGGGAAGGGGATGAGGGGAGGTAGGGAAGGAATAACGGGGACGGGAGGGCTTGGATCTGAAAACCTGCCGCCGTACTACGCACAGCGGCTGTTTACAGGCATGCGTTATTTCGCTTGTGTTGGTAGAAACGCCTACAGCAGAATCGAAACGTGGTGGGGTTTAGAAGAGTCAACCGTGGTCAATGGAAGAGTGAACCCTGACCGACGTTCCAGCCGCTGCTACACAACCGGGATCGCGCTATTCCAACGGGGATCGTATCTCTCACGGAATCGCGACGACGGCGAAAGAGCAAGCACCAGACCCAAAGCTCTCCTATCCTCTCTAACTTCCTACAATAGGTATATAGCACCGACAGGGGGAGGTGTTTCCCCCCAATCACCCCGTACTATCAATATATATATATATATATATATATATATATATGTAAAGAACTGTCGAAAGTATATACTATCGGATCCTCGACAACCCCACTCAACGCCCGCCCAATACGTGGCTGATTCGGAATTGTGTCGGTGTGACAAGACAGCTGTCGCAAATGACTGTTACGGGGGACCATAGTAAATAGGACCAAATATTGTGAGTAAAAATAGGCAAATATATAGGTGCTTGTCTGTACCATAGGCCCTATTTACTATGCTCCCCCGTAATACCGGTATTTGCGTTTTTTCTACATATGTAACACATTCTCGTTTATACCGATAGGGGCGTGGGGGGGGAGGGGAGGGTGTAAACAATTATTTTCGTAAATTATTAGGTACGCAACATATGAAACCCTTCGTAAGCGCGATCGGATTATCACACAACGCACGCTACAGGAGAGGCGCGAACCATTTTTATTCCTGAGGGTCCCCGCTTTGAGGAGCTCTTTGTACCCCACCCAAACCTAACTCCAACAAAAATGAAAGTGCAATGGTTCATGGATGAATGGTCCCATGGCCTAGGTATGCAGAAATAAAAAAAAGCAGAACGAGAAGGTAATTCCGACGAAATTGGGTTAAGGAGCCCCGTCATTCACAAAAAAATCAATTACCCAAAATGTGCTACCTCTTGTCGTAACACTCAGCTTGCAAATATGAGTTTTCAGTAACAAAAATAGAACCTCACAGCTGAGGCGTTTTTGGTTTCATAAGGAGTCCAGCTATTTTCTTGTTCCCAACAAATAAACAAACGTATCGTCCCGGTTTTTTTTACCAGCAAACAAACCATGTATCACCCCGTGCCGCGCGAGTGTTGGAGGTTGGTTGGGTTGGTGGGGACGTGTTGTAACGAATTAGTGTCAAAAGAGAGGGACGCAATACCATAAACAGTAGTGCTCCCCTGCGATGACAAGGGGTCTAGGCCAACCGTGCAACACACATCGAGCGGGCGACAACCCGTACCTGCTGGATACAGTGCATGTCACCATAGAAGCTAGCGACTGTTGGTGTTCTAGGTGAGGTGTGTGGCTGGGCATCAACACCAACGCCAGCATGTAACGCCAGCACCAACAACGCTAGCACCAACTGAAACCATGTCGCAAACGATCGCCGCCATCAGCATCGGCACCAGCAAAACACACCACTCCACACCGTCACCGCCACCGCCAACAACACCAACACCGTCAACAATACCACCAACACCAACACCACCCCCAGCAATAAAACCGCCAACAACAGCACCAACTCCAACACCAACGCCAAAAACACCAACACCGTCAACAATACCACGATCACATACACCACCCACACCCACACCACCACTAACACCGTCAACAACACCATCACCAACACCACTACCGCCAACACTACCAACACCACCGCCACGACCAAATGCCTGAACCGCCAGCACCACCACCAACGCTGACACCAACACCGCCATCACCAACCCCGTCAACAACACCAACATCAATACCGCCAACTGCAACACTACCAACACCACCAACGCCAACAACAATACTACTAGCGGCGACACCAACACCAACACCAACACCACCGTCACCAACAACACTAACACTAACACCAACACCAACACCACCAACAAGAGCAACATCAACAACACTACTAACACCAACAGCACCAACAATACCAACACCAGCAACACCACCACCAACATCACCAACACCAACAATACCACTACCATCACCAACACGACCAACACCACCACGAACACCGTCGATACGCCAACGACCAACCATGTCCTCACCTTGTTACCATTATGCGCGCCAGCATTCCTAGGCGCTTCGACGTCTTCCGCTGACGACTGGAGAACAAACACACGCAAGAGCGAACAACATAAGCCGGTCAGCAGGCCGAAGCCGCCAAACCAAACAGGAAAAATACGCAAAAAAAAATACCGAAACGAGTAGGACAGTGCGCAAAAGCCACTCAAGTAAGCGGGGCAACAAGGGAAATCGACCAATAGAAGCGGGAAAAAACGCAAAAGCCACCAGAATAAGCAAAATACACAATCAGCATGAACGAGACAGCACGGAAAGGAGCAGAAGGTCACCAATATAAGCGGGAGAACACCAAGAGCCGCCAAAATAAGCCGGGTAACACAAAACGTTCGTTTGAGCAAAGCGGCTTAACATGCAAAAGTTACCTAATAGCGGAACGACACAAATAGGTCAACAAATAAGCGGGACAACACGAAACGTCGACCAAAGCAGAGCGATACCGCTTTAAACCACGAAACTACAGCAGGAAAACACAACAAATCAACCCAATAGAAGCGGGATAACACGGAAAAGTCGACCCAATAGAAGCGGGGCAACACGGGAAAATCACCAAAATGAAGGGGCGGCAACACGACAAACACGGCACAACATAAAAATAAGCGGAACAACAACACGAACAATTGACCAATCACTTTCGACCGGCTACTCTTACCAAAACTCCTTGTACTTCATGTTTATACTGCTATGGGTCTTCTACGCGCCGATCGGGGGCGGGAGCGCTTGTTGTCCACGCTCTGTATCATAGGTCAAGCATGTACGCATAGAGAAGATGACGATCCACACCATCCCGATCCTATAGTTGTCAGTATGAGACAATAAATGCTGCTACTTCCGAAGAATTACACAGCATCGTACAAACAACGATCCACTGAACATCATCCAGATCCTACATATCGTTGCCATGATGAAATAATTCATAGCTCTAATTCCGACATATCACGATCTAGATCATGCCACGATCTAGATCATCCAGTTGCCATAGTTGCCGTTATGACACGTTCTCGCAGAGAGTCGTATCGCACAGATCCCACCCCGCAGTAAATACGTGCACAGGAGCAGCGCCAAACAAGTCCTAATATATCCCGCAAAAACACGATCTACTGTAGCACCTGCACATCATATAAACCGGGACTCATATTACACCTGCACCGAAATATCTGCTGCGGATCATGAAACACGAACGAGATCTATCCCACGCGTAAGAACGTTTACCTCTGCACACTCGACCGGACGGACCCCGGGGATGGAACGAAGCTACCCCCTACCCCTGATCCGCCTCCAGCCCTCCCCCTGTCTCTGCCTCCTTGTCCCTGGCCGTGAATGCTGCTGCGATCGATAACGCCGTTTGGAGTGCTTGGCGGTGACGCAAAAGCGGCCAAAAAAACGGGATCCCCGCCGTTCGCGGAGGCCCCGGAGTTGCTGGAACAGTTTTCGCATGTTTTTTCGAAGGGGGATTTATTGGACACCAAGATGGGCAAGCGGGGAGGGGTGGAGAGAGGGTTTGCTGGAAAACTGTTTCACAAGTTTACGGTGGGGACAGTTTTGCACAGTGTAAGGAGGAGGTGGTGGCGGGGGGGGGGGGGCACGCTGTGATAAAATATGACACAAACCACAACTAAGACGAGATTCGACATTCTACCGCACCAATGACGGACCGACGCCCGTACGAACAGATGCTGACCACTGTTCGACGAAAAAAACTATGCTCGAAAAACGAACACCCCTTCCTTCCTCGCTCCTTCCCTTCTGCCTCCCTCCCGCCCTTTCCCCCTTCTTTCCTTCCTTCCTTCCTTGCTTATTTCCTTCGTTACTCCCTTCCCCCCATCCTTGGTGGTTCAATATTGTAGTGCACCTACCACGAAACGTACGTACAAAAACTACGCTTGTGCCAAACAATCCCTGCAGCACTAATAAATAATCTCAAATACAAGCAAAAGCGCCGAACTTTGTATTGGATATCGAACGGGAATCGAGGTTGATGCTCTACCAAAACCAAAAACGGTGCGATTTGATATTCGACAAATCAAAAACCACGTATTTCGTGGATTTATCGCCAAAAAAAACGCGGGGATGCCAGGTGGTGGAGGAAGGACAAAAGCGCGTTCGATGCAATATATCCAAAGTTCCACACTTATGACGACATCGGAAAATTCCATACAAATGTCCAGCAGTACTCGTAGCCCAAAGGCACACACGGACTCTTCCACACGTCTGACAGATCATCTACAGATAGATCATCTACAGTTGTATCAACTACAGATAGACCATCTACAGGTAGTGTCCTGGATTATGCAGATTTTGCGGATTCCACCCGGAAGCACGAGAGAGATCATACAGATCATACAGATCACACAGATCAGGAATATATCTGCCCTAAAAGAGCTAGATCATGGAGGAATCGATTGTCTGTATGAGGTGTGCAAATATCCGAAGGCAAGAGCGACTGAACACGCACCCCGCCAAGGCGTTGGCAGTGGACACCCGTCGCCCACTCCCCAATGGCGCGGAGGCGTCGTTAAAGAGGGTCGGGAGGTCATCAAGGTGTCTCGATGACTGGTCAAGCGCGTCCGTCTTGCCGACCGAACCGTCACCCTCGCCGCCGCCACCGCCACCTCCGTGGTGATGGTGTTTCCTGCAGAAATCGACGGCGTTTCAGGAAAGCACGGACGCGTACCAGGCAGAGACTCGTACTGTCAGGAGAAAGGGGGCTGAAAAACACGCTAGCGTTACGGGTATATAGGTTCAACTCTCATTTAAGCGGACGTTGCCTTGGCGTGTTCTACAAAGGCGTCCGCTCGAGCGCACCAAGCAGCCCTCCCTCTCTCCATCCCTCCCTCCCTCCCTATCCCCCTTCCCTCGGTGAAATATGTAGAAAAATGATGACACCTTGGCCCACTCGAGTCCATGAAGCAGTCAACAGTTGCACCTGGTCTGAGTTATCGCTTGCAAGGCCTACATCTAAAGGGGAAAATAGGTCACGTTTAGAGCTCGGAGTCGTTCGGGTAAAATGCATGGTAGGCATGTTATATGGAACACCGATACCGCACACACAATATGCTACAGATAGTAGACCTACCGTACAGGCAGTACAGGAAGGAGCAGCAGGCTCTTGAGCTCGCGCCTTCGTATTATTAATAGAGGCTTACCGCATTCGCCTTGTTCATGGACAATATCGACGGGTCATATACCACCAAAAGCAAAAAACCCATCGTTTATCACACCCCACCCCACCACGCCGCATCACGCCATACCCTACCATATCATACCATGCCATACCATACCGTACTATACCATACCATACCACATATCATACCATACCACACCATACCATAACATATGATATCATACCATACCACATACCATACCGTACCATACCACACCATACCATACCATACCATACCATACCATACCATACCGTACCACACCACACCACACCACACCACCAGATGATTGGTCGATCGTCTTCACCAACAACTCACAGGTAGGCCGAGATGACGATACGCACGAGCGCCCCATTGACGACGAAGATGAGCACTAGGGGCACTAGCAGCATGCCCAGCAGGGCAACTAGCCACCCCAAACTGAGAACGGGAGGGTTCAGCAAGGCCAAAACGAAGGAAGTATCGGGAGAAGAGGAGGGGGTGGAGGGAGGGGAGGGGGGCGGATTGGGGGTGTGATCCTCACAGCTAATTTCTTTCTCAGCGCACATTTGTGAGGGCGGGTGTTCGGAAGCACTTGCTTGGTTCCGCGACAAGAAGTGGCAGATGGTCCATACATATACGGGGACGACATTGACGGCGATACTCATACGGGGGAAGACAGTGTATTAATCAGAACCAAATGGGGTGGTTAAACAAACAAGGGTGTGTGTTTTTGTGTCCATCGTGCGTTCTGAAGACTACAGGCAGGAATGACAACCTCAACACGGGACGCCGACAACATTTACAACAACAACAACAACAACAACAACAACAACACCATCTCCGGCAACGACACCAACACCAACACCGACATCGATACGGATGCCGGCACCACCACCAACCACCACCACCAACAACAACACCCCCACTGACGTCAACGCCGTCATCGACCACAGAGACAACACCGCCACCGCTACTAACACTACCAAAACCAATGTCAATACCACCAACTCGAACCCCACCAACATCAGCACTAACACCACCACCACTACCACCATCGCCAACAACACCACCACTGACAACCCCACCACTAACACCACCACCAGCAACACCAACAACAACACCAACAACATCCACACGAATACCACCACCAACGACCTTAATGAAAACTGCAGTGGACTACAAACGGTACAAGAAAAACTTACCTTCTCCAAGGCCTTCCCCAGCTTACTACGGCGTCAGCCTCTAGCATGAAGTTCAAGTACGGCTTGAACATCTCCCAGAATAGCATCCCCTTGCGGTAAAGCTGGTTAGGAGAAAAGTGCTGCAGGGAAAGACATGACAGCACAAAACAGGGCAGGGCAAGCAAAAAAAGACAAGAGAGGACAGGACAGACAGGGCAACACAGACCACGACGAAACAAAACAAGACCAGACAGGACGAGACACAACAAAACAAGACAGGACGAGGCAGGGCAGGACGGGCCGGGACAAGACAGGACGAGACGGGACAGAGCAAGAAAGGACGGAACCGGGCAAAACAAGACAAGAAAGGACAGGGAAGGGCGGCACAGGACAAAACAAGGCAGAGGGGTTGAATTGTTGCAAGAGCAATCACACTGAACCCATGCATAATGATGGTGCACAACTGTTACCGTAGTTCTATTGCATTTACGTACAGGCACCAGGTATGTCGTACGAGTACGTAGAGTATATTTGTGCGCACCAGGTACCACTCCGTCCGGAAAGTAGGAGCAGTTTGAGTATACAAACGGTCCCTATATTCACAGGCAAAGCGGCTCATTAATACTACTTTACTTACAAGAAGAACTCAACCTTAGTGGCGTCAACCATAGTTGCGTCGCGGTGTGACTACATAAATACCATCAAGACACACCTGGTATACAGTGCCAAGTACACATAAAAAATAATGCTACTACGGTCCGTGCAACGTACTATTAATAATGTACTCGGGTACTACTGCTGTACCCGCAATGTACCAGACTTAGATCAATGGTGTCTCAGGGTAATCAAAACCGAACATTTTTCCGACACTGCAAGCTCTTTTCGTCTGAGGCTACATAGGGTTGATAACGTCATCACATATAGAGCATAGATCGTTGGCGCAGCGGCACCGGAACAAACGGAACTCGGCCTGCATGTGGAAAGGAACCTAAACACAAGACAAAAACAGAACAAATCCAACAAAAAAAAACAAAAAAAAGCAGGCACGTACGAGTAGAGGTACAAGCGAAAACGCACAAAAACAAAAGCACCGAACACAACCCGACTTACAGCAGCAGTAGCACACAAAAATCACACATCACAAATGCCTGTCGGCAAACAATACAACACAACACGAACAGAAACAGCAGCGAACGAAACTACACACTCAACACACAAAAAAAAAAAAAAAAACGCAACAAACGGAATGAAACCATCAGTACACCACAACGACAAAACAACAAATTAACAAAACTCCATGTTGACGACAAACACGCACGCACGCGCGCGCTCAACAGCCCTCCTCGCTCACCAGCTTTCCGGGCTTGAGAGGCTCCTCGGGCCACAAGTGGCTGCAAGTCTCGGCGAACTCATCGAACTGGAACCACATCAGCAGACGAACCTGGATAACAAAACAACGACACAACCAATAAACAAAAAAACATGTTACCAGGTACCAGGTAAATATTGCTGTATGTACTGTACACGCCGGACAATCCACGACCTAGAAAATAATCTATATAATTATCTAGATCATGATCTGCAGTGGATCATCTACTGTCGATCATCTACAGCTCAACCTACCGTTGTGAGATCCTGTGCACGACCTATCTGTATTGTACAGATCTAACCCAGGAAACAAGCCCTAGATCCTGCAGGATATACGGCTCACACCCGGCACCACGAGCTAAATCATACAATCATATAGATTCTACAGATCACACAGATCATACAGACCAGTAACCTATCTCCTCTGAAAGATTTAGATCATGCACTGTAGGTATCGAGTATCTGCCGAGATGCGAGTGGCCGTAAATATAAGGATCGTTTTGACATTAATATGAATATCAAGTAGTCCTTATGTTTACGCCCAGTGTGGTCCCAGGTATATATACTACGGTATATATGCCATAGTAATACCCAGTGATACATACCAGGGTATTAGCCAGCACCCATGATGGACATAAAAACTACTGTAGGTATCCCCCTTACGTTTACACACCACAGTTGGTTCTGAATACTGCAATACTCGTATGTGCATCCCAAGCGAAATATGTGCAGTGGCGGCCATGATCGAGTACCGACAGGCAGCGGCGTCCATGCAGTGGGCACTTGAGGAGGGCCCAGGGTTCCTTTTCCCGAGCGCTCTCGAAAGCGGACGCAAGGGGAACCTGGCGCTGACGCCGGCGCAGAAGACCTCGAACCTCCAGACCCATTTGCGAGCAGCGGATATTAAGCACAAGCGGTACTCGTTGCACTCCTTTCGGGTAAGGGGAGCGGCGAGTCACCATATGGATGGGACGGCCATGGACGTCCTCATGTCATACGATACGTTGGACGGAGGTCCGTGGCCATGGCCAGCAGACACGTCAGGGTAACAGCATCCGCGTCGGCGTCGAACGGAACGAAGCGTTCGCGCGACATGGCCCTCATCCAGGGAGACGCTTTACAGTCGTCGGAGGGGTTCTGAAAATCGTACGCGGCGTTCCCACGGGACAACCTACGGTAGCAGGACGCTCAAAGGGCCAGGCTAGAAGTTTGGGAATAACGACAATGGAAAGGAGCCCGCATAAAGGAAAAGAGCTAAACGAGCGACGACCCTGATATAAGGGAAGGGTCCACAAGTATGGGTGTGCTCTCATGCCGCAGCAGAGAGGCCTCACTGATCCCGGACTATATACCAGGTACGAATTAGCCGACGACGCAATGTTACAACAGTACCCTTTAGGGGCCCAGGATATACGACCTAGCAGTCGGATCACTCTGTTGGAATAGCGTGCAACGGAATACAACATCTGCAGCATACACAAGTGGCCGGCGGAGTCGCGGAAACTGTACAGTATGACTATTCGCTACATACCAGTACCACTTAAGGCATGCTACAACACAAATTATAAAAGGGTAGAGAAGCAGCAGCAGCAGTGTTTACTATTACTCATGAAAAACAACACAAGATGCCTGGCACCAATACAGTGCGTACTTATCAATCGATTTATCATCGAATTGATCGAATACGCATCAGGCGATACTACTGCAGCTACCGCTGCTGCAAAATATATTTACCTGGTATAGTAGAACTGACAGGCAGCAGCAGCAACATCAGCAGCTTTGACAGCACGCCAAGACAGAAATCGTCAGACCATACAGTGCACACACCACACTACACTACGCCACACCATACCATACCATACCATACAATACCGCACCATACCATACCTCTCCGAATTTCTTGCGCCGAATTTCGATGCAGATCTCGCACACGTGAGCCTCCTCATCCGATCTGACCACAAAAAACACAAAGAACGACGGCAAGAGATTTGACAAAAAAATGCAAGAAGGCAACAAAAAAAAACGTGCGCTGGAGGCGTTCTGCTTGAGGGGGAGGGGGGTGCCAAGGCGGATCATGGGAGGTGGATGCGGTGCAACGGTCCTCTTTTGCTACTCACCATGAGTACTACCTGGTACCGCTGTGCCTTAATATAAGGGAAAAATGTATACACATATTCAATCCGAAACGTGTTTATATTTTGGGACACAGTGGTGACTAATTCCTTGGACAGTACACCATCACCAGCAGCAAGGATGACGTTTTTTTAACCCAAAAAAGAGGTGTCGGAAACGTGTAAGAAATGCATGAGTACGGGTAGAATAAACGGCAAAGGGTGACCCACGCATGGGCTTTCCGCACGTGCCCAACGGCGACATGGGCAGAACCTTTAGTATTGACACGACACAAAGCCAGGATAGTGATTGACGAGTCGCACGGCAAGAGGGGGTAACGAAGAGGGGGTGAACAAAACTCGGGCTGAAAAGGAAGGACGGGATTCAGTAAACTGAATACTGTGAACCGAAAACTGCACCAACACTAACGCCAAGGCCACGAATACCAGCACCAACGCCAACACCAACGCCAAGTCCACCTCCAACACCGACACCACCAACACCAGCGCCAACACCAGCAACACCTCCAACACCGACACCAACACCACCAGTACCAACACCAGCAACAACGCCAACATCAACAACATCAACAACACCAGCACCAACAGCACCACTGCACCACGACCACACCAACACCAACAACGACAACAACGAAACTGCAACAACACTAACAACAACAGCCAAGACACACCAACACCAACAGCCAACACACACCAACACCAACACCCAAACCACCATCACCAACACCACCACTACGACCACAACCACCACGCACCAACACCACCAATACCAACGCCAACACAACCAACACCAACACCAGCACCAACGCCACCAACGCAACCCGCCAACAGCCACACTCGTCTCACTTGTGCGAATGTTCAGCAGGACCGGCGACTGAAAGCCTCTTCGCAAGTACGCCTTTGGACTTCTTGGGAGGCTTGAACGCAGCAGGGGAGAAATCGCGGGCGCCCCCGTCCCCCCCTCCGACGCTAGAGCCCACCTCGGTCGGCGAGTATGGCGCGGTGTTCAACTCGTCTGGGATGCACGAAAAAACGTTCGAGGCACGGGGGGGCAGGAGAAGGTTGGTCGGCAGTCGGTAAGTCGGGGGCTTTTCACATGGTGCTTTTCATACCGTTGACCGTTTCAAAACCGTCGGGGTCGAAACGCAGTGAGGACACTAACAGGGAAACAGGGATTTTCAGAGCCTATCAGCAGCAGGCAAAAAAGGCGACGGTAGCCGAAAAAGTTGGCGATACTGGAGTGATGGAAGGCCGTAAACTTCGCCTGTGAGCAAAATGCGGGAATAATAAACGTACGTAGTCGACAATGGTAGACAACCTTTTTGTGACGGTATCTGCATGTCTTAAGTTTGGGAGGAGGGGGCGGGGGGGGCGCGGAGAGGACTTCGAACAAGTCTCCGGACCGTACAATCTACTGATGTATGCGATGATGAGGGGCGTACGGAAACCAACTACCAGGAACACAGCAGTAGTAGTAGTAGTAGTAGTAGTAGTAGTAGTAGTAGTAGTAGTAGTAGTAGTAGTAGTAGTAGTAGTAGTAGTAGTAGTAGTAGTAGTAGTAGTAGTAGTAGTAGTAGTAGTAGTAGTAGTAGTAGTAGTAGTAGTAGTAGTAGTAGTAGTAGTAGTAGTAGTAGTAGTAGTAGTAGTAGTAGTAGTAGGAGTAGGAGTAGGAGTAGCAGTAGTAGCAGTAGTAGCAGTAGTAGCAGTAGTAGCAGTAGTAGCAGTAGTAGCAGTAGTAGCAGTAGTAGCAGTAGTAGCAGTAGTAGCAGTAGTAGCAGTAGTAGCAGTAGTAGCAGTAGTAGCAGTAGTAGCAGTAGTAGCAGTAGTAGCAGTAGTAGCAGTAGTAGCAGTAGTAGCAGTAGTAGCAGTAGTAGCAGTAGTAGCAGTAGTAGTAGAGCAGTGGAGCAGTACAGCAGTGGAGCAGCACAGCAGTACCGCAGTGGAGCAGTAAAGCAGTGGAGCAGTACAGCAACGGAGCAATACAACAGCAGTGGAGCGGTACAGCGGTATAGCAGAACAGCAGTAGAGCTGTTTAATAAACAAACCGTACCTCCATCATCGTTGTCGGCCAAGTCATCCAGTGACGTAGAGTTGTTCTGTTGGCGGCGAAGGCGCATCGACAAATCAAGCAACAGCGAGAGCCACCATCACGATGTCAGCACAGAGCACAGACAGCCGCGGCGGGAGGACGACAAGAGCTGAGAGCATGCTTTAAAAACATGGCTAAGTAGCAACATGGTTAAGAAGTGGCTCACAACATTGTTGAGAAAATGGTTAAAAACAGGGTTTTAAGAACAAGGCCAATAACATGCTAAAAACATCGTCAACAACATGATTAAGAACAGGGCTAACAACATGGCTAACAACATGGCTAACAACACATGGTCGATCATATGGTGAAGAACACGGCTAAGGACATGATTAATAGCATGGTTAAAAACATGGTTAAGAACATGGTTAACCCTTTTAGAACTGCAGTCTCATTTTGGGGGCAATCCACTCAAATTTCAAGTAGGTTGTCCCCAAATCGGGACTGCGGTTCTAAAAGGGTTAAGAACATGGTTGATAACATCATTCATCACTAAGAACATGGTATCACTGACAACGGCGACCTCAACTTGAACGTGAACTCGAACTTGAACGACCATAGAGAGCAGCATCCACTCACCGCGACACACGGCAAAATAACAATAGCCGCTGTTACGGTTTAGTCCAAGACACAAACCCGGAAACCAAACAACCAGCACGGGGGCTGGAGAAGAGCACCAGAGCAGCCCCCCAGCACACCCTACCCCCCCCCTCCCTTACCAACAACGCCTGTCAAGCATTGGCGCCATGAAGCAGACACCAAACTCACTCCTTCACTCCCTCGCCCCTCGGTAGAAACGCTTCCTTGTCTCTTGGCCTTGGCAGCCGCTGACGCCGCTGATATCGCCATCCCGCGAGGCGCCTCCAGCACGTACCACATATCCATTGGCTGAAACACCACACGGAAAGGCACAAGTGTAAGGTGGGGGAGCAGGAGGGGGGGGGACTCGATTGAACATATGTACTCGATCTCATGCATGGCCGTAGTCGTATGGCCATAGGCCCTCGCATGCCTACAATGCCGGGACGGAGCATGTCGGGTTTCCACCGACCAGGCAGACATTTCTTGCACCAAGGAAGCAGGCGGTGTACTCATTATCATGTATGGCCGTAGTCGTATGGCTATAGACCCTCGCATGCCTACAATGCCGGGTTGGAGCACATCGGGTTTTCACCGACCAGGCAGACATTGCTTCCACCAAGCGCGAAGCGCTGTGAGGTGGCCGGCGAGTCGCATCCTACTAAGAATCGCTCGTGAGGCGGACTTGCACCTGGAAGACAGCTTCAATGTGTTACTTTAATTCCCGGTGTGGCCACTTCCAGAGACAGCAATGGGGGTACTATGTAACTGCCTCGTGGGTGCCATATCATGAACACTACTTGATACGATCATTATTCTTGTGCGGCGTAAAGGTTCTCCACCCCGCGCGAATGATCTATAACTCGGTCGCCAGCTGTGACCGACCGCCAAAACACAAAAACGTACCCTGGTTGTCTAGCTCCCTGGTTGTCTAGCTCACGCGGTGAGCGGGATGTTTTACGGTGTCGTTGCCAACCGACGCCAACCCAAGCTATATACGTATAACGTAAGAGAGGGGGGGGCGTCCTTGTTTGTTGTTTGCCTTAGTCATTCGACCAATAGACCACGCATGATACGTTCCTACGCCCAATAGAGACACCTCCAATAGTTGGGTGCTGTTTATCACATGGCACGGCACAACTATCGTGTAGGGGGGAAAGCGATGATTTTCACACGGCAAGACAAATGTCATGTGGGAGGGTGGAAGCGATGGCCAGCACACGGCAAGACACGCATATCATCTCGAGGGGGTGTACTCGATCTCAAGCATGGCCGTAGTCGTATGACCATAGACCCTCGCATCCCTACAGCGCCGGGACGGGGCACGTCCGGTTTTCACCGGCCAGGCCGACATGGCTTGCACAAAGCGCGAAGCGCCGTGAGGTGTTTGGCAAGTCGCATGAAGGGCGAGCTGCATCCTACTATTAATAAGAACTACTGTAAGAACCGCTTGTGAGGCGGGCTTTCTTGCAAATGGATTACAGAGTCGAACGGATCTGAGGGGGGGGTGAGGGGGGAGATAGAGGAGAGGGGGGGGGGGTCATACCCTTTGTGGACCTGAGGGGTGAAGATGGACGAAAACTGTGCCGATGACAGCCCCTGCCACACGCAGCAGCAGCAGCAGCAGCAGCAGCAGCAGCAGCAGCAGCAGCTATGCATGTTGGGGTCAGGCGGTCTCTCACCTCTTGAGAAAGAAGCTCCTCGCCGATCTTGACCTGGAAGTGGCCGAGGGGGTCGTCGGCAGAAGAGCGGTCCCAGTCCCACACTTCCACGTTCAGCAACGCCCCCGCCCTTTCGAGAAGGGCGATCAGCAGCAGCAGCAGCAGCAGCAGCAACAACGACAACATCGTCAAACCGCCATCTGCAAGACAATCTCCAACAGCAACCTCGACGTCAACGCCAACTAGACTTCGACGCTGAGTCGATGAGGGCAAAAGAAAATGTCGAAGCATTCTCGCGATAAAACCGCAAGGCACACAACCGTAACGGGGAGAGGGGGGAAGAAGAGCCTACTGCTACGGGGGGGCATATTAAATAGGACCTACGGTACACACAAAAACCTACCGGGTATCTCCGTCCGCAATTTGCGTAGCGTGCGCCCCTCTTAAGGCGCGATCTGAGAGAGAAAGTCGGCTCCGATTTTCATCCCAGAGGGCGGTGTTATCTTTATTATAGTGTACGGTTTACAGTCGGTATACAACAGCAGCACTGTTTATACCATCACGCGGGGGGATAATGTTGTAATCAGAGCCCACAACGAACCCAAAAAGTATATATCCCTCTTTAAAAACACACACCATAGTATTACGGGGGGCCATAGTTAACAGGACCAAATATTGTTAGTAAAAATGGTTACATATATAGGTGTTAATGTATACCATAGGTCCTGTTAACTACGGTCCCCCGTAATAGAAGCTTCTGAATACTATGTTGCCGGTAACATAACATACTGGGTACATACCAGGTACAATGTATACTTCGTGTGAGTACGAGTATATTCGTAGCTGTGGAAAATACCTTCGAACCGGGAGCGTAAACTCCTCGTCCCAGACAGGATCCAGCGTGTACTTGATGACCTTGGTCTGCTCGTGCAACCGCAGCTCCTCGGACCACTCCTGCCCGTGCGACAAGTACCTACAACAGGGGGGCAATAGGGGGGGCATGCAACACATCTCATACGTCAGCGAGTGGTACAATTGAGTGCATAGGCGTACTATTACGGGGGACCATAGTTAATAGGACCAAATATTGTTCGAAAAAATGGTTAAATATATAGGTGTTTATGTATACCATAGGCCCCATTAACTATGGTCCCCCGTGATAGGGGGGGGGGGGGGGGTAGGAGGATGCATTGAGGGAGGGCGGGAGACAACTCAAGGCGCTTGGGGGAAGGGGGGGGGGGGGGGGGGGTGACGAGAGCGAAAAAATGGAGGCGGGGCGCCGGGCGGGGGTAGGGGTCAATTGGACGCGTTGACGGGGGCAGGAGACAACCGGGAGTGGGGGTCAGGGGTCAGGGGGGAAGAGGAACAAACAAGTGGCGGCGTGCACGCGGGTGGGGGTGGGGGGGAGGCAGCAATTGAGGGTGAAGGGGGGGGGGGGGGGGGGGGGTACTCGATGTCGTGCATAGCCGTAGTAGGTATGACCATAGGCCCTCGCATCCCTATATTGCCGGGACGGAACACGTCGCGTTTTCATCGACCACGCAGACATTGCTTGCACCAAGCGCGAAGGAGGGGGGGGGAGAGGGAAAGGGGGAGACACGTGGGGGCAGGGGTCGGGGGGGAATACCGGAGGATGCATTTGGCGGGGGGGGGGGGGGGGGGGGGGGGGGAGTAGGAATGAGGTGATCGAGGCCAGGGGGGAGGGGGGAGAGGGGGATGGGGGGAGGGGAGGAGGAGACATTCAGGAGGCGGAAGGAGAGAAGATATAATGGGAGGTACGAGAGAGAGAGGGAGAGGAGGAGTGGGGCTTGCTAAGGGTACATTTCCAACGAGCGACGGAGCGGAGGCCAGTTATCACAATATTCGTACATATTACGGGTATTCCAACGAGCCCGGCAATCGCTAGCCGAAGCAAGCGCAACCGCGCCCCGCTCCAAAGGCACACCACGGCGCTTAGCACCCCCCGCCCCCCCCCGCCCCCCCCCCCTCCCCTCCCTCCCCTCGCTATTGTCTGAGACTCGTGCATTCAGGAGCTGTATGTACACCTGACCCTTGAGAACTACCGCTCTGGCCGTAAATACAAGGATCGTTATACATAAATATGAAGACCAAGTGTTGCTTATATTTACGATCAGAGTGGTTTAATTAAGGCACGACTCGATGAACTATCCCATGGGCTATATATAAATGGGTATAATGTTGAATATAGTGTAGAAACACAAAATATATCCCAGTGACATTGGGTAATTTTGGCAATTCCTCGGTGGAGGGGCCCCCGTAGAATGTCCAAATAAGGTACCTATCATAATGTCCAAAATAAGAGACAGTACTCCTGTTGGAGCATGTTGTCCAAAATAAGATACCCCTCTGTGATCGCGGGCTGGATTGTCGCGAGGAGTCGATGTGATCGAGCACCGTCATCAGCAGAGCGGCGCGGCATCGCTTTTGCATCGCTTGCACTATTTATTTGTTCGACTCCCCCACCTTCCCGTGAGGCACAGCTTGAGGTACGGGTCGCTTCGTCCAGAAAGATCGGAAGCCATCAGGCCCCTCGCCTCCACAACCTTGACGTACAGCGTCTGCGAAAACAAAACAAAAAAGTTGCGCAGCGAAAGTGAAAAAGGTTGACAGAAAACACATGTAAGTAACGTGTAACGGCAATGCGGTCGGCAAGAACGCCTCGATTCAAGGGAAATCCCTCCTTCCGGACAGATTTGGCCGACAGTTGGCCCGTCTCGCCTTCACAAATTTCACGCGCCGCATTCGCAAAGCGAAGGCTGCAAAGCGCAACAGAAAATATATGGATGAAGCAACGAGTAACGGCAACGCCATCCCCAAGAATGCCTCGATTTGAGAGGAAACCCTCCTTCCGGATAGATGCGGTCGACATTAGGTCCCTCTCGCGTCTTGCAAACGAAATGACAACGTGTAACGGCAACGGAAGGACTACGCTACAGGCAACAACGCAACCCTAGGGCCGACCATCGATGTCTGCTTCATTATCTGGACAATACAGGGCAGACATCTTCCCGATCTGTATGATCTGTATGATCTGTATAATCTCTACGATCTGTATGATTTAGCTCGTGTTGCCGGGTGAAAGCCGTGTAATCTGCATGATCGAGGGCAATTTTTCCTGGGTTGGATTCCGAACCATACGGATCCTGCACAGCATCTCAAAACGGTAGTCTGTATACGTGCAGATGTACTGTACCTGATAGGATCTACTATTAGACGATGTGCACCATCTACGGTAGATCGTGATCTGTGGGGCATGTAGGTTGTAGACGACCTATCTATATTCACAGATGATCTGGATCGTGATGTATCTGTAGATGATCTGTCCGACGTTTGCAAGAATCCATCCACTCCGGGCAGAAATACCAGGACCGCTTTGTCTTCATGTTAACGTATAAACGCTCAGTATAGTTGCGCACAGAGGGGTTACCCCCCATAACGTCGGTCGCTGAGCGAGAAAAACAAAGACAGAAAAACGCCACCCTTGCTGCCGAAGCGACGCAGCACTGCATACCTGGCAGATACATCGCGCTCACCGGAACCCGAAGTATCACGCAGCTTGCTGCTGATGAAAGCAAAAAATAACAACCACTCAATCGGTCCTACTCACAGCTGACGTATTTTTCATGATTGGGTAAGTAACAGAGAGAAAATTAGCAGCGAAAGCAACGATCGCCTGACCTGCCCCATCCCGCGTCTGTTTTCCGCTCCCACTTCCACGCATGGTGCTCATGGTTATACTTACGATGAATATGCTTATGCTTATGCTTATGCTTATGCTCATGCTTACGCTTATGCTTACGCTTACGCTTACGCTTACGCTAACGATTACGATGCCTATGCGTGTGCATACGACGCCCACTGCTTGTGCTTATGCATACGCATACGATGCTGACGCATACGGTGCTGACGCATGCAATGCTGACGCATACGATGCTTATGCATACCGTGCTTACGCATACCGTGCTTACGCATACCATGCTTACGCTCACCATGCTTACGCTCGCCAGGCTTACGCTCACCAGGCTTACGCTCACGTCCCCGCCCCCAACGTCCTTCTCCCCCGTATGCTTGTGCTGGCCTTGCCTCTTCATTATATTGCGACTTCGCTCATGTACGACGCTTACTGTTATGATAGCGATGCTCACGGACATGCCTACGATGGATACGTGTGATGTACAACGCCTGTGCCTACGACGCTCACGCTCACGATGATCACGCCCACGATGCCTACGCTCACAAGGCTAACGCCCGCGGGGCCTACGCTCACGATGCTTACGCTCACCATATTCACGTTCGCGTTTGCGCTCCGGCCCCCAATGTCCTACAGTGCTCACCCCTATGCTCATCCTGGCCTTGTCTTCTGGCTCCAAAATCGGCTGCGTCACGAATTGCCATCGGGGAATCAATCGATAATCGGTCAACCCGTAGTTGTCCTCATTCGCTCCGCCTACACCCCCACCGCCGCCGACGCCGCCGCCACCTCCGCCACCGCCATTGATGTCGCCGCTGCTGCCCCCACCTTTTCCACTGTTGGACTTGCCGCTACCCACCTTCTTGTTGTTTCGCGGCTGCCTGGAAAGGGCATGCGGCATGGGGCGAGCAGACGACGAACCCGAGGCACCAAGTAAGTTGCGATCGAAGGAATAAAACAAAACAAATAAAAACAAAACGAAAACAGAATACCGGTACCAAGCACCAGGGTATTAACTACTGCCGGTAGAGTAGACTATCGTGCCAGGTAGATGTATACCTACCGGACATTGCGTGCTACCACTCTCGTCCCCAAAGGGATGGAGCATTCCGAGTGTTGATATAATATTTCACATCTTGAACGGATCAGATAGATCATCTTCAGATCATTCCCACGCCATGATCTAAATCAAACGAGGCAGATAGATCTATCCCCAATCTGGTGTGGTCCACAATAGGTCATTTTGGGTGGGGTCCGCAACGTCTGCATGATCTGTATAGCACATGCCTATTGGGTCGGATCTGTACTGTACAGATGATCCTGCACCTCATTATCAGAACGGCAGGCAAGGAACTAGATCATCTGTCTGTAGATCGTGATATAGCAATTACGCCAGCGGGCCGACGTCAACCCGACTGACTTAAACGGTTTTCAGGTGGTGATCGTATTCGACCGCGTCGAAAACTCGTGAGCGTCGTATATATTTTGTAGCGTATGTACAGAAGAAACGAATTTGCGCCAACAAAAAAATATATACAAAAAATACATAAACGCCTACGTACACCACTATGTCCCGATCCCGAAATATATGCAACCTTTGTATTCACTATTAATGAACACGTGGTCGTTATATCTCTGGGACATAGTGTTACTGTTTAACGCTTGACCAGTCTGCCACGTTCTACCGTCCGCAGCGACGAAAGGATGCAACCCTGCAGAAATTCCGGGCCGATAATCGATTAACGCTTCGTGGTCTAGATATTTTCAAGGCAGATATATACATGCATTCCTGATCTTACAGTACTATTCATACTGTAAATGATCTACAGTAGCTCATGTTACCGCATGGGAGCTGTAAAACCTACACGATCGAGGACATGTTTCCTGGCTTGGATCTGTGCCATACAGATCCTCAACAAAACATCATGACGGCAGGCTAAGATCTGGATGATCTAGATCATCTGTATGATATATCTGTAGATGACCTGTTCGACCTGTGCAACCTTCCCACAACACCAGTATCAACACCAACACCAACAATACCAACACCGACACAAACACCAATTCCAACACCACCACACCAGCAATACCAACGCCAACCCCACATCGCCCCGGTGGTTCAAGTGGCTAACCTCGAATTCTACTTGTGTTTGAGTCCTGGGTTCGAGCCCCAGGTGGGTCGGACTTTTGACTTTATTTGCAAAAATAAAAATAAAAAGGATTCAATTGTTGAGAGCGCCTTGCAGCGTGGGTAGGCACAATTCGATGCGAGTCGACGAGGGAAGAAAAGGCTGCAATCTTCTCGCGATAAAAATGAAGGCACGTACCGTAGCGGGAAGGGGGTAGAAGAGCCTGCTATGTGACCCCGGATCTGAGTTACGAGTTGGAAGGAGAAAGAGAAGAAGATGGGCGAAGATAATATATGGGATGAGCAAAAAAAACAAAAACAAAACAGCAACAACCAACACCAACAACACCAACAACACCAACAACACCAACAGCACCCCCACACCACAAATACCAACACCGAGGCCAACACCACCCATTACCAACACCACAAACAAAAACACAATCAACACCAACCCTTCACCAGCGACACCAACACCATCACCACCAGCACCAACACGAACCAGCGTGGGCTGTCACCTCACCGTTTTTTAAAGAACATGCTACAACCGTAGTAGATTGTCCGGTCGGTTGGGTTTCGTAGGTAAGGGAGGCGTGTTCCTTCCCTTCAAATCCCTGTCAGATGGGGTCGGCGAAAAAGAGGTGGGCCAGGGCAAGAGCAGGCAGAGAGGGGGCGAGAACAAGAAAGGGGGTCAGGGAAAAACCTAGACGGGGCGAAATCAAGAAAGGGGCCAGAGCGAGAGTAAGAGAGGGGCCAGAGTAAGAGCAAGAGGGGGTAGGAATACAAGGAGGGGCAAAAACAAGCGCAAGACAGGGGGTCAGAGCAAAAAAGGGGGTCAGAGCAAGAGGGGAGGAAAGGTCAAGAAAGAGGGGGTCAGAGAAAACAGGGGCCAGGGTAAGAGCAAGAGGGGGGCTCGAAGCAATGTAGGGGCCAGACTAAAAAGCCTCAAGGGTTGCGACAAGAAAAAGGGGCGAGAGGAAGAGCAAAGGGGGGGGGGGGGGAGTAACAACAAGGTGAGAGCAAGAATGGGAGCAACATCAAGATAGGGGGCCAGGTTGACATAGGGGTCCACTGCTCGCGCTGCAGTATGAAACACAACATCGTAGTCCAAAAGCTTACCCCCCCCCCCCTATTATACATAGGTCGGGTTGGCGTCGGTTGGCAACGACACTGTAAAACATGCCGCTCACTACGTGAGCTAGACAACCAGGGTACCGTTTTTTTTCCTCTTTTTTGTTTTTGGCGGTCGGTCACAGCTGGTGGTCGAGTTAGATCATTCGTGCAAAGTGAAGAACCTTTACTCCGCACAAGGGAATAAGGGAATTGATCGCATCACGTAGTGTTCATGGTAAGGCACCCACCCACGAGGCAGTTACATAGTACTCCCATTGTTGTCTCTGGAAGTGGCTACACCGGAAATCAAATCGACTCATTGAAGCTGCCATCCATATGCAAGTCCGCCTCACAAGCGGTCCTTCGTAGGCTGCAGCTCACCCTTCATGCGACTCGCCGCACACCTCACGGCGCTTCGCGCTTGATGCAAGCAAATGTCTGCCTGGCCGGTGAAAACCCGGCATGCTCCGTCTCGGCATTGTAGGGATACGAGGGTCTATGGTCATACGACTACGGCCATGCATGAGATCGAGTGCATATTTCCTACTGGTATCGAGTACCCCCCCCCCCCCCGCTTCTCCTCGACTTGCTGTCGAGTGTCGGATACCTATAACGGGGGACCATAGTAGTAAAGAGGACCAAATATTGTTAGTAAAAAAAAGCGATATATCTAGGTTTTGTGTGTACCGTAGGTCCCTATTCACTATGATCCCCCGTAACAGATAAGTGAAAACACCGCGGTTCTGGGTCGTTCAACACAAGTTGTTCTCCCTCTCAAGTCTCTGACATCACCAGCTAGCTACTGGTACGCTGCAACACCCGCTATGCGATACATATACGCCCATGCCGTGTTGCTGCACGTTCAGGCGGTCGGCACTATGTCGCCTTTCATCGCTGGGGGAGTTGCATATTCTCCAGTTCGCGATATCGGTCAACCATCAGAGACTTGTTCATGCCTTGGTGGGTTTTTTTTTTATTGTGCTTGTGTGCAACAATCTAAATTGCTGTATTGCAGTATCTTCGTTTCGTCGAATTTTGTAGCTCATACCGGTTGTATATTGTATGTTTTTGAATTTTAGTACGTCGTACCAGCTGCACGTTTGCTGTTTTTCTGTATTTTCGCGTGTGCACCATCCAAACTAGAGGATTTTTGCATGCACGTGCCAGCTCCTTTCTGTGCCGCCATGGCTGCTCTATTTCCACACAATTAATACTACAGTAAAAAATCATTCTGCTAAGGACTATTCAGCGCACCTATCGAACCGAATGAGGCCTCCTGCTCCGGAGCATGGGGGCCTCACCCCGAAAAAAATCCGCGGTGAGCGCGTTCTCAGCGCGGCGCCCATTGCTGGGATTGAAACGACATAGCGGGCTCTAACCCCCCCCCCCCCCCCCACCCTACCCATTGCGGCTCGTGCCTTGCATTTTTATTGCGAGCGGGCTTCAGTTATTTTCCCCCTCGTCCACTAGCGTCTAATTGCACGTACCCACGCTATTATAGGCAGGCGCTCTCAGCAGTTTCGGGGAAAATAGAAATACATATCCTAATCTCACCACGGGTTGGAACCGAACGCCAGGATCAACGCTAGGAGTATTCGCGGGTGACCACTAGATCACGGGGGCGACTGGCTGGCCGACAACGCGAGTGAGAGGTGACAGAGCCCTCCCTCTGTGCGGGCGCGGGTCCCTAATGTACTCGATCTCCGTCCCATTCTCCTCGCGGGACCCAGAGAGAATGCTCGTCAGATTCGCGACACCGTGGACAAATTATTTTCTCGATAATTTGTGGAACGGGGAGGAGGAGGATCGATCGATGCAGCGGTTATCACGGCTGCAAAACCCAGGTCTTGCCTTCGGAGTCATGCGTGCGGCAACGCAACGATATAAGACCCCCCAAGCTACGACACGTACTTGCACAAGGCCACCGCCACCGTTTCCCCACCCAGGGTGCGCTCACCAAAAAGGCTACAAGCTACTTGCTGCCGTACACGGCTCTGCTACTTTGCAGTGACGTACCAACTGCCCACCTCGGGGCAAGCTTCACGCTCGCTAGGACACCACAGCTACTTGCTGCTGTACGTACACAGCTCTCGTGACGTGAAGATCCCCCACCTCAGGCAGGTTCGAGCGAACACCACTGCCGCGCGCTGCTACTGCCGCACGCACTCTCGGGACGTTGCTCGTCTATCCCGCTGCTGTTGCTGGCGGGAGAGCCGCTCAGGGCGAGGAAATTTTCCCACAGACAAGCAACGCATGCCACCAGGTGAGCACGACTCTGCTCCGTTTAGGTATCAACACAAACAACACAACGTTCAGGGCTGTTTTACAACAGCAGTAGTTCGCCCCGGCGGTCAAGCGGTAACTTCAAATCCCACCGTGTGGTGAGATTTACTCAATTCAGCTGCATATACAAAAAAAAAAGAAAAAAAAAAGAGAGAATCGACTGCGAAGGGCGCGTAGCGTGGGTAGAGACGGAACTCGGCTCGAGTCCAGGAGGGAAGAAACGGCTGGAGTCGTCAGGCACGCACCGAAATGGGGAGGGGGGGGAAAGGAGAGGAGAGCCTGCTAGAGTATGTGACCCCGGGTCTGAGTTACGACTATTAATACTCGTAGGGAGAGAAACGAAAGATGACTATCATACATGCGAAGGAGAAGAAAAAAAACACACACACACACATACACACGGGTCAAACCCCGCTGATCAGGCCGGGTAGGGGGTCGGGCAAGGGTTGGGCATGTACGATTACGGGGGACCTAGAGTAAATAGGACCTACGGTACAAAAACCTATATATTTTCATGTTTTTACTAACAATATTTGGTCCTATTTACTATGGTCCCCCGTAATACGTGTATGTACAGAGCTTGCACAACATGTCATAGCGGCAGGCCAGGATCGAAACTATCTGCAAGATAGATCAGATAGATAGATCGTGATCTGTCCTATCACTCTCTAAATTTAAGAACCGCTTGCGTACTACTGCAATATCTAATCAAAACGGTGCTCCTATTTAGGAACAGAGTGGTACATATTACTGTGAATCAATCCTTTATTTTTCGTCGGAATGGTAAAAATAAAGCGCAACCCTTTTAGTACCCCAGTCCCGTTTGGGGGGCAAATCACTTGGAATTATAATGGTTTCTCCTCAAGTCGGGACTGCAGTACTAAAGGGGTTAAGTTCACCACACTTCGTCGCTATTGCTGGCTCCCAAAAGAAATACCAGGTACTGGTACGTACATGTCATACTGGTATACCAGGTACTTTGTACTTTGTATTTCGTACCTACAGCTGTATACCGGGGCTGGTTGAGCGTCCTATGTGCGCTTCGGGTATTAATAATATTAAATAGTTCACACCAACGTTAAAAAAAAAAACATTTCATGTTACCAAATCGGAGTAACCACAGTAATAACAAGGCAAGCATGAATAGAATACCAGGTACCAGTGCCTACAAGCGTCGGAGTAAACGGTACATTCGGGTATACCAGGTATAGAGCAGGCTGACAGCAGTAGCTGTAGCAGTAGCAGTAGCAGTAGCAGCTGCAGTTGCAGAAGTAGCACAAGCAGAAGCAGTAGTAGTGGCGGCTGCATCCACCGCTACCTCCTCACCGCACTCTGCCCGATCATTTCCAGGTATTGCTGCTTGTAGCAAGTAACCCGATGCAGCGAGACACGTACATAGCGAGGCACATAGCGGGAGAGCTATTACTACAGCAGTAGTAGGCGCTTGCAGATTCCGTCCCCCCCCCCCCGCCCCTGATCAACTGGAGGCATTCGTGCAGCAGGCAGCACTGCTGTACGCTACTGATGTTACTGAACTACTCATATCAAGGGTACCTATTATTGATAATTGATTTCCATACGACACCAACAAAACAAAACAAAAAAACAACGATCGGAATCGATACGATCTCGAGACTTGATAGGTTGCAGCAGTATATACCTGCTACAGTATTAATAGTACGTATGGTATGTATCTCATTTCCCTCGACGGTGTGTTTGAGTCTACGGGTCATTCTCATCGAAGAGCGTCCATAATTTCCAAAGTTTGGAAATAATTGGAGATACGTATCAACATATGGAGGCGTTCTGTCACTATTCGTGACACTCTCCAGAAGCAAAAAAAAAAGTTCGTTAAATTTCACATATTTGGAAAAACAATCAGGAAAATATGGAAGATTGAAAAATGCGTGAAAAAAAAGTGGGAATTATGGGAAAAAACACTCCAATAAGAATGACCCTAGAGCCGGTCGCCCCGGTGGTTCAAGTGGTTAACCTCGAATTCTACTTGTTTGAGTCCTGGGTTCGAGCCCCAGGTGGGTCGGACTTTGACTTTATTTGCAAAGATAAAAAAGGATTCAATTGTTGAGAGCGCCTTGCAGCGTGGGTAGGCACAATTCGATGCGAGTCGGCGAGGGAAGAAAAGGCTGAAATCTTCTCGCGATAAAAATGAAGGCACGTACCGTAGCGGGAAGGGGGGAGAAGAGCCTGCTATGTGACCCCGGATCTGAGTTACGAGTAGGAAGGAGAGAGAGAAGAAGATGTGCGAAGATAATGAATGGGATGAGAAAAAAAAAAAAAAAAAAAAAAAAACAAGATGACGGACCAGGTCGTGATTGTGGTATACGAAGAGCGACAACAGCAGCAGCCGCAACGAAAGCAGCCGTCACTAAAGCAGCAGCAACCAACCACAATACCCCGTGCGCGAGTAGTTCGCTGACACGGGACTACTACCACTACTGCTGTACGTGAGGACTTTTCTTCTGCTGGGTTATCACATTTTACTACTACGGGGAAACATAGTAAATACCACGTAGGACCTACGGTACAAACAAAAAATCTTTATATTTACCTATTTTCACTATTACGGGGGACCATAGTTAACAGGACCTATGGTACACATAAAAACCTATATGTTTAACCATTTTTATTAACAATATTTGGTCCTGTTAACTATGGCCCCCCGCAATAACAACATTTGGTCCTATTCACTATGCTCCCCCGTATTATTAATAGTAGGATCTTCTCCCTCCTCGCCACTTCGGCCATCGCCTTGCATTTTTAGCATGTGGGTATGTTCTTCACATGAAACCATTCTTTCTACCCGTCGAAATCCAGCACAACCAGTATCCGTGCCGATTCTTCAATCCTACAAGAGATACAAGTTCTGTGGTCAAAAAAACTACGCCACAAAGATACTGCAATCGTTATGCAGTGAGCAGAGTGGACAGTAGTGCAATGGCGCGTCATCATATCGGATACGACAAGCACGTCGTACACATTCTATGACAGAAAGAGAACAAAAGAAACAAAAAAACAAGGAAAGAAAAAACAGGTAGAAAGAGAAAAATGGGCACCCGTAGTAGTACCGCCGTTTAGTCCTACAGCAGCAGTCCTCGTCACCGAACCTGACATTTTTTTTTGGTTTGGAGAATATCGTTTTCCTCTATGAATACAGGTCTAATGGACCCCCGGTTTTGTCGAGTAGGTGTCCAACCGCATGGGGCATATTTTACTCTCAAACAGTGTTTGGAAACGAATATTATCTGCTGAGTTAAGGCCATAATCCTGTTTTCATGCTTGAGAACAAATGTTATCTGCTGAGTTAAGGCCACAAATCCTGTTTTCATGTTTGGGAACAAACATTATCTGCTGAGTTAAGAGGCCTTAACTCAGCAGATAATATTTGTTTCCAAACACTGTTTGAGAATAAAAATTGCCTCGAGTAGTTGGGCACCTACTCGAAAAACCGCGGGTCAAATAGAATTGTCGCCACCCAGAAAAACGATACTCCCCGAAACCGAAAAAACAAATGTGAAGTTCGCTCAGGGGGTTTCCGTCCTACTAACTGCACGTAGGCCTGAACTTCCACTTTCCAGCCTAGCTCGAAGGAGGTTTTACCCTCGACGACCTTCTGGACAAGCCGTGGTTCACAGGTGTCTACCCTTCTCTCTCCCCCCCGGTACGTGCCTTTATTTTTTTGTCGCGCATAGGGTTCAGCATTCCCACTGCTCGTCGATTTTCATCGAATGTGGCTATTAATAACTCACGCTCTCGCGCTTTCCGCGAATCATCTTCTTTCATGCAAGAAAAAGCCCTTGCGAGCGTGCACTCGGTGGAGACTTGAACCCACGAAAATGATCTTGATAGGCACGCGGACCACCTACCAAGCCACCGGGGGTGCTTGTACCTGGTTTTTCTGTGTGTGTGTGACATAAGTCATTACACACAAGAGTTGAGTAAGTCTGTTGTCGGCAAACGGCGGGCTCAAAACCATATATACTTATATTACTGTACACTGAGTGTATACCGAAGGAAAAAGAGAAGAAAATATTACGGGAGAAACAAAAAACTAGGGTAAAAAAGTAAGATTGAACGAAGAGGGAGATCTCGGGGAAATACCCATAAATCCCGTTCCCACACAAAACACGTCCCGAAAAATTGACGATGTCTCGAATCCCGTGCATGGAGTAATGCAGAATCCCGACGACACGTAAACAAGTGTCAATCGCCGCCCTAAGGAGGAGGGACTACTACTGCCTGTACTGCTACTGCTATTGTGGCGTGTACCTCGCACGTAAAGGTGTTAGGTCCCCGGTTCGATCATCATGTACTTACGTGTAATATACACGGTGTTTCATCTTCTGATGTCTTACTGTCTACCTGGTATGTGCTACTTTCAAGGTGAAAAAAAAAATGGAGTACGGTTCGTCCTTCGTGTTTCGTTCTCGGAATCTTCATGTTTGGCAGTTTCTGCATTATTTGATATCGATATTTATATTTGATATATATTATATAATATATTATATAATACATGGGCTCCGCATGGGTAGGAAAGTATACCTCAGTGCCTAAACTCGTGTGATTATGTTGAAGCAAGTTGACATACGAACACCATTCGATCTTGTTGCGAACGGGATCAGGGCAATGCCAAGTGGTGCAGGGACAAGGCAATGCCGAGTGTCAGTTCTCAGTTCTTGTATCTGTCTCACTCGAATTTTATTAAAAAACTAAAAGAGTACGTCAGCTGTGAATTATAGACCAACTTTTATAGCCTTTTTTTAGGACGTTTTTATTTATTTGCTGTCTTTTTCAGCCATCTACTCTGGAGCCCGAAAATCAGAACCGTCTATAATTATGGTCCAGGAAATGATCGATAATTTGGAGCCCAGTTGCTGCCGGGGGCAGAAATCAGTTTAGTTCTGAGAGATCTCTCTTATACTCTCAGGACTGAGATTACTTTGATGATGTTGTTTACGATAGTAGTATTGCTGCCCGTTTTCTGCCCAGTTGCCAAGTACCCAATACCCACGCCGATATCACACCCCTATCTACGGCGAGCTGTACCTACTTCCAACGACGCTTGTGCAGAAGAGAGGGTCTCTCCCGCACATGAAAGCGATAGCAGCAGCAGCACAATGCAAAATGGCAGCAACCGCAGCAGCAGCAAGAGTAGTAGCAGGCATCGCTGCTGCTGCGGTCGGTTGCTGCAGCTGCAGCTGTGCAGACCCAGCCCCAAGACCAGCAGCAGCACAACAGCAGCAGCGGTACGTACGTCATCGCAGAAGACAACAACTTGCAGTATACGCCCAAATTACTGGGAGAACAGGACGCGTACTGTATGCGCATTATCGCACTCAATCCTGAGAACAGGCAGTGATCGAGATACTGGGGGTATGAGCAGTATCATACACCTGATAACTGATACCAGGCACCTGGTACCTGATGTCGATCGGTAATACAGAACAACCGCAAAGTACGACATGGGCAGTATTCTCATACCACGAATACCGAAAATATTAATGTTGGATATAGTATTACGTGTAGCACACGTGGCAGTATACGGGCAGCAGCACAAAACTCCGACATACTGCGAGTACTTGCAGTCTGAGCAAGCAGTCTCCAGTCCTTGATTACCTCCAGTAGTGCTCGCCGAAACAACTGGGCGCGTTTTTCAACAGGGAATCGTACCCAGCCGAAAATCATATCTAATTCCTGGAACGAAGTATAGTACCTGGTATTTTTTAAGCGGGTCCGTATCTCCCATTTACCAGTAAATAAATACCTCGCATCTGGACTGAATTTGATCATGTTCTCAAAGTGAAAAACGTCTGCTGTGTACGACATCCTCCGATGCGATTGGTCGGTTTTTCCTATCGAACTCACTGCACCCGGCCGACTTGCCAACAACCTTCATTCTATTCGGCCGGCGAAAACAAAGCTTTGTACATACATATTCGAAGTAGAACACCTCTGAACTACTGTATGTATACTGCTGCTGCTGTAGTTGTTAGGACTGGTATTCCAACGCGCCTCACTCTGCAGTAGTAGTGGAAAAAGCCCGAGCATGTACGGCCACCTCTACGATACCTTCCGATGTGATTGGTTGTTTTTTCTTATCGAACTAACAACACTCGGCCGAATTAATACTCCCCAACAACCTTCATTCCGTTCTACCGGCGAAAACAGAAGACGTGCCGAGTTATCCAATTTGTACTAAAAAAACAACAACAAAGCAAAATCACCGGGATATGCAACGATCTGGTACCAAGAACTGCGCGATACGCCGAGAAGGCGCGTGTAGTCGTCCGGCGAAGAGACGGGGGCAAGGGAAGGGAGCCACCGAGAAAGGCAGGACCGAGGGGTTCGAACAGGCCGATGGCGGCGGCCCGCAAAGCAAGGCAGTCGGTAGAAAGCGGTAGCATCAGCAAGACCGAGAGATCGAACCTCGGAGAGTAAAAAGCTACTACTACTGTAAGATGAAGCCTGTCACGAGAAGCTCTTCGCGGAGCAACAACACCTAAACAAATTTCCAGGACCACAGAAAACTGAACGCCCGTGTCTCCTTTTTCAAGCAAATATCCCTCAAGTGCGGGGTCGCCGGGCTCGTCGGTGGCGCGAGACTCCGACACGCGCGCACGAGAGAACACCCGTCGGAGGCCGGCTCGCGCGACCCTCGAGGAAAGCGGTCGAAAAAGCAAGCACAAAGGCAGGGGAGCGAAGGCTTCCGGAGTCCCAGACAAAGTTGAAGATAAAATCGGAATTTTAAGGTTCGCTCACAGCGGCCGAGATTCATTGTATATATATATATATATATATATATGTGTGTGTGTACAACGCGATAATTTGGCCTCGTCATCTTTTACCGCTGCAGTCCCGTTTCGGGGACGACAAAACACTTGGAATTAGACTAGGAAAAGCTTCGGAGTAATAACAGGGTTGATTGACCCTTTCAGGATTGCAGTGCCGTTTCGGGGGACAAAACCAGTCAAACTTCAACTACAGCAGCAGTATCAATTGTTTGTCCGAAAAAACGGGACAATAGTCTCAAAAGTCTGGTCGCGGCTTCACGGGGGAATTAATACACACCGGTTGCTCGGAAGTTTCCCCACAAGATGGTTGAAGTTCCCGGACCCGGACGTCGTGTTTTCGTTTTGGTCGTTGTTGTGTTTGTCGAGGGACGGCGAGGCTTCGATCGTGTCTCGCACTTGACCCTTCTAGGGCAAAAAGTGAAGTCCCGTTGTGGGGACAAACCGGTCTAGTTCTGAGTAGTTTGTCCCCAAAGCGGGTAAGCGGGACTGCGGCTCTAAAAAGGCTTAATTCAATACCTGGCATGTACCTGGTATGTATAAGTAGTCGTGCTGAAACCGGCACGGACACTGGTTGTGCTGGACGTGGTCGGGCGGACAGAACGGGTCAATGAGAATAGCACACACTGGCAGGCAATACATATCGATGAGGGAGTTGAGGAGCAAGTGCTTATCCTTGCTGCTGCTCCGTTCGCCTTGTATTTGCGCTTCGCACAAGAAACATTCGCCGAGGATACCGCACAAATAATCTCGTTTAGATCCGTCGTGGCTGGATCCCGCCCCGGGGGGTACCGCGATGGTCGGGTCCCGTACACAAAATCCTGTCGAGTCTCCCGCCGAGTCCCGTCGTGGCCAGGTCCCGTACAAACTATCCCGTTGAGTCCCGTGGGGACTGAATCTCGTCCCGGGGAGTCCCACGGTGGCCAGAAACTATACAAATAGTACCGTGAAGGCCCGGGGTAAATGGTTCCCGTGGGACACGGGATATGGTCCCGGAGTCGAAAAGACGTCTCGAGGAATGTCCGGCGAATCCTAACCCTAGCCCAAAACAATGGATGGGGATTGACCTCATTGTTTCGGACACCGCGTGCGTCAAGCATACCGGGATATTGTCGAGTACCAAGTGAGGGGTATTCTCTACTATTAATATCTACTGCCGTGATATAGTGACGGGATCGTAGAGTTGACATGTTTGTATTATGCCTGGTTAACCCGGTAATCAGATAACATAGTTATTCGAATGGCATTAGACCTATGCCAATGGAAACGCGAAGTTCAAGAAAAAAAATTGAAACCTACCTGGTATTGCTTCCAAAGAACAGCCGAAAAAATCCTCGTACTCGTACCCACCGCTGTGGGAAAAAAGAGAAAAAAAATGTTCGATTTTTTACTCTTTTTTTTTCCCCCCAACGGCTGCAGGCGGTGCAATTTGTTTTTTCTGCTTGCAAATTGTCAACACGCTGATTAAAACCAGCTCGTGCGACGATCGACGCTCGATCTCAACATAGACGCAGCCCACGGCCAACCCGCTCGGTGTCCGGCAAGGCCAACGAATATAGATGACGGCCTCGAAGATATCGGGTGGGTTCATGGTCTAGGGGGCGAGAGCTTGCTGGCGGCGTCCTACGGTATCCTCCCAAACCTGGAAAAAAGGTGTATTTTTTGCCATTCGAGACGGATGGAGAAGTTCTGTCTTCTGTTTTGTGCACACCAGCGGCCAATTGTTTTTTTTTATCATACGCCTCGTCAGCTCCCGCCACATGACACCGGTCATGGTGTGAAGACGGTGACCCCTAGGGTGGGTCGGAGCCCCTAACGAGCGCAATCCGTTCAGAACTCATGACGCAGTCGTTGGTTTTGTCGATCGATGTCTGTCAAGGACTCGGAATCTCGCCGCTTCGATATAAAGATCGGCCTGAGTTTTTCTCAAGCCGATGCTGGCCCAACGTCGGCCCCAGATTCGCTTTTTTCGGGCTTTTCTAAAAGTTTGGAACTTTTTTTTTTTTCTAAACGTGCCCATAGGAAGCGTGTTCTAAAAACTTCTGGATGGTATCTTTGAAATTCAAACCTTTTACTGATACTTCGCTTTCCCATTCGCATAGGTCTTAATGGAAACATATTATAATATATATACAGTTCTTGACTGAATAGAGTAAGCACGGTTGAGGTCGAAGTAGCCAACATTCAGTCACTACAGCAATACTCGTGTACCCTGATGTTTCCAGATTCATGAACAAAACAGACAAACAACTAAACAACAAGAAAAAAAAACGATTCGAGAAGCGAAGGCACCAGCAAAGAACACCGAAAAGATGGTTTCTCGGAGGTAAGTGGGCACGAAAGAGCAATGCCGCCGCAGTTGCAGTGCGGTGCCACTACATTGCCGTAGGGAAAGGGGGGGGGGGGGGGGGGCTGTACTCATGGCATTGGAACAGTTCATTAGGGACGAGGATGGCACGCTCTTACTTACGGGATAAGATGCGAAGTCGTGAACATGGGCGGGGTTTTGCCACAAACTCTTCAACACAAAACCGCTGAAATTCGATTCCACGATCATCGACCTCTTGCCACCGCGACCGTTTAAACTGTCGCTTGAAAATGAACCATACATGGACGAGATGAAGGAAGCACTTAAGGGGATGTCAAATTGGAAAGCTGTCCGGCCAGATGGTCTCCCGGCCGAACTCCTGAAAATCGACCATCCCGCATTTGCCCAGTGCTTTCACAACATCCTTCTCAATGTTTGGGTAACAGGAGAAGCCCCCCAGCAATGGAAAGATGCGATCGTCAAGGTCCTTCACAAAAACAAGTACCGGACTGACTGCAACGACTGCAGAGGGATTTCGCTTGTTGCCCACGCAGGCAAGGTTATGTTGAAAACCGTCGCGTCCCGCCTCAGAAACTTCTCCGAGACCGAGGAACTCCCTGAGGAACAGTGCGGCTTCCACCCCGCACGATCAACGATTGATATGTTCTTCGTCGTGCGCCGGTTGCAAGAGTTCGGACGACAGAGGAAAATCCCCCTGTACGTGTACTTCATCGATCTGCAGAAAACGTACGACTCTGTCCACCGAGAGCTGTTATGGAAAGTACTCAAACGCTTTGGCGTACCAACCAAGATGCTGAGAACTATCCGTAATTTCCACGATGGCATGCGGGCTCGCGTGCGTACTGATGACGGCGAGCACTCGGAATGGTTTGATGTTACGCAGGGGCTGCGGCAAGGCTGCGTGCTATCACCGTTACTGTTCAACGTATTCTTCGCTGCTGCGTTACACGTCGTACTAGTACGCTTCAGCCAAGACGAAGCCATCGTAAGGGATTTGGTTCAACTCAAATGATGCTGGAGTAGTTCGAACGGAGGAGCAAGAGCCGTTGGCGTGCGTGCGAAGGGCTGTACCATGGTATGGGGTATGTTGTATATACGCTGATGACGCAAGAATTGTCTCGAAGTCGGCTGAAGGGCTCGCAAAAATGATGACAGTCATCTTGACTGTCTTCGAAGCAGCAGGCCTCACGGTGTCGGAAAAGAAGAAAGAGACAATACTTCTACAAACACCAGACCAGACAACCCTCGCACTACCGCTCGACATCGAAGCAGCAGGCCAGAGGTATAAGCAGACGGGCCAGTTATTATACCTAGGCGGCATTATCCACGAAAACGCTGACCTCTCGCTCAAAATCGACCGACGGATCCGTCTCATGCGAGCATGCCTCAAACGGTTCGGCCCGGAGTTGTATGATAGAACGACCGCCCCCCTTAGCCTGAAAGTCTGAATGCTGAAGGCCGAGGTAATCGAGACCCCTATGCACGGGTGTGTGACGGGTACCCTGAGAGCGGAACACTTTGCCAAGCTTCGAACGGCTCACCACCAAGTCCTGTTGCGAGTCATTGGCTTCCAGCGCCGACTTCGTACTGACCATGCCACCCTCTCGTACGCGAAGGCCCTCAAGATGACACGTTGCGAGAGCATCGAAACGACCATTCGTAAACGGCACCTCTTCTTTGCGGGGGGCGTGGCACAGCAAAGCAAGGAGCGATTACGCAGTCCGGTAATGTTCGGGACGATGGGTGGTGGGGAGATCCCGAGACCAGGCGGACAGTTCAAGACTTGGCATAGACGCATAATCGAAGACCTTAGGGAGTTCCGAGCTACCGAAGGGTCAACGGAAGTTGCCCCCTTGGTGTTTGGAGTTGAGACCGCGCTGTGGTCCACTGCAGCGAAAAAGGCGGGGAAGTGGTACCGGGGGATCCTTGAAGCAGCCGAACGGTTCATGGTGAGGTGGCACGAGGCTGAGGCTGAGATGAGTAGGCAGCGCCGCGCATCCACCGTGAGTGGTGTCCAAGGGAATGGGGGGAGGGGGGGGGGACAGGATGAGTGGCAGAAAACACGACCAAGGCAATGGGGAGAGGGGGGGGAACAGGAGGAGTAGAAGGGAAACTGCGGTGGACGAAAGTAGGAAGGAGATGGCAGACAGGGTAGCAAGGCACCAGGCCGACTAGAAAGTAGAACCTGAGTATACTACTCGTGCCACCAACTGGTGCAGCTGCATTGCCTACTGTGCTTACTGCATACGTGGCAGCGTAGTATCTCTGTGGCGTAGCTTTGTGACCACAGAACTTGTATCTCTTCTAGGGTTGAAGAGTCGGCACGGACACTGGTTGTGCTGGATGTCGACCGGTAGAAAGAACGGTTTAATGTGAAGAACACACACATGCATGGCCGTAGTCGTATTATCAGAGAAGCCTCGCATCCCTATATACAATACCGGGACGGAACACGTCGGGTTTCCACCGACCAGGCAGGCATTGCTTGCACCATGCGCGAAGCGAAACGTGAGGTGTTCGGCGAGTCGCGTGAATGGTGAGCTGCATCCTGCTAAGAACCGCTTGTGCGGCGGCCTTTCTTCCGTATGGGTGACAGCGTCGAATGCAATGATCCCTTTCATGGTGTGGCCCTTCCAGGGACAGCAAAGGGTCAAGGGGGTGTATTGCTTACGGTACTGCTGTATTACGGGGGAACATAGTAAATAGGACCTACGGTACACACAAAAACCTACCACTCTGAACGGGAATATAAGATCCGTTGGATCTTGATATCATACTCTAAATGGTTCTTATATTTCCGGTCAGAGTAGTACATATTTACCTGTTTTTACTAACAATATTTGGTCATATTTACTATTAACATGTTCCCCCGTAGTAGCTGTCCCATGAAACTCTCGCATGAAATACGAGCTGCATCCAACCAAGAGCTTGTGTGAGGCGGATTTTCTTGCGTACAGATATTATGGCGTCGGAATACAGGAATTGATATGTTTTTTGGTGTGGCCACTTCTAGATACACCAATGGGTCTACTACATAACCTCATGGGTGCCTTACCATATACCCGGTGCACACTACCCCGTACCTGGTACGTGATACGATAAATCCTCTTGTGCGGAGTTAAGGCGTTCCACCCCGCACAAAAGATCTAACCCTACCGCCATCCATGGTGATCGCAGTGATTGGCCTATTTTCGGCGGTAGGGGGGGGGTGCACGCGATAGGAGAGGTGTACTCGATCTCATGCATGGCCGTAGTCGTATGACCATAGACCCTCGCATCCCTACAATGCCGGGACGGAGCATGTCGGGTTTTCACCGACCAGGCTGACGTTGCTTGCACCAAGCGCAAAGCGCCGTGAGGTGTCCGGCAAGTCGCAAGAAGGGTGAGCTGCATCCTAACAGGAACCGCCTGGGAGGCGGGCTTGCGTATGGATGACAGCTTCAGTGAGTTCATTTAATTTCCGGTGTAGCCACCTCCAGAGACAGCAATGGGAGTGCTATGTAACTGCCTCCTGGGTGCCTTACCATAAACACTACCAGGGTATGTGATACGATCATTTCCCTTGTGCGGAGTAAAGGTTCTATTCACCTCGCACGAATGATCTAACTCGACGACCAGCTGTGGGCGACCGCCAAAAAAAAAAGCGGTACGGCATGTTTTACAGTGTCGTTGCCAACCGACACCAACCCAACCTATATATAATAGCGGCGGTAGGGGGGGGTAGTTATGGGACCCGACATTGTTATGACTCAAGGGGCTCCTCAACACGGGACTACCCTACATCTTGGCAATGCTATTCGTATTTTCACGCGTACATTTGCAATCCCCTTTTTGTCAATCAACGTATATTTGCAATCCCCTTAGTGTTTTTACACGTGCATTTGCAGTCCCTCGTCTGTGTTCACGTATTGACGCGTTCATTTGTAACTCTAACTACACCTTCGTGAGTCTAGCCGGGGGGCTCGCCCCTCGGGCTGCATGTAACGCTCTAATCTAACAAACCGTTATTGCTATCCATAAGAGAGCGAACACACCGAGCACACCCAGGGTCCGCGCAGTACTCGTTCCTGCTTCTAGACCAAGCTGTACGACTTAGAGCAGTACCTGGACCTGTCACTACCCGTTCGGGTACGGGTAAGACCTATTACCCGCCGGGTACTTGGACCCGATTAACATGTCCCCGGTGCGATATCCCTCACTATACTCAATAACCCTCTGGACGATCTCAGAAAAGGCTGTCCGGGTTTCCAACACGCACATCTCTTCGGAGGTGTGGTGAGGGGTATCGCAAGGGGTACACGAAATTCACCGGGTATCCGGGTACCCCCTGGGTACCCGTCCATGTCGGGGTACCCGGGTACCCGAGTCCGAACAGGTCTTCAACACGCACACCTCTTGAGAGGTATGGAGAGGGCTATCGCAACGGAGACACGTAAATCACCGGGTACCTGGGCACCCGTCCATATCGGGGTACCCGGGTGCCCAAGTCCAAGCAGGTCTTCAACACGCACACCTCTTCAGAGGTGTGGTGAGGGGTATCGCAACGGGGGCACGAAAATCACAGGGTACCTGGGTACCCGTCCATGTCGGGGTACCTGGGTACCCGAGTCCAAACAGGTCTTCAACACGCACACCTCGTGAGAGGTGTGGTGAGGGGTATCGCAAGGGGTACACGTAATTCACCGGGTACCCGAGTACCCTCCGGGCACTCGTCCATGTCGGGGTTCCCGGGTACCCGAGTCCAAACAGGTCTTCAACACGCACACCTCTTGAGAGGTGTGGTGAGGGGTATCGCAACGGGGACACGTAAATCACCGGGTACCCGGGTACCCGTTCATGTAGGGGTACCCGGGTACCCGAGTCCGAATACACTGCACTTGTCGGAGACCGTGACAGCAGGCCGTGAAAGCTTTTTCTGAGATATTTCCGACCGAATATCGTACGACTTTCTAATTTCGACGACGCCAAAATAATAGGGTGCCCAAAATATTGCCCGAAAGCCCTCACCGTGACATTAGGAAGTACACGGTGAGGGCTTTTTTAAAAAAAACATCACGGGGTTCCACTTGGGGTTCCACTTGGTTGGTGTGCCAGCTGGTCGTTGTGCTTGGAAAGGCTCTATTCGCTGTTCGTGCGCATCTGAGAAACTTTGCCTGAAAGGTCAGATCTACGACAACACTCCGGTGGGCAATGCCGGTATGTCCAACCTGTAGATAGGATACGAGGTACCAGGTGTTGGCATTGCGTACCGTACCGTGCATCATCATCGCATCATACGCTCAAGAGAAACACGTCATACAGCAGGAGTGAGCGCCCGCAGTCAAGAAACGTTACGTCGAGAAAAATAGGCTCAGATCGGCACGAACAGTAGGAAACTTGGGCTAAGAAACACAGCTCAAAACAGCAGTTGTGGTGCCGACTCTAAATCCTATACAACAGAGTTAGACCAAGGTCGCAAAAAAAAATGAGACACTTGAGCCTGGACACCCAAGTGATGTTTCTTAACACCGCGCGCCCACTGCTGTAGTTCGTCGCCTGTCACTGCTGTGAGAGCTTGTGCAAGGTATATCTGTAATCTGTATAGTACAGATCTGACCCAAGAAACATGCGCTACGAGATGATGCAGACTTTACGGCTCCCACCCGGCAACATGAGCTAGACCATACAGATCATACAGATCAGGAATATAGTATCTGTCTGCCTTGAGACTTAGATGATGACGTGGGAAAGTGATATTCTGTCCGAGGTTGTAAATATTTTTCAATGGTCGTGTGTGTGATGTTCAACTTACAGCAGTAGTAGTCTCACACCGAACACCTCACCTCAAAAGATGAGACAGCATGTTCACCCCTTGAAAAGACAGCAACTTTGCCTCGACGTGCCTCGACTGACACCAACCTACAAGGTTTTAGTGTGGAACACTCGACCCTACATACACACCCTTCACAGCGCAAGTTTTGTCTTTTGCTTGAAATGTCTCATGACATCCTCGCCTCACCTGACACCACACCAGCAGCACCAGTACGAGAAAGTGCGTACTTCCAATGAAAGCAGTACTAGAGCGAAGGACTACGAGCAGTATGATTCATACACACAAATACGTTCGCGTAGAGATTTCAGGCGGCATCCAATCGCGGCGGATAACATTTTGGGGCGTTTAGCTTGAACCAGCCTGTAACCTCTCCACAGGGGTGCCGGTCGGTTGATTATGAGTTATAAGTCGCCGACTAGTTGTTAGTTGGCTGGGTATTACAGAGGCATGAACATTAACAGTTGCGTGGCGATAATATAATACCCGTTCACATTTTTACATCACTATCAAACGTGGCTAATATTCACGGCCAGAGTGATTGATATCTGCTGCATGTACGTACGAATATATATACAAGATAACCCTTCTGGACTATGGTTGGTTGATGTCAGTTGCCCCGGCGTGACGCCAGGTGAAAAGGGACATTACAACACAAGAACACTGCTGCGGCAGGCGTTCGTTCCTCGCACCAGCTGCTCGTACGTACGACTAGCCACCAGGAAAGAACGGAGAACATCTTAACCCCTTTTAGAGCTGCAGTCCCGTTTTGGGGACAAACCACTCAAATTCCAAGTCGTTTGTCCCAAAAACGGGACTGGAGTTCTAAAAGGGTTATAACCCTTTTGGAACCACAGCCCCGTCTAGGGGACAAACCAGTCAAATTTCAAGTAGTTTGTCCCCAAAACGGGACTGCAGCTCTAAAAGGGTCAAGAGAGCTCGTGAAAGCTTCGTACAGGAAAACAGTAGTATTAACAATAGTCACCGGGGCAAATAAAACTGGGCAAGTAACACCGACCAGCCCGAACGAGCTTATCCCTTTTAGAACCGCACTCCCATATGTGGGGGCAAAACACTCTAATTATAAGTAGTTTGTCCCCAAAACGGGACTGGGGTCCTAAAATTATAGGCAGTTTTACGTATGTACAATTGTATTGAATAGATGTACGAGTATCTGGCTGGTGCGTTAGTGGCTCGATTGTTGTGTCTTGTGCTGATAATACTTCGTATGCTATTAACTACCAGGTATCATGTAATAGCACTACTATTACGGGGGACCATATTAAATAGGACCTACGGTACACACGAAAAAAATATATCGCTTTTTTACCAGCAATATTTGGTCCTACTTACTATGGAATATTTGGTCCTATTTACTATGGTCCCCCGTAATAATAGCAACCCTTTTTCAAGCGCACATAAACAAACGAACAATTTTCTCCCCCAAACGGGAGCCCGGTGTTAAAAGTCAGTTATTACGGGGGACAAGGGTAAGTAGGACCATATATTGTTAGTAAAAATCGGGAAATATATAGGTTTATGTGTGTACCGTAGGTCCCCGCAATGGCTAGCTTACTTCTCCACCCAAGTACGAAATACACTATCAATACTACCGACATACCAGCCGTCAAGCCAAGTCCAGCAAACCCACAGACAGCCCCAGCCATTTTTTTCTTGTTCCATCCCCTTTACTATGTACGCCCTTCTTCTCTCTCTCCCTCGTATTCCAGAAATTGGTATCTCAGACCCGGCGGCGCATACTCTATTACGGGGGAACATAGTAAATATGACAAAAGGTACACACAAAAACCTACATATTTCCCTATTTTTACTAACAACATTTGGTCCTGTTTACTATGGTCCCCCGTAATAGCAGTCTCTTCTTCCCCCTCCCTACTGCGGTTAGTGCCTTGGAAGGCATTTTTTATATCGACAAAACTCCAGCCCTTTCTTCCAGCTGCTTTCTTCCCCCCTCGACTGGAGTCAAATGGCACCCACCCACGCTACGTAAGCGCTCTCAGCGGTTGAAATCCTGCTCTTCACTTTTTCCAAACAAAAAAAACAATCTCACCACGGCGGCGGTGGTGGTGGAATTCGAACTCCAGGACTAACGCTATCAATGGTGACATTCGGAGGTAACCCCTATTACGGGGGACCATAGTTAATAGGACCAAATATTTCAAGTAGAAATGGTGAAATATATACCTTTATATGTGTACCACAGGCCCTATTAACTATGGTCCCCCGTAATAATAGACTACCGGGGCCGACCGTAAATCGAGAAAATATTGATAGACGTGTCCGCTGTTTGTCCGATGTGGCCTCGGTCGGGCAGCCGTCGGTAGCTGTCTCCTATCGATAGCTACGGTCGGCAGTCGGCAGCAACCGAGGGTTCTGTCGTCACTGGGGTTCAGCGCTCAACACCAACCACGATCTTGCGAGTTGCATAGAAAGCAGCAGTAAGCACACCCTGAGGGACTTCGAAAAAAGGAAAAAAAAAAACGACACGCCACAAATCTTGAGTCTCAGACCGAGGGGGGCCGAAGGCACTGCTATAAACTATTACGGAGGACCATATTTAATAGGACCTATGGTATACATAAAAACCTATGTATTTGACCATTTTTACTCGCAATATTTGGTCCTATTAACTATGGTCCCCCGTAATAGAGTCATGCAAAACGAAAAAAAAGCAGGGCCCTTCACGGGTCAAGACACCCAACCCGCGGGCCGGGTCAGGAAGTTAGAAAAAAATATCACCGGTAGAGTTGGGTCGGGTCAGGTCGGGTCAGGTCGGGTCAGGAGGTTTTTCAAATTCTCACGGATCGGTCCGGTCACCGTCGCCCGAACCGGCCCGACCCGACCCGACCCGACTCGACTCGCGAGGTTTGACTCGACCCGTCAAAAGCCTTGAAAAAAAACAATTTGTTACGGTGGAGACTCGTTCCGAAACCACAGCAGTGTTGTTTGTTTCTCATTCTGATCCTTTTTTAGGGAAGGAGGGTTGTTGCTGTTGTTTTTTTTTCATTTTTTTCATCCTGCGGCGGATTGGTTAAACTAAAGCTTAATCTCATCATCACTCATCACATTGATTGTTATTCTCGTTTTTTCGTGCGAAGTCTTGGTACGCAGGAAAAATTACCTTCACGCTATTGATAGCTGACAAAAACTTCTAAAGTAGTTTTTCCTATTGCGGGGGACCATAGTTAATGGGACCTATGGTATACATAAAAACCCATATATTTAACCATTTTTACCAACAACATTGGGTCCTATTAACTATGGTCCCCCCCAATAGCAAGCCCTCGAGCCCACCCTCTTCGTTTACGAGCGTACGAGCCTATGTACTGCTTCGGAGAGAAATAATGGTTTTCGTTCGAGGCACCCGAGGACACCACAGTACCAACGGTTTTGTATACTATAGCAAGTGCCTCTTGTTTGATGTTTGTGCGTTCGTGCAGAATACTCCATATTGTGCACCTGGATGTCGCCCTGGTACCCATCTGGTTTTGGTTTCCTGCCATGCCTATGATGAGATACCTGAAGAGTTCCTTGTGCCTCCTCGTGGCACGAAATATGCCAATGGGCCAAAGCGAGATCAACGATGGGCTAAAGTGAGGTCAACAGCAAATTCGTGCAGCTGTACTCGTGGTCTGTGCAGGCTTCTGCGCGTTTTTGAAGCTGCCATGTGCTGTAACAACGCAGAGCCAACTCGCTGCCCCGCCACCGTCGCCTGCGTCCTCATGCTTAGACGGTTCCACCTCACGATCAGGATGGGCTCCACCAGTAAACCGCCAACACCTACAGCCAGTTCAAACTTGGGGGTCGCCCTATATGTAGGACGACCCGGCGAAAATATTTCCTGCCGGTCATGCGTGGTCAAGCCAACTTCAATCGTGCACGTCAGCCGGACTAACCCGACCCCAGACCAAATATTAACCCGAAGCCTAACCCCAACCCTTTGTCTGGGAAGCTTGAGGTCGTCAGGCGCGGTCGCGCGGCTCCGCGTGTTTTGCCTGCATTATTTTTTTTTTAAACGTCCGGCCGAAAGGCCAGCCTTGACGAATCAGACGAATCAGACGAATCAGACCAACGACCGGCAGGGGAAGAAAACGTCGCTCCGTCCTGCAAGTAGGGGGCGCGCCATTCCGTCCTGCATGTAGGGCGAGTCATGAACTCGTGGGTGGCAAAATAGAGCCTCACTCTAAATAAATCGTTTTGTCCCCCGAAGGCTGTCGAGCATTGGCGACTAAACCATCACTTACGGACAGCAAGCAGTCATCGTCTACACGCGCATGCATGCTGTCCCATGTTGCCCATGTAAAAAACGTACCTGGTATGAGATACTGGTAGGTAGGAATTTAAGCACCGCAGTCCCGATTTGGGGACAAATTACTTAGAATTTGACTGGTTTCCCCCGAAAACGGTACTGCAGTCCCAAAAGGGTTAATAGTACTGTACGCGACAGCACATAATAATCTTCTACAGTATTGTTGTAGCCAAGGCGCGCGGCTTATTGTGATGTCAACGTTGATGATAGGCTCTCAAAGGCTAGCAGATACCAGTAGGTTTCAGCGCGTCGTTTCTCGCTGAGCACAAATTCTCAGCTGTACATTCTTCAATTTCTATGAAAAAACTCAGCCTGGAATTCTCAACTCCGAAATTCTCAACACATGGCGGTCGCAGCCGGCGTCCCCGGTGGCTTGGTAGGTGGTCCGCGTGCCTATGTTCATACCAAAGATCAGTTTCGTGGGTTCCAGTCACACCGAGTGCACACTCGTAAGGGTGTTTTCTTGCATAAAAAAAATATTAGCGGAAAGCGCGAGAGCGCGCACCGTGAGTGAGCAACATTCGATGAAAGTCGACGAACAGCAGTGGGAATGGTGAGACCTACGTGTTAAAAATGGAGGCACGTACCGGGGGGGAGAAGGGACCCACCTGTGATCACGACTTGTCCAGAAGATCGCTGAGGGTAAAACCTCCTACGAGTAAGGCTGAAAAGTAAAAGTGATGAAGAAGAAAAAAAAAAAGTCGCATACTACTGCAATCGTACAGTAAACGTGTACCGTGCACTATAATCAAGTTAGCACCCCCCCTGGGGCGAATTTCAGAGCCAATTTCTTCCAAACCCAGCGGGCCACACCCAGAAACGAAAAAGGCGGCTATGGGAAGATTTCGTCGGGATATTTCCATATACTGCTGTTACACCGCTCGGCGTTTTTTCTCTCTCCTCGTCGTCGAAAAAAACGGCTTTGAAATTCCTCCGAACAATCGTGTTTTCTTATCAACCGTGTGATGCGTACATACATACGGTCAGCCGGCGTCCCCGGTGGCTTGGTAGGTGGTCCGCGTGCCTATCAAGATCAATTTCGTGGGTTCAAGTCCCGCCGAGTGCATACTCGTAAGGGTTTTTACTTGCATGAAAGAAGATGATTACGTAGCGGAAAGCGCGAGAGCGTGAGTTAGCTACTTTCGATGAAAATCGATGAGCAGTGGGAATGCTGAACCCTATGCGCGATAAAAAATAAAGGCACGTACCGGGGGGGAGAAGCGTAGACACCTGTGACCACGGCTTGTCCAGAAGGTCGTCGAGGGTAAACCTCCCACGTGTTAGGCTGGGAAGTGGAAGTTGATGAAAAAAAAAAAAAAACATACATACATACATACATACATACATACATACATACATACATACATACATACTTACATACATACATACATACATACATACATACATACATACATACATACATACTTACATACATACATACATACATACATACATACATACATACATACATACATACATACATACATACATACATACATACATACATACATACATACATACATACATACATACATACATACATACATACATACATACATACATACATACATACATACATACATACATACATACATACATACATACATACACACAGCAGTATACTATTAATATTAACATATTAATGTCACGTATCATTTGCAAAAATAAAAAATAAAAAGATTCAATTGTTGAGAGCGCCTTTCAGCGTGGGTAGGCACAATTCGATGCGAGTCGACGAGGGAAGAAAAGGCTGAAATCTTCTCGCGATAAAAATGAAGGCACGCACCGTAGCGGGAAGGGGGGAGAAGAGCCTGCTATGTGACCCCGGATCTGAGTTACGAGTGGGGAGGAGAGAGAGAAGAAGATGTGCGAAGATAATGAATGGGATGAGAAAAAAAAAAAAAAAAAAACAGGTATCCGGAATCAGGTACATAAGTTAGAATCAAGCAATAAATTCTGCTCACACACCTGTTTGCACAGATATCTGATGAGTTTCGACGAAATCCTCGATCTCGTAGCTGTTGTTGTCTTCTTGTTTTATACGTAACATTCTGCTGTACTGCACGGGTCGGTGTTGATTGTGTGTGTTGTGCAATCGAAATAGCCCGACAGAGGATCTTGGGTGGCGGTCCACCCTGCATGCAGCAAGTAGCAGCAACAATTCACCCAGAGACTGCAAGAATAAAGAGAAAAAAAATGTTCAGCAAAAAACAAAGAAAAGCCGGGAGCGGTGAAGGGCAAACCGCAAAGGGCAAACGATTCTTACCAGAGGATGGCTGCGGCTTGTGCAGACGTGAAGCGTGGGGTAAGTACCAGGTATATACGTAGCAGGACGGGCTTGGCCCTTTTAGGACCCCAGTCCCGTTTTGGGGACAAACTACTTATAACTAGAGTGTTTTGTCCCCACATATGGGAGTGCGGTTCTAAAAGGGTACACAGCAGTCACCTTGTAGTTAATTTTTTCGTTTAATTTTCTGATTTCACGCAAATGCATACCTGATACCTGGGGTACCTGTTATCACATACCAGGTATCACATACCAGGTACGAAATAGGTCAAGAGACATTGGTTGTTTGAGACCTTTGGCATACCTGATACCTGGGGTACCTATTATCACATATCACATACCAGGTACGAAATAGGTCAAGAGACATTGGTTGTTTGAGACCTTCGAGAGCGTTCGACGCATGTTCTACGGCGTAGGCAGACACATCATCAGTGGTACTATTATCAATAATAATATTGATAATAACATACCTGGCACGGGGTAATAATAGTACATCACCAGACAATCATTGGGTAGATGTCACAAACAGCACAATGCAATAGCCGGTCGCCCCGGTGGTTCAAGTGGTTAACCTCGAATTCTACTTGTTTGAGTCCTGGGTTCGAGCCCTAGGAGGGTCGGACTTTGACTTTATTTGCAAACATAAAAAAAGGGATTCAATTGTTGAGAGCGCCTTGCAGCGTGGGTAGGCACAATTCGATGCGAGTCGACAAGGGAAGAAAAGGCTGAAATCTTCTCGCGATAAAAAAATGAAGGCACGTACCGTAGCGGGAAGGGGGGAGAAGAGCCTGCTATGTGACCCCGGATCTGAGTTACGAGTTGGAAGGAGAGAGAGAAGAAGATGTGCGAAGATAATGAACGGGATGGGAAAAAAAAAAAAAAAAAAAAAACAGGTGAGGTAGATGCCACACACGAAATACGCGATGCGCACATTTGTGAAGTGATGGCAGTTACGGGAGTCTGTACAAGTAAGACCCCGTGCGAGTAGTCAGATTGAGCCGTCCATCATTTTTTTTTGCCGAAATAGTTGAACGATCCACGGGTCCCCCACCTCCCCCCTGTTTGCTATTGCGGAAGCCCCCGCACCCCGCACTCGTAACTCAGATCCGTGGTCACATAGCAGGCTCTTCTCCCCCCTTCCCGCTACGGTACGTGCCTTCATTTTTTATCGCGAGAAGATTTCAGCCTTTTCTTCCCTCGTCGACTCGCATCGAATCGTGCCTACCCACGCTGCAAGGCGCTCTCAACAATTGAATCCCTTTTTTTTATTTTTGCAAATAAAGTCAAAGTCCGACCCGCACACAGCACACAGCAAAAGCACACAACCACAACACACCACACAGCACACTACACACAGCACACTACACACAGCACACTACACACCAGCAACGGCTATGGCTGCTGGGAGCGAGCCCCCGTGGGGGTTGCTCGTCGCTTAGACACCAGAGGATGTAGGCAGTCGAGGCAGTCTGCTCGCGTGTGTGGGCATCGTGAAGGGCTCCGGGAAACAACTCAGGCGCCACCGTCAAATGCAAGACGGGGATGCTTCATTTTTGTCCCCCGGTTATTCGCCGTATTTGCCATCCGTTCGTAATTAAAATAAATTGCTGATTTGCCGTAATTACACGTCCGTAATTGTTTCAATGTCCCGTAACTGCCATCGTGTGTCTGTTGCTCATATTGGGCGTTTCTTTCTTGTTCTACCCGTCGATGGCCAGCACAATCAGTGTCCGTGCCGATTTGAAGTCTGTCGTCTACTGCTGTAAGCTGCAAGTCTAAGGCCACTTCTTATGCCGTCGGATTTGCAGTCAGTTGGAAATGGTGTTATCAGCACGTTCGCAAGAGCTTTTGCCCCGAGAATGTGCGATACTGCTGTTTCTCGCCTCAGAATGACTTGGACTTTTCTCCAAGAGCTATCTAGAGCTGTTTCCCGCTTCTCCATGCGCCCAGTTGCAGGAAATCACCTTCGGTACTTTTCCGATTCAACTGGGTCAAATACGATTACGATCAGGGATCGGATCGGAAAAAACGTTTTGTCCGATCCAATCGGGGATTGCAATCGTATTTGACCCAGTTGGATCGGAAAAGCTCCGGAGGTAATTTCCTGCAACTGGCCACCTGGAGAAGCGGAAAACAGCTCTAGATAGGTCTTGGAGAAAAGTCCAAGTCATTATGAAGCAAGAAACATCAGTTTCGCACATTTTTGGGGCAAAAGCTCGTGCGAACGTACCGATAGCACCATTTCCAACTGACCGCAAATCCGACTGCATAAGAAGTGGCCTACTATCATACATACCCCAGGTAAATATATACCTGGTATGTAGATAGCCGGCGGCCCCGGTGGCTTGGTAGGTGGTCCGCGTGCCTATCAAGATCAATTTCGTGGGTTCAAGTCCGACCGAGTGCATGCTCGTAGGGGTTATTTCTTGCATAAGAAAATTGATAGCGGAAGGCGCGAGAGCGTGAGTTAGCTACATCCGATGAAAATCGACGAGCAGTGGGAATGCTCCCGATGCGCGATAAAAAATAAAGGCACGTACCGGGGGGGGAAAGGGTAGGCACCCGACCACGGGCTTGTCCAGAAGTTTGTTGAGGGTAGAACCTCCTACGAGTCAGGCTGGAAAGTAAAAGTGATGATTTAAAAAAAAAGAAAAGAAAAAAAATGTCATCTACGTATCTAATACCAGATACTACGAGTACTATGTCCCTAAAAACAACAACAGTTTAGATCGAATATTAACATACAGAGCCTGCTATGTGACCCCGGATCTGAGTTACGAGTTGGAAGGAGAGAGAGAAGAAGATGGGCGAAGATAATAAATGGGATGAGCAAAAAAAAAAAAAAAAAAAAAAGAGCGGTACGGTCGCGGTCGTCCCGGTCGTCTAGAGCTTACCCGAATGCTATTCTTTCGGGGGACCATAGTTCATAGAATCTATGGTCTACATAAAAACCTATACATTTTCCTATTTTCACCAACAATAGTTGGTCCTATTAACTATGGTCCCCCGTAATAACAGATACCACTGATAGTAAATACAGCTGCAGTCTTGCAGTAGCATTGGTACCGGGGTTCGAATCTCACCGTGGCATTTTGACTTTATTTATTGGCAAACACAAGAAGGAACCAGCTGCTGAGAGCGCCTTCGTAGCGTGAGCAGGTGCAATTCGATGCTCGTGGACGAGGGGAGAAAGGGCTGTTGTCTCCTCGCGATAAAACAGAAGAGCGAAGGGGTACCAACGGCACGAGTAGTGGTGGGGAGGGCGGATAACGGCCTACCATGTGACCCCGGGTCTGGGTCACTACGAGTACCAGCAATAGGATGGGGAAAGCAAACGAGGGCGATGACAGCAGTAGTTAAATGGGATTAAAAAGGAAAAAAAAAAAAATCAAAGCAAAAACAGCAGCAGCAAGTGTAGTACTCTGTACCAGGTATAGAGTACCAATCATAAAAATACGGCAATAAATACATGGTAACTGACGTTTGTTATTACGGGGGGCCATAGTAAATAGGACATATGGTACACACAAAAACCTAAATGTTTACCTATTTTTACCAACAATATATGGTCCTATTTACTATGGGTCCCCCGTAATAGTACATCCCACTCTTTCAAGGAATACTAGCTACATTGGGCGCGCCAGGAATCAGAATAAAAACTACCAGGTACCTGGTACTTGAATACATATCATATCTGCCAGGTTTGGCACCATATGACGCTGACTACCGGGTACTGACAAAGAGGGATGGTTACGTACGTGTTCATGCCACAAAAGAGAGGACGAGAAAAAACAGAGCGATTAGAACAGGGGATGGGAGGCTACTATCCCCGGTTTTGACTTACACAGAAGTGTAAGATACCAGGTACATACCGAGGTAGTATCATGTTTGGTACCATACCAAGTGCCATGAGGCTGGAAACGGACAAAGAGGTATGATTACACATTCATGCCATATTACAGGGGAAGAAAAAAACGCCACCAGAGCTCATGACCTGCAGCTTGTAGTCTACTGATGCACCCAACCTCCGGGACACTGAGAAGAGGTAAGCGATAGCCGACAGCCGAAACTGGAAAGCGATAGCTCAACATGACGATCGTCGTTTCGTACATATTATACAGGTAATTAATATACAAGGCCCCCTTTTTGGGGGGTGTGGTCAACTTGGAATCCGGGGGGGTGTGAGCATGTTGAAAAGGGGGGAACATCATCAGCCGTTCCTGTGTACTACTGCTGTTTGGAACGTGGTCTTCCTATGTTTTCTCCTTTTGGCGCTTTGATCCTCCGTGATGTTCTTGTATCACAACAACAGCAGTACGTAGTACGAGTTGCTTTTTATCTTTTCTTCTCCTTGCCCTCATGACAGGAGTCTTGTGGCGTGGGTGGATGACGAGCCTGCTATACTTGTTTGGTATTGCCCGACGCATCCTCTCCGGGGGTAGGGCATAGTTGACGAAGACAGGAAGGAGACGGAAGACAGGGTAGCAAGGTACCGGACCGACTGCTGCTGTTATAGGTAGAGCCTGGCCATGCTACTCGTACGCGCACCACAAACTGCTGCGGCTACCTGGAGGGTGCTTTTCCTTTTTCTTCTGGTGTGCTTCGGTTTGCCTGTTATTTCGTTATTTCCCTTGTTTCTCCTTGTTCGTCTTACTCTGTTTTTATGTACCTAGTGGTGTTGTTCCTTTAGCTCGTCCACATCCCCTGCGCGGAGGCACGACATTTTTCTTTTTCCTTCTCTTATTTTATAGAACGTGTATGTCGTGTCTGTCGTATCCAGTATATTCGTATATTTATTATGACATATCCTATTAATAGCATCGCATCATCTACTATTAATACTTCTCTGGTGTGGCGTGGTTTCGTGACAACAGCACGTATATCTCTTCTAGGATTGAAGAATCGGCACGGACACTATTTGTGCTGGATGTCGACGGGTAGAAATAACGGTTTAATGTCAACAACACACACCGCTGTGTATACGAGTAGTACGTCTATGGCTAGACACGGTCGAATATGTGTGTTTGGCGTGAACACTTATTTGGGCGTGAAAATGTACTGCTGTTGCTGCAGTCACGACTTTACATCTCCTCTCGTGGTGGAACACTGCACACTCACAAACACGGAATCACCGTGGCTGCCACGAAGACTAGAGCGTGACGCGCGGGTGCTGTCGCACCACTGCTGTCGCACCACTGCTGTTAGACTGCTGCTGCTGTACTGCTGTTATACCGCTACTGTGGTTGTAGGAATAGGGAACCCCGTGGCAGCGCGTTTCTATTATTACGGGGGGGCATAGTTAATAGGACCTATGGCAAACATAAAAACCTACCAGGGTATATATTTAAGTTTTTTATGAACAATATTTGGTCCTATTATGGTCCCCGGTAATAATAGGTATATCCGAGGAAGTGTGTCCCGCCCCCCCAAAATGCACGACTCTTCGAGACTGCCGGTATGTGATCCTTTGGACTTCTTACATAGGAAGACAGGGGGCATGGCATACACACGCACACACGCAGGAGCATGGTGGTCCGTCGCCGTCACAAAGGGACAAGCTTCATGTGGGACTGCTCTTGTATCCTGGTTGTCGCAATGTACCAAGTTTGAGAGCTGGAACAAAGGGCAGCGTAGTACTGCGAGCAGGTTGAATAAAATAAAAAAAAATAAAAAATTAAAAAATTAAAAAATAAAAAATAAAAAATGTGTGCTGTATGCCTTGTCCTGGGAGGCTCTGGCTCTGCGCAAACAGACCCCAAAGTTACTCGCTAGTTTTCGGGATTTTGAACCCCCAGAGAACGCGCCCGCAAGGGCCTCTGCTGGGGTCCAAGCTTGAGCCGTGCGTACGCGCGGATCTCTTCCGTGCCCCGTGGCCCGGAACACGAGAAACGACCCCCGGCAGGACGAAAAACACATGCCCATGCGCAAAAACAGTAAATTTGATCCCTAGACAGCGTACCGGTATATGTGGAGATACACATACCGGTATCATACCCTGGTACTTCGGAGGAACCGTTTCGCCTCCAAAAGCATTGAATCGCAATCGACTGAGGCATGAGACCCCTCTACCACGGCTGGGATGCGAAGGGCGTGGAATCATTGTTGTAGGCTAGGTAGGGCATGTACTATTGATAAGAGTTGTAATCTTTCAGAAAAAAAACGGGTATATACTCGCGAGTACAAACTCTCTTTGTGAATACTCGTCTTCGTCACGGGTACAGGTAGCACTTGAAAGCAATCGCGAGCATCTAGAGCCCGACGACCCGCGAACCCGAGAGTAACAAGCACTTGGGTACACTCACTTTTTCACCTCTGGAAACTCCGGGGGTGGCGACTTTTCGTCCCTTAAACCACGTCCCCTGTGCAGTACATACGTAAAAAATCTGCAGGAAACGCTTGTGTAGGTGCAAAACAACACGAGTACACGTTCAAGACATCTCTCCCACACGACATCGAGGTACCCCACATGTTGTGCCGGACAGCGGATAGGTATAGATAGCGCCACTAGCACACACCAACAGCAGCCCAGAGCTGCGAATAATTCCCTCTTCTTCAAGAGCTGGCCTCGCGTGTGCTATGCATTCCGTCTTCTTCGGCATCGTCAGAGCGCCTTTTCTCCACGGCAGGGCTGACCTTGACGAAGAAGCGGAGGAGTAACTACGGAGGAGGCCCAAGTCCATCAGGGTGGCTCACAACTTGCTGACGTGCATAGCGCGGTCGCCAGTGGTCTTCTGCAGCAGTAGACGTGTATCAATATTAATATAATACCTGGTAGTAGCTTTTCGCGTTTAGTTGAGCGCACTCCTATTCTTTGCCGGCGGTTACTGTTTGCGTCGTAGCTTCTAGCGGAATACTGCTGTAATGTGGGATGAGTCATCTTGGGGCTTAATCTAAGCTGAGCTGAGCTGAGCTGGGTGTGATTTTCGAAAAAACGAAAAGTACACGAATAAAAGGAAGAACGCATGCTGTATCCATTGCGCCACCAACCCTCTATTCGTTGCAATGTTAGGGACCAAACAAGCTTGAAAAGGTCACGAGTACCGGCGAGCTCGTCTCTTGGCGGGTACCATGTACCCGGGTGCGTGCCTGAAAACCCCCCAAAAACCCGAGAGTACCCGGGTTTTTTGCAGATTTAGCAAGTATTCGTCGGTCGCGAATACTCGCAGGGGTCTAGCATGTGTGTGTTGTTCACATTAAGCCCGTCCTTTCTACTTTCTACCCGTCGATATCCAGCACAACCAGTGTCCGTCCGTGCCGATTTTTGAATCCTGGTGAGGTACAAGCTCTGTGGGCACAAAACTACGACACAGCAGAGATACACATTACCAGGTATTATGTAGTGCACAGAGTACACAACAATGCAATGCTATGTTCATCGTACTGGATACGACAGGAACGGCATACACATTCTATGAAAGAGGGGAAACAAAATAAACGAAAAAAGCAAATCAAACGCAAAAACAATACGTAGAAAAAAGTTTCTTTTTTGCCGTAGGGGATGCGGCAGACAATACAGAGCGGGCGAAAAAAACAATACCGCATAGTCGGACAAAGAACCGAGGGGAACAACAGGCAAATCGAAGCACAAAAAAAAACGCCCTTTTCGTTTTCGTTTTCCTTTTTTTTTTCTCCTTGATTTTGTTCCTTTATTACTTTTGTTTCTGTTTTTTCGCTTTAGTTTTCTCTCTTTCATAGAATGTGGATGTCATGCCTGTCGTATGTGTGTGTGTTCTTCACATCGTTGCCACGTACCAGGTACCAGGCATTCAGTAAGCACAGCAGTAGTAATAGTAGGCAATGCAATGCCATGTCATCATACTGGATATGACAGGCACGACATCCACATTCTATAAAATAGAGAAAGGACAGAAAACAAAGAGAAAACCGATTAGACGGCATTCGATTGTGTACTCTGCGTACTGCTGTGTGTGTGTTCTTCACGATTAACCGCTCTTTCTACCCGTGGGCATCCAACACAATCAGTGTCCGAGCCGATTCTTCAATTCTACCACAGGATACCATATTTAATACCTGGTAGGACCTAGTATACATAAAGACCTACCAGGGTATATTTTTCAATATTTCTACTAACAATATTTGGTCCTATTAACCATGGTCCCCCGTAATAGAAGAAACACAAGTTCTGTGGTCACAAAGGTACGCCACCTATTAAAAGAGATACCAACGTTGCCACGTACCTGGTATGCAGTAAGCACAGTCAGTAGTGGACAATGCAATGCCATCTCATCGTACTGGATACGACAGGGATGACACACACATTCTATGAAATAGAGAAACGGAAGGAAACAAAGAAAAAACGGAAACAAAGAAGACAAAGCGAAAGAGAAAAAGAAAGAAGAAAAAAACATAAGAAACAAATTGCTGTCGTGCTGCATAACAATGTAGTTTTCGTATCTCGGTTGCGTAGTTTGGTTACCACAGAACTTGCACCTCTCTACTATTGAACACTAAGATTGAAGCATCGGCACGGACACTGGTTGCGCCGGTTGTCCACGGGTAGAAAGAGCGGTGAAGAACACTCCATTGCAGCAGTTTGTGTTACGAGTAGCATAGACAGGTTCTACCTACTATTACGGGGGGGGGGCATAGTTAACAGGACCAAATATTGTCAGTAAAAATGGTTAAATATATACCAGGTAGGTGTTTATGTATACCATAGGTCCTGTTAACTACAGTCCCCCGTAATACCTACTTGTACTACCCACTATTGCTATTAATAATCTGTCTGGCACCTACCCTCTCTGCCGCCTCCGTCCTGCTTGCGTCAACCATGTCCCACCCCCTGAGAGGATGCGTCAAACAATTCGAAAAAATAAAAAAGCAAGTGTTTGTTGTTCACACATTACGACCGTTCTTTGTACTCGTCGACACATCCCAAGTACAACTCGTAAATATTAATATTAATACCATGGTAGTTCAGATACGACCTCTCTCAGACGGCCAGTATACGCTTTTACCCTGTACTTAGGTAAGTACGTCGGCATTTGATGCGAAGTCCCTTCTGGGACACGGGGGGGGGGGGGAATGAGACGCTGGGGCTGTGGGCTGTGGGCTGTGGTTGTGATCCGGGGTAGTGACTGATGAATGAAGGATGAAAGTCCGTGCTGGGTGCAGCGGACAAGCCATACGATGATCCCCACGTATCTGTCATATCATGCCACTATTCATACGTCGCATCATGTCCGTGCGCAGCGGCCAGCAGAGTTGTTGTTGTTGTTCTCACATTAACTCTCTGACGAAGGAGTCCGTGGTCACACAAAGGTAAAGTGTGGTGCCGCAGGTATGAGGTACATAGTGCATGCCTGGTACACTATTATTAATAATAGGGCTGTAATAGTGCTGTTGTGTTACATCGCTGCAGGAGGTCGTAGGGATCAAATTTTGGGGGATCGATTCGTACCAGGTATGATGTTCAAGACCATGGTACTATAACCAAGATATGGCTAATCCCAAGGAAGAAAAATACAGAATAGTAGAAGCTACGAACAACATCGGAGATTGCACCTCTGCTTCCCCCCGACGTGATGACTTGGGAGCGAAGACACGTATGATATGTCGTATAACTGGTACGTTTATGCCACAAAGGTCTTTCCCCTCTGCCGTTTGTAGTTTATCGTGCGGAGTGCAGCAGCAGGCGGCCCGGCCAAGCAAGGGGCGCACACGCATTACTCGTTCTGTATGGAAATACGTCAATTAATTTCTCTTTTCCGGCAGGCTTGTACGTAAAATGGAGTAAACAGACGTAATATAAAGTCTCCCCACTATGGAAACAAGAAAGGAAACGCGTCCAGAGTCCAAATATGTATGTTTTCAGAGAAAAAAGCAGGTCTTCGTGAGAGGCACACGTCCGAATCTCATGCACGTATATGTGATGGAGCACGGTGGTATGTATCGGGCACCTTTTTGTGATCGGTGTAGGACCCTCTGTTAGATGTGTGGGTGTGTGCGCATGTCCTATCTCCCTCATCGGTCCAGAGTAGTCTTTAAAACCCTGGAAGTTTCGATGTTTTGCGGGATTTCCAAGCAGATAACCCACCTCAATCTCTCCCGCCAGCTCCGGCTCAAGCTTGGGAAAAGCTACAGCTCCAAGACATCCAGCACTGGCGCGATAATATTAGAGAAGCCTTCCGTACCTAGCAGTTGGTGGTCGGCATGCCAGTGAGCTACTGAGGAGTCGGTGAGCATCCAATGCGGCTGCCCGGAGAGCAATTTACTTGAACAGCTTAACCCCCTTTTCCCTGTGTCATCACCTCCAAATTATTATGGAACTCCTTTGACTGTTCGTTGGGACAACCATCAACAAACAAGAGCTAATCTGGGATGGCGAGCAGACGCGGATCTAGCGACGCCGGAGGTGAGAATCTATGTTTGGTCCGACATAATGCCTTCGGACGCCGTGGTACGGCCGAAATCGAAGGAGAGTCTGGAATGGGTGCATGCCAACTTCTGTAGAGCGATCGACTCGCACGATGGTAAAATATTGAATTGGGTCACTTCCCAACGAGGCAATCCCAAGTATGCTCACATCCGACAACATCATCCTCAGGAAATGCTGCTGTCGCGGATCCCGTGTTCAAAGTACATCCTGGGCAGACGCCCTCTTTCTGCGACTGGCCTTCCTGCCTTTGGTTTGCTCCGCACGTCCTGCCCCAACTCCCCTGCTCATATTTATGTACTCGCGTTTACGTTGAGGTGGTTCTGATATATCTGACGCTCCAAACTCCAATCTGGGCCACCTACGGCAGACGTAGGATGTGAAGGCTGGATGACATCATACTATACCAGTACCTGGTAGCCATCATACCGGTATGACGCTGCTGGGTCCACAACTGCTGTTTCCCGTCTCCTACCTACCCAGCCGACAGGTGTCAACATAGCGAACAGCAATCAATCCTTGCCCGTTACCTCCGTTCGGGCTGCAGATGCCGGGACCCTTGGTGCTTTGATCATCCTGCCTGGCACTGCTGTGTTCTCCTAAAATAATCCCCCCAAACAGCCTGCAATTATTACGAGCCATAGGAATTGTTGCTTCTGGTGTTGCTGTCGCCAATTTGACTGCTGTTGTTCTATGATGCTTGGCATATATCACCGAGTCATGGGCCGGTCTGTTCTGCTGATTGCTGTTCACGTGGAGGCTTGTCGAATATCAGGGTATGCACGAGAGAACGTTTTGGTCTCGTGCAGAACTCATTCATCGTTCATCGTGGTCGAAGCTTTGCATGGTGTGGCTGGTCCAGACCCACCCAGCATCGTACTTTTTTTAATGTACACCAGACAGCAGTTGCACGCGTCGAACAGATCATCTAGATCCTCTACAACAGATACACCATCTAGATCATCTAGATCGTAACATGTCGCTACGAGATGTTATGCAGGATCTGTACGAGTACAGCAGTACAGACCCGACGCAGGGCACATATCCTATTAATAGATCATGCAGATAAATGTACAGCGGTACAAGGGCTTCGCATGGGTGCCTGCCGGCACGGCACCCATGCTCAGGATAGGGAAATACAGAGGACCTTTAACAATCTGGGAGAAGGGATCTTTAGGTTGGTAGGCTGTTCAGGTGTTTTGGTTCCTGTACGGGCGAAGACCCAACCCAACCCCTGACTCTAACCCTAACCCTAACCCTGACCCCAAACCGCAGCCAAAACGGGCCAAAACTCACCATAAACGCGGCAGCGCCGCGTTTGCATTGAACCAGGAAATTTCTCAGTTGCAGACGACGATTCCGAAATGCAGACCACGCTACGCATTTTTCAAGTCAAAAACATCCCTAAAGATCCCTTCTCCCGGATTGCTAAACCTACTCGGAAATACACCTCTTCGGTGCCTATTCGTGATTACTTTTTAGAGCAACATAAATTAATGGTTCGATCTTATTTATAGTACGAACAGGATCAGGTCAATGCCAAGTGGCGCAGGAAAAAGGCAATACCGAGTTTCAGTCCTCAGTTTTTGTATCCGCATTATACACCAACTTTTATGGCAATTTTTTGTGGCGTTATTTCGGTCTTTTTCAGCGATCTCTGAACATCAGAACCGCCTACGTCGTATTATGGGGCAGGGAATCATCGATACGTTTGATCTCAGTTCTTGAAGGGGGCAGAAATCAGCTCAGTTCTGAGAGGTTTCTCACGTTTCTCAGAACTGAGATTACTTGGATTGTGTGTACTACAGCAGTACTGATGTCCTTTATCTGCGCAGCTGCCAAGTACCCCATACCCACGCCGAACACCTATCTACGGCGAGCTGTAGTACCTACCGCCAACGGCGCTTGTGCAGGAGAGGTGGCATTTCTTGTTCACATGAAGCGATAGTAGCAGCAGCAGCACAACAGCACCACTGCTGCTGCTGCTGTGTGCAGCTGCAACCACCAGCAGCAGCACTGAAGCAGCACTGAAGCAGCACTGAAGCAGCAATAGCAGCATCGCAGCAGACAGCATGTCAGCTTGCAGTATTCACCCAAATTACTGCGAGTACAGGACGCGTTACGCGTACTGTACCAGTGTACACGCATTATCTATATGAAATACTCAATCATGACCACAGGCAGCAATCGCATTTTATGAAGACCCATCTTATCGAGAAACTTTCTTTATGATAATCCGCCAATATTTTTTTCGTTCGATTTGATTTACATCTGATTGGTCAAAAAGTGAATCATCAATCAGGCACTTTGACATTTGATTCGAAAAAAACGAATTAAAACGACTTCGACAAGAAGTCGTTTGGGACTTATTTTGCTCTTCGTGTTATTCGATTTGGGGAGTTGGTCCAAGTCGACTTGGCATGTTCCTGAAACCGAGCAAGCCACGCAAACTCGAGCCCTGTTGTCGACTGCTTCACAGGTGAGATCCACCATTCCCGAGAGGCAGGGCCACCGGAGCAGCCGCAGCGCGAGGTCCGACGGCTCCTATTAATAGTACAGAGTGGACCATCCGCGGCGCCTCAACAATATAGAAGGCCGTCCCAAACCCAGTTTTTCATCCCTCTTTGCCTCGCAAAACACGCGAGCACCGACCAGGTCACGACTTCGCTCAGAAGTTCGATCGCTGTATCCCCGTCGCTGCTGCCTGCGTGGGGCTGCGGGGCTGCGCCAGCCACCCAAGACATCCCAAGAGCGATAGCGTCTTTGGCGGTGCCGGCAGAAACAATCGGCCGCTGACCGCGGCGCCCAGAGGAGGACGCGGACCGTCGTTCGCCTCGTCGGTTGCCCTCTGGTGTTAGTTGACCCTTGTGCGTTATCCGATTTTTTTTACAACGCTATCCCTCGATAGGATCCAAAGGTTTTTTTTTCACGATATTCTAATCAAATCACGTCAAAAAAAAAAAATCCTATTCGATTATCATGAAAAAGATTTCTCGTTAAGACGGGCCCTAACCCGAGGTGCTGCAAGTATGAGCAGTATCGAACACCTGATACCTGGTACCTGATATCGGTCGGCAATACCGAACAACAACCTGACAACCGCAAAGTACACTGCTAACATGGGCAGAATTCTCAGCGCGGACCCCTAAATATTCAGGTTGGATATACGTGAAGCACACGCAGCACAATATCCACAGCTGCACAGAACCCCGACATACTGCGAGTACTCGCAGTGGGAGCAAGCAGTCTCGAACCCTCGATTACCTCCAGTAGTGCTCGCCGAAATAACTTGATGCGTTGTTCACCAGAAAATGGAAAGGCGAACATCTTATTTTCCAGTTTATCGGTACCTCGTACGAAGGATCGTATCTGAAGCGGGACCGTATATCTCCAATTTATTCTGTAGCTACCTGGGATCTGGATATGTTTTTTTTCAAAGTGAAAAACGTCTGCTGTGAGTACCACCAATTGAGTGGTTGAAACTCAACTAGGGAAGCAGCGTGATACGTCAGACACGCTCATCGGGCGCGCTTGTTGTGGATATTTAGTTTTGCTTTGTACATATTAGACGTAGAACACCTCTGGACTACTGCACTGCTGCTGCTGCTGCTGCTGCTGCTGCTGCTGCTGTAATAGTTCTCGTATCTCAATGCGACTCCAGAGATCAGAGCTTGCAGCAGTATACAGTCCGAGCATGTACGACCACGTATGCTATCCTCCGATGCGATTGGTCGGTTTTTCTTATCGAACTCACAACACTCGGCTGAATTATTACTACTTTCCGACAACCTCCATTCAATTCGACCGTCGAAAACAAAGCTTTGTAGGTACATATTCGAAGTAGAACGCCTCTGAACTATTGTACAGCTGCTGGTAGTAGCACTCGTATTTCATTGCGCCTCCAGAGACCAGACCTTGCAGCAGCAGTGACAGTCCGAGCATGTACGACCACCTTGTATGATATCCCCCGATGTGATAGGTCGGTTTTTCTTATCGATCTCACAACACCCGGCCGAATTCATACTCCAACAACCTTCATTCCATTCCACCGGCGAAAATAAATGACGTCCCGAATTATAAAACACCAAATCACCGGGATATGCAACGATGTTGTACCAAGAACGGCGCGACACCCCGAGAAGGCGCGCGTGGTCGACCAGCGAAGAAAGAGGGGCAAGGGAAGACAGCCACCGAGTAAGGAAAGACCGAGGCGGTCGAACAAGTCGATGGCGGCCCCCAAAGCATGGGAGTCGGGAGAAAGCGGTAGCATCAGCAAGGCCGAGAGGTCGAACCTCGGAGAGAAAAAAAGCTAAGATCGAGTCTGTCACAATAACATGGTAAGCTCTTCGCGGAGTAACTACAACGGACCAAGGCGGCACAGAACCCCGACATACTGCGAGTACTCGCGGTGAGAGCAAGCAGTCTTCACCCCTCGCGTTTTTCACCAGAAAATGGTAAGGCGAACATGATTATCTTACCTGGCATCGGACATTATTTTTTTTTTCCAATCTGCTGTGAGTATAACCGGTTGAGTGGGTGAAACTCTTCAACAATGACAGCTGCGTGATACGTCAGACACGCTCATCGGGTGCGTTTTTTATGGATATTTGGTTTTGCTTTGTACGTATCCGAAGTATTGTAGAACGCCTCTGAACTACTACTGTACTGCTGCTGTATAATGGTATAGTGCTCGTTTCTAACTGCGCCACTAGAGTTCAGACCTTGCAGCAGTATATAGACAGTCCGAACATGTACGGCCATGTGTACGTGTTACACCCTCCGAACTCCGAACAAGAAATTAATCCGTGAATCGTTCAGACCCTGGATGCACGCCTGCCCACGTGTACCAAAATAAGTTAGTCCAAACGAATTGACCTTCGGATCTTTTAGATCTCGAATACGAGTATGGCGGGACTGTCAACGCGTACCAATAAAAAATCCCCCGATATGCTGCGAGTATGAGCAGTGTATTGGTACCTGATTCATGATATCGATCGGCAATACAGAACAACCGCAAGGTACTGCTAATAACATGGGCAGTATTCGTAGCAACAGAACGAAATGAGCCTTCATGTCTCCTCGCCCCAGCAAAGGTTTCTTGAGTTCGGGGTAAGCGGTAGCACCAGCAAGGCCGAGGGACCGAACTCGGCGAGAAAAAGCTAAGATCGAGCCTGACGCAAGAATCTCTTCGCGGAGCAACAACAACGAAACAAATCTCTAGAACCAAAGAAAATAGAAACTCCGTGTCTCCCCGCGCCAGCGAAGATCCTTCGAGTTCGGGGTCGCCGCGCTCGTCGGGGGCGCGAGACTCCGAGACGCGCGTACGGGAGAACACCCGTCGGAGCCCGGCGAGCGCGGCCCTCGAGGAAAGCGGTCGAAAAAGTGAGCACGACGCCAGGAACGCGAAGGTGTCTGGACTCCAGCCTAAATTAAAGACGGAATCGGAAGCGAATGTTTCGCTCTCAGCCGTCGCGAAGGATTGAATGTATATATTCTTCGTATATATATATTTATATACGTACCACGCGATGACAAGCCCCCCCCAAATGTTACCTATAACCAGGTATCTTATCTTTTGCTAATGAAAAATATGATGCCATACTATTCTCTAGCAACATTTTCCCGTGACAAGATTTGCCTGGTCTTATCTCTACTATGGCTTTAAACTTAAAACCCGGATGGTCTTCAAATGGGTACACCACTGCTGTCGAGATCACACAGATCAGGGATCTATCTTATCTGAAACCTAGATCATTGAGTAGAGAGTAGATTATCTGTAGCTGATCTGGACATGATCTGTCCGGGGTGTGGACAGCAGTTGTTACCCCTTTGGGGGGGCCAGAAAGAACGACTGAAACAGCAGTGACGCCCGTTCTTATCGGAGAGCTTTTTCCCAGAATTTCCGAAGCTTGGAAATAATTGGACATACGTATCAAGATACGGAGGCGTTCGGTCACAATTTGTGTTTTACAGAAGCAAAAAAAAAACAGGAAAGTTAGATTTCACCAATATTTTGGGGGAAAAAAAACGGAGAAATCTGGGAGATTGAAAAATTGCCCGAAAAAAAGTAGGAAAGTATGGGGAAAACGATCTCCGATAAGACTGACCCAGGGGTGCGTGCGGCCTTGTGAATCGTCTCATACGGGCGGCGTGGTAATCAGAACACACGATAGGTCCCAAGAACCAGACATCCCCTTGTGTTTATATACCACATGTGGTTCTGATTGCCATGATATGTCCCCCCGTAAATACTGGCTGTGAGTGCAGAGGAACACAATTCAATATACCACTCTGACCCCCAAAAAAAGGACCGTTTCTACTAAAAAAGTATATGCTAACTGTCCCTATATTTCGGGTCAGACTCGTATACTCGCCCCGGTGGTCTGTTAATAGTGCTTGTGTTCGGATCCCACCGCGCCGTGAGATTTTGACTTCATTTGCTAAATTGAAAGAGTAAGGAAAGCTGAGAGCAGGTAATTAAACGCGAGTCGTTGAGGGAGGAAAGGGCTGGAGTTTTTTTTTCGCCTTAAAGAAATGCGTTCCAAGGCTCGAACCGTAGTGGGAAGGGGCGGGGAGAGACTGCCTGCTGTGTGACTGGCCCCGGATCTGAGTTACGGCTATTAATATTAATATGAATACCAGGTAGGAGGGAGGGAGGGAGAAAACCAATGCGACGACAAAAAATGGGATGAAAAGCAGCAACAAAAACTGCTACGGCTGTAGCGCTGTAGCGCATCCAGCAGGCCCCTTGCACTGCTACTATTAATAATAATAATAATAATAATAATAATAATAATAATAATAATAATAATAATAATAATAATAATAATAATAATAATCATAATCATACCTCTGAGGCGTAGTTTCGTGACCACAGAACTTGTATCTCTTCTATTAATAGGATTGAAGAATCGGCACGGACACTGGTTGTGCTGGATGCCGACGGGTAGAAAGAACGGTTTTTAGAACCACAGTCCCGTTTTGGGGACAATCTACTTAAAATTTACTATGTCCCGAAAACGGGACTGCGGTTCTGAAAGGGTTCATGTGAAGAACACACACACACTAAACATGTGGTACTTGGTACCAGGTACTAGGTACGGCCGATGCTACCATCGTCAATTTTTTGCCCTTTTCCCCTCTGAAGCCTCCAAAGGGCCCAAAGGGGTTGACGCTTTTAGCACCGCACCATTAATAGTGTACTTGACCATATTTTTATACATACATATATAGATAGATATATCTGACTCTAATTCCAAGTATTAATATCAATAGTGTGCCCCCAGAATGGGAATGCGTTTGTCAAGGGGTTATGGCACGAAATTAAAACCCGTGGGTTGGACCTTTTTCCCCCCATCCCCTTGTTTCCGTACTAGAGGTTGTAGAGTACGGCTGTTTTGCCCCGATTCCCCCGTTTTTGTTGTAGAGCGGGTACCTGGTACTAGGTATGGAACAGAAAGGAATTTCTTGATTTTTGGCAAGAAAATGGGGTTTCGTACGTACTCCGCAGGAAGAAAACCTGTCGTCAGGGTGTTTGTCATGAGGGTCGGTACGGAATGTAGTTGTCCATGCGACGCACGAGATATTTCTCCCGCCTGCTGGTGAGGTGCGCGGTAGAGAGCTGTACGGCCCGAGGTCGGCTTTGTCAAAAACCGCTAAAAGCATACCACACCGACCACCAGGAAACGGCAAGCCAGTTCGAAAACGACCGGCGGTCACGGATGGCTTGCCCGCAAGCCACGGTAGCTACCCAAAGCGGCGACATCGAGCACCGCCCTCTATCCCCCTATGTGGTGTATGAGAGGAGCAATACGCTCGCAAAGTCCGTCGTCGACAGGAACAAATGGTAGAATCGCTGTGCTCGGTGTGTGGTGGTTGTGGCTGAAGGTGTAAGGGGCCAGAAAACGCCATACCCCAGCGATTTTGGCTCAGGGGCTCTGGCACAATTCGAGAGACCTGCAGTTCCTAGAGACAAGCAGGTAGGGGGAAGTGTCGGCTGATGCCTTGATGCCACATATGTGTGCTCACATCCTCGTCGCGCCTTATACACGTGCAGACTCTTCTCCGATGCGTCGTGACCCGCTCCTGACATCGCGTGGAGTCTAGGTATTTATTATTAGTATGTATCCTTCGGACTGCTGTGGGCGAGACTGTCAATAAGGCCTCTTCCTTTGGAACCCCGTGACTTGTTGACAACGTTAAAATCGGAGGAAACCTCCGAAAAATGAAACCACGCCTCGGCTCTGCACAAGTTGCCTGCTCCGACCCGCGGCTAACGATTTTAGTACTGCACTGCACATGTACCTCCGTAAATCTTACTCTGTTCCAAGTGCAGTCTAACCCTCTGAGGACTGCAGTCCCGTTTTGGGGGCAAACCAGTCTAATTCAGGTAGTTTGTCCCCACAACGGGACGGCAGTCCTAAAAGGGCTAAGGCCTAAAGGGGTTGATAAATACCTGGTACCTGGTATGGTTTTACGAAACTGAGACTCGGTTCTTCACGAAAAAGGTAAAATTGATGTAGGGTATACAGTTCAAATTGTCTACGTAACAGGAGGCCAGTGGCAAATAGGAAGAATACAACTGCAGCGATCGACGTCCACACGAGATGATAACGGCCCGTAGAAGACGGAGGAGCGAGCCGAGGAACATGGCCGGGGGGGTAGGAACCGCTCTTTGACAAATGCAGCCGCAGCTGAGAGCCCATAAAATACGAAAGTTCCCATTTGAGAGGTACACGGGCCGAAGAAAGCCTGGGGGGACAGGGAGATGCCCTTACCCCTTTTGGAACCGCAGTCCCGCTTTGGGGGCAAACCACTCAAATTCCAAGTAATTTGTCCCCAGAACGGGACTGCGGTCTTAAAAAGGGTTGAAGAATACATCTGGTGTGCGCGCACAGACTTCGGCATCGAGCTTCGACGCCGAATTGACGCTTCTTTTTGTAGCCGGTACACAATCTTTAGCTGACTAGAGTTCGTCGATCAGATTTGGTCTAAACTTATTATACTGATATTTGCTACCTGCGTGTGATTCACGCGCGTGATACTACTGCTGTTCGTAGTCCATACGGATGTGTAGTGGTAGACAACAGCAGTTGTGTCCATTTTCTCTCTTCGCGAGCGCAAGCAACTGCAAACCCATGTCTTTGAGAGAAAATTAGTTGGAAGCTTACTCACACGATTTGCTGCAGTGGTACAAGGGATAACGGCATCCTCTACAATACCTACGTACAGGTTCTACAGTAAATTGCGATGATTCTGCAACTAATTTGTACCACAACCATCAAAAGTGCTCTTAACCCTTTTTAGGACCGCAGTCCCGTTTTGGGGGCAATCTACTTGAAATTCGATTGGTTTGTCCCCAAAACGGGACTGCGGTTCTAAAAGGTTAAAGAGTGTTCCAAACACGTCAGCCCCGAGTTGGACCGATTGCGTGGTTGGTAGTCCGCTTTGAAAGCTGAGTGATGGGATACATCGGGCGCATTTGTTCTATATTCCATTTATACTACTGCCGTGGTCAGGTGTTTGGTGCTTTTTTTTTACGGGGTAGTCGTTGATATTCAGTATTACAAAGTTTATTGTACGTACGCCGCTCGCGCGTGTTTTGCGTCCATTCCTTGTAAAGGGTATAGCGGGGTGGGTGACTGCCCTTGATCTTTTGCCTCTTTTGGGAGGCAAGTTTGGAACACGACACAGTCCCGTAGAAGGGTACAGTAGTTTGCAACGGGGCACAGCTACCCGACGCCGCCGAGTGTATTTCATGCCTTCTTTAGTGTTAGGAAGGCGGTTCACAGCGGGGCCAAACTTCCCGAAAAGCTGTTGTACGTATGAGAAGCACAACTCGCTGAGCAGGCTCCCGGGGCTGACGTGTTTGCTCAATGTTCGAGCACCTGTTGATAGTGTAAGTGTTGGACACCTATTCATAGGCATTGTTCAAGCACCTGCTGATAACTGGTAAACTTTTTGTTCAAGCACCTGCTCATAGTGTACGAGGTATCGTTCGAGCAGCTATTGATAGTGAAGTGTTCTCTCTGTTACCCCGTCTCTCTCCCTGCCTATCCCTTCCTCTCTCAATCCCTCTCCCTCTCCCACCCACCCCCACCCTTCTACCCTCCCTCCGCAGACCGAGCCCCGTCCATCGTGGGGTCGTCGGCGTACTCCATGGCGTCCCACGCTTCCGGCGGGAGTTCCATTAGAAACCGCCGCAGCATGTCTGCCCCGGGGATGGACACCGCCCCCTCCTCGCCCTCCTCCTCCATCGCCACCACCGCCGATGCCTCCGACGGGATGAACAGTACCGCCCGGGATAAGGCTGGGCCTGTGTACCTCGCCGTGGCCGTAGTGATCTGGTACGGCCTAACGGTAGTGTATAGCGTTTACAATACCGCGGTGCTTCAGGTGTTTCCGTTTCCACTGACTGTCCTGACGGCCGAGCTGGGGGCGGGGGTGCTGGTCATCTTGCCGGCTTGGATGCTCGGGGTGGTGCGCACGCCGAGCCTCCGGATGTCGCAGGTGCGTCGGTGGGTTTCGCGTGTGGTGTTTCGATCGCGTGTTGTGGGTTCGTTTCGTCCGTCGAGCGACACGGCAGAGTGGTGGTGGTGGTGGTGGTGGTGGTGGTGGTGGTGGTGGTGGTGTTGGTGGCGGTGGTGGTGGTGGTGGTGGGAGGGGTGGTGGTAGGAGGGGTGTTGGTGGTTGTGCTGGTGCTGGTATTGACTGGTATTGTTGCCCGCGGCATTGTTGATCTTATTGTTGGTGCTGGTGTTGGTAGTGTTAGTACCGGCGTTGTTGGCGCGGTAATGTTCGTGTTGGCGGTGATGTTGGTGCTTCCTCTGTAGTATTATGGCGGGGCAATGTTTGTGTTGGCGGTGATGTTGGTGCTTCCTCTTTAGTATTATGGCGGGGCAATGTTTGTGTTGGCGGTGATGTTGGTGCTTCCCCTGTAATATTATGGCGGGGTAATGTTTGTGTTGGCGGTGATGTTGGTGCTTCTTCTGTGGTATTATGGCGGGGTAATGTTGGTGTTGGCGGTGATGTTGGTGCTTCTTCTATAGTATTATGGCGGGGTAATGTTTGTGTTGGCGGTGATGTTGTTGCTTCCTCTGTAGTATTATGGCGGGGTAATGTTTGTGTTGGCGGTGATGTTGGTGCTTCCTCTGTAGTATTATGTTGATAGTATTGACGTTCTTGTTGCCAGTGGTGGTGGCGGTGGTGGTGGTAGTTGCGCTGCTGGTGTTGGTATGGGCCTTTGTGGTGTAGGTGCTGATATTGTTTTTTCGGCATTGGTGGCCTGGTTGCTTGTTGTCGGCGTAGGCGTTGTTGCCGTTGCTGTCAGGGCAAGTGTTGAGGTTGTTGTTGCTGTTGGTGTGTGTTTTCGGTCGTAGTGTTGGTTATTTTTGCCGATGTTGTTGTTGTTGATGTTGGCGGTGTTGGTTTTTTGGTGTTGGTGGTGTGGGTGTCGGTGTTGATGTCAGTACTTGTTGTCGGTGTCGGCGTTGCTGCCTGATGCTGTTGCTGTTGCGGTTGGTAGTCGTTCACCTACAGCACGCAAGCGGTCCTATTCGACGCACACTTCAATGTGTGTAGTCGTGTGTAGCGTCATCCCACCGTGACTCTACAGCAGTGTTCACCCTTGGCCATGCTCCAATTCGCCAGAACATACCTCAGTCATTCGTCTTGCGCACTCGGCAAGCATTCTAGTGGCACCCCTCCCACCCTTTGCCCCTCATGTGTGACCCTCCCCTCCCCTCCCCCCCCCCCGCGCTACTACTCTGCGCACACGTCGCTGCTGTTGCTGCTGTTGGCAGATGCCAATAATTTTCTACGTATCTCTGTGGCACAGCCTGTCCAATGCTTCCACGGGAGCTGCGCTGCGTTTCTCTTCGCTGGCTGCTGTCACCGCTGTTCAGGTAAGCCGCAACGCGGTCTTCGTGGCATTGTGGTGCTGCTGCTGCTGCTGCTGCTGCTGCTTCTGTGCTACTACTTTACTGGTGTACTGCTACTCTGTACTTGACCTGGGTGGGGGGGTCGGTGGGGGGATGGATAGGTGTTTGAGGGGGTTGGTGGGTGAGTGGTTGGCTGGGTGGGTGGGCAGGTTGGCGAGGGTAGTTGGGTCGGGGGGATGGGGGGGGTGGGGGGGTGGGGAGGTGTCGCTTGCGTCAGTTTCCTCCCAGCGCGGCGCTCGCAACGTTCATCCTCCGTCCTTTCGCCTGGCCCTGGTTTCGTGAAAACGTGGGCCGTGATCCCGTGCGGTTGTAAGTAGGCGGTGGCGGTGGCAGAATGAGGCCTCTCTTGGTCGTCACGATGGGCGTGCGCCCTCTCGACAGCTACTTGAATTGCGGCGAAGTTGCGGGGATGTCGAGAATCTCTCTTTGGGGTTGACGAATGAGTTTGGCGGAGTTGACCTACGGGTCTACCTAGCTGGTGGTGCCGGCCTCGGTAGACACGGCAGCATCGACCGACAGACCGTGCCGCTCCCAGCACTTTCGCTACAAGGTGCTGCCATGCATGGCTCGTGCCCTTCTCCCCCTTTCCTTCCCCCCTGGTGCTGCGTCTCGAAAGGGATGCGTGGTCAATGGTCAAATGACTAAGGCAAACAACAAATGAGCACCCCTCCCCCGCTCCCCGTCCCACCCCCTCATTCCACATCCCCCCCCCCCTGCTCTTTCCGCGCCCCCTCCCCCCCCCCCCCCCCCGCTCCCCCATTCCCCGCTCTCCATTTTCCCACTAACAAAACCATCGCCGCCCTCATCGCCCGCTCTTGTCTCTAACGCGTCCCCAGGCGCTGACCCCCCTGTCCTACAGTAGGAGATGACGGTGGCCACAGGCGGCGAAACAGGAAGGGGGATAAGATTAGCAAAAACTTTCCATGTAATATATGGAAACAACTTATTGAGTGCCCAACTATTGGAAAAGTGTCCCATTAGGAGTAGGGACGGTGCTCCGTCTCCAAAGGGATGCATGGTCAATTATCACACGACTCAAGGCCAGCAACATATGATTACGCTCCCCCCCCCCCTCCCCACCCCTTTTCCCGCTCCCCATTTTCCCACCAACAATTATATCACCCAACCCAACCCCCCGTGCCTGCAACGCCATCGCAGGCGCTGGAACCTCTAGCATCGGCTCTAGTCGACCGCCTCATGGCGGGGGAGTCGTCCCACAAGATGGTCAACCTGTGCCTGGTCCCCATTGTCGTGGGGGTTTTGCTGGTGTCCCGAGAGGCGTCGCTTACTTGGGGGGGGCTGCTTTTCGCGATGGCTTCCAGCGCCAGCGTCGGTGGGTCGACGCTTGAGGTTGTTCGGGTAGGGGGGGTGGGGTGGGGGGTGTACTCATTATCATGTATGGCCGTAGTCGTATGACCATAGACTCTCGCATTCCTACAATGCCGGGACGGAGCACGTGGGGTTTTCACCGACCAGGCAGACATTGCTTGCACCAAGCGCGAAGCGAAACGTGAGGTATTCGGCGAGTCGCATGAAGGGTGAGCTGCATCGTTCTAAGAGCCGCTTGTGAGGCGGCCTTGCTTGCGTATGGATGACAGCGTCGAATGCAGTGATTTGTTTTGAGGTGCGGCCACTTCCAGAGATACCAATGGGGTTTCCATGTAACTGCCTCGTGGGTGCCTTACCATTAACACTACGTGATACGGGCATTCCCTTTATGTAGAGTGAAGGGTTTCCACCCCGCACGAATGATCTAGCTCGACCGCCAGTTGCGGCGGCCGAAGAAAAAAAACGGTATGTACGCTGCTTGTCTGCTGTAGCTGAGCGGCATGTTTTACAGCGTCGTCGCCAACTCGAGCTATATATATTGGGGGAGGAGGGGGAGGAGGGGGGAGGGCGGGGCGAGAGAGAGAAGGGAAGGAAAAAGAGAGGGGGGGGGGGGGGGGGGGGGAGAGAAAAAGGGAGGAAAAAAAAAAGAGAAAAAATGAGAATGAGCAAGAGCAAGAGGAAGCAGCGCTGGCGAGATACGCGACCAAAAAGGGGAAAAGGCGGGGGGCGGAAGTCATACCTACCAGGTAGCTGGTATGCCTGTTCGATACCGCACCATGCTACTTTTGCATACGAACGCACGCAGAAAGGCAGCCGTGGTGATTAGCAAATGCACTACTGCTTCACCCAGGTACTACTAATACTTACGCTCACTGCCTTCTACCAATCTAACCCGAATTATAGGGATAGTTAGCACATGAAAATTCAATCCAAAATTTCCTTATATTTTGGGTCCGAGTGGTATGTTGGTACCACAGACAGTCGTGCAATAGACCGTACCGTCATAAAAACACACGACGGAAGGCACAACGATAGCATAGTAGTGCTACTGCTTTCTTTATGCATGTACGCGATCGTACAACAACATGTCACACGTTTGTGCACATGTCACACGTTTGTGCGAGGCCGTGCAGCAGTGGAGCTATCATGCTCATGATGCCACCTATCTGCCGGTACGAGACCGTACCGCGCTATTTTCACGCACGAAGGCAGACACCGCCACTAAGAAAGTGCTGTACTGTGTTGCGAATGCTCTATGTCCGTGCGAGGCCGCACAGCATATGTGTGGACGCACAGCAGCAGCTCCATCTTACACGCGTTCCCCATCTGATGCAAGGGGCGGCTCACCGACGTTGTCGCTAGATCCCACGATAATCCCCCTCCAAAAAAGATCAAAAACAAGCGAAGCAATCGCAAAACAAATGTTGCAAGCGATGTCTGCCTGGTCGGTGGAAACCCGACGTGCTCCGTCCCGGCATTGGAGGGAGGCGAGGTGTATGGTCATACGACTACGGCCATGCATGATATCGAGTACCCCCTCCCCCTCTTTCACTGACCCCCCCCCCTAGTCCCCAACCCCACCCCACCTCCCCCTCCAACACGGACTCCCCCCTCCCTCCTCTCTCTCTCCAGGCGTCCGTGACCTTTACTCGAAGCGCGCGAGCAGGCAGAAGGAGTTCCACAAGAGGCCTCTGTCGGCCGCAAACACGTACGCCGTGGTAACGGTGAGTGATCCGGGTAGTAGTAGTCGTGTCGCCGTCCGCCCCTGCCATCCGTAACACACCCTGACTGGCACGGCGAGTCGATACACTTGGCCGACCGTCCCGTGAGCTGTGAGGCTGGCTAACCCTGCGAGTCGTGTGGCTCTGCTATAGCTGACCTTACGAGGCGTGACGCTCGCTCGCTGATTGGACCTGAAGAAGTCGTTACACTGACGTGGCCCTTTTGAGATGAGAGCATGGCTGTGCAATTTGTAGTACAGTGTATACCACTTTTCTACGTGATTCTAACCCACGCTTGGACTCTGATATGTATGAGCATGAAACGGAGATTTTGTTCGCGGTCAAGGTGGTATACCAGTTGTCTCTGGTACTGATTTTGTTTCGGTTTTTGTTCACTTGGTTTTAGTGTACCCCCACCTGTCTAGGTCTCGGAAATGGTACGATGTTAGCGATGTCGACATGCAAGTATACCAGTGTACTGGACGTAAATCAGTGTATTCAACGTATACCAGTGTGTTCGACAAATATCGGTATGCTCGACATGCATCAGTGCATTGGACGCATGCCACTATCTTTGTTCGTGTGCCCATGCCTACGCCCCACACCCATCCCCTCCCTGCTCCTGCCTACTTTATCCGGATTAAGGTCATGTCTTTCGCAACGGTAGTGCCGTACGCCTTCATAGTAGACGGCCCTCGGGCGTTCCGATGGTGGGGAGGCGCTGGGGATGGGGTGAGGGGGGGGGGGGCGGGGGCGTTCGCCGCGGTGGCGTCGGCCGCGGGAGGGGATGATGGCGCGGCAGCCCCGGGGTTGGCATCGCTTGCCTTGTACCTGAGCGTCAGCGGGGTGCTTCTGTTTCTCCATAGTGCGGTGAGACTGCTGCGGAGTGCTTAGTAAAGTTTTTTTTGCTTGCTTGCTTGCTTGCTTGCTTGCTTGCTTGCTTGCTTGCTTGCTTGCTTGCTTGCTCGCTTGCTCGCTTGCTCGCTTGCTTGCTTGCTTGCTTGCTTGCTTGCTTGCTTGCTTGCTTGCTTGCTTGCTTGCTTGCTTGCTTGCTTGCTTGCTTGCTTGCTTGCTTGCTTGCTTGCTTGCTTGCTTGCTTGCTTGCTTGCTTGCTTGCTTGCTTGCTTGCTTGCTTGCTTGCTTGCTTGCTTGCTTGCTTGCTTGCTTGCTTGCTTGCTTGCTTGCTTGCTTGCTTGCTTGCTTGCTTGCTTGCTTGCTTGCTTGCTTGCTTGCTTGCTTGCTTGCTTGCTTGCTTGCTTGCTTGCTTGCTTGCTTGCTTGCTTGCTTGCTTGCTTGCTTGCTTGCTTGCTTGCTTGCTTGCTTGCTTGCTTGCTTGCTTGCTTGCTTGCTTGCTTGCTTGCTTGCTTGCTTGCTTGCTTGCTTGCTTGCTTGCTTGCTTGCTTGCTTGCTTGCTTGCTTGCTTGCTTGCTTGCTTGCTTGCTTGCTTGCTTGCTTGCTTGCTTGCTTGCTTGCTTGCTTGCTTGCTTGCTTGCTTGCTTGCTTGCTTGCTTGCTTGCTTGCTTGCTTGCTTGCTTGCTTGCTTGCTTGCTTGCTTGCTTGCTGCTATCGCTCTTTTGTTTTGCTCTCTTGGTTCTGGGTCTTGCTCATGTTTTGCTCCTGGTTGCTCTCCTGTTTTTGCGTGTTCTTGATTATTTTCGCTTGTTCGATCGCGTGTATTTTTTAGTCATTTTTGCTCTTGGCTATTTCAATGCTCTCGCGTGTTTTTTCTCCTGTGCGTTTCTCATGTGTACTCTCTTCGATTTTTCTCTCGCTTTTGCGTGGTCTTGGCTATTCTCGCTCTTTTGAGTCTTGCTTACTTTCTTGCTCTTTGTTTGTGCTCTTGGTGTTGCTCTTACTCTTAGCCTCGCCTCTCCCGCTTTTGCTACCCCTTACCCTCGCTTGCTGATGTGCTCTCCTCTCCTCCCGCCACGTGTATACCTGTCCGTTTCCCACCGGCTCCGAAAAACGCGCCAGGCGGCGTTCAAGGTTCTGGAAAAAATGGGCTCGGTTACCGCCTTCTCGGTTGCGAACTCCGTCAAGCGAGGGGTGGTGGTTCTAGCAGGCGCGGTGGCGATGGGGACGCCGATGGGCTTCTTGCCCGCTCTCGGCGCCACTGTAGCAGTCTTGGGGACGGCTGCCTACTGGGTGAGTGAGTAGCCTGCCGATATTTTTCCCCTCATGCCCGGGGTTTCTAGATTATATGGCGTGCGGAAATGAGGTGGGTTACTGTTAGTGAGAAGGGATATCCTTTCGAGCTGCTTGTAATTGTCAGCGTTGCAGCGTTGACCTACCGGCTTGCCCGCCCCTCCCCTCCCCTCCCCTCCCACATGCTGTAGGTTTCAATTTTATTTGGCGCTACCGTAACGGTGTTGGGGACGGTCGGGTGTTGGGCGAATTACGGTGACATAGTGGGAAGGGATATAGCCTGTTATACTATTACGGGGGGCCATAGTTAACAGGACCAAATATTGTTAGTAAAAATGGTTAAACATATAGGTTTTTATGTATACTATAGGTCCTGTTAACTATGGTCCCCCGTAATAGACTACTCATCAGCGTTGACCCACTGAACCCCCCCCCCCCCCAATACGGTGGGTTTCTATAGGTTATATGGCAGTACCATAGTGATGTTGGAGACGGCTGCGTGTTGGGTGAGTTGCCTCTCTGCCCCCACGCTCTGCTCATATGGGCTAGTGGTTCTGTAGCGGTCTTAGGGCCGGCTGCGTTTTTTATCAGTTGTCCGCAGGCCGTTTTTGCGAGGGCTGTATAGATAGACCGTTGATCTTGTCCGTACAACCCCTACCGCCTGGGAAAATTCTGAGAAACTTATCGGAAAGAAGATGTGATAAGTTGTTGGTGTGGACTGTCAAACTAATTGTCGAAAGACCGCCTGCGGGTCTCAAAAAGTTTTGCATCACAACAGGACGCACTGTAGGCGTAGTTAACCCCTTTAGAGCCGCAGTCCCGTTTTGGGGACAAACTACTTGAAATGTGGCTAATTTGTCCCCAGAACGGGACTGCGGTTCTAAAAGGGTCAAGGGGGTGACTGACTTATGCCGCCGCCCCTCCCTGCTGTGCCCTATATACGTAGATACGACGGTTCTGCCTAGCAGGTAGCGGGGAGGTTCTTCCCTCCTTTTAATAATACGTACCTGGTAGTCGGTATCGAAAAGGTTTGCAGCACAATAGTAGGCGAATTATTACAAGGGCTTGACTGACCTACCCCCCCCCCCCCCTTCTGTACCCTATACTCTGTATGTATCGCGACGATTGTGTTTTGCAGGTGGCCAAAATGTACTTTCCTCCGAGGCGGAGGCGAAAGAACGCCCCATCGCGACCCCAGTAAGGGTTTGGTTAGTTAGCACTGTAGCACTAGCGCTGTAGCCTATCTCTCTTTCCCCCCTCTCTCTCCGCCTCTCTCTCGTGCCAGTGGTAAACGAAAGGCATGTTGCTGCCGGGTGGGGAGGGGGGGGGGAAGGGGGACAACTGACGTGTATTTCTCTCTCTCTCGTGGTGGTGGTGGATGGAAGGCATTTTGCTGTCGGGGGGAGGGTAAGACTGACATGTATTTCCCTCTCTCCATTTATCTCTGGTGGCGGTGGTGGATGGAAGGCATGTTGCTTCCGGCGGGGGGGGGCGGGTGGAGGGTACGACTGACGTGTATTCCTCTCTCTCTCGGTCTTTCTCGTGGCGGTGGCGGTGGAGAGAATGCTGCGGGAGGCGGTAGCGGGGGGGGGGGGGGGTAGAGGGGAAGAAGGGGTTTTACGGCCGTGGGATTTTTTTTCATGACCGAAACAGTGGCAGCTTTTCGGTCGGATGTTGAAATTGTTCGGTCGCACCAAAAGACTAGTACGTATTTTTTTCTGTCGAAAAAGCAGCAGTAGTTTTTTTTTTCGTTTAGCACAGAAGGAAGAAAGTGGAGGGATGGAGCGTTTTTACGTAACTGTAGAGGAGCATGGAGCGCATTTATTGGTGTGCCTGTTTTTTTCTGTCCGGTCGTGTCTTGCGACGTGCAGAATGCGTCGTATGATACACGTGCGTTGTGGCAACGACGATAAGGCCGGCGGAAGTTTCCTTTTTCTTTTGGCAGGGGGGTGTGAGCGGCTGGGAGAGGGGGGAGGGGGGGGGAGTGAAGCGGGAGATGTGGCAATGCGCAAGTTTTCATTTTTTTGGGGGTGGGGGGCGGGGGTGGGGGGGCGAGATGTTATATGTGGCAATGACGTCGCCTTAGGGGTAGTGTGCGCTGTGCGTCCCCAGCGGGGAGGGACTGCTGGAGTGCGCGATTTAAGCCATGGAGGGAATGGTCGACCGCGAGAAAGAGTGACCACGCGCGAAAGGGCGAAAGAGTGATGACACAAAATGCGCAAACGAGTGTTTGCGCATAGAAGTGATTTGTGCAAGCACACCTCCTCTCTCTCTGTCTCTGTCTCCACATACGTGGACACCATCCATACGTGCGATGCGTGAGCGCAATCCGTGGACACAATCCATATAGACACGAGCCGTAAACGTGCGCGAGCGAGCGAGTCTGTGGGTGTTCGTTCACACGTCTCCCATCGCTCGCGTGTTTGTTGCCGCATGCTGTAGGTACAAGGTTAAAGGGCTACCGCTTTCGTAAACCTCACGTCCGCCTGTTTTTTTTTTGGGCGTGTGTGTCGGCGGGTGCCTGGGAGGTGGCTGGCTGGATGGGTGTTTTCATTTTCCTCTATTCTCGTACCAATGTTCGTGATGTAACGCGAGGATAGTCGTACCCAATGTGCACCTACTGTGGTCTCTGGGGGGAACCGCTACTAGCGACAGTTTCTGTGTCGCGGCACCTGTTGCGCGTGGTTCGTGTGCTCCCCGCTGTTGCCGTTATCATCGTACCAAGTACGACCGTACGACCGCGGTGGTATGTTAGCCTCGATCGATGAGAATCGGGCTTCCTTGAGTTGGTTGGTTTGTCGCTGCAACAGCCACAGTCACAGCAGCAGCAGCATCAACAGCAGCACCAGCAGTGGCGGCAACAGCAGCAACAGCAGCAGCAGCAGCAGCAGTGGTGGTGGCGGCGACAGTGGGCGAAAATCGCTATGCAAAACCCGCGGTTCCCGACCAACGATTTTAGCGGCGGAGGCGATGTGTAACAAACACGGGGTCGGGGGATGGGGGGCGGAGGGGGGGGGGGGGGGGGGGGTGTACAGCAGTAGGGTGTAAAAGGCGAAACAAGGACGACTACACAGTCTAGCAGGTTATATCGGTGACACGTCCCGAGAGCCCCTTGCGCCGGCGAAATTCAGTCTCCCGCTGTCCCAGTGTGAAGAAGAGAGTGCTGAGAGGCCAGTGCCAAAGGCCGAAGGCAGTTCTTGCCTACTGCGATACCGAATACTATTACTTATTACTTAGAGGTATAGGAGGGTAGACTTTGCTCTATGGGGTGGGAAAACGTCAAAGTCCTCTCCAGCTTTTTTCGTTGGCGCCGGAGGGGGGAGGGGGGGGAGGTAGGTGTGGTGGGCACGTGGACGTCTTTTTTCGTTTGTTCTTTTCCCCTGTTTTCAGATTATTCTTCGTTGATATTTCTAGGTTTCATGGAGAGAGGGAGCAGGCGGTTTTGTTCACTTTTTTTATATATACACATACACATCGCTCCCTTGAGTGCGGACTTTTAAACTAGTTTTTCTCCTGTTTACGTTTTCTTCGTGTTTGTTTTGGCCGGCTCGGTTATAGAGGGTGCAACGCGTGCGGGTTTGTCCTTTTCCGAGTTGGAATTTTGCGCGGTTAGCGTTTTTTACGGCCCGGAATCGCGCGCGGTCAGCTGTTTTTCTGTCGTTGGGGCGCGGCGCGCTGGCTGTGGCATGCAACCGAAGTACCCACCAACCAACCGACCTCCTGGCGGGATTGGGGTAGCGGTGCTCTTGCCTGTCTTCGCTGTGCTGACCCTCGGCTGTGCTGTACATGTATGCGTGCGGATAACGTTGCCACTACTACTACTTACTACTACTACTACTACTACTTCTACTAATAACGTGGCCTCTGCACTGCTTTTTGGAGTGAGCGGCCTCGGACATGTCATAGGTATGCGGTCGTTGCGGTATCAGGTACGAGATACAGGGGACACGACGGTGGTTCCATTCGCTGCAGGGGGAGGGGAGGGGGCGAAAACCTTCATGTGAATCCGTCGACTCTTTCTCAGCTCTCCTGCACACGTGAAAACAAAATGTGTATTCATAGCAGCATGGTATGATATCGTGCCGGAGGCTCCGCTGTTGTTGCCCTTACTGATGACGTACTCACTACCTGGTATATCGTGACTACAGCACGCATATGATCCCACCAGTTACTATTACGGGGGACCATATTTAATAGGACCTATGGTATACATAAAAACCTATATATTTAACCATTTTTACTATCAATATTTGGTCCTATTAACTATGGTCCCCCGTAATAGTACCCGGGTTCGTCTCGCCAAGCAAGTAATACCACCGGACTATCCTGCTGACGTGGGCTGCCGTGGGAGGGGGAACACATTTTGTCCAAAAACTTTCTGAGGTACGGGGCTCCTCCATCGAGAAGCTACTCCTCTGGGCGTAAATAGATAAGCACCGCTTGGTCTTCCTATTGATGTCTATGACGGGGGACCATAGTAAATAGGACCTACGGTACACACAAAAAACTATACATGTACCTATCTTTACGAACAATATGTGGTCCTGTTTACAATGGTCCCCCGTAATAAACGTTCCATACACTATATCCGCCTATTAATAGTGTGGCACTCAGCATGTCTAGCACTGCAGCCACGGAATGTCATCATCGGGTTTGGTCTTCATATATTTCAATATCCAAACGTTCTTCATATTTCCGCGTTGTGTGACTATTAGTAGAGCCCATCCCATGATCGGTTGTGTAGGTATAAAGCCGTAGGACGTTTGTATCGGGTTTTCAACACCCCGATCGTACTCGGCGCCATCTTGCTGGAGACGAGAAAAAAACTCCACAACGTGGTGCACCATAACGTGCGGCCTTGCCCTTGTTTTTCTTTCTCAGAGCCCCTTTTTGGGCGAGATAAATATCTGTCCATTAGACGAGGAGCCTCAGAAAATGATGCGACAATGGGTGACATTTATTTGCCAAAATATTTTCTTACTTTAGGGCCTTCTCAGGTTGGGAAACTATACCCATTGTTCGTTTTTACAAAAAAAAATTGGAGCAGACCTCGTAGGCCAAGGGGGGAGTGGTTGCTTATCAACGGAACGGGTCAAGGGTACAATTTTCGTAAATCCGTCGCTTCGGGTGACATAGAGAGCTCCTCGCGTGACAGCCTCCGAAGGCATGCGTCTAAAGTAGATGAACCCCTATCAGGCGTTTATCCTTTTTCGAGATTGTTTTTCGCCACGCATGTGTACTAGGTGTGCCTCTGCGCCACAGATCGGACAGATCATATCAGATCATCCCCAGTTCACGGCCTATCTCTATATAGACCTTTCTGGGCAGATATTTTCACGGTAGAGCAGACAATGTACGAGTATGCGTTGCTCTGCTGTTCCCTACCTGGTGGGTGTTACCCTGATACGTGCGTGTGCTGTGTACTGTTTGTAATCCCATAGGGGTGGTGGTGGTCGGTCTTAGGGTCAAGGTTAGGTCAAGGTTAGGGCAGATATATTCATGTTCCTGTTTTTTCTCCATAAGAAAAAAATATATCATCACGTACCGGTATCATGTTCGCCGTGTAGAATTTGTGTGAAAAAGCTTTTTCGCAACGCCTCATTACAAAAAGTGTGGAATCTGGATTATGTAGACCATGCTTTGATCCATTTGTGGATCTGTCCTCTCTGTAGCACAACACGCGTCAAAAGCCGAACATGCGCCTCTCGATGCAAACGAGCGAAACCTGGCAGCCACAGCCACGAAGCTACCACGTTCCACCTGTCGCTTGTAGCCTGTGGTATCCTGGCAGGATAAAGCGAACATCGCGCATGTCACACCCTGCACCACATGAGAGGCCCGAACTAATTTGCATCGTTAGTGCTGCCAATAGCACCACCGCTGTCCACCTGTTGACTGCAGCCTACGGCAACCTCGACGAGGCAATCAATCGCCCCCTATGTCCGAGGCGTAGACAGGGGGGGGAAGTCACAACAACAACAAAAAATATTAGATTGTTTGTCTGTTCGGACTGGCAGTCCCCAACCGAACTCTTGACCTCAAGCCCTAACACCGCCCACCATACACGTAACAACTCCTGTGGGACCCCACGATAGTCTTCCCAACCCTCTACGAGTATATAGCGTGGGCGCACAGCAGCTCGGCCAGGATCATGTAGTGCCCCCGTGCCGTAGGTACGATTTCTTGCATCGTAACTCCGGGCACCAACCATTGTATCGTATCCCCCAATCAGGTACTGTAGTGGCGGCGGCGGCTCTGCCGTAAATGAAATTTCTTAGCGCGCCCCTCTCAAGCCCCAAGAGGGTTAGGAAATATCTTTTAGAACTGCGGTCCCGTATCGGGAACAATCTACTCAGACTTTTCTAGCTCTGTCCCCCAAAACGGGACTGACTGCGGTACTGAAAGGGTTGACGTAACATCCAGGGAACAACACAGCAACGCATATCGTTGTCGTCGTCTTCTGCAATCAACCATTGCCGGTTTCTACGCCCCGCACGGCCGATGAGAGACCCCAAGTGCGGCGACGCTATTACGGAGGGTCATAGTTAATAGGACCAAATACTGTTAGTAAAAATGGTTAACTACATACTTCGAAGTAGGTTTTTATGTATACCGCAGGTCCTATTAACTATGGTCCCCAGGAATTGAAATCGGTGCTACCTCGAGAGTCCGCCTGTTTCCTGCAAAACAGGGAGGAGCTCTGATACAATTCATCAGTGCTTGAAACGAAAAATTCGTTTCTTGCATGTTTGTCTGTCTCATTTGTTCATGATTATTGCGTTTGTCATATACGACAACATTGCGTAGCGTGGTCGTCATCTTTTTCCTCTTTCGGTACGATCGCATCACTCACCAGGCTCGACTCACGTACTGTAATGTTTCCCCTTAAAAAAACATTTTTTTAATTTTTTTCAAAAATGATGAACTCCCGTACCGCGACTGATACTGACAACTACAGAGTCAAGTCAAGAGGCGGACGACGTCCAAATCACGACGCAAAACGTTAAAGTCGCGACGGTAGGCGCAAATCACCACTTAAACGTCAAATCACGACTCGAACACCAAATATCTCCGCCAACTACATCAAATCGCGACTTCAACCTCAAATCATTATTCGCACGACAAGTCGTGATGCCATCGAAAACATAAAATCGCGACTCAGGCGCCAAATCGTGACGCCACCGATGTCAATCCATGATTTAAGCGCCAAATCGCCAAGCCAACAACGTCGAATCACAACGCTAGGAGCGCCAAATCATGGCTCGCGATGCAACAACGTCAAATCGCAAGGGCTACTAACCTCGAATCACAAAAAAAGAAACTCGATGCAAAAAAAACTCTTGACTTCTGGGCGTCAAACCACAACGTGAACAGCATCAGACCACAACGCTAACAACGTTTAGTCACGACGCGAACAAAATAAAGCCTAGTAATAAAGCTGACAAGTTCGAATCGCGACGCTAACGACGCCAAATCTACAAACGCACACTCCAGTCTTGAAAAAATACATACCGCTCTACGTACATACCCCGTGGCGAAACGACACGCTGCGCTTCCAGCGCCAAGTGCTCCCTTTCCCCCACCGCTCACGAAAAGCAGCGATGGCCAACGAAAGAAATAGGAAACCCAGCGCGAAGGGAAAGAGACCCGCGTCACACATCGTTTAGCTAACCCTTCGACGCCTACAAAAATGATCCCATACAAATTCGAAGTAGTTTGGCACGCTAAAAAAAGCACGGGTGTAATTCTGAGAAGGCTATACATTAGGTACAACCTCATCACGATAATGTTAATAACGCAAACGCGCTCCATCTTCTGTGCGTGCAATAAAGTAAAACTGAAACAGTAGAGGCGTCAAGAGATAAACAAAACGCTACCGTTAACGTACATACCCAGAAATAGACAACGCAGAATATAGCACCCTCCCGAAAAGAGACGACTGAAAGCGGGGGGAAGTGACTACAACGGCGACCTCCGGCTCGCACTGCTGTGACTTGAAGCCCAAATGAGCACTACGTGGGACAAGAAACCCCCGCGTATGGGGAGGTGGCGCAGGAGGGAGGGGGGGGGGGGTGTTCACAAAGAAGCCAAGCTCGCTAGCTTGGCCTTGGCCGACGCAAGCTGTCCCTGCTCGCCCTGCCGGAACTAGCGCCGATCGATCCGATCACAGAGGCATTTAGAGGGGAACGTCATGATTGACGAAGTGGAAGGGGAAGGATCGGAAAGGAGTCGCCCAATCGAGTAGAAGTGGGACGGAATGGAACGGAACCGAAACGGAACGGAACGGACCAACAGCAAACAGAACGATTCGAAACGGAGAGCATAACAACCAAAAACGATCCCAAACGAAACGAAGCGAAACGAAGCGAAAAAGGCGCCGAAACAAACGAAAAACGAAACGACAGGCGAATTGAGAACCGAAATGAAGAATAAAACGAGCCGAAACGAAACGAAACGAAACGAAACGGAACACGAGACGAGACACGAAACGGAACAAGATACGAGAGACGAAACGGAACAAAACAAGAAATAAAACGAAAAACGAACCGAACCGAACCGAAACGAAACGAACCGAAACACGAAACGGAACAAGATACGAGACATGAAACGGAACGAAACGAAAAATAAAAAAAACGAACCGAAACGAAACGAAACGGAACAAACCAAGATAAGAAGCACGAAACGGAACAAAACGAAAAATGAAACCAAAAACAAAACGAAACGGAAAGAAACGGGAGACGAAACGAAATGAGTTGAGAAACGAAATGAAAAGGTTACGAGAAAATAATACATACCTGGTAAGATGTATTGGTGGGTAAGGACGAGGCGGTGGCCAGATAGGAGAGAGGAAGAATAAAGAGATTCTGAACTACGCTTCCTCTCTCAAACAAGAAACCCGACGACATGTAACCGACAACACGAACGTGAAAGCGCCAGAGCAACCAGGCGGGCCTCCTATTTCCTTTTTTTTTTTTTTTGTTTACGTACACACATTTTTTGTTCTAGTTTCGGGAGGTGCATCGAACCTTGCTACTTCTTCTTTTCCAGCGTGTTTTGGCTACGCACTGCTCTGTCTTGCGGGCGCTTCTTACTCGTCAAACGTGAAACACTGAGGTACGCCACACAAAAGGAAGGACAAACGATAGAGCCCGTTTTGGGGGCTGACGGGATAAGCGAAATAGGTCGGATCGCGAGATCGCACACAGTACCCACCACAAAGAGTTTCTGCTGCTCCTCCACCGACCGCTCCCCATTGACGTCAATGATGCCATCCAACAGCTTGTTCAGGATGTACAGCTCCCCGGGGTACGGGATAACTGCCATCATCGAGGGAGGCGGTGGATACGGCGGTGGCGCGGGTGGAGGGTGGGCGTCGGAGGCATGTTGGACGTCTCGGGCGGTAAACACGCTTCTGACAAAATCGATGGCGTTACAATTTGGTGAGCGAGCGAGGAGTACGAGTCTTTCTATTCTCTGCTGCCCCATCCAACAAGATAAATCATGTTACCAGGCAGTGGCAGCGGCGGCAGGGGGGGGGGGGGGGGGGTACTCATGTCATGCATGGCCGTAGTCGTATGACAATAGACCCTCGCATCCCTACAATACCGGGACGGAGCACGTCGGGTTTCCGCCGACCAGGCAGACATTGCTTGGACCAAGTGCGAAGCGAAATGTGAGGCGTTTGGCGAGTCGCATAAAGGGTGACCTGCATCCTGCTAAGAACACCTCATGAGGCGGACTTTTCTTGCATATGGACGACAGCGTCGAATTATTGAGTTGTTTTCTGGCGCGGCAGCGGGGGTGGGGCGGGGGGCGGCATTGGAGGTATGCTGGACGTTCCATGGGGTAACCGATGTTGATATCGACAGTGTTACACATTGGTCAGCGAGCGCGAAGCGCGAGCCTTTACATTCTTAGTCGTCCAATAAAATAAAATTCATGCTTTTAATCAGGCAGTGGCAGCGGCGGCGGCGGCGGCGGCGGGGGTCGGTATTCGAGGCATGTTGGACGTTTCGTGCGGTGACTGATCAATGATGAAACCGATGTTAAAATCGTTATAAAGAGACAAGCGAGCGTAAAGACCGCGGAAAATGCGAGACTGCTGGCACGAAGAATGTGTGATACAGTCTGGAGTTGCTCAGGATACGGCGGTATTCTGTTTCTGAATTATTTATTTTTTTCATGCGTACGCCCAAGAAATTTGAACATATATACCCTGGTATTCAGTTTTTCGTACATGACATGCAAGCAAACGTTTTGACGCGCAACGAGCTATCAAAGAGGGAGGGGGAGGGCGGGGGGGGGGGGGGAGGGAGTGAGAGAGAGACATGTGTTCAGCACTATACAGCCATGTACCAACGCCTATACAGCCATGTACCAAAGCGGACTTTTTTCCTACAGCAGTAATTGCTTTTGCGTTTCCCTTCTGGCCGCGGGTCTTCTCTTGCACTCTTCTCGGCTGCGTGGAAACGCAAGAAGCCCGCGTGTACGCCACGGCGCAAATGCGAGCCCCGGCCGAGGTCCGTGGCGCGTGCTCTGGGCCTTCAAAGTCGCGAATTCTGGCAAATAATAACGGCGAGTCATTCCGGCCTGCTAGAGCCAAGCAGGACAATGGAAACCCCACAATTTTAAAGATTGTTTGTGCCGCTGGCCGCTGGCCGCTGGCTGCTGGCCGCTGGCTGCTGGCTGCTGCTGCTGCTGCTGCTGTTGTACCACGTTTGATCATACCGTCCCTCGAGCTCTCTACAACGAGGCAGCCACGGAGCAGCAGCAGTCGCTCATCAAGCTCTTCCCTTTGTCACGGCCACGGACGGCGTGTTTCGTGTGTGCGTGTGTGTGCCGTGCTATCACAAACTTAATCTCAGGCGCAATTTATTGGATGCTGCGCAGGGGGGTAGGACGACGACACGAATGTACCCTTCCTCGGGATTCCCAAGGTAACCGCGCAGCCACGGTATAGTACACACAACACTAGCAGCAGTGGTGAAACAGCAGTACAGCAACACCAGCGCTTCACACGTCGGCCTTTGTGACAGCCCAAAGGTGCTTTATTCTGCGTTCGTATGTGTGCGCAGTGTTCACGAGAAGATACCTGATGTTCACATTTATTCCCACCTACAATTAAAAAAAATCAAGCACACACGCCGTCGAACCTCATTTTGTCACACAGCAGTGCCACCACAGGTATACTGTTGTACAGCAGCAGCAGCAGTACTCGGAGAAAATACAAGGGACGCCTTCTTATGATGATGCTCTCCCCTCTACAACTTGCGAAACCCTCGGGATTTCAGGTCAGCTTCACCCCGAAGGAGAACCCCCGTGTACCTGTCCCATTACAGGCGCGGTGAGCAGCGACTGGCATGCACACCATCCGTCTCGGCGAACGACACCGCCGAGAAAGCAGAACCAACAAAAACGCGATATGAAAAAGGAGAAGACGAAAGACCAACAACACTACTAAGGGTCATTCTTATCGGAGAGCTTTTTTTCCAAATTTTCGACATTTTTTTCGCACTATTTTCCAATCTTCCATATTTTCCTGTTTTTTTTTCCAAATATTGGAATGTTAACGAACTTGATATTCTTGCTTCTGGAGGATTTCACGAATAGTGACAGAACGCCTCCGTATATCGATACATATCTCCAATTATTTCCAAACTTTGGAAAATTTGGAAAAAAAGCTCTCCGATAAGAATGACCCTAATAATAACTAATACCACGGTAACTAGGACCAAATATTGATAGTACAAATAGCGAGTGATGTACCATGGTAGGTTTCTGTGTCTACCGTAGGTCCTACTTAACCCTTTTAGGACCGCAGCCCCGTTTTGGGGGCATATTACTTACAATTTGAGTGGTCTGTCCCCAAAACGGGACTGCGGCTCTAAAGGGGTTAACATGGCTCCCCGCAATAATAACACCGAACAACGAACAAGACACTCATTTCTCACATCAATCAAACCATACAAGTACTACTGCTGCTGTACCCATGTATCATATCACACGGGTACGATACGTTTTTCATTATTTTCTACGTTTTGTTTCGGTGACTTTCATCTGCGGCGATTTGTGGTCTCTGCCTCTGGTGTATCTTGCGCGTCGGTTTTCTTCTGAGTCAGTCTCCTTCCGCCGTGTGAGAGCGCATGTTGGCAGAAAGAATTCTATGAACAACGACAGGCAAGTGGGAGTGCTGGGGCGTGTTGAGTATCGTATCGAGCGTGTTTTGCTCCCCTCCATCCCCATGTGCATCCCCGTGTTTTTCACGTAGACACTGAACGAAAGCTTCGATATATCATATATTGAAATCGTATCGAGTACGTTTTTGTTGTTTATCGGTTTCGTATTGAGCTTGACTCCGATATCGACATCGACATCCGATGTCCCATATCCAACACGAGCGCCGAAGGCATCGTAAGCGCGATAAGCATGCAGGCCTGTACTGGTGGGAAGAGGAAAGACACCGGTGGCCACGGCTCATCCTATAAATAGAAGGCCGCTGAGGGTACAGTCTCTTACAGGGGGGAAGGGGGGGGTGCGATTTAAGAGAGGGGTGGGCCACTAGTGACCAGTGTCAGACCCATTGGTAGTAGGCTCTCTTGAACCGGTAATATCTTGAACCATAATGGGTAATATATCGCTATTACGGGGGGCCATAGTTAACAGGACCAAATATTGTTAGTAAAATGGTTAAACATATAGGTTTTCATGTATACCATAGGTCCTGTTAACTATGGTCCCCCGTAATAATACGATTCAAGAGACATACGTCACGATTACGGGGGACCATAGTTAAGAGGACCTGTCGTATACATAAAAACCTACGGTACCAGATACCAGGTATATATTTAACCATTTCTACAAACAATATTTGGTCCTATTAACTATGGTCCCCCGTAATGGTGTATCAGGCCTTTTAGCGGTAGGCCTCTCTTAAACCGGTACTATCTGAGAAACCAGAATGGGTATTATCTCACTAATAGTACGCCCGTGCCAAGCCATGTGACACCTCTTGAACCAGTGTTGCTCTTAAATCGAGGACTATTAATAATAACCCCTTCAGGACTGCACCCCAATTTTGGGGACAGCTTACCCGGAACTAGAGTTTGACATACTTGAGCCGGCGTCCCCGGTGGCTTGGAAGGTGGTCCGCGTGCCTACCAATAACAATTTCTCGGGTTCGAGACTCACCGAGTGCATGGTCGTGGGGCCTTTTTCTGGCATAAAAAACTACTGTTAATTGCGGAAAGTGCGAGAGCGTGAGATACGTAGCAGTATCGATGAGGATCGATGAGTAGTGGGAATGCTGAGCCCTCTGCGCGACTAAAATGAAGACACGTACTTGGGGGGGAGAAGGGACGACACCTGTGATCATGGCTTGTCCAGAACATCGCTTAGGGTGACACCCCCTACCATACCGTAGTGAAGATGAAAAAAAGGAAAATAAACAGAGTGTGTTTACGTGCAACAACCAGTGCAGTGCTGAACGGGGTAAAAGAGGTATTAATAGTAAATCGTAACCTTCCCTTGTACGCCTTTTGTTAGTTGGACAGTAAATTTGATGGCGGGGGCGGGGGGGGACTGCCCCAAAATGGTTCCTTCTTGAACCCCGTTTAGGGCTGCAATCCCGTGTTGCGCACATACCACTCAAATTCCAAGTAGTTTGTCCCCAAAACGGGACTGTGGTCACAGAGCGGGTAATTCCCCTCTCCAGCAATAACAATCTGCACCCATGGTTCGAGTAAGAACTGCTTGGAGCCAGAGTTGAACTGTAATAGCCTTCGACAAAAGAAGAACAAATTTATAGTTTCACCCTCTGTATACACAATGTGTGTACCACTCTGTCCCTTGAACCTTTTAGGCCGCAGTCCCGTTTTGGGGACAAACTACTTGGAATTTGACTGGTTTGTCCCCAACACGGGACTGCGGTTCTAAACGGGATATAATACAATGATGACAGAAATAATCCCCGATGGGTATGGCTGTGACTTGGCTGTACTTCATGTCTAGTTTCAAGTTGGAGGGCGAAACTAACCCAACTACCGACTAAGTTGGATGGAGAAAGTAAGCCAACAACTGACTTAGTTGGATGGCTAAAGCGACCCAACTACTGATGCAGTTGGATGTTGAAAAGAAGCCAACTACTGACTTGGTTGGATGGCGAAAGTAAGCCAACTACTGGCTTAGTTGGATGGTGAAAAGAAGCCAACTACTGACTTGGTTGAATGTCGAAAGTGAGTCAACTACCGAATTAGTCCGGAGTAAGCCAACTACTGACTCAATTGGATGGCGAAGGGAAGCCAAGAGCCTCAATTGCTTCAAGTCAGATGCAAACGACGCAGAAGAAGTCCGCAAATTACCGGACGAAACTGCTATATTACAGTCGCCGAGCTATAGTCAGCCCGCTCACAGCCGTACCGTTTGGACTCCGATGCCAGTATCAGTCGGTTCTCATTTCCCCGATGTTCGTGCTCTTCACATTGAACAGTTCCTTCTACCCGTCGAGATCTATTACGGGAACCATAGTAAACAGGTCCTACGGTACACACAAAAACCTACACATTTCCCAATTTTTACCCAACATAATTTGGTCCTATATGCTATGGTCCCCCGTAGCACAACCATTCAACAGTGCCCTTGCCGATTCTTCAATCCCGAGACATACAAGCTCTGTGGCGAGCGTGATATTCCAGCGGTAAAATACTACGGTAACCACCTTGTCGGGAAATCAGAACTTTCTTGGGAAATCAGAATTTTCGGACGAACATCCAGTCAGTAGCAGTACGTAGCCGTACTCGTAGATGGTGCGAGCAGTTAAGCACTCCACAGCTATGTTGATAGGATAAAGCCGTTTCAAATACGGCCAACAAGGGGAAGCCATCGCACAGGCTTGGTACTAAATTCGAGACTTGCGCAAACAATACTCACGATAACGTTTGATACGCACACGCACGCACACATACATACGTAGTACACATATCATACGCTGGCTGAATGTGGTGTGGCATCGGCACTGGTTTCAGCGGCTGGTGAACATTTTCTGATGGCGTCAAGAAATTTCTGGCATAAACGTACCCCGAGCCTCCAAGTCACACCTTCGACACGAGACCCCGGCGGTGGCTCGAGTGGGGGAGCTGATGGGGGAGCCACCCCACTATATATCGACTTGGCCGATTCTCGATAAACACAGCCATCTTGGTTTTTTGCTCGGTGCCAACACCACTGCTTACAGGTGAACAAACTGGGAAAACTCGAAGGAACAAAAGGGATCTTGGAGCCAAACTCATTTCGAGAAGTTGGGACACGATGGAGGTGGGCGGGGTTATCAGCTCGGCTGTGGTGCCATCAGAAACCGATTTTCTGTCAGAAATTTCCCCGGATATTTCCTTTTGGTGGCAGATTCAAGCTTTCCATGTACACCCTGTGACGCTGCTGTCGGCGACCCGACCATGAGCATGTTCAACAGCCGAGAATTCGTAGCCCAGCTCATGTACGTGTATACTTGTAGCTGTACTAAACACTCCGCAATCTCGCCGCACAATAAGTTCGACTGCTACCGATGTCCAAGCTCGACGCGTGGCTGTACTCGCAAGTAGTGGTAGTGGCTGCATATTGAGTACATGCACTGTTTGTCTGAACTTTTCACACGTCGGACATATCATCTACAGATAGACCAGATAGATCATCTACAGATAGATCATCTAGATCCAAACCTACCGTCATGAGATGGTTATGCAGGATCTGCAGATCCAACGCAGGAAACGTCTCTTAGGAAATGCAGATTACATCTTGCTCGTACCCGACAACATGACCTAGATCATACAGATCATACAGATCATACATATCAGGAATACGTCTACCCTGAAGGATCTAGATCATCAGGTGGGAATGATCTGTGGATGATCTGTCCGATGTGTCCATGTGAAAGCTTCGTGTCTCAGCACGCCCGCTTTAGATGGAAGTCGTTTGATTTTAACAGAGGGACATGAAAGTTGCTGACCAACAAAAAAATGTGGATCAAATGCCAATGAGGAACCCACTACCTGGGATACAATATCAGTGAACCATCCAACACATGGGGAGCAAACTGTCAATGAAAACATCCAAAACTGAACCAATTCAAAAAAATCCAACATCTCAAACGAAATTCCACGGAACAAACCAAAGCTGGAACAAGCTGCCAACAAAAAAATCTAGCTCCAGATGCGTACATATTGTCGTGTGGTCATAGGAGGCTAACAACAGAACGGGGCAATCACCACGCGCTTGACCCAAACATGCAACCGACACCATCAGCGTCGTAATCACCACCATCGACATTGTCCCTGACATGATAATTCTATCATCACCATCTCCATCATCATCAACACGGTTGTCACCACTTTCGTCATCATCACTACCACCACCTCTACCACCGCCACCACACCCACCAACACCATCGCCACCACTACTGTCACCACCACCAACACCAATACCACCAACACTACTACTACCACCACCACCACCACCACGATCATCACCACCACCACCAACATCAACACCATAGACACCACCGCCACCATCATCTCACCTTCGTTCACATCGATCCTGTCAACCCGGAAGAACGGTCTAGGAACCGTTCCCCAAGACAGATCCAAGACCCCATCCCACTGAGACTCGTTCTTCGTCTCGTCCCCGATAAGCACTCGGATTCCTTCGGGGGTATCTCGGACACTGAACGGAGTGTCGTTATCCTTCGCCCGACCTTGCTGGAAATAGAAAACAAACGACACAACATAGATGGAGTGGTGCACACATAAGTTATCACTCACATAAAAATGGACCAGTAGCTATAGAGAGGAATTTTTTTGTCGTTCAGGATTCGTTGAATGCGTAACGTCACGTTTCTGGCAGGCGGTACGAACTTGGGGGATAGGGGGCCGCGTGTAGCAGACATCGCATACCAGGTGGCAGCATACCATATCAACGGGCATCGGAAATTTCTAAAGTTGAATACGGATGCTGGTATGATATCTGCGCGGTAAAGAGAGTTGGGTATCACGTCTTTGATTGGGGTAAGTTATCGGTGGGGCCGGGCTGTGTGGTGTGTGTGCGTGTTCTTCACTTTACACCATTCTTTCTGCCCTTCGAAATCCAGCACACCCAGTGTCCACGCCGGTTTTTCATCCTGGAGGAACACAAGCCCTGTGGTCACAACACCACAATCACAGAGAGACACTGCACTGTAATGCAGCAACAGGAGGGTAAACAAAAACAATGCCATGTCATCGTACTGTATACGAAAGATGCAACATACTCACGCCAGCAATACATATACATTGAGAGGGAGAAAAACGAAAAACGTACCCGTGTACCCCAGAGTATTTACAGTAGAACCCAAGAGTATATGGTTCTCGGTTACCCAGAATATACGGTACCCGGGTACCCCAGAGTACATACCAGGTACGTAGTACCTGGGGACCCGAGAGTATAGAGTACCCGGGTACCCCAGAGTACGTACCCTACTAAATACAATCTTCACAGTACTGATGCTGTCGGGTTAATGTCACTCGAGTACATATGAAATGCTGCTCTTTTACGGGGGACCATAGTTAATAGGACCTACGGCACACATAGAAACCTATATATTTGACAATTTTTACTAACAATATTTGGTCCTATTAACTATGGTCCCTCGTAATAGTCTAATCCCGTCCCCTCGCACCTTTCGCCGCTTTTGGGGGCAAACTAGCTGGAAATAGAATATTAATACATACCTGGTATATTTTGGTTGGATAATGCAGAGTGGAAGCATAAGTGTGGCACCACTGCTCTTGCGCTTGGTTAACCCTTTTAGGACCGCAGTCCCGTTTTGGGGACAAACCAGTCAAATTCCAAGTAGTTTGTCCCCAAAACGGGACTGCGGTTCTAAAAGGGTTACGTCCATGCGATGTACCACCTCATAGCTTGTAACCACGGAGCTTGCATAACACACGTCTAAGATAAAGATGCAGCACGACTAACACTGGGTGTGCTGGATGTCGATAGGAAAAACAAAGCACGGTCTACTCTGCGCTTCATCCAAGGCCCGACGTCCCACGGTTTTGCTCCCGAAATTATTTCATGGTCACGCTTTCACCGTGTCGCGTAATCACGTTTTGTCAAGTGTCATGGGTAGTAGAATGTGCAAAGCGGCACTTGCAGCGTTATTGCAGCAGTTCTGAACAGATCTCGGCAGCAGCACATAGCAGCAGCTTGAGTTGCGGTACTACAGTACTTGTTCGTGCCTGTGGCTACATTCTGTACAGCCTCTGATACGAACTACCAGTACTCTGTAGCGAGATAACGACATGGTGGTAGCCCCTCAAGATGGCGAAGACCGCGTGGCGTCTGTTGCAAGTACACGTACTGTATATAATACAGCAGGTACCTGGTAGCTGGTTTACACATACACATGATACTACACTTCGTATTATATCAAGGAAAAAAAAAAAAACAGCTCAGCTGTGAGATTGGAAATTTCGTCGATTTTTTATTTATTTTGCAAAGTGCGTGTGATCCTTACAATACTTACACTAAAGTAGTGCTATTAATAGTGCTAAGATCAAAGCGTGCTATGGGGTGGTTGTACACTACCTCCTCGAAGGATGTACAACTTAATAGGTCGGTGGCTCCCCTGGGTAATAGCACCAGAGGGTCAACATGACGATTTGACACCGCAAGTGACGCCTTTGGGGTTTCAGAGGAGAGAGGCGCCGGAAAATATATATCAGATGACGGTTACAGCATCGGGTCCATGAAGCAACCCGGACCAATCTTTATGGGTAGGGGTTGTGTCAAAATAAGCCCACGAGGAGAGGGGGAAGCGTATTCATTTGTTGAAAGTCATAGCCGTTTGACCATTAACTACGCATCCTTTTCGAAACGGAGCACCGTTCCTACTCCTACTATTAATAGAGACACCTCCAACTTTTTGGCGCTTAACACGTATTTTTCTATATCTTACAACAACAAAAATCCCTTATCCCCTTCCTGTTTCGCTGTCCGTGGCCGCCATCTATCCGGGGGACGGGGGGGTACTCGATATCATGCATGGCTGTAGTCGTATGACCATAGACCCTTGCATCCCTACAATACCGGGACGGAGCACGTCGGCTTTTCACCGACCAGGCAGACATTGCTTGCACCAAGCGCGAAGCGCCGTGAGGTGTCCGGCGAGTCGCATGAAGGGTGAGTTTCATCCTACTAAGAGCCGCTTGTGAGGTGGAGGGGGTGGTATTCCATCCACGGGGAAAAAACGCCTTGTATACAAATGGAAATCCAAAAAAGGGGACACAAAAATAAAATATCCGGGAGGAAAATGCCGTCGAGCTGCAACGCAAGAAGCTGTAAGACATGCATGCGCGCGGCATTGTCACCCTACAGCAATGCGCTCTTCCTACTTATGGGCGCTTGATAAGGTAGCGCTCGTCGCTTTTTTGGTCGGTATACTGTAATACACACACGTATCTGTATTGCTACTGTAGGGTGATTGATGCTCGTACTGCTGGTGTTGTTGTACAGGACCATATCACAGCAAGCAGTGTGGTGGCAGTTGTGGGTGCACATGTTGTATGGGTTGATTGTGTCCTGACTTTGGAGACGCCATGACAGAAAATGCGACAGCATGGAACATATGCGAGCGCCCACAACGAAAGAAGTTCTCCACAAACTACTCAAAACGTTGATCAGACTTGCTCTGCGCTTTTTGGCCTGCTTCGCTTTGCCTTGTTTCGCTGCTTTGCTGCTCTGCTACTGTTTTGTCTTGTTGCTACCTGGTATTGAATAACACCGACGTACCCATAGTTTGTTTTGTTTTACTTTTGGAACACCTGACATTTGGTTTAGTGTGGTTTGGCTTGGTTTGGTATAGGGTTGGTTTGATTTGATTTGCGTTGCTTTGCTGCTGCTTGGTTTTGCTGCTACTATCATTCGCTGTTTAATGATGTACGTACGTACGTACTGATAGCTTGCTCTGCTTTGCGTTACTGGAGCTACCGAGTTAGGTGTATGTGCCGTATGAGCACTATTAATACGAGTACGTAACTCATGTATGGCTGGCGTACGTATGACCTGTTTCAGCGAGTCCGGACTCAGGACGACCGACTATTAGTAACCCAGACAGGAAACGCGAATAATGTTGTTCTTGCTGTTGCTGTTTGTTCTATTAATATTAATAACCGGAACTTCGTGCCTATAGCACCAATAGGACGTAAGGGTATCTATCCCACATATCCCATGCCAACACGAAATCTGGTACATATTGACGCATATCTGTGCCTTCACGGGGCGCGAATCATCCGGTCAAAAACCCGAAAGCTGAGTTTGCGCTGACTCTGGCATGGACAGGCAAGCTAGGTGATACATGACAGCCGAAGATATGCTGGAATGGCTGACTATGCTGTGGAGTACGTACGTACTGCTGCTGCCGTGTAGACGGGCGTTGGAGAGGAGGGAGCAAGCAGAAGAAGGACACTGAGTATCCTGCAGTATACTGGCATACCGTAGGCCAGACACACTCAATAGGCTACTACTGTTATACCAGGTATACCAGTAGGTGCGTGCAAATCAGTTGATCGAGCCGCGGCGATACTGCTGTGCTGCTGTGTGCTCCTGCTGCGAGTCAGAACACTTGTCAGGTTGAACAAGCAGAAACCCGCGTGTACCGGGCACCAAGTAAGTATAGATATAGCACAAGCAGTACTGCTGCTGTAAAGGAAACACATCATTGGAGGGGCCAGAGAGGCATCCCCAACCAGCTCACCCCAAGTAAAAAGAACAGCAGGAACACCTTGAACCCTCCTGTTTTGAGGTCTCGGAACTCGAGGTTGATTACACCCGCTCCCGGCCCACTAGGAGCTGGAAAAGCGTTGAGTCCGCTCGCTGACTCTCCTGACCCAGAGGATGACGCTGACATGGCACAGCAGTCGCTATGGCCACCCTTGCTGCTGCTGTGGTTGCGGGTACGTCGCGCACCTTGCCCAAGGGTGCCACCTCCGTTGATAGCATCTCTCGAAAATATGTTTCTAGCTCTTAGCAACGCTAGCGGTCGAAGGGTACCCGCCGGTGCCGCTGCGTGGTCGCGTTGGGTTGCTGACAGAACATGTGCCCTGCCGCTCGGGACGACGAAGGCGTCACAGGAGGTTGCTGTTGACGAGAAGAACAGTACTGCAGGGACGCCCAGAAGGCAGCCCGTGCACAGAGATCGCGCGGCAGCTTTTGTCTTCATCGATTACTCGCTACCACGGGAGACAAAAGCTATTGGTGGCTGCTGATGGGTGTTATTGGGTGCTATTGGTAACGGCAACGCTGCTGTGTATGCTGGCGATGGAGTGCTGATCTACGCGCCGCGGTAGTTTGTAGTACGTGGGAAGTGCGAAGAACCGGGATCGTTTTGTTTTTAATACTGGTGGGGAAACACTTTTAAAAAAACGAAAAAAAGTGAGGGGAAAAAACAGGGGGGTCTCCAACGATTCTTCCCCCCCCCCCCCGGCCGGACCTTGAGAGACTACAGCGCCGAAGGCTGAGTGAGACTCGGCCGGGTTGGAATCGCCAGAGGCCGGCGTTCTACGATATTTCAGTGGATTAGGTGAGGCAAACCGTGTGATGCACTCTTGCGTTGCCCGTCCTGTTGCCGGGGCAAGGGTGGAAGCCTAACTTGCATAAGAAAAATGCTACGGGTAGGTATGTCCAAGCAAGGTGTGTGCTCTGACCATTCTCCACCCCCTCTGGAAGCGACGCGTGGTTTACCCCTACGATTCGATCTGACGCACCCGTGAGGGTGCATCGTGCGTGCTCCTGTCCGAATCTTGTTGGGCACGCCTGCTCGCGGTGGCTTCGCCCCCAGGCGGCGCCCGCGCAACACCTTTTAGAAAGTGCACTTCACCTTGGGAAACGATGAGACTGAGCAAGTCGTCTCTTTTTTTTTCCGCTCCTTTCTCCATTCTCTCAAGTATAAGTGGCAAAATAGTGTACCAAGTATCACATGGCCGTATCGCATCATGGGCGCAGACGCAGAGCTCTGCTCTATGTTGCCCTCAATACGTAAAGACAGAGCAGTAGTAGTTCTGGAAGCACTTCGAGTTCAAGACTCCTCCCGTCCTCCCTTCCCAAGCTAGCCCTACCTTCTTCCGTGTGAAAATGGCGTGGCACCGTTTATCCCTCAACAAACCACTGCACAGCTGCGGACGGCCCTGCTCAGGTTCTCACATACGCTTTCTCCAACTATGGGCCACTTGAGAGGCTTTTTGATACATATGAATACGACGATGGAGATGATGACAGCACGTCTGAAGCAGCAGCAGCAGCAGCAGCTTGCAATTTTTTACGGCAACATTTTCTTAATTGTAGTCGTAGTGGTATCTATCGTATACGTAGCCTGTCAGTAGTGACAGCAGTATATAGCTGTAATTGTAGTCCACAAGGCCGCAGATTGTGAAAGGTTTGCACCCGTGTAGTTCAACGTCGCAGAGAAGGAAATCCCTTCCGACAACCTGCAAAATGTGGAGCGTTCTATGTGCACGTGCTGATTTTGCGAGTCTAATCACGAGTCATACACACACCTCGTTTTGTGTGTAATATGCTCGTACTGCTGTACCCTGTTATCTCTCGGCACACACTCTCAGGTACATGAGGCGTAAAGTATATGAGCCTCGCACTTCACCACGAGTATCAGTATATCGTATGATATCATATACCAGTACCTGGTACCTGGTACCTCGTATAAGCGAGAGTGCAGACAGTATTTCATCCCTCGTCATATCAAAGTGTGTCTCGTTCATTCCTCTCATCAAGTCCAAGTCGTCAAGCCAAGTCATGGTGCCGCGTTAATGCGTATACACAAGGATCCTACGCCTAGATAATCGAAAAAGTAGACACGTACGAGTCGCTCTCGTATGTCTCACATATATTCGTATGACGTGCTTTTTTTCCACTTGGATAACGACGAAAAAAACGCCTCATTTTAGCTGTATGACCGTAAAGCCTACCCCTGCAGGAAACCTGCGCCTGGCCTCCCCTTACCCTGCTCCCGAGACCAGGAGAGTGTTTTCCCGGCGATGCTCCAAGCTCCATGTCATTCCGTACTCGTCGCGTTGGGTGCTGCGAGTGTGCTCAGAGAGGAGGGAGCCTGGGACGAGCGGCGAGGTCGCTCGCTGGCATGGCATAGCGTTGTTTGATACACCGTCTACAGCAGTACTACTCGTAGTATTGTTTAACTTTCGATACCATCGTCTGGTTTACTGCTGTTTGTTCTACCGGTTCAGCGGTAAAAGCTTGATCCCTTGAGGACTGCAGTCCCGTTATGGGGACAAATTACTTGGAAATAGAGTCAGAGTTAGTTTCTGGGCACTGCAATACTACAAAGGGTTAAGCTTCTCCTTAAACGATGCCCTTTTGCTGTTGATGTGTGATTGCTTCAAGCGGACGGCCAAGTCGCCAAGGACCCCGTCGACCTGCTTCGAGTACTCGCACTACTGCTGCTTCCCCGCCGGCACTATTTAATAGTACCACCGCCGCTATGTAACCGGCAACGATACATGGCGTTAGCAACACCGCAAGAATAGTAGAACGCTCAACGGCGAAAAAGCGTACCCGGGTATATATGTGGATGATCCCGCAAGCTCTGTATGAAAGCGGCTGGGGAAGCCGTACTCAACCCCTTAGTAAGTACGTACCAGGTACCTGGTACGGAGCATCAAGTCAAACGGCATCCTGTCCGCTCGAGCGAACTCTATCGTTACCGGTTAGTGTTTGTGCTACGACTGCCAACGGTGTCGACTCTTGTGTACCGCTGTTCATTTTTTCGGCAGGTGAAAATGAACACAGCAGTATGAAATAGCTGGCACCTGGCACCTGTTATTATAGAGAGCGGTAAATATCGCTATTACGTACTGGTAATGGATCACTATCTCACCCAAGGCGTCCGGGTATTCTAAAAGGTGCTGATACTGATGCTGAAACCGGTACTGCTGCTGGTGCTCATACTCTCCGCATGTACGAGTACCTGTTAATGGTTGCTCTGCAGATAAGGAACATGAAACCGAACAACCACAGGACGGACTATCAACTCGATTGTCGGTACGCAAGAAACATCTCTCCCCGGCCCACCGATACACTACCGTATCACACGGGGTGATAACAAAACACACACCCTCGGGCGGATTTAAAGCTGAATTTCTCGCCAACGAGGAGAGTACAAATGCCGATCGATGCGCCTATGGAAAAGTCTCGAGGAGGTCTTTCCAAGGCCGCCTTTTTTACCGTGTGCATGGTTGTGTTGTGCCCTTGTTGGTTGGGAGAAAATCGACTCTGAAATTCATCGTAGGGGGGGGGGGGGGGGTTGTTTTCTGGCGTGATATACGTATGTACGGCACTAACTGTTTGTACGTACGTGCAGAACCTCAAGGTCGAAGTCTTCCCTCCTCCTGCCACACTCATGTACGGGTCCGACTGCCTTTGGTTTGAGATATCGCCGTTGCCCCTCTCTCGAGTTGCTGCGGTGATGCTCATGGCCTATCGGCTATACAAGTAGCTCATGGTCGGCATTCCTCGCTGACCCCTATCCCCTCCCCGATACCGCAGGAGTTCATCATTGCCGGGCTGTTGGCTTCGTCGTTCTCAGGGCCCTGAGAAGCAGGAGCAGCAGGAGGACGAAGGGGAGGAGGTCGGTCTGGCCTGAGCGATCGCCTACAAGGCCCGACGGGGAGATTCAAAAGCACCGACGAAAGCCGAAAAAAATACCACCGACGAAAATCCCAACAGTTCCGACAAAAATCCCAACAGTACCGACGGACCCAGTGTGGTTCTTTCTGGGGTTTAAGCAGAAGTGGCTTGCGGGAGATGGTGCTGGGAACACTCTGAAAGTGGACCACGGGACGAATCAAAGCAACCAAGCTTCCGCAAAGTAGGAGGAGAGGAACAAGAGGTGGAACGTTGGCGTACCGTCCGTTGTAACGTTTTGACGACTGACGAAGAGGAGAACGGAAAGGAAAAGAAAGGAAAGCAGAGGGAACCCAAAGGAAAGGAGAGGAAAGGAAACGGAAAGGAAAACGAGAAGAGTAGAGAAGGAAAGGAAACCGACGAGCCCTCTCGTTCGCGTGAGAACTCTATCTGCGAGCGCCTCCCTCCTCTCCCTCTCGTCGCTGTGAGTGCCGGTGTGCGAAGAGAAACGGGATCCCGACGAAAAGCCCGCGGCAGGCGTTGTAACGTCAACGAAGAATCTCCGATATTTAGCTACCGATCTTCGAATCTTGGATTCGGATTGGCCCGCGAAACGCTGGGACACCGAACGACTACCTACCTACGGACTCGCTGCTGTAGCCTTGCCAGGCTACCGTTCGAGCTTGTGTTTCTGTTTCGCACCAAAGGTTGGCGACGCACAGTACCTGCGCCCAGGAAATAAAATACAACACGCCTAGCGGGTTTCCATTGACAAAAAGACAACAAGGAAAAGGGCAGCAACAACATCGACTCATCTGCTTTCCTGACACGAATAGAGAGCGCTCGCGGACTAAGGAAGCAGAGCACTCGCAAATCAGAGCTCGAGTTGGAGAAGAAGGTCTTTTTTTTGCCTGCGAGCAAAGTAAGGGGGCAAGTAAGTGAACGGTTTCGACTGGATTTTTAGTCCCCGGGGTTCACTTTTTCTCACTCGACAGTTTTAATTTTCATCTCCGCAAGGAGGGAACGTTGGGATCGGGCTTGGTTGGGAGAGCAAGAAGCAGGAGAAAGAGACAAGAAAGGTCGACGACCGACGCAACCGCAGCTGCAGCCGCAGCTGCCTCCGCAGCTGCCTCCGCCGCAACCGCCGCGCCCTTTTTTCGTTCGCTGTCGCTACACCCGCGGTTTCTGCCGCTACGGGCGGCACCAGGGAATGACCATGGCGAGGCCTCCGCCCGCGTACGAGCTGTCTTTCGGCGTGGAAGCGAAGCTGGGGCACGGGGAAGTGATTTACGTGTGCGGGTCATGTCCCTCCCTTGGGTCGAAAGACCCCTCCCGGGCCCTAAGATTAGTGACGGACCCTTCGAGCTACCCGGTGTGGAGCTCGGAGCCGGTACCGGTTCCTCTCGGTCAGAAGGTGACGTACCGGTACTGCGTCGTCGCTGGGGGGAAGCTCAAGCGATGGGAGGATATCGCGGTCGACAGGTGAGCGGAGATCAAAAATTTTGATGCGATTTTATTTTTGGTGTTTTTAGAATGGGTGGACGTTTTGACGTTTCGTTTTCTGTTGCGTGTGTCGCTGGGGGGATGGTGCCGGTGCTACAAAACAGTCTCGTTTCGCTTTTGTTGCATTTCGGCTCCACTTCCTTCGTTTTAGTTTGAAATTGTTCCGTTTTTGTTCTGGTCAGTTTCGCTTCTTAGTCGGATGCTTTCAAAGCTATTCGAAGATGTTCATTGACAGCAATTTGGGCTCGTGACGTACCGGAAATGGACCAACGTCGTGCGTGACGTCATGTGACCGATAACTGGTTAGAACGATGAGCTCTGTACCTCACCCAACTACCGAGCTTGGTACGTATTGTACGCGCAAACCGATGAGCTATACCGTTGGTTACTGGTACGTGCGTAGGTAAACGGTGCAGTCATCGGATAGATAATGAGATCATGCTTCCTTCTTCTCATGGTGTACATTGTTCAAGGCATCTATATCTGCCCCCAATCTTGTACACGTAGTACATGATCTATTAATAGCTACTCGTACTGCTGTAGCTAATACCTGGTAGCTTATGCTGCCGGGTGGGATAGTCTACATGATCTACAGTACCCAGTGTTTCCTGGCTTGATTGTGTACTCTGCAGATCCCGCACAAGCTCTCACAACGGCGGATGAGGAACTGGTAGATGATCTAGATGTTCTAGATGATCTACTGTAGACAGATAGATCGTAGTATGTCCTACAGTAAGTATGAAATGATGCACCAAGGACTGGTATGAAATATTAAGAGAAAAAAACCCATTTGTGAGTGTAAACATATTGGGTAGTTGATCAGCTGAGAACTCGATCCGTCGGAACGTTTTGGGCTCAACCCCCCCCCCCCCCCTGTTTGCCTGGTCGGTGAAAACCCGGCATGCTCCGTCCCGGCATTGTAGGGATGCGAGAGTCTATGGTCATACGACTACGGCCATGCATGAGATCGAGTACATCTCTCCTATCGAGTACCCCCCCCCCCCCCCCCCCCCCTGTATGACTGCGGCCATGCATGGCATGAGTACACCCTCTCTATTGTAATATGAGTAGAACTGACATTGTGGGGTAATGTGAAATGTGTAAGGGGGCACGGGGTGTGTCGAACGAGATGAGGAAATTAGGCGAATGCGACATGGAGAAAGAAGTTGAGTACACTTGGGTAACACGAGAGAAAACGATCCTATTCAGTAGGAGATAGATGGCGGCCACAAAAGGCGAACCAGGAAGGGGATGAGATGAACTAGAACAGATGATGCGGTAACACGAGAAAAGAAACGTACTGATCGCCCAAATGTTGGAGACGCCTCTTTTGGGAAAAGTGGGAAAACTTGCCCCTTCCCCAAAGGGAGGCAAGAAACCAATATGTACCCTCTCCAGCCTCTAGCTAGGGTGGCATGGTTGTTCTGGTGTAGGCGGAGACAAGGGGTGAACATCGTCGTTTTCGCCCGCTCGAAGAAGATCGTATCTTCCAACGGCGGGTATGCTTTTTCGTATTGCTTGCCGGCTGCCGACGAGGCCCCGAGGTAGGCGGCGCAGTTTGCCCCAACGGTTACATTTTTGCTTTTTTGTATCTCCGCTTCTCGTTGTTCATCTTGCAGCTGCAAGCGCGGTCTCGTAGGCGCCACGACGCTGATATCGCACGCAATGCACTAGGGGCGTTGATTGATACGATGCGTACTGCGCCAGCTTTACCTTCGAAGGTTGCTTTTTTCGTTGTACGTGCTACGTTTACGTATCTGGTACCACTTTTCCGGGAATTGTAAGTACCGTTTGGACATTTATATGAGTAACAGAACGGTCCTTAACCCTTTTAGAACTGCAGTCCCATTATGGGGACAAACCACTCAAATTTCAAGTAGTTTGTCCCCAAAACGGGACCCCGGTCCTAAAAGGGTTAAACTTTCGGGCGGAGAGTGGTACCTCGTACTTTTTCGCGGCGTGGGCAGTCACTTTTCGCCCCTTTTTGAAGACGTTCGTAGGGCACGACGTCACACGGGGAGGCGTTGACGAGTGCGTGGGCCCAAACACAACCAACGCTACTCGTGCAGGCTGCAGGCAGTAGTACGTACGTACCTGCTACCTGGTACGTAATTTGCGTCGCACAAAACTGTTTCTTCTACCAGGTATATACTACGAGAAGGGTGAGAGTAGTATTTACTGGGGACCATATTAAATAGGACCTAGGGTGCACATAAAAACCTACATGTTTTGCTATTTTTACTGACAATATTTGGTCCTATTTACTATGGTCCCCCGTAAAAGTGTTCTTTGCTTACTTTTTTTTTTTTTTTTCATGTCTTTCTATGTACGTCAACCGATACACAACGGCAACTGCACGTGCATCACTGCTGTACAAATCGTACACAAGCAACAGCAGCAGTAGCGGTAGCAGTACGAGTACATATTACGGGGGACTATAGTTAGTAGGACCAGATATTGGTAGTAAAAATGGTAAAATATATAGTTTTTTATCTATACCATAGGTCCTGTTAACTATGGTCCCTCGTAATAGCACGCAAAAGAACCGTTTCGTACGTATCAATACGAGTATGATGTACCTGGTACCTGGTAATGTTTTCACCTCAGTGACACGGCTCCGGTGGCACCAGTTCTTTGAATCTTTCTCGCGGTGGAGTGTATTTTGTTTCTTTATACCGCTGCTTCTGTTATGTATGTACAGCCTGTCGTCGCCTTTTTGTCGGTGCAGAAATTGCAGTATAAACCAGGTAGACGTGTGGTATATATACTGCTGCACATTACTGCCGTGCCGTGTACCAGGTACCAGGTACATCGTATGAAGCAAGATAGATGAACCCCGTCGGACAATTTTCGAACCTGGTTTATCTCCACAGCGGAAGGAGTGAATGCAAACGCCTTATTACATTGTTTATGTACGTGGTCCGGTCTGCTGAGAAGTGTAGTTGTGCTTGTATGGTGCCATGGTATTGCTGTGCTGCTGCTGTGGTACTGCGCTGCGGCACGCTTTCTGTCTGATGATGTATACATAGCTGTACTATTAATATTAATACGTACATGCTTCATACCAGGTATGCTGTTCTGTGGTACTACAGAATTGGATGGCGCGCCTCTGTGCTGTGCTGTGCTGTACTGCTTGTGCTGCTGTACTGCTGTATGGTGCTGTGCTTTACCGTGATGTACTGCTGTACTGCCTTGCGACGATACTGTCTGTACAACCCAGGACGGTCACACCACGGTACTGACGCCGTCCAATGCGTGAGAACACAAGACGGCACCGTGAATAACAAAACGGTACTTTATTCAATCATTCAAATGCTTACGACATACAACGGCGTTTTTTTGTGAACCGTGTGTAGCTTCGTACCTGGTACGACTATGCTGTATGTATGGTTGTATACCCCGTGGTGTCGACATGCACACGTACACCCCATACAGCCCGGATGGAAATGTAAGGACTGTTCGGATCTGAATACCAATACCTAGCGGTCCTCAGGTTATCTACGTTGTTCGTCGAGAACTGGCCGCCAGAACAAACAAGGGCGAAATTGCTCCCGCAGGCAACTCATTTACACGTCGGACAGATCAGATTGATCATCCTGCAGATATATCATCTACAGATAGATCATCTAGATCTCAACCTGCCGTTGTGGTGCGCTTTGCAGGAATTGTGTGATACAGGTCCAATACAGGAAATTTGTGCTAGATCATGCAGATTATTGTGCGAGTCCCACGGGGCTTGGCTGCAGAGCTAGATCATACAGATCAGGAATATATGTGATCTGATCTGATCTGATCTGACTCGATATGATCTGTGAACCATTTCAAACGCTTTTGCAGCAGTAAGGGAAACCAGAGGTCCTGGTTTATTTGTTCCGTATCGGTTGCTGTTGTTGCTGTTCTGGTGTTTGTTGGTGGTGGTGCTGCTGTGGTTGCTGTTATGTTCATTGTTCATTGTTGTTAGGGTTGTTGTTGTTGTTGCTCCTGCTGCTGCTCCTGCTGCTGCTCCTGCTGCTGCTGCTGCTCCTGCTGCTGCTGCTGCTCCTGCTCCTGCTGCTGCTGCTCCTGCTGCTGCTGCTCCTGCTGCTGCTGCTCCTGCTGCTGCTGCTCCTGCTGCTGCTGCTCCTGCTGCTCCTGCTGCTCCTGCTGCTGCTGCTGCTGCTGCTGCTACTGCTGTTGCTGTTGCTGTTGGTAACCCTTCAAGGGCAAATTGCTGTCCCGTTTTGGGGGCAAACCACTCAAAGTCCAAGTAGTTTGTCCCCCAAGACGGGGCTGCAATCCTAAAAAGGTTACCCCACCCTGGGACCTAAGAAGGGAAAAATCGCCCATCAATTGTGACGATTACAGCACTGGCCAATACTCTTGTACCTCATTGGAGAGGAGTCAACATCTTGTCCGAGTTGGTAGCAACACGATCCTATTACGGGGGACCAAATAGGACCAAATATTGTTGGTAAAAAAAGAGAAATATATAGTTTTTTATGTGTACCGTAGGTCCTATTTAATATGGTCCCCCTTAATAGTGGACTCTCACCCTGCACATACTCGTGGGCGGTTGATAGCATCTAAATTGCCATTGATTCGGTCTCCACGTCGGAATCTCTGGGGGGTTGTTAAGGTTTCTTATACTGCTGTCTCGGTGTTCCGGGGGGGGTTTGAGGCAAGACCTCACCAGGGGAAGTTGTGACATTGCCCCCTTATGTCAAACCTTTGCCCTGCAGGCGGAAGTGTCGTATTTCGCTCGAAAGTTCGGCGCGGTTGTTCCTCGTGCGAAGCGTGCTCTGATGTTTCACCGTCTACTCCACGCTCCAACAACTTGATACCTGGAAAATGTCTCCTACTCTACAGTAGTTCTCTAGTTCCAAGTAACTTGGCCGCAAAAGGTGGGCGGAGGAGGGCTATCCATATTATAGCAGTTGGGTTTGGATTTTGGAACGGGAACCGCTTTCTATACGATACCGATAACCCAAAATAAACTTACCGAAGTATATATATACGCTTTCGATAATTGATATCACGCCGAAGCTTTCGTCCAGTATGTGCATTAAAAAGCACGGGGACGCCATAGGGGGGGATGGAGGGCAGAACGCGTGCGATACGATCTGTCGCGTGTTCGATGTTTCGACGATATCCAACACTAGTGCAGTTGACCTATTTTTTCCACTTGATGCGAAACTTGCTCTCGTGCTGATGTTTCACCCCCCCCCCCTCCCCCCGTCTATGACCGTCTATGGTCATACGACTACGGCCATGCATGATATCGAGTACACCCCCCCCCCCCCCCCCCCCCCCCCGCGCGCGCCTATATCCCCCCCCTATGCTCTACGTGTTGACGCATGCTGCTGATTTTCAGGGAGTTGGATCCTGTGAAGGAGGCTGATGCAGCTCCGGTGATGGCGGAGGATGTTTTGGACAAGGCAAGTTGGCGGTATTTTTCCACGCCGTATGTGTCATTACTATGGGGGGCTGTTGGAATGCCACTATGGGGACCGATTGTATATTAATTTTCAATGAAAGCGGTATTCACCTTTCGGAACAGAGTGGTATATACGAATGCATGGGACTATGTAATCCGCTTTGCCCTGGAGGGGCGGTGGCTGGCGTAAGCTGCGGGAGCGCACTGTCAACAAACACCCCTGTTGGACTTTTTGAGAGCGAAAATATTTTTGCCATATTGGGCGGAAATAGAAGGAGCGTTTTGTTCATACATGAAAATGAAGAACCAACCGTCCTTACATTACCACCCAGAGTGCTACGGCAGTGTCGAAAGCAGTTTGGCGATTGCGGCATCGTTCAGAGTTGCCCTTCGGAGGTGCGCTGACACCAACCGGTTTGCGGAGTCGACCCAGTCCCGAAAAAGTCCTTCGGCAGCGGAATCAAAACGTACACGCATGGACGATAGGGGCCCGGGGGGGGGCAAGGGGGAGGCGGAGGCGGGGGAGGCAAAGACGTAGTAATAGTTGACGGGACTACCGGCGGTGAAGGAGGTGTGTCCGAAGTGCAGCGTACATAGGGAGGTTGTAGGACACACGCGGGGTATGGTGCACTTCTGTTGCACTCTCTTCCTGTTTTGTATGACGCCAGGCACTCTGTCCGGCAATTTAAGGGTCGTTTGGTGTTCATCTTAGCGCCCAACCCGGTATTTTATTCTCGAATAGAGTGATAACGGGTTGATAGTACCGTACTCCTCGCTTCTGCAGAAATCGTCTCACACTCGTTCCAAGTGTTTTGTAACCAAAAACGTGGGTTCTCGTCTTTTAGGACTGCAATCCCGTTTTGGGGACAAAGTACTTAGAATTTGAGTGGTTTGTCCCCAACACGGGACTGCAGTTGTAGAAGGGTTCAAGGTCGCTATACTTTCTCATGTCTCAAAGAGTTGATATTAGAGGCGCGGGGCACAGCTTTTACTCCCCTTCTCCTGTGCTTGTTTTTTTTTGTCATCCCCTGTGCCAGGTATGGTACTACTGTAGCTCATGTTGCAGAGAGGGGGGGGGGGTGGGGGTACGCCGTGCATGATCTAGCTCCTGTTTCCTGTGCTTGAGCTATCTGTACTACGGTGAACAGGTCCTGCGCACAGCATGTCATAACGGCAGCTGTAGGACATAGATGATGTACGGTAAATGTTGTGTGATAGCTCATGATCTGTTTTGACGCGTGGGCAACTCTGTCCCACCACGTGTCTAGTAGAGAGCGCGCCACGTGTTCAAACACAGAACGAGGTTCTTTCTGCGGTGTCTTTGTGCGAAATTTGTCCGACTTGAATCCCGTAAGTGTGCCTCCTTGGCGTGGGTCCAGTTGCTTGCGAGGGGAGTTTTACACTCCGCTTTCGCTGCCGCAACAGTTACACACAGCAGTGAACAAACAGATCATCGATTTATCTGTTAGTAGCAGACCCTGCAGATGCAATCCTTTACGGCGAGAGGCTGGAAATATACAGGTAGCTTGTTCCTGAAACGTACCGTACGTATATACCCTGACACCACTCTACGGAGCGTGTATACATTGATATGAGGATCCAGCGGCCCTTACGTTTACTTCCGCCCCCGCTGGTACCTGTTGAAACGCTAATGCAGAAGATAGCACACACACCCTCGGCTTAATGTCCAGGCTGATTTTCGTCAACGATGGGGGGGGTGCAAACGCCGAGCGACGTGTCTATGGAAAAGGTCTCGACGGGATATTCCCAAAGCCACCATTTTTTTTTTTTTGTGTCCCGCAGGCCCTTAACTCTTTTTAGGCATAATACTTGATTTACTTGAAATGTGAGTGGTTTGTCCCCCAGAGGGACATGCAGTCCTGTAAGGGTTAAGGCATGCTTGGGACAAAATCGACTCGGAAAAAGCGAGACCCTAGCAATGTGATGTATGTTCACACCGTGTGATAAGGGTATACCGTACAGTATAACACTATCACACTAGGGTGATGAGGTAACACACCCCCCTCGGACGATTTTTCAAAAACTGGGTTTCTCGACGACGGGGAGGGCGTCGTACTGAATACGACGAAGTCTATCTTTGCAGAGCCACCATTCTGGTTTCGGTTATATGTGTGCCCCCAACGTTTTGGAGGAAACCGGGTCTGAAATTCATCCCAGGGGGTGTGCTATCTTATCACCCAGTGTGATAGTGTGGTATACGGTAGGTGATGTAGTGGGCTGTAAAAGGCTCAAGACTACGTGTTAGACTATCTTCGACCCTATTTACTAGTGTAAAATACATCCAAGTCTAACTGCAAGTAGTTTCTCCTCGAAACGTGGGTGGTACAGGTAGGTCCATAGTTGTATACGAGTGAACCTCGAACCAATCGACGAATCTGATTTTTCCCCCCTTTTTTTTCGTTTCTTTTCTTTTCGGTTTTCGTTCGCCTCGTCTGCACCCGTGTGCTGGTTTGGCGGTTGCATCATCACCAACCATCATCTTCATTGCCTTCATTCTCATTTTAATTATCATCATCTTCATCTTCATCATTCTCATCATCGTTCTCATCATTCTCATCATCATTTTCATCATCATCATCATTCTCATCATCATCATCATCACTGCGATCACCACCACCACCACCGCCGCTACCATGATCATCACGTGCAGTACAAAGGGTCCGGAGGGGTAGGGTTTTTCGCGGGCATCTTCAGGGGAAGCTCGGGGGTCCCGCAGGGGGATATTCTGAGGTCCATCAAGTTCACGGCCGCAAACCGCACTAGTCTCCAGGCCAGCATGATGGCCCTCAGGTGTGTACTAGAGGGGGTGGAGGCGTAGCTGGGGCCGCGATTCGTGGGTGGTGATTGGTACCGGAAGGGAGAGGGAAGCAGGGAGCTATGTAGATGGATTGTGTTATTACGGGAGGGGGGCATAGTAAATAGGACCTACGATGCACACAAAAACCTACCAGTATATATTTACCTATTTTTAGTATTAATAACAATATTTGGTCCTATTCACCCTGGTCCCCCGTAAAAGTATGTACCGGGTAGACGGAGTGGTGTGGGTGCGAGTGTAGGGTATGTTATGATACACCTGGCCCGCGGTTGCGGTTACGGTTGCGTTTACTTTTTTTGCGTTCGTTTTTTGTTTCGTTTTGTTTTGTTCGTGAGGTAAGTACGACTATGTAACGGCACAACACCAAGCTTGCGGAGATGATCTGCCAGATATGCTTGTGTAACCTTTCTCCCTTTCGTTTGTTTTTGTGTGCTGGTTGTGCTGGTTGTTCTGGTTGCTCGGCAGGGCGAAGACGGTCGCGAAGGAGAAGTCGTCGGCGATCACCACGCGGGATGGCGTCGTCGTAGTAAGCTTTTTCCTTCCAGTCATCATCGATAAGGCGAGTTGTTTTTTGTTTTTGTTTTGTTTTTTCTCTTGTTCGGGGGATAGATACTATATACGACACATTCGCTGCACCCACATGCCATCCGGCTTGCCTCGGCCCATGGTTGTGACTGCTGTGATGGTTGATGGTTGATGGTACAGCTGGTATGATTGGTGGTTTGAGACTGCGATGGTTGGTGGTTTGAGACTGCGATGGTTGGTGGTTGGGGCTGCGATGGTTGGTGGTTGGGACTGCAGTCATGGCTAGTGGCTGAGGCTGCTATCATGGTTGATGGTTGATTGTTGAGACTGCCGTCATGGTTAGTGTGTGAGGCCGCGGTCCTGGTTAGTGGTTGCGGCTGCTGTCATGGTTGGTCGTTGAGACTGGTGGGGACTGCGGTGATTGATGATGGTCGAGACTGTTGTCACGGTTGATGGTAAAGACTGGTAGGGACGATAGTTGATGGTTGAGACCACGATGGCTGATGGTTGACATTGGTATAATGGTTGAGAGGTAAGACTTGTGTGATGGTTGATAGTTGACACCACTGCGATGGTTGACGGTTGAGGCTACCGTCATGGTCGATGATTGAGACTGCCATGGTTGATGCTTCGGACAGCAAGGTTTGATGGTTGGGGCTGCGGTGGTTAATAAGCAAGGAATCCCCCCCCCCCCCCCGCGCCCATTCCTCTTCATTCAAATAAAGATGTAGCATTGGAAGTACCCCCCCCCCCCGGCCATGCATGACATGACGTCACCCCCCCCCGCGAGGGTCTATAGTCATACGACTACGGCCATGCATGATATCGACTACAGCCCCCAGTACACCCCCCCCCCCGTTTATGGTCATACGACTACGGCCATGCATGATGATGAGTACCCCCCCTCCGTCCATTAATTGCGTTTCTTCGTACTTTTTTCACCGCGATGTTTTTGGTGTCTTAGGACATCGACGGAAACTGGGTGGTGGAGTGGGATTACGAGAGTCTCCTAAGCCTCCACTCTGCCGCCATCGACATGCGAGTGACGAGAGTGGGATTTTTGCGCTACGCTGATGGCATCAAGCCGGAGGAGGAGGAGGCCGTGGCGAAGGCACTGCTGCCATTTTCGTGCGTGCCTGTGTTCCTCGACAGGTCCCTCGCACAGAAGTTTTACCGCGACTTTTGTAAGGTGAGTTCTTTCTCGTTTTTATTGTTGTGGTGGTGTTTTTTTTCTGGGGCGATGTTTGTGTGGTGGTTATGTTATTTTTTTTTCTTGTGGTGATCTACGAGGAGCGCAGGGGAGGGGCGGAAGGTCCACTGTACACTAATGTGTGCTTCTGTGTGTTGAGTTTATAGAGGATTTTACTGAAGTTGATGCAAGGTGGGGTTTGGTGATGGGAGGAAGCACTTACGGGGGGGGGGGGGGGGTTGTACTCTATAGGAAAGACGTACTCGATATCATGTATGGCCGTAGTCGTATGATCATAGACTACCTGGTATAGAGGAAGCACTTACGGGGAGGGGGAAGGCAAATAATAACTGGTATTACGGGGGACCATAATTAACAGGACCTATGTTACACATAAAAACCTATATGTTTAACCATTTTTACTAACAACATTTGGTCCTGTTAACTATGGTACACATAAAAACCTATATATTTAACCATTTTTACTAACAATATTTGGTCCTGTTAACTATGGCCCCCGCTATTAGTGCATTGGGTCGTCGATGTTTGCTGTGCGATATAGACTGACTCAACACAACAGTCGCACGTACTATTAATACTGTTCATCGGAGGTGTACATTATTCGTGCAGAGTTCGTATTTAGTATGTGTGAGTACGCAGTGTTTTTTTTTTGTTGCTTCTTTGTTTTCTTGATGGCCATTTCGTGCCTCCCACGCTTGTGGCGTATTAATGGTTGTCCCTGACAGCTTGATTTCCGTTTGTTGTCCTTCTGCGTTTTACCTCTTCTGCTTGTTGGACGGTTTATTTGTCCCTAACAGTGTGATTCGCTCTTGTTGTCCTTCTGTTTTTTGCCGCTGTGCGTTTGACTGGTTCGTTCGTCTGCTTGCTCGTTTGCTTGCCCTTTTTTTCTCGTGCGTTTGTTCTGTCCCCCTCCTCGGTCGATGTCTTGTGCCCATCGTTTGGTCATCGTCCCCCCCCCCCCCCCCCCTTCCCCCCTCCAACGAATGTAGGGAGTGTTATGGCCGGTGTTCCACCACGTGGTGGACGTCTACGGGGACCAGGTCATGCGTTTTTTCGCGCAGGACGTGCTGGCCGACCTGTGGCAGGCTTACGCCAACGTCAACCGAAGATTCAGGGACAAGATTGTTGAGGTGCGGAGGCACGCACTATGGGAAATGGGATCTCTAATGCGTACCAGGTATAATTTTTTTATAGCGCTGAATTTTTAGGGACGAGATTGTTGAGATGCGGAGGGAGGCGCTGTTGCAGATGGGAGCCCCAATTGTGTGCCTGATACATTTCTTTGAGGCTTCAGAGACAAAAATGATGAGTTGCGGAGGCAGACGCTAGCGGAAATGGGATCCCTGTTTGTGTGTATGATAGCGTTGAGATTTACGGACAAGATCGTTGAGGTGCGGAAGCGGGCGCTATGGGAAGTGCAATCCCTATTCAAATATTGAAGATGCAGAGGCATTATGGCTGAGGCGGAGGCGGGGGCTGTGGGTTCAGAATCCCTACTTCGCTCACAAGAATAAAACGCAAGTGGGATTTTCCGTCAGACAGGAGGTTTCGGGCCCAGATGAATATCCCCCCTCTACCTTACGAGTAGTGTTTTACATGTGTAACACTACGTATCTCTTACCTGGTATCTACTTCGGTTTCGAGTATTGTTCATCTTATGATACGTACCAGGTAACGTTTTATCATTTTAACGCCTTATTTTATCTTCCCACGATCTCAATGGCTATATGTCAATTTCAATCTCGCTCTTGTTGTCTCAATTTCGCCTTCATTCTTAATTTTAGTCTCAAGTCCAGTATCAATCTCAACCCCAATCTCAATGCTCGATTTCAATCTCCCGTCTTGAACTCAAAATTTCACGCTACCGCTTGCCTTCTCCGGTATGTATCGTGCCGGTTACTTCTTGTTTTGTTGTTGTTGTCGTTGTTGTTGCTGTTGTTGTTGTTGTTGTCCCTCAAGGTTTATAACGAGGGCGACATGGAATTTCAACCTCGATATCACCGCTCTCAATCGCATTCTCGTCCTCATTCTCATTGTCCATCTTATTTGTCAAATCTCAAAAGCTCGTTCTCAATTCTGCTTTTTTGTTTTTCCCCCCCCTGAACAAGGTTTATAACGAGGGCGACATGGTGTGGGTGCACGGGTTCCACCTGCTCCTGCTGCCATCGTTCCTGACGAGGGTCTTGAGGACGGCGCGCGTGGGACTGTTCCTTCACACCCCTTTCCCCTCCTCGGAGATATTCCGGACGCTGCCTTTCAGGGAGGATCTTCTCAGGGGTATGCTCAATGCCGACCAGGTATGAATATGATCCCACTCTACCCCTCAAGATAGAACCGTTCGTATTGAATACTAATATGCAAACCTTCCTTACATTGAGGGCCAGAGTGGTAGTGCTAGTTTCGGTGCGCGGTGTGTCCCTTTTACGACTGCAGTCCCGCTTTGGGGACAACCTACTTGGGAATTGGAATTTGAGTGGTTTGTCAACCCAAGACGGGACTGCAGTTCTCGGAGGGTTGAGTGGGTATTGTCCTTGTATTTTGTCTGTTTTGACCCTGGATTACATCACGGGGAGTTGCTGTTTTATGGCGGCATTGGTAGTGGTGTCTTCGTGCTTGTTGCTGGCGATCCGGAAATAAACCCTCAGCTGGTTGGCTTTATGTCAACGACTATTGTTGTGTGCTTGTTTTATGATGGATTTTCACCAAAAATTATAGGGAACCGAAGCTGTGAGATTAAAAAAAAAAAAACTTGAAAATCATAATTGCAAGCTGTGAATGTTGGTCTTATCTTGTTGACATCATGTCTTGTACACGTATGCATTCTATGTAAGACCAGTGGGTATGGTCAGAATGCAAATGCCCGCAAAACTGTCACTTTGAACGCCCATATCCCTCGCCCGACATTCGAAGCTCTAGGTACCGACCTAAGGAACAGTCAACTCATTCACTGAGAAGTATTCAGAACATGTGGTTGGTAGAGGGTTCTCCGTTGTCCATGCCAACATTCAGAAAAAAAGGAAGCATTGCATAGTGGCATGTGCATTCTGAAAGGAAAAGCGTACTTTTTTTTTTCGGATGCATTCGACTTCTGGAGCGTTTCGGAATGATTTTTCAGAATTCCAGCGCTCATTAAGCTGATCGATCATTCTGGGATCCAAACCTAGGCCCTTGAAGAACCACACCACTTTCTAGATACCTCTCTAGGTAAGAGTTGACTGTTTCTCAGGTCGGTACCTGCGGTATCGAATTTCGGGCGAGATTTGGGCCTCTTCAAAGTGGCAATTGTCTGGAAACGTTTTTTAGTCCGCATTCTGAACCAAACCCATTGGTCTATTATGTGCGATGTGGATACCTTGTCCCCTTAATTCCCTGCCAGGTACCTGGTAGGTAGTACACCTCATTATCCACGAGTTCAAGGTAGCACCCAAGCTCTTGTCACCCCGTTCCGTTTATATACCAGAGGCACCTGCCAGGTATTGTCTTGGGTTCACCATGTTCACAGACGTTTTTTTTTTCTTCTTCTTGGGTGTACGTCCCAGGCATGTTTTGCGTGTTTTGTTTCTTTTCTTGTTTTGTTTGTTATTAATAGTTTCGTCGTGCTTTTTTCGTTCTGTTTTGTTCGTTGCGCTGGCTGTTGGCTGGTGTTGGTTTTTGGCGTCCTCTTTGTAGTTCGTCTTTCACTGAAACAGTTAACTTGTCACCGGTGTGTATACGCCCCCATGGTCATCGTGACTTTTCGAGCAGATCGGCTTCCACCTGTTCGAGTACGCGCGACATTTCCTGACGTGCTGCAAGAGAATACTGGGGCTGAACGAGGGGGACAGCAACAACCGAGGTACGGATAAAAAACAAAATGGTTGAAACATGCCACCTTGGCCAATTATATTGTATCGATTTGTAGTCTTAACAGTATTACCAAACGTATCTTATATTCACGGATGCACGGTCAGAGTGGTATTTGCTACCGGTACGTATTTTGACAAGGGTGCCCCCTTCGGTTCTTTTCGGTTTGTGGTTGAGATGAAATCCGGAGGTCTCGCAAGCTAAAAAAGGGGAGGACACGGCAGGCGGTTGTTCCTTGTACGCACGAGCTACGCACTCGTACGTAGCCACCGGGCATGAACGAGAAGCATAAAAAATAATAATAATAGGAATGGAAGCTGTAAATAACAAAGAAGTGTGTAGCCACCCGGCACGTAAAACCGGGCAAGTAGCACCGACCAGCCCATAACTGTTTATTGTTACATTAGTTCTGTATGGGTGTTTTACGGGTTGGTATTTGGCACACACACCTCTCTGTGCGGGATTACAAGTATCGCTTGGTTTTGATATTAATGTATAAACGGTCCTTATATTTCCGCCCACTGTGGTGTTAGCTTTACTCTGATTATCCCCCAACGCGTGGGGGCAGCTCTGAGGGGGTACCAGGTTTTACTAGAGAGGTAGAATGCTCGGCAAGACAGGTGATATGGGTTCGGCAACGAGAGGGGAATACCATGGTGGGGTGATTTCTTGGTTGGTTGATTGTGGTTGATGGTTGTTGATTGGATGAATGGCTATAGATAGTGCCCTGCCCTGGACCATGCCTTCGGTCCTCCTCTTGTTTTTTTTTCGATGTCCTGATCATCTACAGTTTCAGTTTCACCTTCCTCTTTCTTCGTGACCATCTTGACTCCCGTATTCGTTCCTCCCGTATTCGTTCCTATCTTTTCATTTCCGTGCTCATTTTCACGTTATTTTGTCGTTTTCGTGTATGTCCTCCTCCCAAGGTTCTTGCTCATTGTCACCTTTGTGTCCGTTCTTGTTTTTGCCCTTCCTCTTGAGTTTCGTGTTCATTTTCACGTTCGTATTCATTTTCAACTGTGTTTTCGCTCTCGTACATACGTTCCTCTTCATTTTCGTGTTCATTTTCACCATTTTCATCCTCCTTTGCGCATGTGCTTGTTGTCGTTGTCCTTTTGATGGGTTTTCCGCTGATTTTTCCGACGTGTCCTGTTTGCCCGACTGGGTGTCCACGCATTGAGTGTAGTACAGGTAACACGAACGTCTTTTACATCGAGCGGTGCGTGTCGATTAAATCTATGGACGGAGGCATACAGCCCTCCACCATCACAGCCATTTTCGTTTCCATTCTCATCCTCCTCTTCATTTTCTTGTTCTTTCTCACCGTCCTCTTCATGTTCGTGCTCGTTTTCGTTCTCATTTTCACTTTCGTATGTTCAGTTTCACCCTCCCTTTCTATTTTCGTGCTCATTTTCTTTTTCGTTTTGGTCGATTCACCCGTCGCCAATTCATACGTTTCAGGCAACACGAACGTATTTTACAACGGTCGATGCGTGTCAATTGAATCCATGCACGGAGGCGTCGAGCCCTCCATCATCACAGCCAATCTCTCCAATCCGGGCATCTCGGGGCGGGCGGCGGAGCTCAGGAAGGAGTACCAGGGACGCTTCGTCTTCCTCGGAATCGATAAGGTGCTGCTCTTGTGGTCGTTGGTGGTGGATGGTGGTGTTGTTTTTTGCTGCTGTTGTCGGTGCGTATGTTGTGGGTGTTTCATTCCTAGATGGTGGTGGTGGTGGTGGTGATTCCGTTGTTCTCCGTGCTGTGCTTGGGGTTGCTCCGTTTTGGTTGGTGCCTGTGGGGTTGTTGGTGTTGTTTTTGACGATGCTGTTTTTGTGCCTTGTTTTTATTTTCTGCCGTGGTTGCTGTTCTCAAGGTTGTTCCATTCTAGTCGGTGGTTTTAGTGGTGGTGGTGGTGGTGGTATTGTTGTTGTTGTTCTGCTGGTAACCCTTTAAGGGCAAACTGCTTTCCCGCTTTGGGGACTAAGCACTCAAATTACAAGTAAGTTTGCCCCCCCAAGACGAGACTGCAGTCCTAAAAAGGTTGGTAGCGGTGGTGGTGTTGGTGTTGTTGTTTCTGGTGTAGTTTTTCTGCTGTGGTTGGCGGTGTTGGTGGGTGTTGCTCTTGTGGTTGGCGTTGCTGGTGCTGGTGACTGTGGCGCTGTTGGTGTGGTTCATGGTTCGGTTTACGGTTTTTTGTGTGGTGTTGGTATTTTGGATGATTGATGCTGGTGGCGTTATTTACGTTATGTATGTAGTGCTCAATGGACCGTTTTGTCTTGGTCGGGACAGCAGTACTACTGTATGTCCACTACGTAATGCTGCTGCTGCTGCTGCTGGATTGTGGGCGCTCGGTGTTTTGCGCTGTCGTTTTCGGAACGACTCTCGAGGAGGCGTATTGCGACAACCGAGCTCTTGTCGATGCTGCTGATGCTGATGGCGCACCGTGCCAGCAAGCGCTCCGATCTGTGCACATTTTTCGGCAGACGAGACGAGCTCGTCTTTTGTTGTTGTTGTTGCTGTCTTCCTATGTGTTCGTCGCTTTTTTACTGCTCTGAGGGGCGAGGGGAAAAGGGAAGCGTGCTGCCCAATGGTTGATTTTTCAGGCTGCCGGAACGCGATCATGGCCCCGCCAAGTCGCTACGAAAGAACATTAGTCACTTGAACTACCGACGTGTCCCTAGCAGCCTCCACGCATAGCCAAAAATCAAAGTGGTATACTGTACGCGCCGGGTTGACGTTCGGGCCTACAGAGTATATACCCCGTACGTACTCTATTTAGATAGCTTCATTTCACATTTTTCGGTACTCTTTTTTGGTGTACATCCAATCAGTTCGTCTCAAGCTACGTCGCCCCCTCGGCTTCTCTGCCCGTCCTGACACCTCACACAAACCAACCTTCGTGATACCGCTTGTTCTTTCGTGTGCTGTCTTTTTCGTTCGTACTTGGTTATTTCTTCCTATGTCTTACGTACATGTTAAAAAAATATACCAGGTACCTGGTATATATTTCTTGCTTTTTTTTCTTGTTCTTTCTTTCCTGTCAGTTATCTCGGTCCTCTGTTCTTGTTTTTCCTTCGTTTTCCTTCGTTTCTTGCCCTTTATTTCTTATGCTTTCATGTGTTCCTTTTTTCTTGTGCTCTGTTTATTGCTTGTCTCGTTTGTTGTGTTTCTGTTGCAGGTGGAGCGGTTAAAGGGTTTGCAGCTGAAGTTCACGGCGTTTTATAAGCTTCTGCTGGAGAGCCCCCACCTTGCGGAGAAGATTGTCCTGCTTCAGGTATGGTACACATCATAAATCCGTATGAAGTATACCTTGTACCGATATGATACGCAGAATATCGATACAAACAGTATGATACTTTCAACCCTGCGGACAAAGATGGCCCTGCTTCAGGTGGGGATACGATCTGTACCGTAACATAGACCAATAGCTCAACAGTACAGCTGTACAGCAGTAGTATCGACCTTGGGGGGCAAGATTGTCCAGCTTTCGGTTTGATATGATGTAACGATATGATACCACAATACATGGATAGTTTACATAATGTTACAAGTCTTGGCTTTCGCTAGTCGTTTGCTCGCCTTTCGCTTTCTTTTCGCTCGCGTTTCGCGTGCCCGTCGCTTGTCTTTCGCTCGCATCCCATGTGGGGCTGTTTCCAATGGGGAGTTAATGGGGTTCGCTTTCGCCATGTGTGGCGGGACACGGCCTTGGCAGGTGGGCATCTCTGCTCTCGAGCGGGAACAGGACTACCACAAATGCCTCACCGAGTTGAGAACCCTGGCTCTGAAGATCAACTCGGAGTGCGCGCCCAGCCCCGATCGGCCCGTGCTTGTGCTCCAGGTGATGAATGGAGCTATGGCAATGAGCCACCAGTACCCGCGCGGAACACTGGTGTTACAGATTGTGTGTTCGCTTTGTTTTTTTTTTTCCTTCGTGAAAGCTTGAGAATTGAGGGACCGTAGATATCGGTAGACTTGAGGCGATGGATGAGTGTGATGGACAACCACCACAAAAACACGGACTGTCTGATTATATTCTCCTCATCTTACCTCTTTTGCGCTTTCTGACCCCTGCTTCTTGTCTGGTGAAAATCCGCACTTTGTTGTCTCCCCCCATCCGATACCACACCACGCCACACACCCCTCACCCCCCCCCCCCCCCGCCTCCCCTCCCGTCCCTTTCTCTCCCCGCCCTGCCGACAACCAGCTGGAGGATGAGCACAGCTTCACCCTCCAGCAGCGACTACCGTACTTATGCCTCGCTGACTGCTTGATCAACACGGCAGTAAGAGACGGGCTGAACAATCTTCCCTTGGAGTACGTGTTCGTGCACGAGTCGATTAGGAAGGACAACCCGGGGGTGATGATGCTCAGCGAATTCACGTCGTGCATGAGGGTCATGCGCGGCGCGATTCGCATCAACCCGTGGAAGGTGGGTGGCCTTGAGCTGGTGTACACATACGTACGCGACAGGAGTTAATCATCTCCTATTTTTCGGCTGTATGGCTCGCGGCCTACTGTGAGGTCAACGTTGAGCGTGGGGCTCTCACAAGGCTAGTACCTGGTACATAGGATTTAGATCATCTAGATACGAACCTGCCCTCGTGATAGTGCTGTACAGGATCTGTTCAGTCTATATAGTACACAGCTCCTTATCCGACCACATTTCCAGGTGGAAGAGAGGAATGACGTGTCGGCGGTGGCAGCTGAGCCCTTACGCGTCGAGCTTTGTCATCATGTCATAACAAAATCGTACACCCATCAATTATTTCGCGTTCCGATATCCGCCAGATTTTAAGTTGTCATTAAGAGCGAATGTGAGTTTCGAATTCGCACGGCACTGAAAATTTGCAGAGCACTTCACATCGGGTCGGGTCAAGAACGTTTCGAAATATCACGGGTCGGGCTTTTCAAACTCTCTCGGACTCGGTCGGGTCACCCAACTATCCGACCCGACCTGACTCGCGAGGTTTGACGAAAGACCCGTGAATGGTTCTGAAAAATTCGGCGGGTTCCCCTCACGAGGGTACTGAAGCGACCGACCGTACGGCCGATCATAGCCGACGAACGCACACGAGTTGACGACAGTTTCAAAAACCCGGCCGGGGTTTTACGCAGGTGGAAGAAGTGGCTGACGTATTGGCGGAGGTAGCTCAGCCCATGCGCGTGGAGCTGCGCTCCGAGCGGCTAGCGCAGGGGCTGGAGTACGTCACCTCCAATACCACGTCTCATTGGGCGGCGCAGATACTGACCGACCTCAAGGCGGTGGGGCGGTCGGCGGACAGGAGCATCCTGTCCCCCGTAGGACTCGGGCTTAACTTCAGGGTCGTTGGTGAGAGGATGGAGGGGGGGGGGGGGGGGGGCGGGAGGGAGGGGGGGGGGGGTGGGGGGGGTACGTACGCCAGTGCAAGGCCGTAGTCGGGTATGACCATATACGCTCGCATCCCTACAATGCCGGGACGGAGCATGTCGGTTTTTTACCGACCAGGCGGGCATTGCTTGCACCAAAAGCGCGAAGCTAATCGTAAGGTGTTGGGCGAGTCGCATGATCCTACTATGAGGAGGAGGGACGGGGGGGGGGGGGGGGTACTCGATAGGAGATATGTACTCGATCTCATGTAGCCGTAGTCGTATGACCATAGACGCTCGCATCCCTACAATGCCGGGACGCAACGATCTTACAACACACGCTCTCGGGAGAATGTTCGTCAAACCGATTTCATCCTAATGTAGAAGAGCATGCTATTAATAATTGATGCTACTGTACACGAAACAAATCGTGTTTTTTTCCCCCGAAGATCTCGTGGAGGCGGGGTCTCGATTTTAGACAATAGGTGGATCGCTCGGTGTTTGCACTCTCTCTCTCTCTCCCCGCGATGGAGAAATATCAGACTGGCAATTCGCCCTAGAGTAGGTGGTGTGTCCGCTTGTGTGCCGCCTTGCGTGTTTTACGATAGTAGTTGTAGACACGAGCCTGTGGGACAAAACCACAGGCTGGATGGACACTATTCTAGTTGTACCTATTTTTGGTGTTGTTCCAGCCTTTTTTTCGTGGTGGATGAGTTGGTGTGTGTTACCGGGTACACAGTTGTCCCTGCCGACGGCTATTTATGTACCCGGGGTCAGTTTGGAGGGCTCAGGTCGGCATGGGACAAGCGCGCCAAGTGGTACAATAGCAGGGTCGGTATCTGACAGGCTCGAGTCTACGACTGCTCCCTGTCGGGACGGGGGGGGGGGGGGGTAGGGAATGGGATGGGGGAGATATAGGACCACTGACTACAGGTGCTTAGGGGGCTCGTATGATATTTTATTGGGGGGGGCGGGGAGGGGAAGGGAAGAGGGGTGGCTTTGGGGGAGGGGGTTAAGACCATTCACTGCCTGTGCTGAGGAATTTCGTAGCGCCCTCCTCTCCTCACCCGCTCCCCCCCTGCCCTTCCCCCGCTTGGTTTCTTCCCCTCTCCCGTAACAGGGATGGAGACTATGTGATGTCACCAAACGCCCCCCCGCCCCCTCCCTTGCGCCCATCTGATCGCCTTGCCCTCTTCTCTTTCAGGGATGGAGTCGAACTTTGGTCTGCTGGATGTGGCATCAGTGATGCGCAGCTACCGACCGGCGAAGCGGCGTGTGATATTCCTGGACTACGGTGGCACTGTCTGCGAGACGGCTAAGCGCAGCATCGCGTACTACGCCCACGCGAACAAGGTGGCTATTTTTGTTGGCGTGCCTGTCGCTGTTTTGTTGCTGTGGTTGTGTTGTAGTCTGGCTCTGTTGTGTGCCTGTATTTGCTGTGCTTTTGGCTGCAAGCGCAGCATGGCCTGTTGCTGCACCCATGCGAGCAGGCAACTGTTTTGAATTCCGGTGACTGTGCATATATATACGAAGTACAGCTGTAAGTGTATTTAAATCGCTGAGTGAAAATGGGGCTTTCATGCATTTTTCCGTTCATCTGTGCACACCTGTATCTGTAAAAAAGTGAACATGAAAAATGAAAATTACCAGGTGTAATGGTGAGTGACATTGGAATGGAATCGAAGTGAAAGTGAAGAATGAAAATGAAAATTGTCAGGTATAGTGAGAAGCGGCATCGGAATGGAATATTACCACAGTAAAGTGAAAATGAAATGAAAACGAACGGAGAGTGAGACGGAAAACAAATGAACATTTTATTAATAGTGAAAAATGCATGAAAACTAAATCAATCGGAAAAAAAATGGATGAAAACTATTAAACTTGAGGAAGAGAAAATGTTGTAAATAAAATAACGGAACACGTAGAAATGAAGAATGCGTGAAGCTCAGCCCTTGCCCGGGAGATGCGTGGACTGCCTGGCAGAAATTGAGACGACAGAGACCGGGGCAGATAAAATGATCAAACAGAAGCTTAAATAGACAAGTGCACTTACCTGGCGATTACCTGGCGATCCACCCTCATCGACATACCAAACCCACACCCACACGTACGCACAACCCCAACCCCACCCCTACCGCCATGCTCACCCCCCCCCCCACCCAACCCTCAACCGTACCCCCCCACCTCCCGCCTCCATCCCCCCACCCACCCGTCCCCATCCCCGCTCCTACCCCTACCTCCACCCCTCGCCCCAACTACCACCTCCACTCCCACCCACACCCCGACGCCTCCCAACCCCGAGACCGTAGCCGTAATGACGATATTGGTATGAATGGTATCAGTAGCACCTAAGAATTTTTGAGGCGTTTTTCAGTTGAAGGAGTTCTAAACCCCCCTACCTCAAACCTGACCTGACCTCAACAGAACTGGGAGTGCGAAACCCGAGGAACCGTGAATGCCATGGCTTGCTGTAGGCGTTTGCCAGGGGGGGAGAGGGGTTCTGTTGTAGGTATTCCATATATGCTGGCGATATTGGGTACAATAGTGTAGTTACTCCGTTGAGGAACCCTCCGTCAGTTCCAGTAACATACATCTATATATAAATGATATATATATATATATATATATTGCTTGAGAAGTGTTTTATATCCCCCTCACCCCTACCCCCCCCCCCCCCCCCCCACCCCTTGCCCTCATCTCCGTCACCACCGCTACCGTCTTGTCTCTCTGGCCGTGTTAAGTTGAAGGGCGTGGCCATGCCCTCGGAGGCGTTGAAGCAGCTGCTCACCACTCTCTGCGCCGACCCGCGCAACCTGGTGTTTGTAATCAGCGGGCGGGAGAAGGAGGAGATGGTCAAGGCCTTGGGAGATATCAAGGTCCGTCCGTGCAAACGGTGACTGCTGTAGCTTGTAACAGTGATGAATGGAACTCCCTGCACTAGTCTCTAATACATTGAGTCTAAGGAGGCCATGGCTAGTGACAAGTCATTAATGGAAGTTGCTTCACTAGTCACTACCTGGTACCTGGTAGTGTGTTAACTCTGAAGAGGGCTTGACAGGCCAAAACGAGACCGCCAGCTGATGTATTTGACTGGGAGCCGACGCCTAGTTTGCTGACCGGGTGTGCAAAAGTATATCTGCGCACCCGGGGGGCCTCGCAAGGTGTATGTCATCGTGGTGCACTACTTTTAGCATGTTCCGGTATATGTTTCAAGGTTTGGGTTAGGGTTCGGGATGGGGTTAGAAATTCAATATATCATACCACACTTCGGACAGATCGTGTACAGATAAATCATCTACAGATAGATCATCTAGATCCTATCCTTCCGTATGATATGGTGTGCTCGATCTGTGTAGTACAGGTCCAACCTAGGAAACATGTGCTAGATCACGCAGAATATACGGCTCCCACCCGGCAATATAAGCTAGATCACACAGATCATACAGATCAGGGATTTATCTGCCCTGAAAGGTCTACTACTGACAGATAAATCGATTACGTGGCCGAGGTATGCAATATATCACTCCGCCCCTCCAAAAAAAACAAAAATAGCCGACAGTAAAACCAGCGTTTTCGTATCCCGAACGAAGTGGCCGATACTACTCGTATTTTTATCATTGAAATCTGCCCCACAGCCCAAACGCACTCTATGTTTTTAAACGTGGTATCCCCTATGCCGGGAATATAGTAACCATTTGGGCTCTAACATGAATATCAGACGGGGATTACCACCAAGAGTGACATACCGGGGACATTTTGTTTTGTTTTGTTTTGTTTTGTTTTGACACGATCTTCCCTTAACCCCCCCCCCTATAAAATGCCTTTGCGCGTTTGGCAGAACCTCGGTCTAGCGGCCGAGCACGGGCTGCACTTTAGGTTCCCTGGAGAGCTTAAGACGCCTTCCTCCAGCTCCGGATACTCCTCGCCTTCTGGGAGGTGCGGTGGACTGAGGGTTTGCATTTTGAGTAGGAGCGTGTCTACGTTATGGGTGTGTGGGTGGGTGGGCATCTATTGCAACGGTTGGATAGGGCTTCCATTGTCCGTAGGAGCATGTCTACTCTTTGGGCTTGTGTGCATCTATTGCAATGGTGAGATGGGGTTTCCATATGTAGAAGCAGAAGCGGTTCTACTTTTGGGGGGAAGAATTGGTTGGTGTGCGCCAATTGTACCATTATTAGCTCTTTGTGATATTTGCTTCGGTTACAAGGGTGGCCGGGGTTTCGTTGTGTTTTTGGGCGTGGATTGCGCGGGGTACGGGAAGGGGATGTGTAGGGACGGACGATATGCCGTATGCCTCGTCATGTTCTCGTTTTCGATGCGGCTAAGCATTGCCAGCGCGTGCTGTCTGGCTGTATGGTGGCTGTGGACTTTGGCTGGTGTTTTTTTTTTATGATGTTTGGTCTTTGGTGGAGAGCGTTAATTGCGAACAAGCGAAGCGTTGCGGGTGGTGGTGCTTCTTTTGTGTCCGCGGTAGATGCAGGCACACTGATAATGATACTGTGACTCTACATGAAGGCATCAGCAATAACGCGTTTCGGTACTATGGTACCTGAGCAGTCTCCTTCGATATTCGACGTAGACACATTTTTTACCATGCTGATGGTGGCGGAAATATAAGGTTTACCGTTGTTCATTTCTCTTCTCTTTTTCATTTGTTGTGTTTCGTGTTTGTTCGTTCGTGTGGTTGTTCGCTATTTTTTGTTTTTTAGGGACTCGTCTTCGTTCGTGAAGCGAAAGTGGGAGACGCTGGTGGCGCTGCGAGATCAGAGCTGGAAGCAGCTCACTAGGGTGAGTGGGAAAGATAAATTTTGGTACAAATCAGAGAAATGCAGAGTAGAGTAACAGCGGAAGGCTGAGAGAAGGAGAGAAGGGAAGGTCGATCTGTGCTTTGACGCTGTACGGCGTTTGCCGTACAAAGGCCAACGTCGAACACGAGTACCGTGACGCTGTACGATGCTAGCCGTACGTAAGCCACTGAAGACTCTGTACCATATTTGCCGTACGAATACCAGCTTTGACAACCAGTGATGTGACGCTGTACGGCGTCGACCGTGTGTACTCGCTCTGGCTCTGTACGGCATTCACCGTACAAACTCTAGCTTTGGCGACCAGCATTGTGACCGCGTACCTCGTATGTGCGCCAGTTCCGGCAACCAGTGCTGTGACTCTGTATCGGGTCTGCTGCACAAAATTTAGTTTCGACGCCCAGTGATACGACGCTAACGATGTACTGGTACGGCATTTACCGTACATATTCCAGCTTCGACGGCCAGCGCTGTAGCTCTGTGCGGCATTCAGCTTACGTTGCTAGCTTCCACAACCGGCGCTTTGATTATGTACGTCGTTTTCCCTACGGGCCAGCTTCGGCAACGGGTGCTGGGACGCTGCCCGGCATTTACCGTACGTGCCGGCTGTGAACACTGGTTTGGCGACGCTGTACGGCGTTTGCCGTATGTACAAATGCTAGCTCCGGCAACCAGAGCTGTAACGCGGTACGGTATTTACCGTACGACATATGCCGGCTTCGACGACCAGTGCAGTGATCTGTACGGTGGTTACCGTACAAACGGTAGCTTCGTCAATCAGCGTACACTCTTCCTCTTCTTTTTTGTCACGGCCCTCGTGGGCAGGAGGCAGAGGGGGCGGGTGGGGGGAGAGGGCGGGCAGCCGCCAACTATTGTTAGTGTAAACCGTCGAGAGTACCTCGCGGGTGGGCAAGCACTCATATTCAAGCCTAACGGTCCCCGCGAACCGAGAACGCCTATGATGACAATAGTAACGACAACAACGAAAAACATGAAAGAAAGAAAAGGCTGCGACGTGTGACGGCAGAAATGGAGACTCTCGTCCAAACTCAAGTTACCGCGGCAGCCTGGACACAATGCAAGCATGAGCCATGACCCCACCTGCCCCGCCCCCATCTCACCCCACCCCAGCCCGGCCCACTTGATATCACTTGACCACACCACCTCACCACACGCAACCACATCCTATCGCATGTCATACAGTATGATCCCATCCCATCACACCGTGTTCGTTTGGTTTTTCCTTCAGACGATCATGAACCTGTACGCGCAGCGCACCCACGGGACATACGTGGTGAACAAGGGGTCGGCGTTGCTGTGGCAGTTCCGAGACGCGGACCCAGAGTTCGGCTGGCTGCAGTCGAAGGAGCTCGAGGACCACCTCACGACCGTCCTCAAGCCTTTCAGGTGGATTGTTGTCGCTGGCAATGGTGTTGACGGCTTTGTGCGGTGTGACATTGACTCAATTGTTTTGCACCAGGGCAAGTCGTACCTACAGTAAACCCGGGCCTATCTGGTGGGCATGTTTTTTTACATAATTAGCTGTAAAGAGCATGTAAGAGTAGTTCCTTTATAGTGCCGGCATGCCCTAGCCAAAAATCCCGGCACGATAGCGCCAACCGGCACTAATTACGCCGCACACTACTGTACCACACCGGTGAATCCCTTCTGTGCCGAACGATTCCAGAGGCACTATAGCGGGCAACCTGCGCTATAAAGGGATGCCTACTGTTCAAGCAAAAGGCGTATGCTGAAGAGGTGGCACATGCCATCTTGATTCTGCGCACAGGGGGCGGTGTGCCCAAACCAGCGGTCGTGATATTCTCGATTTGATGTTTCGATAGTGCCATTTCGACTGTGACCGCGATCTCGTGATATTGCGATGGTGATGTGTCGATTGTGTTCACGACTGTGATAGTATTCTTGGATCGTGCTCGCGAATTGTCGTGTATTGCAGCGTGGAGATCTTGCGCGGCAGCGGATCGGCCGACGGAGACGGGGGCTACATAGAGGTTCGACCGGGAGGAGTCAACAAGGGGGCGTTCGTGTCGGGCATCTTGTCCAGACAGGTAAGGTGTCTGATAAATGTTCTAGAAGCAGCAGCAGTAGCAGCAGCAGCAGCCACAGTAGCTGCTGCTGCTACTACTGTGGCTGCTGCTGCTGCTGGCTACTGCAACATTAGCAGCCGCCGATGTTGGAAACCGGATCGTTCGTTTGTCCCTCCTTTATGCTCGATACACCTCTATCATCCTACGTGCGACCACCTATGTAGCAGTATCAATGGTACACCAAAGGTAATCGACGCCGAACCGTCCCCATGTTCCGCCTAAAACCATCCCCACGTGCCGCTATAAAACCTCGGCACGAACTGGCAGGTCGAGATGGGGCTGATGCCGGATTTCATCCTAGCCATGGGGGACGAGGAGTCGGACGAGATGATGTTCGAAGCCGTCAAGGAGTTCAGTCGAGGCGTTAAGGGGGAGGAACCCGGTACGCCGGACACGGCGGCTGTCACGGCGCAGGGGGCCCAGAATTCTCCCGGGCGGCGAAGGGGGTCCTATCAGGTAAGAGGCCGTGGCGTCAACTGGCAGACATGGCTTGGAGAAAAATGGCTCTGAAATTCGTCGGACAGATCATCTACAAATCACCTACAGATCATTCCCAGTGCTTGATCTGTATGATCTGTATGAGCTACAGTAGCTCATGTTGCCGGGTTTGACCCGTATATTCTGGATGATTTGGATCTGCCCTATAGGCGAGGAACTAGATCGTCTACTCTATTAATAGACAGATCAGATATAGATCATGATATGTTCGAGGTGTTGGTTCGTCCCACGGTGTGTTTCGTGTTGAACGGAAACTCTTAACCTAACCTCAAAACCCTGAAGCCATGCTCTCCCTCGCTCCCTCCCTCTCTCCCCCCCTCGACCCTTTTCACCGTTCAGGTCGGAGCTACCGCGGCGGTGCTCATCAAATCAGCCGCCGCCGAGCTGAAGCGGCAGCAAGAAGAAGCCGACGAGACGAACAGCCTCCAACCCGCACGTGCTCTAATGGGAGCTCACCCTTCCTCCGCCCCCGCGGATGTCACCACCATCTCGCTGATGGCGGGGGGGCTGGAAAAGTACGCGGGGGAAGAAAAAACGCCTGGCGGTGGACCTCGGGGATCGGGGATGCTGAGCCAAGACTCGGGGTTTCTAGAGAGAAGTGGCGCTGTTAGGGGCCGCTCGCAGAGCATCGCGGAGCCGGAGAGGCACTTCAGGCAAAAGTCTGGGACTGAGCGATGGCGGGGGGGTATCCCCGGGGTGGGGGGGTCGGCGGGGGTGGCGATCGGAGCGTCGCCTCTGGGGGTGCAGTGCTTCACGTGCACGGTGGGGAAGAAGCCCAGCCAGGCGGCGACGTTCGTCAATGACATCGACGAGGTGTGAGGAGGCGGTGGGAAGGGAAGGGGGGGCGGGGGGTGCTCATTATCATGCATGGCCGTAGTCGTATGACCATAGGGGGGTGGGGCTCATGTCATGCATAGCCGTAGTCGTAGGAGAATAGACCCTCGCACTCCTCCAATCCTGGGACGGGGCACGTCGGGTTTTTGCCCGACCAGGCAGACATTGCTTGCACCAAGCGTGAAGCGCCGTAAGGTGCTGGGGGAGTCGCATGAAGGGTGAGCTACGTCTTACTGAGAACCGGTTGTGAGGTGGACTTGCGATGGATGGCAGTTTCGAATGAAATTGACTTGTTTTGTGGTGTGGCCACTGCCAGAGACAGCAATGGGGGAGGAGGGGGGGGCGTTTTACCACAACAATGTGTCTGCTGTGTTGTGACGCTCTATGCCCGCTTGGTTTTTCACCTCGACATTGATTTATCTTAGCCCTAACCTTGAGCTTAACCTACCGGACCTCGTTTGACCTCGGCCTTGACCTTAACTTTGACCTTGACCTCAAGTTAACCCTTTCGCTGCTGCCGAAATGATTCCGCTCTACGAACATTACATTATTTTGAGTTGTTTCGATCCCCCCAGAAAAAAAAGTGATTTGCGGTTCTCCGAAAAAACGATATTTTTGTCCCTGTACGTCCTCTCGTATTGTATTTGTCTCTTTTTTTTTTTTTGCCCTCGACGCCGTGACAACGCAGGTGCTGGAGCTGCTGAGAGGTCTCGTCAAGGTGTCCTCGTCCGTGGCGCGCAACTACTCTACGTCGCATCTGAGCGACATGCGCACGGGGGGGGCAAGCGGGTCCGCTAACTACGACGACTTGTCCCTCATTTCGGCACAGTTCCATGCTGAGGTCGGTCCGTGGGGGTTTTGCCTGGGTGGGGTTGGTGCACACGACGGTTCCTGTTTTTTTTTTCCTTGTGTGTGTGTGTAGAGGGGAGTTTACCGCTTGTTCGACACTTTGGTTGAAGGTCACTGTGTGCGACACGAGTGTGACTAACCCTTAACCTCAACCCTCTAAGCCAATCAGACGCGATCAACCATTGGTGTGATTTTGTGATGGGGGAACGCACAGCAGTAATCAGGACAAAAGTTTTCTCAGTAAAAAACTGGAAAGTATAGGTTTTTGTGTGTATTTGGTGGGTTCTGATTACTATGCCTCCCCGTAGCAGTGATAAACTCCATTGAGTGTACGGGTCTGTTTTTTTTTGCGGTTGGTGTGGTTGGTTGGTTGTTTTGTATGCACGGCTGTTTGGCTCCAGTCGTGGGGTGTTGTGTTGTGCGTTGCTGCTTTTGCCGCTTAGCTGCTTTGCTGTGTGTTTTTGACGATCTCTGCTGCTGCTGCTGCTGCTTCTGCTGCTGCTTCTGCTACTGCCGTCGTGTGATATTGAGGTCGGCCGCGTATGGTGTCTGTTTTGGGACGAGAATGTTGTAATCGGTGTATTTTGGCTCCGCTTTGCTTGTTCGCTTGTTTCCAAGTTTGTGTTGAGGGGGTTGGGGAAGGTTCGTTTTTGCCTTTTTGGTCGTTTTGTGGAGTTGAGTGCTGATGGTGTTCTGGGTCTTTTCTTCCCTCGCCATTGTGTGCGGCGTCTTCTCAATTTGCTCCTGCAGTAAGTAGCCGATGCGAGGCATGGAAAACTGTACAAGGATGTGTCTACAGTAGTAGGGTATATATACTCTAGGGGTATCACGCCCGGGTACATACTCGAGTACGACCAAAATATCCAGATATGGTAGCCGGGTATACCCGAGTATGAACAAAACATCCTGGTATGGTACACGGGTACATACCCGAGTACGACTAAAATAGTCAGGTTTGGTACCCGGGTACATACCCGAGTATGTCCAAAACAACCGGGTATGGTACCCGGGTACATACCCGAGTACAACCAAATTAAGCAGGTTTGGTACCCGGGTACACACCCGAGTGTGAGAAAACAACCGGATCTGGTACCCGGATATATAGCCGAGAGTCGAGAATATACCAATCTGGACGGAAACGTAGGGAGTGTTTGGTATTCACAGAAATGTTGAATCGCTCCTTGTATTTCCGTAGAAAGTGATATACCCTACTATTGATATTACAGTAATATCAGTAAGAACACCGTAAAAAAACGGTATATTCTACGTACTCTTACAGTATTTGCAGTAGTATATGAGGTAAAGATAACGACAAGAAAAAAAAGAAAAGTTAGATGCCTCGCAAACCGTGCAACACTTGACCCCTCTAATACGGGGAACCATAGTACATAGGACCTACGGTACAGACAAAAACCTACCTGGTATATATTTCCCTTTTTTTTCTAACAATATTTGGTCCTACTTACTATGGCCCCCCGTAACAGGAGGACTGCAGTCCCGCTTTGCGGACAAACTACTTACATTTTGAGTGGAATGGTCCCCAAAACGGGACTGTACGTTTGAAAAGGATTTTAAGATTACACCGAATTAACCGACAATGAGGAGTGCGCAAAACGCCCATAGGTGCGTCTGTGGAAAACATGTTGACCAGATCTTCCCAAGATCACCACCCTTTAAATACTCTGCAGTCCCGTTATGTGGACAAATCCTTCAAATTCTAGGTATAGTTCGTCTCCGAACCGGAGCTGCAGTCCAGATAAGGGTTAGCTAAGCCCCCTTGTTCCGGAGAAAGTTGGCTCGGAAATTCATCCTGTAGTGGGGTGTGTGTTTATCTGGCGTGTTTTTAGTAGGCTGGGTTGGCGACTGACTCTGCTCACGATTTACGTACACCGAGTTTGTCGACCGCCCTCCTCATATCTTTCTCCTCTCCGCGCTCGCGTTCGGTTCAATCCTTCATCCTTACTCGTGCTCAGGGGTCGGGAGGGCGGGATGCACCGGGACAAGGCGTTATGGCCCTTGGGCAGGGCGGCGGGCTGGCGGTGGGGATGAGTTTTGTTTTCTGTTTCCTTTCCGTTTTTTTCCTGTTTTTTATTGTGTTAACTTTTGTGTTTTTTTCGAGCGGTTCCGAACGTGTGCTTTCTCTCGTACTTTGGGGAGGCTGTCTCGCGTCGCCCGGTTGAGGGCGGCGTTCCGAGAAACAAGGCGTCTTTTTTCCGGGGGATAGGTCGGTTGGTGCGAGTATTGTTGGCCCAGCTTCAACAAAACGGTGTATAATGTCCACACCTACTGCCTCCGCACAACTTGGAACGCCGTGCTTCCCATTGTTGTTGATCGAACTATTAGTAACAGTCTTCTTGGTGTTGCTCGTGTTTCGCCTCCCTCCCCATATCTCCTATCGAGTACACCCCCCCCCCCCCTCCCCCATCCCCTCCAGGGTACCGCTTCTTTTTTTTCTCTTTTTTTGGCGGTCGGTCACAGCTGGTTGTCGAGTTAGATTGTTTGTGCGAGGTGAACAGCCTTTACTCCGCACAAGTGGGAACGGTCGTATCACGCAGTGTTTATGGTAAGGCACGAAAGAGGCAGTTACATAGTACTCCCATTGTTGTCTCTGGGACGCCTACACCGGAAATTAAATCAACCCATTGAAGCTGTTATCCATATGCAAGTCCGCCTCAAAAGCGGTTCTTAGTAGAGGATGCAGCTCACCCTTCTTGCGACTCGCCAGACACCTCACGGCGCTTCGCGCTCGGTGCAAGCAATGCCTCCCTGGTCGGTGAATACCCGACATGCTCCGTCCCGGCCTTGTAGGGATGCGAGGGTCTATGGTCGTTCACAACGACGGCCATGCATGAGATCGAGTACGTCTCTCCTATCGAATACACCGCCCCCTCTCCCCCCCCCCCATCTCGAAAGGGATGCGTGGTCAATGGTCAACAATGGTCAACTACTACCTGGTATTAGTATTACGGGGGGCCATAGTAAGTAGGACCAAATATTGCTAGTAAAAATAGCGTAATATAAAGGTTTTTGTGTCCACCGTAGGTCCTATTAACTATGGTCCCCGTAGTAGTAGGTAAGCAACAAATGAGTAACCCCCCACCCCCCCCCCACCTGTGTGTGAACAGTAACCAGTACCAGGTAACTTGCCAACTTTGATGCTGTGCCGGTGAATTCTACCAACGCAGGGCATGACGGGGATGATGAAGAGCTTGTCGGTCGTGGTGATGCCGACGCACCTCCTTCCCATCCACTCGGCGCCGACTGCCCCCGGAACGATGAGTGCTTACTTCGAACAGATCGAGGTGGGGAGACAGACCGCTCGCTTGCCACGCGCCCCTTCGAGCTGTCGAGCTCACGCGCTCCCTCGGGCAAGAATAAAACCAAGAACGCGATAGTGAAAAAAAAAAATGTTGGGAAATGTTGGACACAAGACAGCCACGCGCTCCCTCGAGCGAGAACAAAGCCAAGAACGCGATAGTGAAAAAAAAAATGTTGGGGAATGTTGGACACAAGACAGCCACGCGCTCCCTCGGGCTGTCGAGCGCACGAAAACGCAGGACAAGAACAAAACCAAGAACGCGATAATGAAGAAAAAAATGTTGGGAAATGTTGGACACATCAGATCAGATATAGATCAGATCCCATTTCCTGATCTGGATGTTTCGGAGCAGATAGATCCCTGATACGTATTTGCGGTATCTGTTGGTTTCACAGTAGATCATGTTTTCCGGAGGTGGGATCTGGATGACCTGTGTGCCGAGGCTCTTGCGCACACGGTTTTGGTGTGGGATCTGTAGAAGGTGGGTCTTGTGCCAAGATTTTCGTAGGTACCGTAAAAGTTAGGGTCTAGATGATTGTAAAAAACGTGATATCTTCGACGGGTATGGAATATTTTTGGTCTGTGCACCGCCGCCCGTCGAGCATTTTGTTGCTGTTGTTGTTGTTGTTGTTGTTGTTGTTGTATCATAGTCTGCGATACGCGTATACGTGATTGAGTATGTCGAGACGAACAACCCTAAATTGTGACTCGAGACGCACAATCGTAGTTATGACTCGACAGGCGCGATCATGTTCCCATTGTCCTTTGTCTTCCCAGCAGTAGTCTCACCCCCCCCCCCCCCCCAACCCCGTTCTATGCACGAACGCCTCAGTTTTCTCCCGTATGTAATCATCGATCGGTGCTTGCTCAGCCCCCACTCCGTCTCGGCAGTGTAGGGATGGGAGGGTCTATGGTCATACGACTACGGCCATGCATGAGATCGAGTACACGCCCCCCCCCCCCCCCCCCTGTATGACTGTAGTCCAACGTTGTAAAATGGCTCACCATCCACCCTTGTGGGGGGGCAGGTATAGCCACCTAAAAACGACGAGAAATGCGGTGTCATCATGCGTCTATGAAGAGGAGGGGTGTGCGGCAGCGGCATTGCAAGCACTATAGTAGCATCAGTGTGATGCGCGTGTGTCGCCTGTCGTTCCTTGCAAATGCGACGGACACGATCCGTATGCATACACCCTCTACCCAGGCAGCCCGGGCTGTTTGCTTGCTCTCGTTTTGGGCGATGCTGCTGTAAATCGGCATTTTTGCCTCTTCCGGCAATTTCCCCCCCCTCACCGTTGCTTCCTTTGTGGACTTGATACACTTGGAATTATACTCGAATGAGAATGTTGTTTTTCGTGCAGTGCAGTACTACAGTAGAACGACTAAGAGGTGTAGAATAGGCGGGAGGCTCTGCAGACAGTGAAATACCCCCCCGATCCTAACAGACTCGCACCTTGACACCAGGATTAAGAGATGTATCCTGATGAATGTGATAGTACCAAAGCTAGAATATGCAGGAGAAGTATGGGAAGGGAATGCGAAACTCGTAAAACAGTTGGAAACAGTACACAGATGACAGCAGCTAAAAAGATCCTAAGATGCTCAAATACGACTAGTAATACAGTATTAAGAGCAGAACTGGGAATGCACCCACTCAAGACAAACAGGGATATGAGAAAGTTGAAATGGCAATATAAAGTAAGGAACATGCCAAAAAAGAGGTTGCCGGCCATAGTTGATAGAGCTGTATGGGAGAAAGTAACAAAAGAGCGAACTGGAAGGTGGGATAGCGTAGTCGAGAAAGTATGGAAGGATATAGGGGGAAACCAAGAAGAGGTGATGTTCGCCGGGAAGTTTGGGAAGTACAAGGCAGAAGTAGAAGAAAGGATAGAAAGAAGGGAAAGGCTAGCGCTACGAAACAAGGTGGAATCGGAAAAGCACCTAGAGATATACGGGAGATTGAGGGAAGGGATAGGAATGAAAACGTATCTGGACGGCCCAATGGACTTCGCGAAAACGCTGAAGCTGCGTTTTCGTGTAGGCGACCTGGACTTGCCAGAAAGAAGAAAGAGGTATACCAGTAGCCGGGAGGAGGAAGAAATAGATGCACAGATGTGCCCGTGTGGCAAAGCGATAGAGAGTAGAACTCACATAGTAGGAGAATGTGAAATATACAAGGAGGAACGGGATGTGTTAGAAGAGGAGATGAGGGAAATAGAAGAATGTGACATGGAGGAGTTTGACACACTAGAGAGCAGCGAGAAAACGGCTATCCTAGGAGATAGATGGTGGCCACAGGCGGCCAAACAGGAAGGGGATAAGATTAGCAAAAAGTTTCTATGTAATATACCAGGTATGGAAACAACGAAATGAGCGCCCAATTGTTGGAGGTGTAGAAGTAGGAACGGTGCTCCGTCTCGAAAGGGATGCGTGGTCAATGGTCAAATGACCAAGGCAAGCAACAAATGAGTACGCGCCCCCCCCCCCCCCCCCCCCCAAGCAATGTCTGCCTGGTCGGTGAAAACCCCACATGCTCCGTCCCGGCATTGTAGGGATGCGAGGGTCTATGGTCATACGACTACGGCCATGCATGAGATCGAGTACATCTCTCCTATCGAGTACACCCCCCCCCCCCCTCCCATCCTCCGACCCGGAGCCCCCACCCCTCCAATGAGTGCACCCCCCCTCCCGCGTCCCTCCTCTGTCCTCACTCAACGGCCTCGCGCCTCCTCGTCCGTTCGCTTTTTTGCTCGCCCCCTCTTGCGCTCATCATCCCGTTTCCTTGCTTGCAGGAAGGAGAGGAGGAAGGAGAGGGAGGCATTTTTTTCTAGGCGAGGCGGGGGAAGAAACTAGAGTCGGGACGGCCACCCCCTTGCGCCCCTTCTTCCCCGCTCCCCCCTATGCCTCCCGCGCTCCGGCTTGGATGGAACTTCCCGTCGGTATTGAAACCGCCGGTCGGTCACACGTTCCATGAATCCATGACCGAATTGTGTGTTGGTGGTGGTAGGGGGGGGGAAGAGGGTGCAGAAGGAGAGTTTATGTGTGTGGGTTCTGGGTTTGACGCGAGTTTGCGGGGAGTCGCCATCTGGAAACTGACGATGAGGGGAAAGAAGTGGAGAGTGGGCTGGAATGGATGGGCGAGGGAGGGTGGGGGAGACGTGGGGGGAGTGGGGGGGGGGGAAGGGGCAGAGCGCAGCGCATTCGGCGGAGCAGCAAAAGGCAGCAGTAGTGTTTCAGTGTAGTCTCTTTTGATGTCGATCGATGTTGGTCTTCCCCCCCCCCCCCCCCCCCCCCAGGAAAAAGCTCGTTGCGTTCGGGTTAGAGGCACGTACAACATTTGCATCGCGCGGGTTCTTAAACGAGGAGGAGGTGGGTTCAAACAAACAAGAATAAGAAGGAGCAGTCGAAGGTTGAAGGTCACACCGCTAATCTTTCTTTATCAAGGGCTCGGCCGAAGAATCACTGATCTTTTTTGCGGGTTGTCGTCGGTAGGGATCGAAGTGCGGTCGGAAGGGGGTAATATACCTGGGGAGTACCGTGTGTGGGCAGGATTTTACGAGGGGTAATGCGATGCGCGAAGTTTGGGGGGGAGGGGGGGGGGGGGGGTGAAGCGTGATCAAAAGGGTAGACGAGGGGTGGGAGGGGAGGGGGGGGGGTTCTTGGTGTGGTGCAGAATAAATGACCTTGTGGCATACCAGGTATCAAATAGCTTTCTGCTTGGTTTGGTAGGGAGTTATAGAGGAATATGGCGCGCTGGTATGTGTGTTGAGGGTGTATTTTGTTGGCCGGATTGCTCTAACGTGCGGGAGAATAACAAGAAACAGTCAAGAGTTTGTTTTTGAGGGGGTTGCGAGAGGCCGGGTTGTAGGCTCTACTAAGAGGGTCGCTGGTTTGGTACGGGAATCACGGACGGAGGGTTTGCATTGTGTTGTCGCTGGACTGGTTTGGCTTTACACCGCTACTTGAATAGAAAATCCGGGCGCGCGTGGTGGTGCGAGAGAGAGAGAGAGAGGGTTGTCGTAGTGTGACGGCGATGGTTGCGTGTGGTTGTTTTTCTACTGTTTCCCGCCCAACAAGAGAAGACAAGGAGGGGGGGGGGGTAACAACAGCCGAGGAGCTTCACACCGCAGCAAGCGGCAGAGGCAATGCCACCAGCAACGGAGGCAACAGCAGCAGCAGCAGCCGCCACCGTCACGATGGCGGCGGAGGCGTTAGCGGCACGCGGGATATGAGTTATCCTTTTGTTGGCCTGTCTTGTGGCCGGTAACTGCACTGGCTGCCTGTCCCACGCTCGTCCTTTTTCCTTGTTTCTATTTGTCCTGGCCTTGGCTTCCGAACGGTTGTTCGAACGAATGATTGCCTGCGGGTCAGTCGCTTGCGGGTCGATTGCTTGCGGGAATATGACTAGCGGGTCAATTGTGTACGGGAAGATTGCTTGCGGGCCAATCTATTGGGCGCAATTTGGCCTCTGGTCTCCCTTTTTGATGTGATGGTTGATTCACGAACAAATAAATGGGACACTTCAAAACTACTTTTTTCTAATCGGTTTGTCGTTGCGCGGATCTTAAAATTGTGAACAGTTGGCGTCGATGGCAGGACAAAAAAGCGATATATACCTGGTATATTTACATTTGCTTCGCCCTCCTCGTGAAGCCCCTTGTGGAGGTATTGTGCCGGTCGTTGAGAGATGTCGGGGAAGTAAGTCTGAGACGACAGGTTCGATACTTTTTATCACCTGCCCTCTGTTCGCGTTTTAAAAAAGGGCCTTCCAAATGTAGTAGTCCGTTCCCGCACCACATTCCTACTCGTAGGGTTTCACGGGCCTTTCCGGGAAATACCATAGCGCTAGCCCACCCTGATCAGCCGTATATGCAGAAACTTGGTAAAATCGGGCAATACCGGTTTCAAGAATTTGGGAAGAAAGCTAAATCTCTAGCGCCCTGAACAAGTCCCACAATATCTTATCGTCCGTCCGTCTCAGAGACACGGCCTTCAGAGTTTAAATGCTGGTTCGCATAGACGAGAGGCAGTGCTCCAGGTCAAGGCATCAAGAAGAAAGAAGGACGTCGTTTACTGACTCTAGCGCGATAGAGAAACAATGTCAGGCACTGAACAGGAGAACCTTCGAAAAGCGGACTCTTCTGTCGACGGATCTACGTGTGCCTACATGCGTCCTACTGTCCTACTGCTGTACATCGTGTACTACTACAAGAGTCTCTTCCTGACGTTCCTCTACCTGGGTTTTTCCTAGCTTTAGCTGTCCATCGATGATCGTCGGGTTAACCATACAGACGCTCTCTAGCCTAGCTGCACGCCGCAAAGAATACCCTCCATAAATTTATACTCGACCAGTCCCCAACTGACCGACTCTTCCGTTCAAGCGTAAAATTATCTGCTGCACTGGCCCTTATCTATGAGAGTATTTTCTAACAGCAATCTCATGTCCCTCTTTACGTTAGCTTTTATTACCGCATGCCTACTTTAGTCAGGTCTCCTTGTGAGGCTGGCCTGCTACTGGAGACTGAACTCACCCCCTTGTCCCGCCTCTATACCGCCATCTAGTAATGCTGAAATCCAATACCTGGTATCACTTTAGGAATGGCAGCACGTTCATACCGTATTGCGGTGGCACGCTTAGAAAGGGGTGATAGGGCTCAGGTTCCCTTGTTTCGGCAATAGTGGTCGTCCCAAGTGGTCAGTACCTTGCGACAACATATGGGGGGGGTGGGGGGTGGCTTCTCCAGGCCCAACAAAATTTTCTGAGAGTTTTCCGTTTAATTCATGTTTTTCACGTTGATCTTAAGTTTGTCTACTCTGTATAATTTGCGCAAGTCAGGCCCGGGAAGTGAGCAGACCAGTACCTGTCATGAGGTGAGCTTCCACTAATGCCGTACGCCCTAAAAACCCTCCGCAACCCGTAACTCGCACCATTCTGATAGAGCCTTCGACGGCATCTAATGCAAAGTTCTCCAACAGATTGAAAAATATATGTTTTTCAGCGGCATCTGCAGAGACTTTGCCAGGTGTCATATAAAATAGGTCCCAGCCACAAACCCTCCAACCGGGTATCGTACGATAGGCCGTGTATTTGTCCCCGGCACCATCACCAACCATGAGGGGGAAGTGGTCCATCTCCCCCAAAGGCATTAAAAAAAATGTCAAACGATCAAAACCGAGCACCAAAAACAAAGTATAAAAATACGTCCCGCTTTTCTTCATCAAGTCACGGACCAGGGCCAAACCAAGACCAAACCCAAACCGTACCAAAACCGTACCAAAACCGAACCAAAACCAATGACTCCCCTCGCCCCCCCCCCCCCCCCCCCTCCTTTCCCGCCGCCATCACCCCTGCCACCCCCCCTCGATCGTTCCCTGCGCCATCATAACGCCAACCAAATCTTCCTGCTGAAGAAAGACACAATCATGGCCCCCTTCCCGAGCTTCAGGACATCCGAACCCAGAATAATCGTGGGTCCATGCAGTCCCATCGCCTTTGGAAGAGCCAGGCGCAGGCGACAAGGACAGGAAAGGGGGCGGCGAGGCGGCGGAAAGGGGGGTGGGGGGAGGCGTTACTCATGTTATACATGGCCGTATTGGTTTGACATTGGACCCTCGCATCCCTACAATGTCGAGAAAGAGCACGTCGGGTTATCACCGACCAGGTAGGCCTTGCTTGTACCAAGCGCGAAGCGCGCCCCGAGGTGCTCGGCGAGTCGCATGAAGGGTGAAGCTGCACCCTCCCAAGAACCGCTCGCGAGACCGACATTCCGGCGCATGGATGACAGTGCCCAACGACCTTCATGTCCGACGGGAGGTTTCACTGCCCCCCCCTTCCGCCGGAAAAACGTCCGACCGGTGTCGACGGGCTGCGGTATCCACACTAAATACCAACCCCCCGGCCCCTCCCCGTTTTTTATTGCGTACCGTTCGGCGAACGGGTAAGGCCCTACTTCCACATATGTGTCGTAGTGTGGCAATATGAACCCTTCTCTTTTCCATACTGCACTGTACATGTACTTAAATATTACTCAGATTGCTTTATTTGCGAGTCTGCTCTAATTGCAAGTCATGTGTCCTTAAAAAGGGAGTGCAGTCGTCAAGGGTCAACTCGGTGGAATTACATAACGGTGCTGCCGTTGCGTGCGCGAGGTCGCCAGTCGAGGCGAGGCGAGGCGTTATTACGGGGGAACATAGTAAATAGGACCCACGGTACACTCAAAAACCTCTGTATTTGCCTATTTTTACTAAAACAATATTTAGTCCTATTTACTATGGTCCTCCGTAATAGTGTGCAAGCGGAACGGGATATCAAGCTTTGGAGCAATAAAAAAGACAGGCTCCTATTATTTTGCAGTCTGTGCTCCGCATCTCTTCTGGTGGACCAACGACATCGCCATTTGCATGGCAAGCGCCGGAAGCTTGCATATGGTGTCGGCGTGACAGCCCCCCCCCCCCTTTTCGGCGACGGGTAAATTGACGCCCGACACGTGAGGGGTTCTACGATAGAGGTTCACCCTAAATTTTCTGAGGCTCCTCACTTCACGAGCTCGATACCTCATCCGAAAACTGACTTCAGCAAAAATCAAAATGCATCGCGGCGAATAATACCCATGGCCCAAGTCTACAAAACGTTTTTTTTTTGGAAATCAAGATTGACATTCCGACGACTTGGGGTTAATGAACCGCGTCTTTCAGAAACAAAATAGCGGAAATGTGCTACCTCTATCCTAGAACGGGTCACGTGTTCTATACGTTGAAGTGTGGTGGGCTTGCGCGTTATTTCCCCCAATCCGGAGGACTAAAAAAAAAATAACAAAAAAGACACTCACAACGAAAACAAACCAAACGTAACCGCGCCGGATCAACTAGAAACCAAAGTAACCCAAACCAGAACCGAACTAAACCAAACAATACCAGAAAATACAAAGCACACACAAACCGAACTAAACAAGACCGTACCAAACCAAACCAAACCCGACCAAACCAAACCGAAATCAACTTTTACTCGAACCAAACCAACTCAAACCTGATCAAACGAAACCGATCAAACAAAACAGAAAATCGAACACAAAGCAACCAAACTAGAAAAACGAGACGAGACGAGACCAAACCAGACCACATCAAACCAAAACAAACCAAACAAAAAACAAACAAACCAAACTCACCTTGAATCCCGGCAAATCCGCGAACATGACGGGCCTCGATCGAAGCGCTCGGCTTCCCGCTTGCTGCCCCTCGATGGTCATGTCCATATTCGCCTCCCCCACCTGCAAACAAAAAAAACGAAACCAAAATCATGGAACAAACATCAGACAGGGTGCCAAGCGGTAATTTTTGTAATTTTTCAGTGTTCCGTCAGTTTATCGCCCGTTTCTGGTATTTACCGCATACAGTAACGTGTACCAGGTATCGCCTAAATATCGCCACGAACGTTCCCCCCGTAGAGATGCACCGCCTGACTATGGGTTTCCATTGCCGCTGAAGCGTGTACTGCCGACTTGAGTTCCCGCCAACACTTTTTACCATGAGGATGCGCAAGAACACAAGAAATAGACAGAGCAATAAAAATAAAACAGGCATGCAAACAAGCAAACAGACGAACGAAAAATAATACCAGCTAACCGACAAAACAAGCAAAGAAAGAAAGAAAGAAAGAAAGAAAGAGAGAGACGAAACAAACAGAGCAAACAAAAAGAGCAAAACAATTGCACAAAACGCAAAACCAAAGCAAACCAAAACAACCGAAACCAAAACAACCAGATACACAAACAAAACAAACAAAACAAACAAAACAAAACACACTAAACACACCAAACACACTAAACAAACAAACCAAACAAAACAAAACAAACCAAACGAACAAAACAAACCGAAGCAAACCAAACGAACAAACAAACAAGCATACACAGCATACAAAACACGGAAAACGTGCGAAACACACAAGACGCACAAACAACACAAACAAGACAGATGCGACGAAACAAACCAAGCAGGCGAAACAAACGTCACAAAGCAAAAACGACGTGGGCGTCGCTTGAAACAAGTCCCCGCCAAACCCTTGTTTCACTTCGAGAACGTTATAGCTGTATCATACACTATCAGTCAGGGTCACCATTTAAGAGAGGGGTGGGTATGTGAGGCCTGTTATTAATAGACCTCGCTTAAACCCGAATATCTCTCAAAGCAAAAAGGGAATCATTTAGATTTTAGTATGGCCGTGCCAGGCCATTTTTAAAAGCGGTAGCTCTTATACCGCGACCTCCACTTTGTACTCGCATTTTGGCGATAATCTGTCGTCGTACAAGAAATCAGAGTGGCATAGTTTTTGCAGTACAGTGTAAAAGGGAGGGAGGTACTACCAAGGTAAAAACGGGGAATGAGGATCGTCTTCTGCCCCCCCCCGTGTACCGATGGCGAGCAGGAGAGCGCGACACAAGGACAAGCCAACGCGATACGAAGACACACAAGATACATGAACAAACACCAGCGCACACAGAGCACATACAACGCGCACGAAAAGAACGTACACAGCGCATGCAACGCATACACGGCGCATGCAAAGCGCATACACGGGGTTCGCTCACAGCCGCCGAGAAGCAGGAGAAGAAAAATCGCATACAAAGCGCATGCAAATAATATACAAACCGCACACAAAAGCGCATGCATAACGCGCACAAAGCACACACAAACCGCAAAAAGAGCGCGTACAAAGCACATACAAAGCGCATAAAGAGCGCAGACAAGGCGCATACAACCTGCAGACGAAGCGCGCGCAAGGGACATACAGATAACATACAGAGCGCATACATAGCGCACTCAAACCGCATACAAAGCGCATACATGGCGCACTCAAACCGCATGCAAAGCACACGCATAGAACATGCAAATTTTACACAAACCGCTCATGCAGCGCATGCGAAACGCATACAAACAACATACAATCCGCACACAAAGCGCATGCTTACCACATACAACGCACATTGCAACACGCACACAAAGCGCATACAACGCGCATACAAAGAACATACAGAGCGCATACCAATCACATACAAAGCGAAAACAAAGCGCATACTACGCGCATACAACGCGCATACAACACGCATACAAAAAACGTACACAAAGCGCATACAAAGCGCATACAAATTCCGACACGCACCCCCCCCCACCCGCAGTAGTACCGAGCGAGCAGCGCAGGTGGCGGGGGCAGGCAGGCAAGCGGGACAATACGCCGTACAGATCCACCATCAACAGTAAAATCAACATGCCGTAGTAGGGGGGGGGGGGTAGTCATGCAAATACACTGCGGAATGGGGTGGCGGGGGTTGGGGGGGGGGGAGGGGGGGGGGTGGAGGGGGCGTACACATGCCACTACAGTGCGGTACGGGGGGTATACTCAATATCATGCATGGCCGGAGTCGTATGAGCCATAGACCCTCGCATCCCTACAATGCCGGGACGGAGCACGTCGCGTTTCACCGACCAGGCAGACATTGCTTGCGCCACGCTCGAAGCGCCGTGAGATGTTCGGCGAGTCGCATGAAGGATGAGCTGCATCTTACTAAAAAAAAAACGCTTGAGGTACGGACGTTTTTGCATGTGGATGATAGCGGCGAATCAACTGACTTGTTTTCTGGTGTGGCAACTTCTAGAGACAGCAGTGGGTGTACTGCTGTACTAATGTTTGGGGGGGGGGGGGGGGGGGGGGATGATACTTGGAGGACTGTTAGAACTGCAGTCTCGTTTTGAGCACAAAGTACTTACAATTCGACTGGTTTGTCCCCAAAACGGAACTTCAGTTTAGTCTATTGATAAAAGGGTTTAAGCCATTTCATAAGCGATTTCTTTTATACGACGTATGTGTTTGACTCAATTTATACCAGGTATCAAACGAACCACGTTCCTGAGGTTCGTCTGGGTTTCAAAAACATTTGATTATATCGCACACCTCACGCGGATCACTCCCACACCGCATCACCTACAGCAGTACGTTTTCCATGGCAGACCTATTCCTCATCTGTATCACGTGTATCATATGTGCGATCATCTGTATCACCTGCATCATATGTGCGATCTAGCTCATGTCGACGCATAACCAGCATGATCTAGGATAGGTTTCCTGGGCTGAATCTGCACTACACAGGTCCCACACAGCGCATCAAACGGGCAGCCTATTATATAGTTAGTTTGTCGTTACGGGGGGGGGGCATAGTAAACAGGACCTACGGTGGACACAAAAACCTATATATTTACATATTTTTACTAACAATATTTGGTCCTATTTACTATGGTCCCCCGTAATAGTAAGATCATTTTGGCCGCATTTTCTTTCCGTCTCTTTTTTCTCATAAAAAAAATGAACTCTGACGAGTCACATACCTGGAACATTCACAACACAACTACTGCTGTAAGACGCCGACTCGCATACACAGACAGTATTAAACTTACTGTTTTGCTGAAAAGTGCTCGTACGAAGAGAAAAGTTGGCAAAAGCACGAAAATTTGACAAACATACGTATACGTATTAATAGTATAATAGCAACACAGAAAACTGTACAGCAGCACCGGCAGATGATCTGTCCAAAAGCGTAAAGTGCTGCTTGAAATCTGCCCTCACCTCCACCGGCTTATAAACCTCTCCGGGAGCGGCCGCCCCGGCCACCACCTGAGGTGTTCACGGTTCAGACATAACCACGCACCGGCAAAAAAGGACGAGAAGTACGTAAGCAGGAGGGGGCATGCACGCGCGTGCGGTGGTAATTACACTTGTCTTGCAAAAAGTCCTTGCAAAGATGAGTTCCGATGAAACCTCTCGACCTCGGAGCTGAGGTGTCCTTTTCATTTGTATTGCCGAAACAAGATGTGGAACAGACAAACAAGGGTCGGAGTGTTGGTTGTTTTTGTTTGTTTCGCAAACACTCGGCGTATACGAACGCACCCACCGTTTGTCGATACCTTGACCGCGACACTATCAAGGGGGGCCGTAGTAAATAGGACCAAACATTGTTCGTAAAAATACCGAAATACGTTGCTTTTTGTGTGTACCGTAGGTCCTATTTAATACGGTCCCCCCGTAATGCTATCCCGAAAAAAAAAGGTACTGAAACGCTCCTCACCCAAGTAGTGGTCTCTGTATAGTTTAGTAGTAGTAGTGGTCCCTGTATAGCGCCGGTTGCCTCTATGCTATTACGGGGGACCATAGTAAATAGGACCTATGGTATACATAAAAACCTACCAGGTATATTTAACCATTTTTACTATTACGGGGGACCATAGTTAATAGGACCTACGGTATACATGAAACCTATATAGGTTACCATTTTTACTAACAATAGTTGGTCCTATTAACTATGGTCCCCCGTAATAACAATATTTGGTCCTATCAACTATGGTCCCCCGTACTAGTGTCGGCATTGTTGGTTGGCGCACGCATACCGGCTCTATTCGGGGGGACGATACTAAACAGGACCTACGGTAGACACAAAAACCTGTACGTATGTTTCGCGATTGTTACCGACAGCTAGTATTTGGTACAGTATTTCGCCCTATTTGCTATGGTCTCCCGTAATAGAATGGAGGCAACCGACGCTACAGCCGTGTCGTTGGAAGACATTTTTTTCGCTTCACAGTGAATGCCCTATCGTGCCGCGACTGGGCATGCCTCACCCCTTCTAGGACCGCAGTCTCGTTTGGGGGAAAAATTACTTGCAATTTGACTGGTTTGTCCCCAAGACATGACTGCGGTCCTAAAAGAGGTTATAGCAGTTCTCGGCCAAAATCTCGCTGCGAGTGATGTACCCAATAAGGCACCAAGGTATTGAGGCTTGCCTTCGTCCTTTGCTTTCTACAATTTTGTGTACGCGAAGTAGGACATGTAGACCTCGTATATATAACGCGGCATTGCTCATCGGGCTAAGCACAAAGTTTCCTTGAAGCCGGTCTGGGTGGCATACTATTCATACTATTACGGGGGACCATATCAAATAGGACCTACAATACATACAAAAGCCTATATATTTACCTATTTTTACCATTACGGGGGACCATAGTTAATAGGACCAAATATTGTTAGTAAAATGGGTTAAATATATAGGTTTTTGTGTATACCATAGGTCCTATTAACTATGGCCCCCCGTAATAACATTATCTGATCCTATTTACTATGATCCCCCGTAATAGCATACCACAATCAGGTATACATAACCCTTTTTCTTAATTGAGAAGTCTCAGGAATAAAAATTGGAGTTTTTTTTACTGTAGTCAATTGAGGGTACGAGGTATTTATTCATTGACACGAGCCCTCGACAGCCACCTCCTGTTACGGGGGACCATAGTAAACAGGACCAAATATTGTTAGTAAAAATGGTTAAATATATAGGTTTTTATTTACACCGTAGGTCCTATTTACTATGGTCCCAATACGACGTGAATATTGTTAGTAAAAATGGTTAAATATATACCAGGTAGGTTTTAATTTACACCGTAGGTCCTACCAGGTATTTACTATGGTCCCAACACGACGTGAATATTGTTAGTAAAAATGGTTAAATATATAGGTTTTTGTGTCTAGCGTAGGTCCTATTTACTATGGTCCCAATACGACGTGATACTATTACGGGGACCATAGTTAATAGGACCTACGCTAGACACAAAAACCTATATATTTAACCATTTTTACTAACGGGGACCATAGTAAATAGGACCTACGCTAGACACAAAAACCTATATATTTAACCATTTTTACTAACAATATTTGGTCCTATTAACTATGGTCCCACGTAGTACCGTAAATTCAAAAGGTAAAACGGTGAGGAGCCACACCTTCCTGTTCTATACTATCAAATACTATAACCAAGCCAAACGCTCTACGAGAAAAATCTACCTGCCCTATACTACAACCAAGTCGAACGGTCTACGAGAAATATGTACATGTCCTATGCTATAACCAAGTCAAAAGGGCTACGAGTGATATCTACCTGCCCCATGCTATAACCAATATCAAAAGGGCTACATGTAGTATCTACCTGCCCCATACTATAACCAATATCAAAAGGGCTACAAATAGTATCTGCCTGCCCTATGCTATAACCAGTACAAAAAGGCTGCCGTACGTACGAGTTGCCATGTACCCGTCCTATACCATAACCAAGCGAATAAGGTTATATCGCGGTGGCCACTAATATACAATATACAGAGAGATAGAGAGATAGAGGCCTCTCAATGTATTTCTGAAGAATGCTGGTGCAAATCTAGCATCAATGGGAAAAGCCCGTCACCAACCGCATATTTACATATGTGTTCCAGAGTGGTTGATCTTGTGGTTACTATGGGGCTATTTACTACCGCACAGTATTAGCCTCCGTGATAGGAATAATATATATATATATATATATATATATATATATATATATATATACATATACCTGTGGTATCCTCTAACCAGGTGAAAGTGAAAAAGGGTTACCTGTTACGCGTTCCCTGTCACCTGTCCGTTGTACTTCACGTTAGGGCCGTCAGGATCCAAGCCCGCGGCTTTTCCGGCGGACCAGTTGGCAATAGTGAACGCCGACCCGAGATCGACAATCGCGGGGATCGAAGCGGCGCTGATCCAGCACGCCAGCGCAGCACGATGAAGCACATATGAAGCATAGCAGTGCAGTAAAGAAGTAGAGCACAGTCAGTTGTGCACCAGTACGGAGCACAGGAGTACAGTAGAGCAGAGAGCGTATGAGCAAAGTACACCAGTACAGCCAGTACAGCCAGTAGGGTACAGCCAGTAGTAGTACATAGCAATTCGAGGAATCAAACAATACACCCCTCAACAAATCGACCGACTATATAATCAATCCATCAATCAACCAACCAGCATCAACCCAATCAACCAACCAACCATCAACGAACGAATCAATTATTCAATCAATTCATCAATCAATCAATCAATCAATCGACTACAGCATATCAAACAACCAACCAACCAACCAACCAGCCAACCCACCAACCGAAAAAACACTCAGCCAATCGGATTTTCACATCCAATGAACCGAGCAACCAATCACTCCTTCACCAAATCAAAACCAATCAACCAACCAGCCACACCTCCCGATACTGTTCGCACCTTCGCTTGCCTCCCCCCGCGGGCTCGAGCTTAACATTGATCATGAAAAATCCCGTCGGCAACACCTTTCCAGGCACGTCCGCCATCTGACCCGACCCCAAGCCCCCCGAAGCCGCGACCCCTGGGTTGGCGAAGATAGCATCGCCTGTTTCCCGCGAGGACAATATTACACATATCGGTCAAGAATCACGACTTAGACATACACGTTTTTTTTTTTTTTGGTTTCTCGTCATTTTTTACAAGGCTCTTCACGTGTCGGGTCAGGAGATTGTCAAACTCTCACGGGTCGGGTCGGGTCGGGTCGGTTCGGACCCGACTCGACCCGTGAGATTCCAAAAACTTCGTGACCCGACCCACGGGTCATGAAGACCACTGACCTTATATTTCCGTCCAATGTAGGAGGATATTTATACCCCCAGCGGCTTTCTGGGTGAAAGCCGTGGCGACAGGTGTCGGTATGATAACACGCCTTCATTTTTATCGCTCCTGAGCGTTTTATTTCAGCGTTCCCGTCGGTCCGCTCCGATTGTTTTCGCCAACCATTGCTCACTCTCGCACTGTCCCCTCACCCACCGTACATAGTCTTAATAGTACTACTGTACACCAGTACTTGTTATCCTTGCCGTTTCTCAGGATGGTTGTACAAGAGCACAAGAGCCCGTAACAGACAGAGGCTACACAGGCGAAAACGTGCGCAAAAAGAGAGGTGTGATGCAGACCCCACCCAGAAAGCTTCATCTTGCACTATTACGGGGGACCATAGTTAACAGGGCCAAAGATTGTTGGTAAAAATGGGTAAATGTATAGGCTATTGTGTATACCGTAGGTCCTATTTACTATGGTTCCCCGCAATAGTATGTCGTGCAGATCATATCATAGACATCATAGATATCACGGACATATCTGCCTCGAACAATCTAGATTCTAAATCGTGATCTAACTCATGATCATGATCTAGATCTAGATCATGATCTAGATAATCAAATGTAGGATGAAAACCCTGATATCTGTCTGATGATGCGTAAAAGCCCTCGTTGTTTTATTTACTCCTCAAAATGACCGAAAATCTCAATCCAGCTTGGCGTCCAACTGGGACAACGAGTCCACCCCCCATGTCTCCCGACACCCCCTCTCCAAAACCTACAGTCCGCACGGCTCAACGAACACCAGGCAGTAGATGCAAAACGTTTTGCGTGTATTCCTCTCACCGAAGCGAAAATCGAGCTCGACGGCGAACCGAGACAATCAAGTCAAGTCTCAGGATACCCCACAACACGCACTGAAAAACTACAGACCGCCACGCTAAATAAACGCCTGACAACACACGCAAACCCTCCTATTCCTCACCGAACCGTAAAAATCGAGATTCACATCAAAACTGGGCAAACAACTCCAATCCCAAGATACCCCGACGCCCCCTTCAGAAAGTACCGATTGCCCCGCGCAACAAACGCCTGACGACACTTTCAAACCCTCCCATTCCTCACCGGACCGGAAATCCAGCTTGACATCGAAACGAGACAAGAAGTCCATTCCCAGGATGCCCGACACCCCCTTTTCCATGCCTTCGGAGCCTTTTCCCTTGATGTCTGTTATTGGTAGCTCCATAACTACAGGTTTCAGAGACCCGAATGATTGCCCTGTTATCGGCGGGGGGGGGGGGGGGGGGGGAGGCGAGGGGAGGTGAGGGGGAGGGGGGAGGGGGAGGGGGGGGGAGGGGAGGGGAGGGGAGGGGAGGTGAGGTGAGGTGAGGGGGAGGGGGGAGGGGGAGGGTAGGGGAGGGGAGGGGAGGGGAGGGGAGCGGAGGGGAGGGAAGGGAAGGGGAGGGGAGGGGAGGGGAGGGGAGGGGAGGGGAGGGGAGGGGAGGGGTGGCCGGGAATCAGCAGCCGAATTCTTCCTATTTTTTTTGTTGTGGTCATCAGTTTCATTTTCCAGGTAAACTCGTGGGCAGTTTTACTCTCGGCTCCTTCTGGACGAGCCGTGGCCACAGGCGGCCTCCACTGCTTCCTCCCGGTACTCGCGCACACTAAAACCGATAGCTCATTCCTCATTCATATCGACCATCCGTAGCCTGCGTTCGCAGCAGACGTCGGTATTGACTAACGACGATTGATGACCTTGATCGGAGATACCAAGCACAGGATTGTGTGGCAGTACAAGCGAATGCGGGTTTCTAATTGTGACCGCTCGAAAGCAAGTGGGACCTCTTTTTCGAGATCGCGCCGGCTGCGACCAACCGGGGATAATAACCCTACAACACGTCGGACAGATAGATCATGTACAGATAGATCATGTACAGATAAATCATCTAGATCCTAATCTGCCGTTAAGATATGCTATGCAGGATCTGTAATGGTACAGATCCAACCCAGGTAAAAACGTCCTAATCTAGCAGAGTGCATTGTACGGCTTCCCACACTGCAACATGAGCTAGATCTCACAGATCATACATATCATCTGTCCGGAAAGATTTAGACCACCTGTGCAAAAATCGATCATCTGTCCGATGCGTCAAACTCTCCAAAAAACAAAGAAGCCAGCACGGGCGAATTTTTGCATGCAGCCAATCACGTATGGCACGTCCTTGTGTCGCAGACAGAAAATACTAAACGGATGAAGACTCAAAACACGGACGCTGGTTGCGGATTGTGGGCTAGAGGCTAGGGCTAGAACCAGTTCATGACAGGTGTGAAACATCCTGCAGCGGGACTTCCTAGCGACAGCTCTCCACTCCGTACTTCGTTTCGGGGTGCCAAAAAATCAGACACAAACGGAGAAAAGCAGACAAAGAAAAAAAAAGTCAAGAGACGAAGAAGCACAATCTGTACGTGTTAATACTGTGCGTGCGAAATACCACGTACGTGATATACGTACGTATTGACAGAAAAGTTGCAGAACGACGGAAAGATACGGTCTGAAGAAAAGAGAGATGTCGAAAAAAAATAAGCCCGGAGAAGAAAAGGCACACGTCGATTAGCTCACCGATCCCCACTTCATGATGTAGATATTCCAGTGCAGATATCTATTCCCATCGTTTCATGTGCCGAATGATGTACTGCTCTACCAGGTACTGATAGCAATGGTATATCCTGCACGGCGTCTCATAGTAACGGTCGGTCCGAGTCTACAGAAGATGATTTACTACACATTTCCTGGGGTTGGATCTGTATAGTTGTATACAGATCCTGCACAGTATATCTTGACGGCAGGTCAGGATCTAGCTGATCTGTCTGTAGATGATCTATCTGTAGATACTTTAGCTGTAGATTATATATCTGTACATGATCTGTATGTAGACGATCTATCTGTAGATGATATATATGTACATGGTCTATCTGTAGATGATCTATCTGTAGATGATACATCTGAATATTATCTATACGTAGATGATCTATCTGTACATGATTTGTATGTAGACGATCTATCTGTAGATGATATATCTGTACATGGTCTATCTGTAGATGATCTATCTGTAGATTATCTATATGTAGATGAGCTATCTGCAGATCTGTCCGATGTGTCGAACACTGTCAACCCCCTTCAGTGCTGCAGCCCCCTTTTTGGCGACAAACCAGTCAAATTCCGAGCAGTTTGTCACCACAACGGGACCGTAGTCCTATAATAATAGCCCTCAAAGGGTCAGAACAAAACAATTAAAAAAACGGGTTCCCCTCTCCTCACCAGCAACCTTGACCTCCCCAAGGGACACCTGGTGCAGACCGCTCATCCCCTCCGTCCCCGCCGCCCCCATAGCAGAAATGCCAGTTCTCACTGCTCCTGCTTTATCGCAACCGTCCGGGTCGGGGGGAAAGAGAGGGGGGGGGGAAGAACGGGGTCGGGGGGGGGGGGGCGGAGGGGGAGTGTGAGAAAATAGCAGGAGACCGCGCTAAGTTCATGTTCACACCGCCGCGTGCAAGGGAAGGGAAGGGCTCGAAATGACGAAATGACACCACAGTTTTTGGGGGAAAACGTACTTGACTTTAGGGTGTGCGTTTGTGTGTGTCGATTGTGTTTTTTTCTATAAAACGGTTAAGATACCTCAAAATGAAAGGGATACTCGTACCTTATGAGGGAACAGAGATTCCGTGGCATCCATTCCCACCGCGGATATGTACCCAATCGTGCTTACTGCAGTTCTTCAGTCTGCTCAGCAGTCAGACCTAGGAAAGTAGACATCGGAAATTGAGCCGGCTAGCCGCAATTAGGCCCTGGGGATTTTGAGGATAGCAGCGTAGTTGAGCATAATTGTATACATAACGTGATGGAGGTAACTCTAGTGAACACACCGGCAGTTATGTTGTTCTCCTTTTCCAGTAAAAAAGCAAAAACACATAATCTCGGATATCATCCACCAACAAGAGGCAGCAGCAGCAGCAGCGGGTTTCCAGGCAACAAAAGGAGGCCAACAGTAGAGACGCGTGCGATGTACGATGGGGACATGGCAGAGGTCGGTATCATACCGTAAGGCGCCACCACATAATTTATGATATACGAATCACAAAAAAAAAACAACGTGACGTATGATACGATATCATACCATACCTGGTGCGATATATGAGACATCCAGAAGCGAATCCGAGTACGCCGCGTGTGTGATACCGAGCCGATTCTGCTCGCACTCTCGCGCACACGAAAAGCCATGGAGTGCATGGCCGAAACAAAAAAGGACTCTGTTCCGCTCCAAACCGTGCGAAGCGTGTGGAGTCCTCTCGCGTGGCGAAATAGCAAGAAGGAGATACATACTACCCGGGCACCGCTGGCGGGGACGTACCACGCCGGTCAGGCCACGTCGATGCCTTCGGAACGACTCTTTTCTACTGCCGGCGAAACACCGTCACCGTCGACTGCGCAAGGCTGACAGACGACAACGTGTAGAACATTGTGTCCCTGCACTATAACCGAGGGCTGTGGTAATCGTAGCCGATTGGCCCCCAGTGCCACGCGGTACTCAGGGTTATTTTTTTCTATGAAGTACCTACCTGGAAATCATCGAGAAGTTGAACTTCGAGTAAAGACGCGCCATTCGAAACACGGACGAAACCTACTGCGCATTTGGCTTCAGTACTGACTGCAGTACAATCATATGTAGTGTTCGTCGGGCATTCATGTAGTTGACGTATACCGGTATGTTGGAGTTCTCATTGATTTTTTCTATAGTTGGACTCTACATCGTTTTCCAAGATGACGGATTTTGGTAATACGCTACGCCCCGTTGCCGGCTACAATACTGCAGCACCTGCTAAGGACTATTACCGGGGGCCATAGTAAATAGGACCAAACATTGTGAGTAAAAAAACCCGAAATATATAGGTTTTTGTGTGTACCGTAGGTCCTATTTACTATGGTCCCCCGTAATAGTGCACAGCTGTGCACCCATTCTTTGTAATAGGTAGTGAGCTGCTTGGGAGAAATCAATTTGTTCGCCCTGATACGCTTCCCCGAGCCCAAGCCAATGCTACACAACTCGCCAAACGGCTGAATGCAGGGCTTCACATCATATCATACACAAGATCATATGATATGCTTTATATGTATATCATACCAGTATACCATACCATAAGCTATACTCACGATATATACGTATCCATCTCATGTTTTTTTTTTCGCGATATCGATATGCTTGTAGCATACAATCTTCGAAATATGATATTATCATGATGATATAATACATCAAAGTGTATGATATGATGCCGACCTCTCGCTTATTTATTTCCGAAACGCTCCTAACTGACGGACCTCCTCGTCTAATAGAGGACCCGGTGTAAATCTTAGTACACTTTACACCAGTACTTTTTGCCTCTCCCGGTGTAAATCTTAGTACACTTTATACCAGTACTTATTACCTCTCCCGGTGTAAATCCTAGTACACTTTACACCAGTACTTTTTACCTCTCCCGATGTAAATCTTAGTACACTTTATACCAGTACTTTTTACCGCTCTTGTCCCTAAAAAACTAAACGTACGAACGTGATGAATAAAATACAAACACACAAACGGACCTGACATTCAATAAATAGTGATATATATGTACCTGTAGTTCGTGGGGTCGTGCGTAATAAGGCTTAGCCTACTATTAATAGGTTCAGTTTCCTCGGAAGCTGGAGGTTAACCTGAGGAGCATCGCCTTTCAGGGGTGGGCCTTATTGTCTGAGACACAGCTCACTCACAAACATGGCTTCGAAGAACTTTGTTCCGCGCAACCCGACCCAGATTTATATGCGCTACTCTAGATATGTTGCAAAAATTAGCCAAGTTCGGGAGAGTCTTCGGTTCAAAAGGATTAATGCCCTCACCAAAAGCTGGTACAGTAACAACTGATGTAAAATTAACATCTAGAAGAACTACAAAAGGGTAAATTAGAATATAGAGCAGATAAGGCAGGTACTGTTCATTTATTGATCGGAAAAAGATAGGAGAAAAAGGGTAGCACAAAAAGTTGAAAGTTCTTTTATCTAGTAAAAAAATTGAATTAATAAGAAAGTCAGGAGAAGTCTTGCAAAAACATGTACCAGGGTACTACAGTAGCTAAAGCATCACACTAATCGGTAGTTTCTCACTTGAGGAGGAGCCTAACCGGTCAGAAAATTCTAGCCGAAAAAGTGCAACTCCGACCGTGGGATGAGTCCGAGGGTTGGAGGGGGTAGGAGGCACAGCCCCTTAGGCAAGCCTTAGACAAGGAGCCTCCTAAAGTTTAGGTGCCACCGCACACTACTCATCGCAGCACTGCCCCATACAGAGCGAGGAGCAGGAGCCGCACAGCAAAGCACGCGCCCACCTAGCCGCTTGCTGGCCCTAGGCGTGAGGAGGGAGCTGGTGGCGGCCGTGTCGAGCATGAACAGCTCCGTCGTCGGGCCGGCCGGGGCATCGGGGAGGCCAATCTCGATGCAGTAGTAGTCCTTCTGGTCCACACTTATTCCGTCGCCTAATACGGACTCGCTGCATTGTCGCGGCATGGGGAAAAACAGAAAAACAGAAAAACACACGGGGAGGAGGGGGGAAGGGGGGGTGGGGGCGGCGTACTCAATTGTTGTTTGCAGTAGTCATTCCACCATTGACCACACATATCTATATCGGGAGAGGTGGGGCGGGAAACGGGGGGGGGGGGGGAAGGAGGAAGGAGGAGAAGATAACTGGGGGGGAGGGAGAAGAGGGGCGGCGTGGGGGGGAGGGTCCTCATGTCATAAAGGGAGAAAAACGGCGGCAGTGGGCACGACTAAAGGATTGCGCCAACAAAATGCCGTAGCGGAGGCGGGGGGGGAGGTGGGGGCGGGGGGACGCCTGACGGAGGAGACGGTACATCATAGGTAACACTCCACAATGCCGCCGAGTTTAACGAGGGGAGGGGGGCTTGGCGATGAATCACGCGGAAAAAGAACCCGTGAAAGCCTCTGTTTTGCAGTTTTCCGCCTCTTTGACTCCAAAAAAAGAGGTCGTTGGGATTCGATATAAATGTTATACGTTTTGGTATATTTTTCGGGGCAGAGTGGACATCACCTCATATTTGCGGCTAGTTTTTTATGGGTTGCGGTTACCTTTCGAGGGCATATTTGGTGATATTTGACGGTTACATTTGTTGCGGGTATACATATATATATGCGGTTGGTTACATTTGCAATACACCTGCGGTTACTTTTGTGGCTGAATCTGCGGTTACTTTTGTGGCTGTATCTGCGGTTGTCTGTTGAGTGCGTGCCTTTGCGGTTATATTTTCGATCGCGACCCGAAAAATCGTCGAGCCAAAAATCCCACTCCACCTGGCAGAGCCACCGCCGTCCCTGCGCGCGCGGTTCCGGTACGTTTTATCGTCACTACAACTATAGTACTGCCATATAATATTCCGCAACTCCCTTGGTGACCGTCCTCTACACTATCACGGGTGGGTATAGTAACAACAGGTAATACATAAGTCGTAATACATAGTAACAACAGCAATACATACGGTCGTAATAGACAGTAACAACTGGTAATACATATTACCATAGTAAATAGGACCTACGATACGGGCAAAAACCTATATATCTACCTATTTTTACGAACAATATTTGGTTCTATTTTACTATGGTTCCCCGTAATACAGTGGTATTATTAGTGATGCATAGTAATACGTGCAGTAGAAATACACACTTTTACATAGTAATGCATAGTAAAACATAGTAATCATTACCCACGACGGGCCCAAGAAGCATGCATCCCCCTATGTTCACGCTCCATATTTGGTTCTGATCACTACACTACGCATGCTCCCCTGTATATATTCACCCATCGAAGACAGCCGAAGCATTGACAACGATCGGGGATACCCAGCCCAGCTGAATGGCAGCGGAGCGAGGCCAGATGCCTTGACTACCAGTCACGGCTCGTGATACATATATTAATAGTGTCACTCCCCCCCCCCCCATCCCCCCCCCCCCCTCCCTCCCATAAAAACGCCAGTTGTTTCAAGTCCCCCCTGAAAACGCTAAAACTGGGTAGAGGACCTGGACCTGCTAGAAAGAAGAAGGAGGTATGCCAGGTGCTGGCAGGAGGAGATAGATGCACGGATGTGCTCTTGTCGCGAAGCAAGAGAGAGAGACTCGAATTCACGTAGTGGGAGAATGTGAATGTACAAGGAGGGACGCGATGCGTCGGAGGGGAAGATGAGGAAAATTGACGAACGCGAAATGAAGGAGTTTGGTACACCATTAATAGATAGTGTCGACAACACGATAGCAATCCTAGGAGATAAATGATGGCCACAGGCGGCGAAACAGAAAGGAGATAAGATTAGCAAAATATTCGTATGTAATACGATTAGCATGGAAACAGCGAAATGGGCGCCCAACTGTTGGAGGTGTCTCTATTAGGAGTAGGAACGGTGCTCCGTCTCGGAAGGGATGAGCGGTCGATGACCAAATGACTAAGGCAAACAACAAATGAGTACCCTCCGCCCCATAGAAACGTCATTTGTTTTACGTTTTGACCCCTCCCCCCCCCCCACAAACGCAACCCGGTATTTTTTTTTAGTTCGATCATCGCACCTTGGCCGTATCCGAACCATGGGCAGCACCGTACCCTCCAAAGTGACCCTCGCAGCCCCGCTCCCCCCCCCAAACTTGGCCTCCGTCCAGGTTTCTGGGGGGGGCGTCCAATCACCGTATGATGTTCGCGTGCCGCCGCCACTCTCCTGGGATGATGATTTTGGCTTCGACGGCTTAACGCCAACGCGAGTCCTCTCCGCTACCAGCATCTGCACCAGACCTTCTTTCTGGTTCGTCAAAGCGTCAACAGCAACAACGGTAGTAGTAGTCACGATACAATTACGCTATTACGGGGGGGGACCATGCTAAATAGGACCTACTACGGTACACACAAAAACCTATATATTTCGGCATTTTTTCTAACAATACATGGTCCTAATTACTATGGCCCCCCGCGATAGTAGGTCAGTCTGAATGTGACGACAACAGCGACGAACAACAACGACAACTTCAAAGTTTTGAAAAATCGTTTTGTGACAGCTACTATACCGACGTTGCGCCTCTTTTGCACTTGCGGGTGTGCGTTTGTGGGCGTACCATGCTGAACAGAACGAGTTGGACGATTCCAGCAGTACAGCAGCGATACAATAGTAGCAGCAGCAGCAGAAGCAGCAGCGGTATAACACCAGCGAACCTCGGGATAGACTCAGATATATATGCCTGGTATGTAGGAACGTTATATCCCTCTTGTCAACTTAAGCCCTTTAGAACCGCAGTCCCGTTTTGGGGACAAACCACTCAATTTTCAAGTAGTTTGCCCCCAAAACGGGACTGCGGTTCTAAAGGGGTTAAGACAGCTCCGGCATGTTAAGCCAACCACGTTGCGGAGGGGAACCTTGTTCTACAGTAATAAGAATATACCTGGTACCAGGTACCAGGTAGGAGTACAAACTTTTTTACAGGATACTGGCACCTCGTCGTAGTGGTTCCATTTGCATCTATCTGTCTCCGAGAGCGGGACCCCGCGCACAATACATACTTCGAAGTAGACTACTGCTGTATATCCGGCTGGGAACACGAGCGTGCAGCGTACCCGATTGAAAAAGATGCCTGCCGTGCTTGGCTTTCGGGAAAAGCTACGTGAAGCAGCAGTATCATGTACCAGGGTATCATGTATCATGCCATCATGCCTCATGCCAAACGGCGTGAGGTCAAAACTCCCACGAATAGCCTGCTGTCTCTTCACCGCATGCGCTTTGTTTTTGAGTTTGTGAGGATGAAAAGACCGAACAGCCCAAAAGTGGCCCGTGCCCAGCACAGATCGTTTCCAACCGTACGCCTGCCTGAGCCCATATGATTCGATACATTGACATGTGACATGTGAAACGTAAAAGCAGTGTCAGGGTGTAGTAAACCACGAAACACACCAGAGATGTTGCACCTCTGGTGTGCATGTAGCAGTTTCTTGCGCATCTGGGCGCGCGTGCGCGTTGAAGGATCCGCACGATAACGAACTTGAACGTTCCCGCATCATGTACCAGGGTATGCCGGTATCTGGACACGGCAATAATAGTGCTCGCTGCCTGCGTAGCAATGCCCGTAAAGCAGCAAAACATCTCAGCGAAGACTTTGGCACGAGAGTCAGCTGTAGGTTACCCTTTTCAGATTATTTCAAGGACAAACCTACCCACCTGACACAAAATTGGTGTACTGGGAGGGTGCTACTCGTAAAGCAGTACATTCGTATAATATGAGACAGATGATGGGTGTCACATGTCATCATCAGCATGGCAGTTGAGGCGCAGACAGACCCACCTCGTAGACGCCTTTAGTCGCAATGCTCATCTCCTCTAGGTTCTTCTTGATCTCCGACACCCTCATCTCCCTGACAACTGCCGTCTCTGCTTCCAGCGCGTCTTCTTGTAGTCCCATGGACAGCGCACATCCGCGCTGCAAGCCAGGTGATGCGGGATCGTGCCTACGCCCATCTCGACCTAGACTATCGAAGCGCTCAAGATGCGGCGCGATTTGAGAAATCGGTCTTGTTCTAGACGAGTAGACAGTAGGCACAGCAACGAGCCATGACACAGCACGGGGAAAGACAATTGACAACGCCAGTAGAAGGGGCTGCCAGCGCGGTAACATCGTATGCAAGGACCCCGTGCGCCACCTTGTCAAGCACGAAGTGAACTACAGCAGTATTCCTTGTATGCCGACAAAAAAATGGAGTACTCGTATACCTGGTATACTGCAGTACGTACGTAGGAAGGGTTTCATTCATTTTCGGGGGGAACTACTAGTAGGGAAGAGGGGGCATACGAGTAACCACGCAACCACACCAGTCCCTCTCGCCCTCCATGCAGCAGACAGCAGTACATGTACCCGAGGTACCGGGAATATGTTTGTGCATACCCCTCACAAACGACGAGACTTCACTGTTTTAGAGGAGAGATAATTTCACAGGACAGAGATTACATCAGCTAGGGAGAGGCTCCGGAGTGAGTCAGCCTCCGAATGATACAACACCACCACCAGCAGTCACGCAACGTGGCACTTGCGAACACGTCGTCGTGTCTATCGGACCGACGGAGTATACCGTCAGACCGTCAGATTCTTATGAACGCCCCACCAGCGAGGAGTGAAGCTGACGACTACCGTTTTCGATGCGAAGAAAAAGGGCAACGCTAGGGGTTCGAACACGAGGATGGCCTACACCGTCTACACCGAAGCAGCTTTGAGCTTGAAAGGCGCGGAGATGGACGACGACTACATTCTCAAAAACAAGCGAAGTTGGCACTGGCGGCAGCAGCAGAGCAGCAACAACAGCAGCAGACTGAAGGATATGATGTCGGCGGTTATGATGGCTACGACCTTGTTGTTGTGGCGACAGCAGAACCGGAGAAGGTTCAAGCAGAACCGCGACTTGCCCCATCAGCAGCAGCAACAGCAGCAAGCAGCAGACTGAAGGATATATATGATGTCGGCGGTTATGATGACTACGACAAGCACGCTCATATTATATCATACTACTGTACAATGAGTAGCTTCGTCTCATCTTTCATACGCGTCATACATTCAATAAAATAACTAAAAAGTACGTCAGCTGTGAGTTCAACCGATCGGCAGATCGATCGATGCTCAACTTTGCAAGCTGCGTGAACCGTGAACCGTTCGCGCGTTTTCCATTGTTTCCCTAGCGATTGCATTTGCGTATGCATACTTTTGCGACTACTGCAGCACCAGCACTATTACGGGGGACCATAGTTAATAGGACCAAATATTGTTGGTAAAAATAGGGAAATGTATAGGTTTTTGTGTATACCGTAGGTCCTACTAACTATGGTTCCCCGTAATACTACTTGCTAACAACCTGGTACTGCGCACGACGCCGCCGTGCTCTCTACGTGTCTCTGATGTGGTGGTGATGCTCTTGTGCTGAGTTTATAGCTAGGGAACCTCTGTTTTCCGCCAGTTTCAATCTGTTGAATAAATAGAAAATAATTACCTGCGGGGCTGTGACCTACATGCACGAACTAGTAAATAACTGCTTTTTCTTGTTCATGGACCGAAGAGTCCCATCATACGAAGACAAATAAATTCCCTGCTCTCTCGCTCAAACCGGAGGGCTTTCTCGCGCGTAGTCCGGCTATCTCTCGACCTCCAGTCGGCTAACTTTCCCATACGACTGCTGTGGTTCTACTGTTGTAACTATGTAGAGGGTAGATGGCAATAAATTGACCGTACCTGGTACAGTATAATCCCGATAGAACCGGCAAATTTCTCGCCTGATCAGCCTTGCCACGTGACGGAGTGTAACCCCATGTACCCCTTTTTTTATCTCTGTGGCAGTGCACGCCTCGCCCTCTACTCCCAATTCAAGGAGGTTCAGTCCCCGGATGTGCATCCACATGTGCATCCATGAATGGCGTACGTATACGTACGGGCTTCGTACATACCAGTATATACACCCATTAATAGTGCATCCAAAGCGGTGCGCGGCAACATCGATCTACCGGAGCAGCGCACCAAGCAGTACCAGGTATATAACTACAGCAATAACTGCTATACGGCGTTTACCGTACGACAATCAATATCACTGTAACACTGGTAGCTCAGCAGTAGAAGTGACAGTCGCATCCCAATTGACACCCCCGCGCATGATATCTTCGCCACCTTATCAGTTCTTCACCACCTGGAGGCAAGCGCACGCTGCTGCTGTGCCTCTACCGCTCGCGATCCGTGGGGGCCAACAACTTATTATGAAAAGACCTTTTCCCGTTGGAAAACCAAGAGGGAAAAAGGCGCGCTCTTTCGCCTCATTACTATTAATAGCCCCTTTGTAACTCTCATATTTTCAGAGGGGAAACGTGCCGAAAACAAATGAAAGGACTAAGAGGACGACTACACCAGTCACGGCAAGCAGCCCGGGCAGCTTGGGCATGGGATACACCTCGACTTGCCAATTCTTTTTTGGTTTACCTGTTTACCTATGCAAAAAAATAGTCAGTACGGACCGTTGTGCGTCGTGCTTGCGTGTCTGTCGACCATTATTGAATCGGTCCAATTCACTGCGAACGTATTTCGATACTCTTTTCGAAACAGCAATATGTGCCGCCGATTCCCTCACACGCTGCGTACTCCCCTCGCTGCTGTCTCTTGTAGGTGCGGTCTACCTGGTATACACACCGATAACGCACCCCCCCCCCCCCCCTCCCGCCCTTGCCCCCGCCCTTCCACAGGCGAGGCAAGACTGGTCAAAATTGCCGGCCCCACCGCCAGCGCTTCTTGCAAAAATGAAGAGCATGTCGTGCGACTAGCTGCTGAAGTTCTTAGCGTTCATGGGCGTGAAGTCTGCCGCGGGCCTTCAAACGTCGTTCGCGGAGCACGAGCGCAAATCACGCCCCATGATGAGAGCCATCGCCGGCGCGAAGCTGGAGACGCAGACTGGTACGGAAGAGGGAAGACGAAAGTACGGAACGCTCCTCACGGCGGCTGTGTGTGGCAGGGGCGACGACGACCCTGCGGCAGAACCCTCGGTCAAGCGCACGGCAAACTTCCTCGATGTTCCCGAGGGCGACATCTTATCGGCGCTCCAGCGGGCGAAGCGGCTTAACCCCGCCCGCGACCCAGAGGAGGCGATCCGAAAGGACGGTTATTGGTACGAGTCCCCGCGGGGAGAGAACAGCGTCACCTAGGGTCAAACGACCTGGATGATGTGACATCTCGCCTCCGGGCCAGCACAACACTGATAAAACACCCGACCGATCGAAATCGCCACCCAGAAGATGACAAAACTTGAGAGATGTTCGAGAGGTTGTAAAATTATTTGTTGTGGCCCGCCGTGTTCAATTTTCTCTGCAGCGGCAAGCAGCAGTGTCCGGCATACCCGCTGCATGATCCAGATTCACCCAGAGAATCCGGGGATGTACTCAGGGTGTCCCTTGACGGCGACACGCCGCCAGTTCCAGATCTGCCGCAGGTCATAATGCGGTTATCGTAGTGCTGGCACACGGACGAGGTGTCGCTCGCATCGGACGGCTCGGGCGACGGGCGTACCTTGTACAGTGAGCCCAAGGCTTCCAACTAAGTCTCCGGTTGCTGCTGCCGAGCACCCCCCATCGGGAACTTCTGATGGAATTGGAGGAGGGAAACCAGGGTGGCGATGCACTCCCAATTCCTGGAGTTGGAGGATTACAGCGGCTTCGAGGCGCGGCAGATTGACCCCAAATCGCGTTTTTGGTTGTCCCACGTGGTGCAAATGCCTGACGTTGCATTCAGCTAAAGGCTATTTTATTCGTCCACGTGTCCCTTGATGCTGTTACTATTTTCCTTGACAAAGTGCATGGAATTGGTGTACTGTGGGTTAGCTTTTCCAGCTGCAGTAAAAGGGTTACTTGGGAGGAAGCACCGAGAAATATATAGCGAGTCTATGTGTGTGCCATCTTCAATAGTACCATGTAGGCCAGTTTTATGGTATTAGTCTGTTAGGCTACTGGTGAAAGGTTTACCAATGGCCTACATACGATTTTGTTGCGGGTCGTTGGAACGCATGGACTCGTGTTATGAGGCTTAGATTGGGTAGGCGATTGGTTAACTTTTACCTTTTTTAGCCCAACGGACTAAGACCCTCACAAATGGCGACAACGAACGGCAGAACACGGGTTGTTGGTCGTGAGTTCGAATCTCACGTCCGCCTTGAAATCGCTTTTTCAAAGATCAAGTGAGTTTCCTCCTGTCAAGAACCTGAAAAAGGCTTCTGGATCCCCAGAAATTTGAACCGCGTGTGGTGGCGCGTCGACCCGTTAAAATCGGGTCCGTTCCAGGGGGGGAGAGTGTTATGAGGCTTAGATTGGGTAGGCAATTGGTTAACCTTTTATCTTTAGCCCAACGGACTAAGACCTTCACACTCGCGTGCTGGTCCCCCTTGTGCTGTATTTTTGCTGTGGAGCGGGACGGTCCTGTATGCGGACGAGAGCGAATAAGACAAATGGCGACCTCCATGAAAAAACAGTGCCTGGTACAACAGAAAAAACGATTCATGGGCCCAAAGTATTACGATTGCTCAGCCTTTTTGCCGAGTGCTCTGAATTGTCAAAAAAAAACCGGAGAGCTCTGATTGGCCAGTGTATCTGTGATTGCTCTGGTGGGAAAAAACCTGGGTGGCACGTGACGTCATCATGCATGCAAAACCGACGGAGGAAGACGGCAGACGAATGCCTACTGGGACCTAAGAGCTCGTAACGAGAACAGTGTAAAACATGGGTTGGACGTTCAAGCTGCAGACGTTACGGTTGGCTCTGATAAGGGTCAGCGGTAGACTGTCATCATCTTTGCTCAAGGTTGCTCTGGGATCGAATCTCGGCTGCTGGTGGTCTATTTCACGCGCATTTATTTATTTTCTCGTGGGTTTTGCTTCCATCGCCGAAAGTCAGAGATGTCAGGAGACAGCACTTTCACCGCTTGACAGACAGCAACTTTGCCTTGATACATACCATGGTATGCCTTACCTGTGACACCAAACTACTAGTTTTTAGTTCGTGGAACACTCGGCCCTACATCCTTGACAGCGCACATTTTGCGTGGCTTGACATGTCTCCTGACCTCTTCGCCGAAAGTGCGAGAGAGTGGTTTGGTAAAAAAGAAAACGATTAAAATCGTCGAACGTCAGTGGGGATGCTGAATGAACCCTCAGCGCGATAAGCATGAAGGCACGTATATACGTACCGGGGGGGAAGGGACGACACCTGTGACCACAGCTTGTTTAGGTAGCAGCTAAAGGTAAAACCTCCTATGTACGGGTTATTGGGCTGCAAAGTAACAGCGGGGGCAGAAAGGCTACGTGGAGCAGGGGTTCCGGGGTGGGGGGCGGGGGAAGAGTAAACGCCTCATCGATTTTGCATCTGGGACGATGTCTTGGGAGAAGGGCAAGCTGTGCCAAGATTAAGACCCGGCGACATCACTTGCACCCTGCTGTTGCTCGCCTTTTGCCGCCCGTCCAAGCGCAGCGACAAGATTCATACGATCCACGCGTAAATCTTATTCTTAACAGCAGATCGAGGATGTCGTTCCCGAGCTTGACCCGTTCGCGTTTTTTACGGGGTTTGTTTTGTGAAAGTAAGCGCCCCCGGGGGCACTTTTGTCATATCCCCGTGACTATAGACAACACGAACATGTCTGCATGTCGGGCGAGGAGCGATGACCGGCGGAACTACTGCACCCACCCACCCACCCACCCACCCGGCAGTAGATGCCGTAGTAGACGGACCTACAGCCAGGTTTTAATATTCTACCGTGGCCGCCATCGCGGGTGGTAGCGTGCTTCGTATATCTTCTATTTCGGGGGCAGTTCATAACCTATTGTGCACCCAAAACTTGGTCTGAGAGAAAATGTTTTGTGAGAAACGAAACACGTCTGCCTGTACTTCGGGCAAGGAGCGATAACCGGCGGAACCCACGGCACCAAAACCTCGGCAGTAGATATCGTGGACGATTCCAAGGGGTACTATTAATAGTTTCCTACGACGGCCGTTTTAGTGAACCTCAGACGGATGCGCGACAAAGATGGATTCGGCAGAGTAGGGCTGGACCCCTCCATGCACCGCCCACGTCTAATGTCTCGGGCGCTGTACCAATACCGCTTCAACACGACAAGCAGTGATACCAGGTATCAGATGATACCTCCCACCTTGGCCGCAGCAAGTACCCCGGCCCTTTCCGGATGTACGGCATAGCTTTGGCGACCTGAAGAGTAAGCAAGGGGTCTTTACGGGTCATGTTACCCCAACCCGTGGGTCGGGTCAAGCATTTTTTTAATTTCACGGGTCCGATTGGGTCGGGTCGGGAGGTTTCCAAATTATCACGGGTTCGGTCATAGATACCCGACCCGACCCACGAAATTTTACCCGACCCGTAGACAGCCCTGGCAAAAACGCAACAGGTAGGTGTGGTCCTATGAGCCTTAAAATGGGAAAAGAGCGTGCACAGAAGGTAAATTAATGGAGTTTGCCTGCACGATGTACAGGCTGGTCCGACTTACACGACAGAAATGTATTCCCCGGCCAAAGTCCACGCCGTTTTGTCGAGTCAGACCGTGAAATTTTGCACACGCGTCTTTCATCAGTCCTATCTACCACACACCTGACCTAACGTTTTGTTTTTCTTTTTGCCTATTTTTGAGTTTTTTTGTTTGTTTTGCATATTTGGACCACGTCAGACTAAATATTTTCGGCGAACGAAAGGGGGTTAAAACAAACGCAGGTCAATCCTTGGAGGAGATATATAACACGTGCAAATTTTCAGGGTCTTGCCTCTAGAAAACGGCGTGGACACTTTGACTTTTGTGCGGAAAAAGCGCAAAAATTAGGCGTTGCCTCGTAATTACTTAGTGTCAGTATAGGGTCGATTTTGAAAGATGTATTTAGCTTAATAGTTCGCAGTCGTATCAAAATATCCAATTTTTTCCGTCAAAAATTGTACAAAAGAACCGGACTGTTGAGAAAAAATAAACTAAAATATCCTATGAAGACGCCCGCCTGTTACTGACCGTGGTTGGTCGGGATACATTTCCGCCACAACACTAGCGCCACAGCCCCAAAACTAGCGCCACCTCAGCCAAAAAAGGGTAATATCACCCTAAGCTCTTCCGCTCATCATTGCGGTTGCTATGATACCGAATATGTCCCATTCGAGTAGATGCTGCTGCCGCCATTGGTGGGGCGGGGGAGATTCCGTACCCTTTTAGCACCGCACTCCCATTGTGGGGACAAACCCTTCAAATTCGAAGTAGTTTGTCCCCAAAACGGGACTGCGGTCCTAGAAGGGGTCAACTTGAACCAGCTGGTAGGGAATTCTCCTAACCCAAAGAAACAAGAAGGATCAAACAAAACGTCAGCAAGCACGCAGGCACGCCCAATCTATTTTGAAATTTTCAATTTTTTACAAACTGTGAAAAACCCAATGTTTCCGAACAGTGACGTCACACGACCGTTAATTGACGACAATACATCGGTCGACCAGGCATTTTCCGCAAATATTTTCTTGATTTTGTTCTTCACGCTTTGGATCGGAAACCCGCGGGCTCGAAATACCTCGCTCCTCGCTCTCGTCTCCAGTCCTTTTGAGAAACTATGTAAAGCGGACAAAAAAAATCGACGAGGAACCGCGGTCTTATGACAACCTTCTATCAGAGCCAAATATGGTTTGTCAACATGGGGCAGTACCTGTTTTTTTAGTCCATCGCGGAATTCTGGCAACTGTAGTATCGTACCAGTATATGTTACTATGGGCCCTCTTGATAGGAAGAGCGCGCAAAAGCAGCAGCAGTGCAAACAAGCGTCGTGATGTTGCTTGTGCGTGTGACGCATGCTGAAGGTAGCACTCGAGGAGCCCTCCAAGAAAAAAAGGATTCCCACGGCCTGCTATCGTACTGTAGGTCTGTAACGAAACAGATCGTACAAGCACACTTCCTCCTCAGTTAAGAAGCCATAGCATTCAGAAATATTGCCTCACAAGGCAAAATAAATGATACGTCGTACCTCTTGCGTACTGTAGAACCCACCGTGGGTGCCGTTAATTCTATTCCGTTGCACCTCGGATCCTTACTGTTCCCGTACCCCAGCAGCGCGGACTGCGCTTGTGTGGTCGACTACGTAACCGTCATAGTTTTTTCGACACTGTTTTTCCCTCTGTATCATCATCACGTTCCAAAGGGGTTATTATATTGCACCAAAAAATACATTTTTCTCTCCGATTTTCCACAAACATGAAAAATAAATCTTGACTTTTTTTTTTTCACCAATTGGAAAACGGCCGGCACCAAATGCCTTTATTATTCTATGAAGGGCTTTAACACCGATTACGGAAAACCGCACAACCGCGATGATAATTGGATCGCCATTTCTAAACAACAGAGAAGCCACCCCAAAAACAAAGAAGAGGGTCTACAGATGAAAGACACCCGCGGAGAAGACCATCCCACTCCTCCACAATAAACTACACAGCAGTACGAGTACATCTCGGCGACTCATGAAGAAAAAACTCTCCCAACAAAAGGCAGTTGGGAAACAAACAACAGCCGGTTGTAAGCACCTTCTCTCGTGGCGGCACTCCATTCCTCCCGTGCCCATCGCCATGTGTCACATATCGGACAGATCATCTGCAGATCATCTACAGATCATCCACAGATCATCTATAGATCACTCCCAGATAATGATCTAGATCTCTCAGGGAAGATGATCTGAATGATCTGTATTTCCTATAGGTCAAGTTTCCGGGCGGAAGCTGTACAATCTGCATGATCTACATGTAGGACACGTTTCCTTGGTTGGATCTGTACTATACAGATCCTGCACATCGTCTCGTGACGGCGGCGTAGGATCTAGATGATATATAGATAGATAGATCTGCCTGACGTGTGCCATGCATGAATGACATGCGGGGTTGCCAGTGGTCTCAAAGGTAAACTAATTGTCACCCACGTGGTGGTTGCGCTCAAATCTAGGTTGGCGTATTTACCCCAGAGACCAGAGCCAAAACCCAGACGATCAATCAGGACCTCTCGTGCCTTTCTAACCCCGTTCAGCACGCACCATTCCCATAAATGCCCAAAACTGATTTCTAAGACACAGTAATGCCCACATGAGGCTGCGGGGCACAACACGCAAAACATAGGAAGGAGCCTCAAGGGTCATAGCCATACCCGCCGAGACAAAAAAAAAAAAAAAAACTGTAGTACCAGGGTATTAACAAATAAGACTATCAAAACGCCTACACAAGAGGAACCAAAACACGTCTACACCAACAATACCCCCACTCCCACCACCACCGGCGCACGAAAACTTGCCCAATCGTTCAAATCCCAAAGAAGAAAAAAAAATCTGCCGCCGTTCAAAAACACAAAAACACGACATCAAGAAAACAAGAAGAACGACAAGAACAGTACGAGCACGTATCGCACTTGACATCATCTGCCGCCGTTCAAAAATGCACACACACACACAAAAAAAAAAGAAGAGATACATCTACGAAACATATACGAGTAAAAGATTATGTATCTGCCGCTGCCCTCGTCAATACCATCCTCCTCATCATCGTCACCCCCTCGCGCCAGGCGGCCCGGTCTGACCTCAAGCAGCATCACCGTCCGGCCGCTCTTCTAGCGAAGGCCTCCTCGCCTCTTCCTGAGACGACCTCCTTGAGGGGCCTTCCTGCAGAGAGACGTCGAAGCACGGCTGCTGCATTCGCTTCGGGAGGAACCACCTAAACAGAAACCGGAACGCGCGAGTCCGCGGCCTCACCGCAACGCCGACGTCGGTGCTGCGAACGGTGGAGATGAGGTGCCCCCCCAACTCCTCCGGCAGCTCTTCGATCGGCTCGAGGCCGGGCGATCGCCGCGGCCGCGCGCCGAAAGCGCCAGGGCCCCGCTGCGAGCTCGGCTGCGAGCGCGGAGCGGAGGCGGGAGGTAATGGTGGAACGACTGCAAGCGGCAGAAACTGCTAGGACGGACGCCTCGTAACGTTTCGCCCATTTCCACGCACACGACCGACACCGCTGCCGCCACCACCACTAGGATCAGACCCCGCAGGAGAAGGAGCCACCCCAGGAGTTGCACCAATTGGCGGAAGCATGTTTCCGTCGTCGGGGAGGCCTCGGGGGGGCGGGCTCCCGTACCCTTGCTCCGCCCCTCTGCGCTGGAGATTGGGGGCATCGTCGGTCCCGGGACGGCTGGTGCTGTTGCCGTTGGATCGAGAAGGACTTACTTCCATCGGGGAGGAAGCTGGGGACCCAGGCTCAATCGTAGATTTGAAGGAAGGCTCGAATTTTCCCGGGTGTACGTGCGGCCAGTGCTGAGGCTGCCAAGTGGGGTGGGGTGAGGGTGTAGTGGGTGAGATGGCATGGGATGAGATGGGGGTAGGGTAGGGTGGGGTGGGGTTGGGTGGGTGAGATGGGATAGTATGGGATGCGATAGGACGAGAAAGGATTGGGTGGGATGTAGTGGGATGGGATAGGATTGGGTGGGATGGGATGGGATGGTACTCCAACGAGAGCCCGAAGCAGCGAAGCCAAATCCCAAGGGTGGCGATTGGAGCACGCACGCCGTGCGTTTCACTCAACACAGCAACCAGGCAAACCGCACCGCAGCACTCACACCAAAACCAGTGGCGCGCATGTCACGCAACATGTAAGTAAAGCACACCACACCGCAGCACTAACAAATACCAGTAGCACGCAACACGTGCGCAAAGCGCACCACACCGAAGCACTACTAAATACCAGTAGCACATACTGTTACCCCTTCACCTCCCCTTCCCTCTCTTCCCGTCCCCTCTACCCCCCCCCGCCCCCCCATTCCCTCCCTCCCTCCTCCCCTTCCCAATCTACCCACCTTAGACACAGACTGACGCCGAACAACGGCCGCAGCTCTCATCGGCGACGGCGTCCTCGCCTTCTCCCCGCCCCCCCGCTTCGCTCCCGCCTCCTTCGATCTACCACGTCTGGGTGGGCTGGCAGTGGCACTCCTCCCGCCTACTCCCCTCCTGCCCGTGCCTGCATCAGCCATCGCCGCCCCCCCCGCCCCAGCCGCGGCTGCTGCTGTGGATGCTTGTTGAGGCTGTTGCTCCGCGTTGTCGTCGGTTTCGTTCTCGTAATCGTCCACGGTTGACATCTGCGCCGGGTTTTTGGCGGACGACGGGGGTTGGATGGCGGGAGAGGGTGAGTATGGCCGTGGGCGTGCCGTGCAGAAGTTCGTGTCTAGGATTTGACCACGAACCGACGAGTACAGTTGGTTGATATAGCAATACAGCAGGGGTCCCCATATGAAGCGGTCTGAGTAAGGTCTGAGTAAGGTGGTATAAGGCGGTCGAAATCCGCACTCGTGACATGGGATGAACAAGGCGGCGTCCCCCAATAAGGCGGTCATATTGCCCTGCCACACCACCGACTTATTGCAGGGGCCCTACCGCAACAGTAGTCCACAGTGAACCTTCCATACCTCAGATAGGTTATCGTTTCCGGCTCCATGATAAACGTCTTTCAGGGCAGAAAAAATCCCGGAATTTATTATCTGTATGATCGGGTGATCTAGCCGCTCGCGAGTGATACCTGGTACCTGGTAGTGCTCAAACGACTTGGCCTAGTTTCGACAGATCACCCACAGATCATCTAGTCCTGGCTGACGATCTAGATACTTCAGGGAATATGATCTGCATGATCTATATGACCTCGCCGCTCGTGCTGCTGAGTAGGAGCCATACAAGCTGTATGATCTAGGAGAACATATTTCCTGGTTTGGGTCTGTACTATACAGATGATCCTGCACACCATATCATAACGGTAGGTGAGGATCTAGATGATCTATCTGTACATGATCTGTCCAACGTTTGAAATGACCATAAAGTGTTTGAAATGTCCATTAAACCTTCATTCCGACAAAAATGTCAGGCGGTCGGGGGGTTATGGAGCTATCGGTAGTGTAAATCACCAACCCTTTCGTCGAGGCTGGTCTCGTGCCGTGCCGTGCGCCCGTCAGCCAGCCAGAATTGTGACGGGAAATAATGAGGGTAGGGGTAATGACAGGTAATGGCAGGTAATGAGGCATGCTATATACGGCAAGGGTAATGACAAGCAATCGCAGGTAATGAGGCATGCTACTGTAGGGGTAATGACAGGTAAATAGGTAAATAGCTAGTAGTAGCTAGTAGTAGTAGTAGCTAGTAGTAGAAGTAGTACAAGTAGCAGCAGTAGTAGTAGTAGTAGTAGTAGTAGTAGTAGTAGTAGAAATAGTAGTGGTAGAGTAGTAGTAGTAGTCGTAGTAATAGTAGTATACGTTAGGCGTAATGGCAAGTAAATAGGCATGCTATACACGGTAGGGGTAATGACAGGTAATGAGGCATGCTACTGTAGGGTAAAGGGGTAGTGACAGGTAATGAGGCATATGCAAGAGCAGCGGTAGGTAATGACATGTAATGGCAGGTATATGAGGCATGCTATACACGGTAGGGTTTGCACATTACTTGGGTGGCTTTGCACCTAATCCAAAAACAGCAGAGTTTTGAGAAAACACGAAAGTGAAACAACCCGATCACCAATACCACGGCTTCATAGGTACAAAATCGAAAACAAATGAAAGCCGAAGATGGTATTCCAACGAAATTGGGTAGTTCGCGCCCGTCAGTCAGAAAGGTTTAAACCCTTTTAGAGCAAACAGCAGTCCCGTTTTGGGGACAAACCAGTCAGATTCTAACTAGTTTGCCCCCAAGACGGGACTCCAACCCCGAGAGGGCTAGAGCCAAAAAGCGCAGCCCGACATTGCACGCGTCCGTCTAATGGTGAACAAGAGTAAAGGTAAGGATTAGGGTCAGGGTAGAGCGAAAGCAAGGGTAGCGGTAACGTTACACAAGGATGAGGGTAAGCAAGGATGAGAGCAAGGGTACGAGGCTAGGGGTACGCAGGGATAAGGGCAACCAAGGGTAGGCAAGGATAAGGGCAGGCAAGGGTAAGGGTTGCGAGGGTAGGGGTAAGGGCAAGAGGAAGACCCACCTTGGTGAAGAAGAGCACATACGCCGACGGCGTCTGCACCTCTTCGGGCTCAAGCTCTTCCACCCGGTCGTCGTTGAAAAGGTGCCACTTCCCGCTCACGCGGTTCCTGGCGGCCGCTCTGCCAGGGTCAAAGTTAACGGTGTCAAAAGCCAACCGTATCAATTATCGGTTTCCAAATTAACGGCGTCAAAGCCAACGGTGTCATACAGTAGTCAACGGTGTCGAAGTGAACGGTGTCAAAGACAACGCTGTCGAAGTCACCGGTGTCAAACTCGATGGCGTCAAAAGTCAACGCTGTCAAAAGTCAAGGATGTCAAAGCTCAAGGTGTCAAAGTCAACGGTGTCAAGAGTCAACATTGTCAAATTGAATGGTGTAAAAAGTCAACGGTGTCAAAGTCAACGGTGTCAAAAGCCAACGGTACCAAAGTTAACAGTGTCAATTTCAACGTTGTCCAAAGACAACGGTGTCAGAAGCTAACGGTGTCAAAGTCAACGGTGCCGCCAACAGTGTTCAAAAGCTAACGGTGTCAAGGTCAACGGTGTCAACGTTGACGGTGCCGTCAAAAGTCAACGGTGTCCTGGTCAACGGTGTCAAAGTTAGTGCCGTCAAAAGTGAACGGTGTCCTGGTCAAAGCTGCCGAAATCAAGGGGTCAAAGTCAACGGTATCACAAGTCAACGGTGTCAACGTCAAAGGTGTCAAAGTCAACGGTGTCGAAGTCAACGACATCGAAGACAGCGGTGTCAAAAGTCAATGGTTGCAAAGACAACGCTGCCAAAGTTGACGGTGTCAAAGCCAACGGTGTCAAAGCCAACGGTGATAACGTCAACGGTATCATCCGCTGTGTCGGGGGAGCGTTGTGTTGATCGATGACGAGCAAAGGAATAGAAGGCGTATAGAGGCGTATACTCACGTCGATTCGTCAACATTAGACACGAAAAAAAAAACGTCGATGGGCTATAACTTTCGGCCGAAACATGTTACATTCGTCAGTTGGCTACATACACAGATAAGGTATGGCCAAAATACGATAATTTTGTCATTTTTTTCCATACGCTGCTTACATCGATTGACCTGACTGTCGACCTACATTCCTTACTTTCGTCGATTGGCTGAAGCGTTATTGGCCACAATACGTTATTTTTGTCTACGGAAGTATCGACCGAAATACGAAGCGTTTGTCGATTGGGCATTCAAAATGCCATTGTGATTGATTTTGTTCATCATGCATGTCCGCCCTTTCAAGTCCCAAATACTGTTATAGGTGGGACTGAAATATTTTTAGACCTGAAAAAGTCACAAAAAATGTCCGGGGGTAAAGACGAATCTTTAATAGCTTAACCAATCAGCGCTTGGCATAGAATAAGTACGTCACAAAAAAAACTCTCTCATCATTTGATATCATATACCTGGTACCAGGTACCAGGGTAGTCAGTCGTATGGTACGAGAGGAGCTGCAGCGTGTGGCTCCAGAAGGGCGGAGCAGCACACGAAAAAAAATAACACGACGAGTGCTTGAGCAGCAGCGCAGCAGCGCACAAACGGGCGCGAGAGCGTGGGGGGGGATTACTGGTGCAGCCCCTGCCGGCCCTGGTTGGGAAGGGGGATCTGCTGATCCTGGTGCGGCTGCCGGCGTTGCTGACCCGGCTGCTGCTGCTGTTCATCCTACTGCTGCTGCTGCTGCTGCTGCTTGCTGCTGGTGCTGGTGCTGCTGGTGCTGTGGTGCAAGATGTTCCAATCTACAGCCATCTAACCCGGTCGCGGCTGACCTCCGCCCCCGCGATGCCACGGCGGACAACAGCATTCGCTCGGGACACGATCGCCGCCGCCTCGTGGGCACTACGACCCGTACGCTGCAGATATGCCTCCCGGTTCGCTTGGATTTTTTTTTTCTATTTGCTCTTGGTCGAGGTTCCTTCTGTTTTTTTCGAAGTACCCATCATGAAATTGATTGTCGTGGTCCCCAAAAAGTGACTAAAGGGGCGATTTTTTGTCGAATCGTTCTCGACGGATACTGCGTCGATTCGAGCGGAGTTTGTTTCGCTGCATGCCATACATCCCAATGTAGGGTATGCTTAAGTCTGCGCACTACTCAAAAGCACTCATAGAGTAAGAGGAACAAACACATAGAGAAAAACATGTTTCTCCGCACCTTTCACTCTATAAATAAGTCAATTCGTGCTCCTGTGCTAAAACGAGCAAAGCATCCCAAAGGTATGGGCCTGTGTGAGGTGTCTGTATGACGTCAAGATCCAATTCATCTCCACCCCAGAGAAACATCGTATACGAAGTTCACTATGCATGTTCACTAAAACCAAGTTCTTGGGGGTATGTCGGCTGTCTTACTTTTTCAGTTTTTTTTTTTTTTTTTTTTGGCTGGTCGTTTCGAATAGCCTGCCGCTTTTTTTGGGTCAAAACACGCCTCCAGTCCCACCCCCGACTGTTTCTTCATGACGGTTATAACCCCAAAGCCTCACGTGTAGTGCCCACATTGTACCGAGCCATGGTGGTTAGCCGTCGCGTAGAGGTCGTAGTCCGGCGGTTCTTTCTGGGAGCGGGTTCGTAGCCAACGACCCAAAAAAACGGCGACGGACGTCAAAGGTCAGAAGTGACCATGGCAGCGGAAGCCGCGCCGCCCAACCCAATAGACCCAGGCAAGAAATTCGCAGCGCAGAGAAGCAGGCGAAGGCGCGTACGTAGCCGATCCAAAGGAGCCCAAGAAAAGAAGAAATGCGGTGCGGCAGCCGGGGAGGGGGGGGGGGGGAGGGGACCAAGGCGGTGTGGCCACGGGGGGCGGGGGAAGGGATGGGGAGGGGGTGGGGGTGTGTGAGAAGGACAGACGGGTAGCGACGATCACTTTCAACAACTTGAATGTAGAAGCAAGACGGTGTGGAAGCAGGGGGGGGGCGGGTACTCATGGCATGCATGGCCGTAGTCGTATGACCATAGACCCTGGCATCCCTACAATGCTGGGCGGAGCACGTCGGGTTTTCACCAACAAGCGGGGTGGTGAGGGGAGGGGGAGAGACGGACGGCCAGACGGGCAGGCAGACAAACAGATGGGAGCAACAATCACTTCCGACTTGAACTCAATATACCAACAGATGCCGAGGCGACGGTCCCGTCTGCACCGTCTCAAGCGTTTCGTCGACCAACAACGGACAACCATCGACATGTGGAGATCGCTTGAAGCTCGAAAGCTTCAGTAAGCGGGAGGAATCTCTTAACGAACAACATCCATCCATGATACCATACCAACGTTTACGTTTAGGGGTTTAATTATTACTCTGCTGTATATTCGAACACTGCCTTTGGCGACTGCCTCGCATCCAGCAGAGAATCCCCTGAACATTCTCGCTTTACGCTCGAAAAAGTCTCTGATGAAGGGCATCTATGTACGATGCCGCTGTGTTCACATTACACTTTTGGGGCTTTACGGTTACACCACAGACACGGCCACTGCTACGCCAGTGGTGGGCGAAACTACTACTACTACTACTACTACTACTACTACTACTACCACTACGGGGGACCATAGTTAATAGGACCTATGGTATACCTGGTACATAAAACCTACCAGGTATATATTTAACCATTTTTACTAACAATATTTTATCCTATTAACTATGGTCCCCCGTAATACTGCTACTGCTACTGCTACTGCTACTGCTACTGCTACTGCTACTACTACTACTTCTACTACTACTACTACTGCTACTACTACTACTACTACTGCTACTACTACTACTGCTACTACTGCTACTACTGCTACTGCTGCTACTACTACTACTGCTGCTGCTACTACTACTACTACTGCTGCTACTACTATTAATACTACTACTACTACTACTACTACTACTACTACTACTATTAATACTACTACTACTACTACTACTACTACTACTACTACTACTACTAATACTGCTACCTACTACTACTACTACTACTACTATACTGCTACCTACTACTAATACTGCTACTACTACTACTACTACTACTACTACTATTGCTACTACTACTACTACTATTGCTACTACCACTGCTTACTACTACTACTACTACTACTACTACTACTACTACTACTGCTAGCACTTGAATCATCCTGACGAACCTGGTATCTGGTACACAACACACGATACACACCAGCTGTGAGTACGTAGTGTTGCGTTATCGTAGACGATACAGCTGTGCTGGTGCTCAAAACAATGGCGTATGCATCTATTCAGATAGTGCCGTGCTGTGCTGCACGGTGCCCATCATACCTGCGGTGACTTCACCACGTGCGAGAGGTCAAGGCCAACCAGCGGGAAAACCACGGGCAGCGAGATCTTCGCCCCTCCCCCGAAACGTTTGAGGTGTACGATCAGTACTGGCGGAACCTGTGAAAGAGAGACAATACAAAAAGAGACCGAAGACCAGACACAACAGACAAGCGATCAATATGTTCAACGCAACATCAGGTACGTAAACACGCAACACGCAGTCGTGTTTGAAGTTGGTGCGGGGTATAGACGAGATGGTACTACGCAGCTTGCAAAGCTGAGTATCAACTATTTAATCAGTCGAACTCACAGCTGACGTATTTCACAATTTTATAAAAACGCCTCATAGGGTACCTATTAATAGTGCTGTATCCAACACCCACTAGGGCACCTGCCGCTGTATCGAACACCCATAGGGCACCTACCGTTGTATCCGGCACCTGCAGCTGCATCCAACACCCATAGGGTACACACCCATAGGGTACTTACTGCCGCATTCAACACCCAATTAGGGTGCCTATCTCTGTGCAGTTTGAAGGCAGACAAAGACTGGTATTCATGACGCACCAGGCATTCTACAAAGAACGCGCGCCAGCGAAAACCACGACACAAGCTTCAACCAACGAAGCAGCGTTAGCCGCGCACCTTCCACAAGTCCAGTTTTTTCGTAGCAGGCTGGTGCTTCTTGCACGTCGAGCAGTACCACGCGTTGTCTGCGCATGAGGGCGGGAGGCGAAGTGGAGGAGGGGATATCACTCGAACATCCCCGGGACAATCTCACGCCGTGTATACGATCTTCACTTGCGCGCCGAAATGCGATGCCTTTGCCCTATGATCAACTGCGGGAATCGAACATATGTCCAGGGTGTGAACCCTTCCGCCCGCCTGCCCACACTCCCACCCATCCAAGGCTACAGATCAGATGCACCTCCGATTAGGGGCTTAGCGTATTTCCGGGCAACTTGATCCCTGGTTCATACGATCTGCACGTAGCTCATGTTTGCCGGTTGGAATCTGCATTATCTGTATGGCACAGCTCTTACGCACATCATTGCCGGGCGGAATCTATACTGTATGGTACGGCTCTTCACAGCACATCATAACGGCAAGGAATATTCAGCTACGAGAACCTACAAGGTCTACCGCTGTAGATCGTAATGTATCCGACATGGTGCAAGACTTAGCTGCTACCTTCTTCGTATGATAACATGCCGCAAACGAATGCACACCGCCTATTAAATCGCTGGTTTGCACGCGAGCGGTAGAACACAAACGAGACGGCAACAAAAACGCCTCTATCACATCATGCGATCTGCGCCATATATACATGCCTTCCAAGGCAGGAGTGTTGGCGCGGCTATCACAAAATGGTTGTTATCCAACACTGACACTTCCAGCACATCCAAAACCCAAGAACGAAATCCCAGGGAATCGGGGTTATAGGGCTCTAGCGTCTAAAATCAAGCTAATATCAACCCTTTAGTCGAAGGTCATGGTCTAGCATGTCTAACATGCAGACTCAAGACCATGCAAACCCCAGGACAAGCAAATCTCCGAATCTAAACAACACGCACACCCGAGAATATGCAGAGACCATAACACATGCAGACTCAACCAAGAACATACAGACCGAGGAGCAAGCCACCCCCAAAAACACGCTGACCCCCGCAACACGCAAAACATAAAATCATGTCTCTACCAACCAAGCAATGTCTGCCTGGTCGGTGAAAACCCGACATGCTCCGTCCCGGCATTGTAGGGATGCGAGGGTCTATGGTCATACGACTACGGCCATGCATGAGATCGAGTACCTATCTCCTATCGACTACACCCCCCCCAACTCCCGACACTCCTCCCTCTCTCACCTCCCCCCAGCGTCTCTTCCTCGCATAGCCGCTCAATGCACGATGTCAACGAAAACAAAAAAGCACGGTCCACCGTTGATTCGGAACCCCTATCTGGGACCCCCCCCCCCCCCGGGGAAACTTCATGGGTAAAGCTCCCGCCACCCCAAAGCGTGCCAACTTCAACCCCAACCCCACACACACACACCCTGACATGCCTCCTCCTTCTGCTCTCACCTCCCTCCAGCGTCTCTTCTTCGCAGAAGCGCTCAATGCACGACGCCAACGAAACCCCTCCAGTCTTCTCGGGCCTCCCTCTTCTGCGCCCCCCCGTCCCCCCAAGCCCGCCGCCTTCAAAGTCCTCCTCCTGCCACCGCCCCTCTTCCACCGCGTCCTCGGGCAGCGGCACGGAGAGGTACATGAACGGGTCGAACGTGACGGACCGGCGGCCGCAAACATCGCACTGCAGCGCCGACCGCAGCTGCCCTTGGAATAGGTCCACGATTATCGAGCGGTTTCGCTGGTGGGAGGGGGGCGGGGGGGAAGGGAGGGGACGGGGGTGGGGGGGGGAAGTGTAGAGGGGTGATGGTTGTTTTGTACAATTCACAAAAATCGGACAGTTGTAAAAAAAAAAACGCTGTCCACCAGACCCCCCCCCCCCCGACTAACCAGCTAAATTTCCACACACCCCGCCAACTAGCCCACTGCACACCTTCCCCACCATACCCGAGCTCCCTCTCCACGCACCCCGCCCACATCAATCAGCTCATCGCCTCCCCCCCCAAAAAGCAATCATCTAACCCCCCCTTCCCCCAAACCAATCATCTAACTCTCCCCCCACCAATAACTTTCTCTCCACCCCCCCCCCCCTCACCAATCAGCTGGCTCTGCACACTCCCCCCACCAATCAGCACTCTCTACACACCCCCTCCCCGCTAACCAGCTAATTCTCCACATCTGTGTTGCACTGCCCACAAAAAAAAGTTCATATTGCCAAAAGTTCCGACAACAAAGCCAATGGAAGCACGTCTGCCGCCTTTTCTTCCTGGGGACATTTCGTTTTTCTGCTCTAGCTCCGAACGTTTCCATCGAGCCAAAAATTGGCAGACCGGATATGAGCTCCTTGGTGCACTCCCGAGAGTGTGCCAAAGCGACAGCACTTTTCGTGTCCTCTTACGGGGCGGACCTTGTCGCTGAAGGTTGAAAATGTGGTTCCACGCACTTGAATTTTCAGTTTCTTGTACTGTAGCTAAGTATTTATTTCTGCTGTAGAACGAGAGCTGGAGGAACGTACTCGCTACGACTTCTGGGTTCCTCCAGCTCTCGTTCTACAGCAGAAAAAAAATACTTGGCTACAGTACAAGACACCGAAAATTCAGGTGCGTGGAACCACATTTTCAACCTTCAGCGACAAGGTCTGCCCCGTAAGAGGACACGAAAAGTGCTGTCGCTTTGGCACACTCTCGGGAGTGCACCAAGGAGCTCATATCCGGTCTGCCAATTTTTGGCTCGATGGAAACGTTGGGAGCTAGAGCAGAAAAACGAAATGTCCTCAGGAAAAAAAAGGCGGCAGACGTGCTTCCACTGGTTTTGTTGTCGGGGTTTTTTTTTGTGTTTGGTGCGCAGTGCAACACAGGTTTCCCCCCCTCCCCGCCCCGCCCAACCAATCACCTCCCCTCCCACCCCTCCTCGACCAATCAGCTACTAACTCCCCCCCGCCTTGCCTGGTCGGTGAAAACCCGACGTGTTTCGTGCCGGCATTGTAGGGATGCGACGGTCCTAGCTAGTTATGCATAAGACTACGGCCATGCATGACATTAATACCCCCCCGACCCCCCGTCCCCGCCACCCACCCCTTCCACCATTCAGCAGGCCTGACGGCTCACCTCCAAGTATCCCTTCCACGCCTGCATCGCAACGAACTCCTCCGCCTCCCCCTCCTTGGCCTCCTTGGCCTCCACGTACTTGCGGGCGGCATTGGGGACTCGGTTAAGGTCCTCGTGAATGGCGTCCAACAGAAACGCCAAATACTCCTGTACATCTTGCTGCTCGTACCCCTCAAAGAGGGGCATGGATTCACCGATCTAGTAGGAGGAGGAGGAGGAGGCGTATGCGTGGAGGGAGGGGGGGGGGGCATGAGCTGTGTGCCAGGTGTGTATGGTGTAGGCGGATTGTATCGTTTTTCACGTAATATAGAAAACTTGCTATAAATGAATAGCCTGAAAAATAGGGGCAAGGGTTCACCGATATCGTATGCTTAGGAGGACAGGAGGGGGGGGGGGGCGAGAAGGAGGAGGCGTATGCGTGAAGGGAGGGGGGGGGGGGCTCAATATATGGTAAGTGCACTACGTGTATCGTTTTGAAGTATTACAGAGAGTCTGCTATCACATAAGAATCTCAAGCCTTCACCACAACAAATACAATCAGGCTGCTGTAAAAAACTCCAACCATTCAGTCCCCAGCACATACGACATCTTGAAAAAAGGGGCGGTGTTTTCTTTTGTGTGTTTACCTGTCGCTTGAACTCGGTCGGCCGAAGGTCGCTTTTGTCGGTGAACCACATCTGATTGGCCAGCTTCCCCAGAGCTTCCGCCACAAGACCTTTGTGACCGAGGAAGTTGCTCCTGCGACGACATGATATGATAGTGAACGTAATCGTAACGTTAGCCCTATCTACAACTGAAACCCGCCCGCCTTTTTGCGGTCAAATTGCTTGGAATGAGAATGATAAACCTTTAGATAGATTTTCACACGTCGGACAGAGCCACACTACATTACAGTACGTACATCATCTGGATCCTGACTCGCTGCTATGATATACCTGGTATATGGTGAGGGGTCTGTGTATTAATAGTACATATCCAACCTGGGAAATATGTGCAACATCATGCAGATTGATACCGCTCCCACCCTTCAACATGAGCTAGACCATACAGATCATACAGTTCAGGAATATATCTGCCCTGAAGGATCTAGATCATGAACTGTACGATCTGTATGATGTGTAGAGGAACTGTCCGAGATGTGCAACATCTGCAGAAAACGTAGCAAAGTTGTCGCTATGATCGAAAGTCACGCAGCAGGGTATTTGGAACGGTCGTCAATTCTTATAGTGTGTGCCATGACGGAGGGCGCTTGAGGCTTCAGGAAACTCGAAAGAGTCCCTACTACCAGGTACACAGGACAAAAAAACTACAGAGATATTAGTTACTGAGTACCACCAGCACATTTGGGGATTTGGCTCCTACTTGGTCCAAGCGCTATCAGACGGGCTTTTCAAAGCATTTCAATTAAAATAACCCTATCCTAATACCCCATATTCTAGCGCTATATACTTGTAATGTACCCACAGAAAATGTCTGGGAGAAATCGGGCAAAAAAAAAAAGAGTCCGTCCGAAAAACACAATTGTCGGCTCAAGAAACCAAAAGACGTATGTGCGTGTACCAAGTATGTAAACTCGTACATTCATATTATTAGCAAGTGCCATATGCATGCCTGTGGTGGGACAATGGCAAGGGCAACCAGAGCATACAGAAGTAAAATACCATATGAGGCTGGCCTTAATGGGCACGTCAATGGCTATTTTGGCCTCAACGTATACCAGTACCAGGTGCCAGGCACCTTGTACCTGGTATACCATACCTGTCTCTAGGTTTGGGATATGAAAGGGGGGGTCATACGTGGCGCTGTCAGTTGGCTGAAAATGTACGTGTAAAATAAGTCATCAACATGTACACTAAAATACCTGGTAGATGGGAAGGTACTACGTAGATAAGTTACAAAACCTACACACCCCGTGCGAGACCGGGCGATCGAATTACCACACCAACCTTGCAAAGATGAGTTTTGAGTATTTGTTTGATCTCACAGCTTCGGTTTTTATCTATTATTTTCCTTCAACCAGTATTGATAGTTGCGTGGCTCGACATGCGTATTTTACAGTTTACCGATACAAATGTGTCTTTTACCGAAAAAAACCCCGCGAAGTCTGTTATTAATAGTTGGCTTCCTTCGCCATGACGTCTAGTCGCCAGCTAAAGATGTCAGGAGACAGCATTTTCACCCCGTGACAGACAGCGACGTTGCCTCGACATGCCTCGACTGACACCAAACTACTAGGTTTTAGTGTGGAACACTCGGCCCTACTCCCTTGACAGCGCGTGTTTTGCCTTGCTTGACATGTCTCCTGACATCTGTGCCTGTAAGTATATACCTGTTGATCTCTGCTGACCAATCAAACCCCAGGAAGTAGTCGGCCAGGGCTTCGCAGTTGACCAGGCACTGCAGCGCGCTGTTCATGAAGCAGGTGTTCCCGATGTTCTGAAGGCCTGAGGAGCAAGCGCGATGCACAGGACGGCGGCAGAGACAAGCTTAGAACCTACAGTATAACCCTCGTAGGACCCTTCAACAGCGACAAAACAAAAATGGCAAGAAGGTTGGTCTGAGCTATACTATACATCAGGGTCATGGTGCAAAGGGTTCAACCACATACCAAGCACAATAGTACTATGAGCGCGTGAGCGCGCGGTAGTATGCTATTTCGCACGAGTACGTACTATACAATACCGGGACATGCTCGATGGTGTCCCCGTCCAACTTGTAGTCAAAAGGGGGGGCGAAATCCCCGTTAGGCCCAAGAACGTGCCCGACCGAAAGAAGAAGGGGGGCGTGCGTGCTCGGCATGGGCTGCGGGCGTCTCGCCAGCGTGCCGGAACTGCATTTGAGGCAGGATTGGGCACGTGGGAGCGCCTGTCGTCGGCGTGTTTCGCCTATGCCTACCTCCAAAGAGCCGAAAAAACAGGGGGTATGCCTCCCTTGGACCGTTTCACCCCCCTTTGACCGTTTCCCCATACTAAATGTGTCCACGTGGTTCAAAATGACTCAAATCACTGCCGTATTGTACTGACAGAACCTATTAACAAAATCTTGTTGTAAGTATATCCAGGGTACAGATATCCCGAATACAGCAGTGCAGGATTTCTGTCACGCGATCAGATACACCTGGTATGCAAGTACTGCTGTAGCGGTATGTCCTCGTGGGTGGGGGGGGAGTGTATCCATTGTCATCGCGGGAAGGGGGGCGTACTCATTTGTTGCTTGTCTTATTAATAGTCAGTTCGCCATTGACCACACATCCCTTTCCCGGCAGATCACCGTTCATACTCCTAAAAGAGACACCTCCAAGATTTGGGTACTCATTATGCTGCTTCCATATCTTGCATCCAATAGTTTTGCTAATATTATATAGTATCCCCTTCCTGCTTCACCGCCTGTGGTCACCATCTATCTCCTAGGATAGCGATCGTTTTCTCATTGCGATCTAGTGTATCAAACTCCTCCATGTCACATTCGTCTATTTCCCCCATCTCCTCTTCTAACACATCCCGTTCCTCCTTGCGCACTTCACATTCTCCTACTATGTGAGTTCTACTCTCTACCTGGTATTGCTTCGCCACACGGGCACATCTGTACATATACTTCTTCCTCCTCCTCCCGGTTGCTGGTACACCTCTTTCCTTCATGCTGGCAGGTCTAGGTCCCCTACACGAAATCCCAACAGTTTTCGCGAAGTCCATTGGGCCGTGCAAAAACGCCTTTTCATTCCAATTCCTTCGCTTATTACTCCCCCGTATATCTCTATGAAGTGTTTATCTGATTTCACCTTGCACCTTAGCGCTTGGCTTCGACATATTTTCATCCTTTCTTCTACTTCTGTCTCTTACCTCCCAAACTTCTACGTACGCGGGCAAGTTTTCTTGGTTTCCTCCTATATCCTTCGATATTTTCTCCACTACGCCATCCCACCTTATTCCAGCTCGCCCTTCTGATGCTTTCACTTAACTCTTTTAGAACCGCAGTCCCGTTTTGGGGACAAACCAGTCAAATTTCAAGTAGTTTGTCCCCAAAACGGGACTGCGGTTCTAAAGGGGTTAAGCAGCTCTATCTATAGCTGCCGACCTCTTTTTTGGCATGTTCCTTACTTTGTAGCAGGTATTGCCATTTCAACTGTCCCACGTCCCTTTTCATCTTGAGTGGGTATATTTCCACTTCTGTGTTATTACTAGTCAACGTACTTGAGCATCTTAGTATTTTTTTAGCTGCTGTCATCTGTACTGTTTCCAACTGTTTTACGAACTTCGCGTTCCCTTCCCATATAATACGTCTCCTGTATATTCTAGTTTCGGTGCAGTAGTACAATCACATTAATCAGGATACATCTCTTGATCCTAGTGTCAAGTCTGTCAGGCCAGTTCTTATGCAGTCGGAAACTAGGATTGAAAAAGCCGGTTTCCGATCGGTTATTTTTCCGACTGGATTGCGAATAGCTACCCTTCTTATCGTCCGACGGATCGAGTATACAGTTTTTGTGTTTTTTCTGGAGACCGAGAAACGCTTGATTATTTTTTTTTCTGCCCCGGAGAGCGAGAGGAAAAACGCTTGATGTAAGGTAAGTGAGTGAGTGTAGCTTGACCACTGCTGTAGCACCGATAAAAAAGGGTAGGGTAGACGGAAGTCGGTTCCAAACTGCTTCGCCGTAATGCTCGTGGGGTGAGAGAGGTCTTCATCCTCCAGCACCTGCGCCCAACTACACATAAATGCTGATGTCTCGCTTCTTCCTCGAGCAGCGTGTGATCTTCACACGCGGGGCGTTCTCCTCCATCTCGTCCTCGAGGCCATCAAGACACTGGGTTTCTTCGACAGTTGCCAAAGCTACAGCCAGCGCAGCAGTTGACAAAATGTCACCCTCGAAACCGCACACTGCGGCCATCGGGCGCATTCACGTGCTGCTGACGGACATAGATGAGGATATATCACGCTGACTCGAGCCGAGCAGCAGCAGAAGTGACAGCAGCCAAGCCAGTGTCGCCGATGTCGTGGTGTGGGTTTGTTTGCCTCTTATGTCGTGTTGTTGCGTGGGTGTGTGCTACTCGTACGAGTATGCGGCTGGACTTTCCAACATTTCCGATGCATGAATCCGACTGACGAGTTCGATCGGAAATCTCAGTTTTTTCGACTGTCTGTAACATGGCCAAGCTACTCGGTTTCTTTCTGACCGACGCGCCCAGGGGGGACAGGGTTTGAGTTGTTTGGCTCGGACAGGGTGACAGACGCTGCAGGACTACTCCAAACGCTTAGACTTGCCAGTTGTTGTAGCATTGAGTTGTGTTGCTCCGACAACACCTCGATCTCTCCACGCTCCATCTTCTCTGGTTCCATTGCTTTCGAGTTTTGGTGGAGTGCGAGCTCTATCACCACCAAAACTGGGGGGTGATATGGATACCATATTCCCGGAACCAACACGCCTACTCATATCTGGTCGAGTTGGAAATCATAATCGTTTTTTTTTCAATTGAAAAGGCGCTTTTTCAACTGCATAAGATTGCCATTTTTGTCTCCAATCGGAAACCGGCTTTTTCAATCCTAGTTCCCGAGTGCATAAGAAGTGGCCTTAGGATGGCATCCATCTTGCCTACGTGTGTTTCACCTTCTCGATTACTTTGCACTACTAATACCTGTTGTATGTATATACCCCAAGAGCAGTCGTTTGATTCCGCTAACCCAAAGGTACGTATACTATTAATAGTCTACGATCGGTAATTCCTCTTCTCCCCACTTCCAACTGAAATTTACCAGGTTCACCTCATCTTCGTTCAACTACTGCGCACTTGGGGGGGGGGTAGGATTACGCGTTGCCATTTGTATGAAGGACGGAGGTGCAGCACTGACATCTGTACCATAGCTACGTAAGGGCTGAGGGTGTCTGCACAGATGTGGAGGTCTCAACCGCCCTCAATAAGGCGGTATTCGGCCTTACTGAGGGATCATCTCTGAATAGGGCCGTATCCCGCCCCTTTATCCGGGTTCCAGTCGTGATATATTGGGGGACACCGCCTTAACAACACCGCCTTATTCGGGAAACCCATACTTGCACTCTGGTCAAGGACTGCTGCCGACCGAGAACACAATAACACAGCCACACGCAACGAAACGAGAGCCTTCTGGTGTTTATTTTCTGTTTGCTACTGCTGTGCTGTAGTCGTTCAGGCGGGTGTGTCTTTCACACGTGAGGAGCTGATGGCGGTGCGATATGGTAACCTGCAAAGTCTCCTATAGCCTGCACGGTCTCATGCTGTACTGCTGTTGCTTCATGTTTAGAAGCTACACACGGAGGTAAAGTGGTTGTCGATAGACCTCGTGACTGCTATTAATGTTAATATCATTAATAAAAAACGCCAAGGTTATCCTGTCGAGTCCAGCCCACGGCGATTTTTTTTCTTGGGGAAAAGTAGCAGAACGTGCCAGCGTGAGTAACGAATCAAATACAGGTAGCAAAATTCGATGCGAGTTCACGAGGGAAGAAAATGCCGAATTCTTCCGGCGATAAAAACCAAGGAACGTACTCCTAGGGTAGTGGGGGGAGGCAGGAGGGGCGCCTCCTATTAATACTATTAATAATACTATTAATATGTGACCCCGGATTTGACCTATTAATACTGCGCTGGGTGGGAGCGGGAAGGGGCGAAGACAATGTTTTTTTATTTATTTTAATATCACTTTTTACTCCCTAGGCCGTATTCACATTCATAGGGGGTTTTGCCTCGGCGATCTTCTGGGCAAGCCGTGGTCACAGGTGTCCCCGTCCCTTCTCCGCCCCCCCCCGTGGTACGTGCCTTTATTTTTTGTGATGAGAAAACAAAGTGAAATAAAAATGCAGTCGGCCGCGTCTGCCGCATCAGGCAGGTACAGCAAAAAAAGGTACGTACAGCAGCAGTGTGTACCTGGGTATATATGAGGTACTACGGGACTGCTGCCTGCCTCAACCAGGTTCGATATGGAACACAAGACCAAGCTCAGAGTTGCTCGAAAGACAGCGGCGTTCTGGTATACCTGTACTGATGTATGTACTGATCTGCCAGCAGGGGTATAGGGGTATGTACCGGTATGCCCGAGCAGCATGTATTGTACTGGTATGATATCGTGATACGCCATCAGTTCAAGCGTTCGAGCACATTCCAATACGAGTCACTACTTGTACGAACGCAGAACGGGTGCGGCAGAAGGCAGGCAGCGAGAGCGGCGAAAATATAAAATATAGGCTCACCGACAAGACCCCTCACGACGCCGTTGCCCAGCTTCTGTTTGGCGACCATCTCGTGCAGGTCCCCGTACGTCGAAGGCTGCCGTATCATCCGAAACGATTGGCCGCCCGCCGAGTCGGGCCTAGCAGGTGCGCCGCCAGAGGCCGGGCGTGATCTGGAAAATCCCTCCATCAGGGGAGAAGATACTAGGGCACCGCTTGATGTACCACTGCCGAGAGAGCGAGTCGACCCAGCAGCAATGCCGACGGATTTTCTCCCGTCTTCTGCTCCGCTTTCTGGTTCGCTTGCTCCGTCTGCTCCGCCTGCTCCGCCTGGCAAAGAGGCCACTCTGGGTCGACGATGCGGCGCCTTTCTCAGAAGGTCTGCAGTAGTTGTATTGGCACCACTACTCTCGTCCTCGCTCGACGAGGGGGCGAATCCCACTGGAGATGGCGAGCTGCTCTGTTCGTCGCTTTCGCTTGCGCTCCTCCTCCTCCTCCTCCCGCTGCTGCTGGCGCTTCCGCTTCCTGACGACGGGGGGATGGTCGACGACGAAGCCGGGGGGTACTGGGTAGTTGGTCCTGTGCCGGCGCGCGTTGTCCTCGAGAAGCCAAGGCGGTGCCTTTTTCTGTACGAGTCGGTCTCTCCTCCAGTGTGAAGCGATGACCTAGCAGCTCCCATCCGCGTTCGTGGAAGTCGGTCCGGCCGGGAGTATTTTTAATTTTTGAGTTTTGAGCGCGACTTACGGCGAGCTTTGGCGATTGGTTGCCGGGAATCCAATCATCAACCTGCAGTCCTTTGACCAGCGATCCCCCTGCAGACTGCCCTCGCTTGTTGCAGCAGTAGAGCCTGTACACGGCAGACCACAAAGTAAAACGGATGAGGAGAGTTGACGATTCTTTTCTGTTTTTCTGCGATGCGTGTCCGGTCGGAGAATTTTTTCCTCGAGCACAATTCACTGTTATTTTTCAGTCATTTTTGCGGGGAAATATTGCCCATAGTGCCGGCAGAAAAACGCCAAGAAAATCTCTGGAACTCCAATATTTTCGGTTTCCGAAATAAAATCAAAAACAAAAAAAAACAAGGATACGTACGACGCAAAGGCTTGCCACCGTCCTGCATCGCGCCTCGTTTCGCGTCCTTGGGTCGCACCCTTTGTAGACCTTTTCGGTACCGGTAGAGGTTATGTTCCCTTGGTTGTTTCCAAAGGGCTTTTGGTCGATGTCATACTTCAAGGAGCTGGTGTATTCGATGGCCGGCCACATGATGTCGTGAACTGGTCTTTGATTCAAATCTGGGGTACGATTGGCTACCAGTACCTCACGGGATAAGTTTGGGCCCGTAATGTCAGGAGATGGCATCGCCTGAAGCTTCTCGAAATTCCGCTAGACGTAGCGGCTCCGCCGATGGGACAGACACAGGCGGCAGCGGCAGTGAACGAACGAGTGACGATGGTCACGCTGGAGAATCAAACGGCGAGCACAACGACAGCAGCAGCAGTGATGGTACTCAGAGCCAGCGCAATTCCGAAGCAGAACAAGGAGAACCCCAGGAGTCAGATGCAGAGGACACCGTTTCCGAAGTAGAAGGAAGGGAAGCCCAGGACACAGATGCAGAGGATGATGTTTCGAACAGCAGCGGTCGGAGTGGTGTAACGGATGTGTCATCGGCCGCCAGCGAGCATTCATCTGACGCTGGTACCACAGACAACGACAACGCCAACAACGGCAGTCGTACAAGCAGTGACAAGGCCGCCAGCGAGCATTTATCTGACGCAGGTACCAAAGACAATGACGACGGCAACAACAGCAGTCGTACTGGTAGTGAAAACGGGAGGACAAGTCGGCAGGAGTCGGCGGAGGAGTCAGGAACCGAGGCGCGAGGGGAAAGTGATCGAAGTGATTCGTCAAAATCCGGAAACACGTCTTCCAGCGATAGCGACGACGACTCCAACGGTACCGAAGGAGGAGACGAAAGACGTTTTCCCGCAAATGACGAGGGTGGCGAGGACTCAGATCACGCGGACGACGATGCCATGAGCTCGGAAGGACAGGAATCATATAATGAAGAAGATCGTCTCAGACAAGAGCGACCCAATGCTGGCGATACAGGGGGTGACGAGCAAAGCGATGGGGACTTCTTGGTAGGCACAAAAAGAAACGACGGTGACGACGACAACGATGACAGCGGCGGCGAAGGTGGCCCAGACCTGGAAGAGAAAGCGACCGCCGCAAGGAGGATTCAGCGCAGGGTACGCAGCCACACAGCCAAAGTGAAGGCGGAGAGAGGCATGCAGCCACGGCACAAGGCAGCTACTAAGATCCAGGCAACCGCCAGGGGGCGACATGCACGACGAAATCGCTCCGACAGGAACCTCGACTTTGACGATAATGACGACGACGACGACAGCGGGGGCAGAGGCGGCCCAGACCAGCAAGAAGAAGCAACTGCCGCGAGGAAGATTCAGCGTAAGGTACGCAGCCGTATATCCAAAGCCAGGACGGATGGAGACAGAGACATGCAGCCGCGGCACAAGGCGGCTACCAAGATTCAGGCAACCGCGAGGGGGCGTCACGCGCGACGGCATTACCGTTCTCGGCTAGGGTCTGTCAGCAGCGATGGAGGGTCCTCTGACACGGGCACAAACACGAGCACCTCACGAGCAGTCAAGGACGACACAATAAACCGAAGCACGCGAAATTTGGAAAGCCCGGGAACGGAGGAAGCCAGCACCCGCGGGGATAGTGACCGCGCCGATGATGACCATGATGATATTCTCGTCGAGACCGCGCGCGATTGTACGAGCACTAACAATCTGAATCTCATAGACGGTGAAAAGCTTTTAGAGCAGCATGCGGCCCGCCGCATCCAACGACACGCGAGGCGATCGCTGCTCGGGGGAGAAAAGCTAACACGCAACCAGATCTCCTCCAAACCCAGCACTGAGCTTGGCCGGACGTCTGCTAACCGGGACGCTGACGATGAGCTTGTCGCGAAGAGGGAGCCGACAAAGCCACTAGAGCGTGACACTCGGAGTGCGGCGAGACACGGCACCGGCAACAGAGATAGGCAAGCAGGCACGGGGAAGAGTGGTGCGTCGTACTGCAAGGTGCCCATGGGAGAAGACGAGGCCGCGAGGTGCCTTCAAAGGGAGGCCCGGCGAGGCAGTGCGAGCAAGAAGCGTCAGCGGGGGGAATTGAGGGGCGAGGTACACGGTACGCACAGAAAAGCCGAAGAGCTTGGAAAGGACGCGGCCGCCAGGTGCATCCAGACGAAACTAAGGAGCGGACACGCAAGGCGGGGCTCAACAAAAGACCGGATTGAGCGAAAAACCGATGGCACCCGGAGGAGTGAAGCGGGAGATAACACCGACAGGAGTTTTTCTGTGAGTTAAATATGATAGGGCGCAAGCAGGACAGGTTGGTGACTCGTCGCGCGCCCCGTCGGCTGGGGATTGAAACGGAAGACAAACTCTACTATACGATTGATGTTGTGCACACAACATTGTGAAAATTTGAGTCTCTCGCAATGGTTTCCGCGAGCCCCCTTTTGGAGCGGTTGAGTTTGGTCGTAGTTTATTGTAGAATGAGGGGTCGAGGGGGTAGTGCGACTCCAACCCGTGTGTAAGGAGTATGGTTAACGATTGGCGGTTTAACGGTCAACGCACCACGCGCGTTCTATATTTTCGCTCTGCTGATGATGTTTTTCGAGTGCACAGAACAAACGCACTTTCACTGACAGCCTAGACTACTCGTAGAACTACATACTGCAGCACAGCCGAGATATGTCAGCGTTGGCCATCAAGCTGAACAGCGTTGGGCATCTCATACGCTACCCTCCCACGCCGCCGGCGCTTATACTTGTCTCGTTTGACCAGCACCCACCTACCAGCACCGCACGGACCGATGTGAACATCAGAGCCCACGGGCTGCGTCCCGACAGAGTTGCCAGAGAGCTTCAACTCGAGTTGACCGCAGGGCATCCAGGAGCCCCGCAACAGCAACAGCAACAGCAACAACACCCGCCAGGTTTCATATCCCCCGGAAAAGCCGCAGCAGCAGCTGCATCAGCAGTGGCAAAGTCGGCGGCCGCAGCAGCGGCGGTGGCAGTCAGAGCAGCCGAGGCGGCGGCAGATGCGGCGGAAGCGGCCGAAGCAGCCGCTGCTGAGGAAGAGGAATGGTCAACGGCTGTAGTCATTAGCTCGCCCCCAATAGACCGCGGGTCCCGCCGGAAGCTCTCTCCAGCGCGTTCCGCTTTTTGGTTAACCGAAGGCGACGACTATGACGGACCCCAAGAAAGACGCAACGGTGGAGCTACAAAAAAAGCGCATCCATGCAGCGGTGATTCGGGCACAATCGAAGCGGCGAGGAAGGGCGTAGATGAGGACGGGGGGCGCAAGCGAAGCCCACGGCATACCAGGGAACACGCCGGAGCGGCCAGCGACCGCGATAACCGAGAGGAAGTGGATGGAAATGGGAGTGGAAGCGATGATGCAAAGCTGAAACACGCGAGAGAGCAGGTGGGGGGGGGCATTGATAGGATGAGAGGAGGGTAGAGGTTCATACCTGTCCGAACCCCACCCGAGAAAGACGACCATGTCTATATGTGTTATCTGAAGCGCGGCTCACGACAGAAAGTTTGGTTGGAGCTCTCCTGAATTTTTACGAGGCCGTACCAGATGCGGGTTTTCACAAGCGCGGCAGTCCTCCGACCCCGCTAATGGAAGCATGATGTTTCAAGCCTGTGGTAAGTAGGGTATATACTCTACGTGTACCCGAGTACCTACCCCAAGCATGTCCAAAACCATCAGATTTGGTACCCGGGTACCCCAAAACTATATATTTATATAGCTTATATTACCAAGCACACTGGAATGGTTTTCTTCGTTTTGCTAATTGAATATTCCTCGAGGCTTCTTGCTGATGTAGCGCGGAAAGTGCGAACTACACGGACACACGATCAACGTTTTGAGTACGGGCTATTGAACGCAGTGACAGCAGCAAGGGACAGCGGCCGTTTTGCGGGATACAAGCCTCCGTCCACAACGTGCACGCTTGATAACGAGGGCGCGCGATTTATTGGCGTATACTGCTTGCTGCCCGCGTCTATTTGAAGCAGGCGAAAAGACACGCTCGTGATCGACGCGCGCGGGCAATGGCAAAGGAGGAGAATTCGCGGAGGGAGCTTCGAGCGGTGCATGCTGACCTCGTCAAGGCTGAGGTAACACAGTGAAGGCCACTGTTTAAGAGAGGGGCGCGTCAGGCCTGTTTGATCTCGCTCTTACCTGATAACTTTTCTGAAACCGGAATGGGTATTATATGCCAGGTAGCTTGTACGTGGTGCGTATTAATAGTATGTCCGCGCAAAAGCCAGATGACCTATCTTAAACCAGCTCTTGTCTTGAACCGACGGCTCTCGAACCGTGACCCCCACTGTAGTACCGTACAATATGCTAGACCTGCCACGACAGACGGGGTGCCAAGATTTCTTGACGTGTTCATAACACGAGGGAGCTCTATGCCTCACCCGAACCCCGACTCTGGGAGTACGCGCAATCCCGCGAAGTCTCCCATGGGCTGGACGTAGAGCGAATGAATTGTAAAAACACGAATGGGGTTTTCAACCATGCTAGGATAGTTTCCCCGGTTGAGTATTAATAGGTTAAGAGCCCCGTCTCAAGAACATTTGGATCTAAAAGTACCCCTTCTATCACACTGTTGTGGCATGGCCCGTCCACCAGAAACTGGTATTTAATATCATGGTAGGTGAATAGCCCCGTCAGCCAGAAACATTTAGGCCCCAACGTACCGCACTATAGAGGCACGGCTCGTGTGCCAGGCAACTGCTTCTGGTGCTATGGCTGTCGTGTCCACCCATGCTTCGTTCTCATTGGTTATCGTGGACTGGTAAAATACTACGAAGTAAGAACTGTTTCTCGACGACGGCAACCCCGATATATGGTTGTTTTCCTTTATTGGCGGTTGCAGTTACGTATCCCTCTGCCATCTGCTGTTGGTGGTGCTGCATGTTATTCCCAGCGGATCTGCGGGTGACTGGTTTTGTCATTCTTCGATTCGAATGTGGAAGGGGCGGGGTGACTCTACCTCGCGGGTGTTATTTAGGCGCTCGTCGGTTAGAACATTGATCGGATACGGGTGCTGACATCGGCTGTCAGAACCGACTAATCTTCACCATTGTGACGATCGATATATTTTACATTATGCTGCCGGCAGGGGTTTCAACAGTCCGGTTCCAACGGCTCAAAGGGACTATCATTTAGTTTGGCAGCTCAAAATGAAACCGTGAGGGTTATAATAGGTGTGGAGGAAAGATAGGGTCCAACCTTCCTACGCCGGGACAGAACAGCATCCGTCTCGTTTCTCGTGCTGCGCAGGAATTGCGCAACAAGCAAGCGAATGCTGAAAAGTCTGCGCTGGAAGCGAAGCGAGCCCGAGTATTGGACGACATGAACAGGCGCCAGCAGCGGTTGCAACGACTTCAGCAAGAGGAAGAAGCGTGAGAAAAATACTGAAAGTCGCTGGTGTTCGCTGGCCTAACCGACTGCGCACGGTCCCGCAAGCAATCAAGCAAACGAACGTTATGGAATGTTGGATGTACGAGTTGTACGAGATGATCGCGCAACGGTCCGAGGATATGTAAAGACAACAGGCATGTTTCTCCCGGGGGTATCACATGTACCCCAGGCGGGTGCTCCATATTGCACTAGCGTGTGCAATTATCTCCCTCTTGTGCTTGGTGCTTGGTCGGCAAGTTCCTTCACCATGAGAGTCTATCCATGAACCCATCCCGGCCCGTCCCATCGCACCAGCAAGAGTTTTGGACACGGAACACGTTGTACGGTCGGCTACTGGAACGCAGTAGCGACCGTTTGTTTAGTTTACTCTCATGCAACCATGGAAGGCCACTATGTTTTAACCTTTGTTTTTGACAGGACGCCTTCCATCCACCATCAACACCACCACCAACTAAAGGATCCTGCGACCATGATATTTGTATTGCGCTATACAGTAGATACGTTACACAATATGTCTTGGGCTGTATGGCAATAAGTGGTATCTGGTATATACGAATATCACAGAGAGCACCACAAGCTCAAAAACACGAATTGTTTCTGAAGCAAGTGTTGTGAAATAGCAACGATGAAAAATAACGGAAACAATGTCCAATAATTGCGGCAACCTCGTCGTGGCCATTGCTTTCCGCTCCTCGTCGACCCTCCAGACTGCTACGTAGACAGGGGTAGTCACTCTCGCCGACGCAGCTTGAGCTGGCCATCGTCTGTTGCGGTCGGTTGAATACACACACCTGGTCGACACTACCTGGTACTAATTAAAAATAGATTACTGCTGCGCCTCGAAATATCTAAACACACACCCGGTTGACAACATTAACGCTAAAAATGTTACTACTACACCCCCAAAAAAATGGAACCACGTTCATTAATTACGTTCAATACTGCAACCGTGCCGTGGCGGTCACCTCCACTCCTCATCGACGCCCCCAGACTGCTGGACAGGGGGGGGCAGCCTCACCAGCGCAGCTCCAGCAGGTCATCGTCTGCTGACGCTGCGATCGAGTCGAAGTCAACACGATTAGGGACGAAACCCAAACGATTGGGGGGAGGCGCAGGCGGCGGGGATGATTCAGCGAAGAGAGCCACGAGAGATGAGGGGGACGCTTTCTCCTTGCCGCTGATTTCTGGCGGTGGGAACGGGGGGCAACAGCAGAGACGAAAGCCTAGGCACGTGTCGACGTTTCGAGAGAGAATATTAGAAGAAAGACGGGCGCGAAAAGAGGTGCGTAAAATAATCGGAACGGAGCCAATTTCACGGGCAACATACGCCTACAGCCCCCCCCCCCCCGGTTCTTAGTAGGATGAAGCTCACTTTTCATGCGACTCGCCCAGAACCTCACGGTGTTTTGCGCTTGGCACAAGCAATGTCTGCCTGGTCGGTGAAAACTCGAGGTGCTCCGTCCCAGCATTGTAGGGGATGTGAGGGTACATGGCCATACGACTACGGTCATGCATGACATGAGTACACTCCCCCCCCTCCCTCTAGATCCTACTGCTGTTTATTGGTTTTCGCAGACAACTGTATGACGGGCCTTTCATACTCCTGCGGAAGTGGGGTAAACTTTTTTGGGTTTTAGAGAGGGCATTTGAGATGAGTCGCCCTTATTGAAGAGAGGTGAAGCGGGTAGTAGTGTGGCGGCTAGGGTTTGGAAGTCGAGGCAACCCTCTGGTCTCTGTTCGCGTTCATGCATTCATGCGGTCACGCGAGTTGCTGACTTTCACGGCAGCCTAAAACATAGGGCATGCCTCATAGAGCATACTGGTATGCCTTATTAGAGCATACCATACATTAGAGCTGAGTGAAGCCGGAGATTTTGTATAAAGTCTGAAGCCGGAGATCCCGGCCGTCCGATTTTTACGTTTTCTGTTTTTTGTGTTCGCCTTCCACCCGCGAACACAGTTGAGGAGATGCAAAACTATCAGCAAGCGCCAGCTTCCAGCGAGAGCTTCTATTAATACCTCCCTACCTGGTACATTTGAAGAAAGGAGGATGCGGCAGAGATATTAAAAGGCGTTTTCATCGGCCCTTGTCTTGTTGCGCCCGAACGACCCAGTTGGAGGGCGCGGTGTTAGCTGAGTAACTGCTTTCCTTCCGTCCTACGTACGCTGCGTATGCTGCGGGCTGTCCCGCACACTTGGCTCCAGGTCGACGCCTTGAAAAGGAAGGAGCTCGAGGAAAAACACAGCCGCCAAACAGAGTACGCTGCCAAGGTATGACGAACACGTATCTAGATCAATTTCTCCCCCAGGTACACGCTTATCGGTTCGTTTTGCTGGTAGCAGCGCGCACGATTTTGAAAACAGCCTTTGACATGCAGTAGCCGTATCCGTCTTCTCCAAGCTATAGCAAGAATTTAATCCACCAAAACCTTTCGAGTGTGTTCGAAAGATCCCTCCCCTTTATTCCCTCGAGAACTGCACCTCCTTTTTTGGGCACAAACTTACTTCGAATGAGAGTTGGATCGTTTCCGTAGCGGTAAAAGGGTTAGCCGACCGCCGTACACACGATTTCGGCTTAAATCACAGGGGTGTCGAACCCATGGCGCAAATCGCCAGAACAAACGACCCGTCACACAGGAGCCATGAATATTTATAGCCTCACCTCTTTCCCCTGTTCGCAGCGATCACTCTAATCCGAGGATCCGAACACATACAAAGCGCATTCTAAGAGGTCTGCTCCCTCCCCCCCCCTCCCCGTTCGCACCAACCCCAAAAAAGACGAACATTCGAGTACAGGCAAGGAGCGCTCTACATAGGTTTACCCCTCCCCCTGTTGGTGTCAAGTCCCTACTAAAAACGAAGATCCGGGCACAGACAAGGCCTGAACATTTATGACCCTCTCCCCCTGGTTTTACCCGCTCCCCACTCTCCCCGATCCCACCAATCCCCCAAAAAACGAAGATCCGAGCACAGGCAAAGCGCGCTCTGGCGGCCGAGCAACGCCGGGCCCAAGAAGACGCTGATCGATCCGCTAGGGCGCACCGGAGTGGCCAGCTCGTCGACCGCACCCCGATCGCCATCAAGAGACCCAAGCAAGAGGGAGAGTGGGGGGTTTATTCCTACCCTTCTGATCGGCCCCCTGATGGATTGGAAGCAACCAAGAAGGGTGTGAGCGGAAGAGGAGGGGGGGCGGGGAGTTCGGGTTGGCGGCCTGCGCCTGGTTATGGATCGATGGGACGCGTCCGGGATCGACTGAGTTCTTCGGAGTTGAGGGATAGGATGCGACGGGAGAGAGAGAGGGCAACGGGCGCGAGTCGCGCGCGGGCAGCGGACGCGCGGGCAGCGGCGGTGCAAGCGGAAGCGGCAGGGGGTGGCGGTAGCAGGGGTTGCGACAGCTCAGAAGATGGGTCTGGAGGCAGGCGGAGGGCGGGGTATCGTAGAGACTTAGGAAGCGACGGCGGAGACGGGGCTGTTAGTAATAGGCGGGTTGGGAGAGAGGTTTACCCCCATCACCGGCCGGCCCCGCCGACGGAACAGCGCCGGATGGAGGAGCGATTAGGTCACGGCCAAGCTCGGTCCGGTGACGTTGGTGGTGGCGGCGGCCGAAAGGTTGGCGTTGCACGATTCGGCACGAGAAGTGAAGGAGGAAAAGGAGGGACGCCTGACTCCCAACGGCAACGTCCAGCGGGCGGCGGCAACAACATCCATGCCATGTACGAGGAGCGGTTAGCGGCCCTCGAGCGGCGCCTCGTCGGCGCAAGCAGTGGTAGTCATAGCTTCCCCGAAGGAGGAGGAGGTGGCTCGACCGTCGGCAGCGACAGTAGTATTGCTATAGAAAGGAAGGGCGGAGGGGAGGGGACACGGGTACGGAAAATCCCCGTGCCATTGAGCGGCGGGGGGGAATGGGGGACCGAGAACAACCCTTTCGGTTACCGAGAGTCCCCGGCCGAGCATGGGAGGGGTGGTTTCGTTCACAGGCCAGGCTATGGCGGGGCGGTGAACGGCGGAGAGTCTACGAGCGGTCGCGAAGTTGAAGTAGAAGGATTGAGTACCATGTACATGGGGCCGATTTCGCACAAAATGGCCCGGTTGCGTGCAACAAACAAAGCGTAGTTATCCTCTCTGTGCTCGCGCGTGTGTGTTTCCTTCACGTTAAACCATTCGTTCCGCCCCATTGACATTCGGCACACCCAGCAGCAACACCCAGTGTCTGTGCTGGTTCTAGGTCTTCGAAAGATGCAACAGTTCTGTGACCACAAGCTTCTGCGAGACTACTAGCATTGCTGTCTGTTGTTGTCGATGTTTGATGTGTCTACCTCGGAGAAGGGTTCCACTGACCCTTTTGGGGTCCAGGTTTCGGCGACCAGAAAAAACGGCAAGAAGTGCGGTGTTTTCATGCGTCTAGATTACAAGCAGTATCGCCAATGATGCGCGCGCGTCCTCTGCACTTCGGACGCGTACCCTACCCAGGTAGCCTATGGTGGTGTATTAGTGTGGCCGATGTTTTTCTTTTCGGCCATTCCCTCTGAAGTCATAAAGGGGTTACTAAAAGCGAAGCCAAATGTTCCCGACGGTTCTGAGGGGTTTTAGCCGAACCTTCCAGTTCAGGGCACCCCCCGAGATCTCGCACCAGCTCGGGCTCGCGGCCTGATGCAACTCGATTTGTATTTGGCACACTGGATGGTTAAGACCTGTGACGCATGCTACGCTAGGGGTGGTTCCCTATTTTCCTGCCTCTGCGATACTCTTTTAGGGAGCTCCCCGCCTCATCTAATCTAGAACTTGGCTTTTAAAACTGTACCCGACGAAAGATCCCATGACCTATTTAATAAAAAGCTAAAATAGTACGTCAGCTGTGGATTTTCCGATCGGCAGATCGATCGATACTCAACTTATAGGTATACAACAAAAAAAGTAATTGGAAAACTTAAACTTGATGATCAATGGTTGGGTAGTTCTTCAGTTATTCATACTCACAGTCACGACGAAATCGGCCAAAATGCGCTACTGTTCCGCATAATGCTTATTTCCGATGCTGTTGTACTGGTTTGTGGCTCGTGCCCTTATGGTGCGCTGCGGCTGGTGGCACTACATTTCAAACCGAAGTGTTGTTCCTGTGTCCTCAAGGTCGTTCCGGGTTTGTTGTGTGCCTGGGGTCTCTGCCGGCTGGCAGCACCTGTAGACCTGTTCCGGTCCAGCTGGCGGGACATCTGCCGTTAGCACTATTAAATACCTGGTAGTGGATATGACGAGGCTGAGAACGACAACAGCACATTCATGACAGTACAGCAACCGCCAACGCAGTAGCTTCATGCAGTTGGGAGTTTGACCACTGCCCCCGTATATCTGTCACCTTCGTCATTCCCACTATTCTATAGTAGTAACTACTGTAGTAGGCTGTGAAAGAATCTGGTGCAACACTACCAACAACACGAAGCAGAAATGATTCTAGCATGTCGAAAACCCTTTGACCACGACGAATATGCCATACCCCCGCCTGTTCGTTTTATAAAGGATAGACCACTAAGCTACTCACTCAGCGCCTATCCTTTATAAAACGAACACCGCCCAGTACGACTACGAGTAGTACCGATAGCCAGCACGCAGGCGTTCAGTTTGAGCCAAATCCCGCCTGCTGGGTTGCCGTCTGGGCCGGTGCCGACTGGTCACTTTCGTCACTTTCACCAACTCCAACTGCGACTTCCCAAAAAAAGACAAGCAAACTGAGAACAGCGCTCGGATGCATCTCATCGAGGGCAATAACAATGGGCTACGGTTACGTATAATGCTTGTATTGGGTGGGTAATTGGTTGAACCTTTTACCAATAGCCCAACAGTTATGACTATTAATAGTCAGCCACAAAGAAATCGACCTAAACGGGCTACTGCTGTTGTGTATAAGGCTATAATGGGTAGGTAATTGGCTAACCTTTTACCTGCAACCCAACGGACTAAGACCTCAATAAATGGCGTCGACGGCAGGACTATGTACCTCTATCCTACCACGCGTCTTGTATTGACCAAGAAAGTGAAGACATACCAGGTATCAAAACTTGATGTTTTCCCCACGCCATACCTTTTTTTGCAGACCTGAAACGCCTCGTACCTCCACTGTGTCCGCTCGCTGTACATCCAGCTGTACGTACGTATTCTGGCATGGTGTTCGTTTCGTTTCATCTGATGAAAAACGAGAAGATACAAAGGGGATACCACATGCTTCTGATTGAAAAAAACGACAGCCAGTAACGGGCCGAAGGGCTGACACTCTCTCGCTATATATCTCTAGTTCTAGCTAGCCAAGGGCAACCCTTGGTCACCGGAGAGACATACATGGCAGATTTCCGCTCACTCGCGATTGCGCGTCCTCCGGCTCATGCACGAAAGCTGCTGTGTGTTTAAAACGCGAACTATCGTTCTCCTTTGTGTTCGAGTCTCTGATACCGATCGTCCTCACCAGTGTCCGCTGTGATGGCTATTGTCGAAGTGAGAATCCGTCGCCCGAACACGCGGTACTTGGCGTATTGACCTTTCTGGGGCCCAGGTGTCTCGACCGAAACGACGAAAAGCGCGATATTTCACCCGACTGGTGTGTGCGCGCTGTGGTGACAATAGTATAGTGCACACCTCGAACAGATCACCGCTTCCCAGTTGACGATCTAGATCTCTCAGGGCAGATAGATAGATAGATCCCTGATCTGCATGGTCTAGGTCACGTTGCCGGGTGGGAGCCAAAAACTCTGTATATATATTGTAGGGCATGTTTCCTTGGTGGGATTTGTACTATACAGATCCTGCACAGTACCTCAGCACGGCAGGTTAGGATCTAAGGGATTTAGATCGTCATCTGTCGGACGTGTGCACTACCTGTAGCTCAATTTCGCGCGCATGTCGTGCAACCAAGTACCGGTAAGTTCGGGCACTCATCCTTCCACCCAGCAGCTAGATCAGCTTCATTCGGCCGATGATGTCATCGTCCCTACAGTGTGCGCCACTGCTGTTCTCCTCTGCACTCCCAGAACAGTCTATACATTATAGTCTCAATCATATGTACCGTAATGTGCACTGCTGTGAAACTGCCGGTCAGTGAAAAAAATATTCTACCGGTCGGTATGATAATGCTGAGAACGCTGAACCTCAACGTGATAACTTTTCACGAGTCGACTTTTTGTGCAACGGAGAAGAGGGCTCCGCCTAGTTTCGATGTTTCTCTAGAATACGTACTATTAATACCAACTGGACGTAGCCAGATTTGTTCTCTGCTGATCGGTCGGTTCGCAAGCCGACGGCGGGTGTCCACGCGTTTTCCAGGAGGTGTAGGCGGCATGGGGGGGTCGGCGCGCATACGGCGTAGACACGCAGATACATAAAATACGAACGGAAAACTAAAACTACTTGTACGAACGTACTAAATGTGCGTCCCACCCCTCGACATCCATCACACCTGGTGCCCGCGCCGATTCTTCATCCTAGAGAGGTACCAGCTTTGCGATCATGAAGTGCGAGATAGAGAATGGTGCGCCGAATGTCAACTGCTGTAGTACTGGATTCCAAAATGGCAGGACGTACGAGTATTAATATGCAACCTCCTACTACTGCTATTAATATACGGACGAAATACAAGAAAGGTACCCGTTGTACGTACAGACAGACTGCAACAGTCAACGTCGATATTTCCTGAGTCGAGCTGCGCAAACAAGGCAGCAGAGGTTACTGTTCGCTGCAAATGCTTGTTTCGTGGAAGGGTAGAGCCTGTTTACATAGTCAAAAGTAGCTAGAGCCACCCTGCCTCCATCACTTGCCTCTCGCCAATGGGAATGTCATTCCCGTTGCCTCTCGCCTCTCGCTCTCTCGCTCGCGGGCAAAAAAAGGGTTTCATATGTATAATACAAGCGTGTCTAAACAGGGGAGACTCAAATCTGCGGAATTCCACAGCGTGCCGAAACGAGCCACACTGACCAGCGGTCAGCACACGAGAGGGCCAGGAGAGCGGTCGGACAAGGAACACGTTGGCGTGAGCGGCTACCATTCAAAAGACAGGTACGAGCCTTCAGTAGGTCACGAGGTAACTGTGCACAGGAGAATCAGCCGATTTTTTCTTGAATAGGCTGCTGGCACATCGAGAGAAAACGGCAATTCTTGTGCGAGAACTGCTGCGAATGAAGCGAGGCAAACGATTAACCCTTTTAGCACCGCAGTCCAATATATGGGGACAAAGCACTCAAACTATAAGTAGTTTGTCCCCAAAACGGGACTGGGGTCCTAAAAGGGTTAGAGTTGGCTCAGATATCGAATCCCGTCAGCCCCCACCCCTCGGCTAGCAAACCGCACACACTACAACAGCAGCAGCAGTGGCGAACTTTTACGAGCCATGCGCGAAAATATCTTCTCGAAACACTTTTATCCCAGGAAATCTGATTGTGCCTCGCACAACCGTAGCAGCAGCTGCGAACAAGCCGGACAAGAGGGATGGGGCAAGGGGCGAGTGGGCTCCCAGGAGCTCCTGGGGGGGGGCCTCCGGGTGGACCAGGCGGGGATAAGAAGGACGACAAGAAGAAGAAGAAGTTCGAGCCGAGACCGCCACTGCGAACAGGGAAGAAGAAGAGGAAGAAGGGGCCGTCGGCTGCCGTGCGGACTCCGCAAGGTGCGATGCCCCCCCCGTGTGTTTTGATCCATCTTGAGTACAGTAGTACGAGTGCCAGTACTCTCGAAGTATCCGTATTGCATACTGGTAATAACCAGGAACCGCGTACCTGTGTTAGCGAGTACCTGGTACATTGGACCGTCTGATTTAGGTTTTAGCTGTGTCCTTGGGAATGAAACGAGTACACCAGCGCGTGCATAGTGCATAACCATCTGGGCCGAAGGAAGCAGGGTCAGGTCGTCAGGACTCTCTGGAGAAAATGGTTTGACACGTTGGCACACACTCAGTGCACGAGACGAAGATAACTACCTGGTACTGTACAACATCCGTAGTGGGGCCTGAATAAGGCGGTGAGAATAAGGCGGCCGCCCGATATATAAATATCAGGGATGCGTATTTCCTCACCCGGAACCCAAAAATTTCCGGGAAACAGCCCTTTTCAGCTTTTCCAAAAAATTTCCCCTATTTCCTCTCGTTCGAGGAAAAAAAGGCGTAATTTTGGGGGGGGGACAAAAAATATCATCCCCGGGTGGCCCATGCACTACATAAAGCACAAGTATAAGATTCGTTCAGGCCTTCGGACAGACATTTTCGATCATTTTCACTCTACCGGCACCAGGTGCACAGCAGTAGTAGCAGTTGCGCACAATGCAAGTACTTTAGTAAATGTTCATCGGTTTTAGTTGATTTTTAATTGTTCATGTCCTCGTTGATTTCGTCCTGCAGCAATTTGATACTGGAATAGTAGGACTACTACTGCCGTAGTACTGATAGCGATCTCTCATGTACGAATATACTTATGATATGTCGCGAGGTAAATCAGCAACACAAAGCGCAAAGCAGGAAGTGAGCAGTTACAGCAGTGCGCTGCTTCGTACGTGTGTAGCGATCGCGACCTTATCCGCGACTAGAAACTGTAAACATGGACGCTGGACGCCTCAACGAAATCCCAGCGTCCCAGCTGCATCTGCGCCGAGTTCACCCTTTCCATTCGGATATGTCAGCTCATATATATGATTATATTTTATATTGTAAGCGCGGTGCGGTGCTCTTCGTAGCTCTGGGGCTGGCCATCGGATAAATCGACGACGGCGCTACGCCTGAACGCCATAGTATGCTACTCCGTCACAACGACACACAGCTGTTGTGTCCTGCGTGTGGCGTAGCTCTCGGTTGCCTGTGGGCGCCTACGTAGCGCTCTGCTCTGCTGCACAGCTTAGCAGCGTTTGAAAAAAAACCCGGGGGTTTCCATTCTATTTGGAGGCGTTATTTGCCCGGGGATAGGGGACGCAAAGAATTTCCTCTGAAAAAAATTATTACCTCGAGCCCTATTAATTTCGGGTAATTACCGCTACCGGGAAATACGCATCCCTGATAAATATAGCTAATTTTTCAGGATTCGGGGTCGGTGTCAGTTGCCGGCTCTTCGGTTCGAACCACAATCGGTCGGTACGACAAGCCCAAACAGGCTGGCTTTTGCGCCAGCAGCTGGCAGCAGGCGACGATGAACAGCACGACTAGCCTGCAGCAGGAATTCTTTTAGCGTCAGAACCTGAGGTGACGGACGCACGCACGGCACGAATATAGCCCGTATGTATGGTCCATGCGGGACAATAGAGTGTTTGCGACAGAGGTAAAACAAAAAAAAAAACTTCCGCTAAAAAAAGTGAATTTCCTTCCCTTCCTGATTTCGGTGTGTTTGCGAGTGCGGTAAACCAAATCCTGCAGGCGACGCCTCCGAAAATAAGAAGGGAAGGGGGGAGGTGAGGCAAACGCGGCAAACAAAAAAAGAACGAAAACAAAAAAGCAGCTTGGGGGTAGCAACGGCAGCCCAGCAACGTTTTGGCGGCAGAGTTGACAGCGGTGCCACCAATGCCATCCCACGACTGCAAGCAGCAGCACAGCAAGCGGCAGCTAACCAGCGCTGGCCGCAGCTAGGGGCAGCTTGAGCATCAAAATAAACAGCGTCAGCACCAGCACCAGCACCAACTAAAATCCCTTTTTGGATTGCCTGCTGCTGCTGCTGCTGCTGCTCCTGCTGCGGTCGGCCTACGCACGCCACAGCGCCGGCGGGCTCCGCTCCGCCGCCGCTGTCGCGGCTGCTGCTGCCGCCGCCGCTGCTGCTTCTGCAGTGTGGTGGAATCGAAATGATGTACACGAGCTGTCGCGCTCTGTGCGAGCACGAGTACGAGTACGAATGTGATTGTGAATCCTTTTTTGGGACGAAGCATCCTCCACGTCGTCACCAAGTGGACGAAAGCGTGTACCGCAGCAGCGGCGGCGGCCCGATGGCACAATCCAACGCCGCTCGTGCGCGCTATACTCATGCTACACCTCTGGAGCCTCTGTACTCCCAGCGGTCGTCGTGATGCGTAGCAAGCAGCATGGTGGCATGGAAGTTGCTCGATGTTTTGATCCTTCGAGATTTGAGATGATGCGTTCTGCGTCGGGATAATGCTCGGTGCGTGTAGGCCAATGAAACAGAGCCAAAAGTGACCGCAACTTTTGATGAAATCCTGACTTCGCTGAAGTACTTTTTAGCGTTTTTTTCAGAAATTTACCTCAAAAAGTTATCTCGGGAAATTTATGGAGAAGTGAAAGTAAAAATAACAAAACCGCAGACACTCCAATTTGTCCACAATTCCTCAAGCACCAAGGTATAGTTTTTTCGGGGTGGAGGTACTCGTAGATGTTCCGGAATCCAAAGACACCGGCAAACGCCCTATCTCTATTACTAGTCGCGGGTCTCCAAGGAGTGTGTTTTCTGTTGTTAATGCGGCATAATCCGCACTGTAGAACTACATACTTAGATCACAACCCCTGAGCGTGCTCGGTTGGTGCATCCCTGGTCTCTGAGAGCTCCCACTTCCAAACCGCCTCCTTTCATTACTTGCCGGACCTTTCCAGCAGTTCTTTGTTTTCTCGGTCCTTCCTTCTTTTTTTCTTCTTTCGTCGCGTTTGCGTGCGTGTTCTCCGACCACGGCATCGCGAGAGGAGCCGGCACCGTCGCGGGTGTCAGCGGGTGCTGGCGGGTAGAGGGGGGGTTGCAAGGAGCGCGGTCGCCGCTTTCGTGCCTAGGCGTCGCGTGTGCCTCGAGACACGACAGATGCATGAACGGGCTTTGTCTGGCTTCGATTTATGATTGTTGATAGAGTACACGAGTTATGAAGGTCGTTCAGGAGGGCAAGATAATATTCAAGCGGTGCTTATTTTTGCGACCACGCTAAAGTTGAAAGAGGGAGGTGTGCAGTTTGAACACCAACGTTATCGAGCTGGCGAACGACGGCCACGGTGAGCACCGGGCTTCACGCGAGGCGGGCGACGGGGCTGATTGTGGCACTGTGATAAAAGCTTTATCCGGATCGAACCGGTAGCGAGGTGGTCGCGAGAGGGGCGGGCGGCGTACGAGGCTGAGAGAAGCTCTTCTGTGCGATTTGTTTCTTTTCTTCTTTTCGACCGGGTGTAAGGTGTTCCAATCAGGCAGAAAAATATTACACGAGAGGGGACGGGGATTTTTGTTCCTTTCCGAGTTTTCGGTTTCATTTTTATTGTTTTTTGCTGCTGTACCGTGCTGTGCTTTCGCTTTCTTCGTACATACAGTACAGACATAGAGCATATCGAAAGAAGAAAATAAGTACAGACAGTAGTACCCTACCTGGGGTATGTACGTACGTACGACATCCGCGACGCGAAGCGTATATGTGGCATTCAAGCTGACGTCGGAGCTGTTTTTCCCTGAAGCATGGCGGCAGGACTCTTGGCATTATCAAGTCGCCGGTTTGCAATTACGATCCTTGAAAAAACTAAACTCAATCGTGGACCTCTGTTCGCTTCGCATAATTTGATGTACTTTTTTCCTTCCTGAGCGAGCGTAGCGGGCGTAGGCCGCCCGCGGAGCGAAGCGCCTTGTACCGTCTTATCTATTACGGGGGACCATAGTAAATAGGACTAAATATTGTTAGTAGTGATAGGTGAATATGTAGTTTTTTGTGTGTAACGTAGGTCCCATTAACTATAGTCCCCCGTAACGGGCCGAACTACTGTTGCGGCAACCCTACTGTAGTTACCCTGACCCTCCCCCCGTCCTGGGGATAAACTATTAATACTACTGTACAATAGTTGCTGTAGAGTCAGATGTATGCGCTGTAGTCGACATACCAAAGATGTCAAGAGACATGTCAAGAAAGGCAAAACGTGCGCCGTCAAGGGTGTAGGGCCGAGTTTTCCACTCTAAAACCTTGCGTTTTTGTGTCAAGTCAATGCATGTGAAGGCAAAAGTTGCTGTCTTGTCAAGAGGCGAAAGTGGTGTACTCCTGACATCTTTGTGATGTACAGTTAGTTGGTGCAGTACTAAAAGGGCCAAGCCAACCAGAACCAATCATGCCATGGTTGGCGTAACGGAAGGGTAGAGGGCTAGTAGAGGGTTATGGGGTTGCCCTGCTCGCTGTTGATGCCCAATGCCTTTCAGTTGTATCAGGTATGTAATATCTCGCGGTTTGTTCCCTGAGGTATTCCTGTGCTCCAGTTTGTTTTAGACTTTGCTGTGACCACGAACTCATTGTTCTGGACAGGAGCTAGTGCGAGAACAACAACAACATCTCACGGTTGCTGCAAGACTATGCCCCCCCCCCCTCCGTGTGGTCTATGGCCATACGACTACGGCCATGCATGAGATCGAGTACATATCTCCTATCGAGTACACCCCCCCCCCCGTGTGGCCTATGACACAGCTTTAGGATGCTCTGTGACACTTGCATGTCGGCGAGGCCGCTGGCGGGTTAGGGTTTGGACAAACAGTATTGTCGAAATGGTACTGATGTACCTGTGTGTATCGCAAGGCCGGCCGAGCGCGACACAAATATCACAAGACAATTGACCGTTTTTATCGTCTCCGAAGGGTATCCCAGTGTTTAATGTTTCAAGGTATGATCCATAGCACTTGGGCGCTTATCTTGGGATATATCTGCATATGTAGGAACGAACTGCAATACTCTGTGCGTTTTGCCGCCTTTATACCAAGACGGTCGACAGCTCTTTGCACATCACTACCGTGCTGCATGTTCTCCTGAGCTCCTGGTTTCGTTGTTGGTCGTAGTGCGCCCATCACGCTGCACTGCTAAATGCCCCCCCCTGCTTCTTGTTGGGCGTAGTGCGAGCATCACGGAGCCCATACGAAAAAGAACACTATCAATAGTGCAATGGGTGACGTGTAGTCGTAAATCGTGTTTCGTATTTCTCGCATATATGTACGAGCTGTGCGATCTGCTAGTTGATTCGTGCCTAGACGTGAAGGGATAGCGACACGGCAGTATACGCAGGTACCAGGTAAGTAAGTATTCCGTACGCACCGCCGTTTGGAAGAACACCTACCGCCTCCTTATATCGACGCAGTTCTCCTGAAACTTCTGGAGGAGTGCTGATTTGCTTTGCCCCCACGCCCACCCGTGCACCCAACCCGACCTCTTTTTCCGTCGCTGCAGTCTTCCCTACGGCGAAGTGTCGACTGCGCCTCTTGAAGCTGGAACGCATCAAAGACTTTTTGCTGCTGGAGAAGGAGTACATCCGGAACCAGGAAGTGTTTAAGGTGGGTGGGTGGTGTTGGTTGGGTTTCCACGTGGAATTACTGGGGTTTTTAGTTCATCCTGGAGGGGCGCGGGGGCGGGAGGGAGGGGGCAGGAATCCCGGATGAAGCGCGAGGTTCACGCTCAGGTTCTCTCCTCTTCATTGGGAAGGTTTTGACACTCCGAAAGCGCTAACTCCGCGATGGAGAATCTATGCACTCGTATTGAAGGGTGTTTTGGTCTGTTTTGTACCTTTGTGTTTTCTTGTGGTGCTTCGACCCAAGTGTTTTTTTATCTACCGGGTCTACCTACAGCACGAGGAAGTCAGGTTGTGTTCGGACTGGCAGCTCCCGATCGAAGTCTAACCTTGATTCAACTTAACAGACAACCGCCACCACGACCCCCATATACACGTAGTATGGCAACACCTAGGGGTGAGCACGGCATCGAAAGTCGTTGGCTATCCTCTACAGTCTTACCTGCTGTACGAGAGATCCATCCCCTATAGCTGGTAGGTAGCAAAGGTGTGTGTGTTTTATGTCGCCTGATTCCCATACGGTAACATACCTGACGGAGGTCGGTGCTCGCAACTCGATTTGCTCCCCACTGATGGTGCCAACCGGACAGCCGCGGGAGGAAAAGGACCAAGAGGAACGGCAAAAGGTTGATGACCTTCGCGGGTCCCCGCTGTCCGTGGGCACCCTGGAGGAGATGATCGATGACAACCACGCCATCGTGTCATCCTCCGTGGGGCCGGAGTACTACGTCAACGTCATGAGCTTTGTCAACCAGGACCTGCTCGAGCCGGGCAGCTCGGTGCTGCTCCACAACAAGGTGCGGTGATGTGCGATGCTGTCGAATGATGAGTTTCTCCATCTCTCTCTCTCTCCGTTTCTTTCTCCGTCCCTCTTTCTCTCGGTCTCTCTCTCCGTCTTTTCCTCTTTCTCTGTTACCACTCTCTCGCTCCCTGCCCCCCCCTCTCTCTTGCGGAGGCTTTCTTTCAGTAGAAGATAACGTCGCCGCCCCCTCTTTTCCCTTGGCGGGGGGGTGGTCTCGACCCTCGATCCAGCGCTGAGCGAGACATTCTAAACGCCTAGCTGAGGCTTTTTTTTTTTTCGTGGGGGCAGGGGACAGACCGTCTCCCTTCTTCTGGGGGATGACTCCCTTCTTCTGGGGAATGATGCGGAAAATCGACCCATCGCTGAGTGAAACGTACAAAATTTGTCTTATTCGCAGGCGTCGTATTTTGTATTACGTTGATGTAAACACCATGCGGAGGCCTTTTTTTATTCGGAAAACCCGTTCCCGCCAACCCTTTTTTGTTTCCATTGTGGTCCGTGTCTACAATCGTCATTCTTGGCGATGATGATCCCGACCCGGTGGTGGCGGTTATTCTTTTTTCGATCTAACACACCGTGCGGAGGCGTTTTTTTCGCGAGCAGAAACCGTCCCCTGTCCCCTTTTTGTTATTGTGGGAAACGGTGGCGCAGAGAAGATAGATTCCTGATATGTATGATCTAAATGGTCTAGCTCGGGCTGCCGGGTGGCAGCCGTATGGTCTGCGTAGTCCAGCACATGTTTATCGGGTTGGATCTATACCGTACAGATAGATCCTGCGCAACCTCTGACAGCCGCAGGTGAGGAAACGGATGATCTACGAAGAAAATGATATGTCCGAGGAGTGTTTATTTGCTATATTCACCGTGCGGAGGCGTTGTTTTTCAAGAAAAGAGAAACCGTCCCCTGTCCCCCTTGTTTGTTGTTTTTGTTTAAGGTGATGTCTGTCGTGGGGATTCTTGGCGATGATGCCGATCCGATGGTGGCCGTGATGAAAGTGGACAAAGCGCCGCTAGAGACTTACGCCGATATTGGAGGCTTGGAGTCTCAGATCCAGGAGATAAAGGAGGCGGTGGAGCTACCCTTGACCCACCCGGAGTTGTACGAGGATATCGGCATTAAGCCACCCAAGGGTAAGGGGTTTGGAGTAGGGAGTAAGTGTCCGTGGAAAGAAGTAGGTGGCCGAGGTGCCCATGGCGTTGGATACGGTACCGAAAGATTCGAAATAATATCGAGTTATCGGATTTTCAGCATGTATACGTACGGTATCGTTCGTGTTTCTCCCCTCGATCCCCTGGCATCCCCATGTCTTTTAATGCGGGTATTGAACGAAGGCTGCGATATTTCATGTATCGAAATCGTATCGGGTACGGTTTCGTTTGTTATCGGTATCGGTATCGTATCGAACTCTATTCCAATATCGATATCGATACCTAACAAACTATATTGTGTCCCAACAGCCGCTCTAATCGCCTCACCGATGGGACAGCTCATGACCTACAGATAGATCATCTAGACCCTAGCCTGCAGCTAATAGGTTCTGTGCTGAGTCTGTATAGTACACGAACTACTGTAGATGATGTAGATTGATACAGCTCCCACCCGGCAGCATGAGCTAAATCATACAGATCATACAGTTCATCTGCACTGAAAGATCTATTTGATTAACTGTGGGAATGATCTATCTGATCTGTCCGACGTGTGTATATATCCGTCCAGCGAACATTTAGAAGAGGCATGTCTATTTGACCACTGCGTCCACATTTCAGGGGTACACTTACTGTGTTAATAGTAGAGGACGTAGTTTGTTTTTTTTCGCAATGGAGAAAGGGTGAAGTTCAGCACGCGAGGGCTGAATCTGCCAAGGTTTCAGAGTTTGTCGTGGTGGTTGGTGGGGTTGATGGTGGTGATGGCGGTGGTGGTGGTGGTGTCGCTAGCTCTATAAGGTTGTTGGTAGTGGTGGTGGTGTTGGCGGTGGTGATGATGGTAGCACAGTGGTCCAAGGTCTACATAGGGTTGATGATGGTGTTGGGGGGTGGTTGGGAGGACGGTGTTGGTGTTGGTGGTGGTGGTGGTGGTAGTAGGGTAAGGTCTAGGGTTGATTGTGTGGGTAGCGGTGATGGTGATGGTGGTGATGGCGGTGGTGGTGGGGATGGTCAAGTCGTGAGAGTAATGCTTGTTAAGCCAATCGACCATCGCTTCGCGGTCGCTGCTTGAACGTTCTAAAGACGAGCCTCGTCCTGACTCTGCTTACAGTAGTACAACCCTTCCACACGTCAAACAGATCACGATATATACGCAGATCATCTGGATCTACCCCACGTGAAACAGATCACGTACAGATAGATTGTATAGATCCTGCAGATCCTAATCCGCCGTTATGATGTGCTGTGCGGGAGCTGTACAGTACTGATTCAATCCAGGAAGCTTGCACGACCCGAACCGCTGTTAACTCTCCTTTCGTCTGTTGTTTCGCACCCGGAAAATGCCGACCGAAGAAACAAGTTGTTAAGAAGCGTGCTGTATCGTATGTCGGTGGACCGATTCGGTATGCGCTCCAGCCTGTTCACAGCAGGCAGTTTTTTTTTCCGACATCTCATTGCATTTCCCGACAACGCAATGCTTTTTCCGACAGCTCATTACCTTTCCCAACAACTCACTGCATTTGCCGACAACTCATTGCATGTTCCCGGCAGAGCTCAGTGCGTTTCGCGGCGGCTCATTTCATGTGTTGCGACTTTTTGCCCCTCGGGTTTTGCATGGCAGGCGTTATTCTGTACGGGGAGCCTGGGACGGGAAAGACGCTCCTGGCGAAGGCGGTGGCCAATCAGACCAGCGCGACCTTCTTGCGTGTCGTCGGCTCGGAGCTGATACAAAAGTGAGACTGTAGGCTCTGACTGTAAAGGCTCTGACCGTCTTTGTGTTTTTATGCGTTCCTCCTGTTGATTGACTCTGGTGTTACAACCACCCGCGGGAGTGGTCACTGACTCTTATCATTTCCCAGGGGGGTGGTCACCGACCTTTTGTATGCCCTTCGTCAGGGTGGACTCTACAGGTAGCGTTGGACATCGTAGCGAATGTTCCGATATATTGAAATATCGAATGTTATCGTATTGAGAGTGTTTTGCCGTCCATCCCCTGCCTGGTATGATATCCCCGTGTTTTTCGTTCAGATACTGAACGAAAGCGTTTGACGTACAGTATCAGATATCGAAAGCGTACCGATAAGTGTTTTTTTCTCTTGCTGTATCGGTATCGTATCGATTACGACCGTCTTTTTTCTGTTTTTTCGGTATCGTATCGAACGAAATTCTCATACATACGATATCCAACACTAACTAGTGGAAACCCCAACCGTAGCAACCTTATGATGTTAGTACTAGTGGTTCGTATTGGTTTAATCACCGCACGAAGTTTGAAAATATGGGTTTAGACGAAAATTATCGATAATTATCGATCTCTTGTACGAGCGGACGTGTTTTCTTCCTATCTTTCGTAAAAATGTGAGCAGAATGGCAGATCGTGGGTCGTGGGTCGTGGGTAGTAGACGCGATAAAGTCTAGAGGGCTACCGTTCAACTTTCAAGTGTTGAACCATTGGTGTTAAAATATCGCATTGAAATTTTCGACATATTGGAAGATCGAGCTCTGGATATACCAGGCATGATTTCATCGCACGCGTGTTCCCTTCCATCCCCTGGCATCCCCGTACAGTTGGTGTTTTCCGACCCAAAGGCTTTGACGCATGGACAATATCGAAATCATGTCGTTTTTTTTTTCGTTTTTCGTCGGTATTGTTTTTAACCTAAGCGTGATGCGGCACTCTCGGGAAAGAGGTGCTTGAGTCTCTGTTCCGACTACGACGACGCCAAACTCTTCGATCGTCAAAGTCGAGAGTTCTTTGACCTTTGTGCTTTGTATTGCTCATTTGACCGCGTCCCGACTCTGTGCGCACGTCTAGGGGACATACTTATTCACGTTTAAAATGGGAATTTGATGGTTTCAGCGGTTGATCGGTTGGTTGGTTTGTTGGTTGGTTGGTTGGTTGGTTGATTGATTGATTGCCTGACAGATACATTGGTTATCTGCCCAAGGTATCTCGAAGAGGGGCCCAGTTGATTGATTGCTTGATTGATTGCTTGATTGATTGAATGAATGATAGAAACGGATTAATCACTTGATCGTGGCGGGTCGATTGATTGATTGCCCGCTTGACTGCATGCTTTGCCCCAGGTACCTCGGAGACGGACCCAAGCTAGTCCGCGAGCTCTTCCGGGTCGCGGACGAAATGTCACCCACGTTGGTCTTCATCGACGAAATTGACGCAGTGGGCTCCAAGCGTTACGACTCCAACTCGGGCGGGACGCGCGAGATCCAGCGCACCATGCTCGAGCTCCTCAATCAGCTGGATGGCTTCGATGAGAGGGGGGATGTGAAGGTGGGTGGGTGGGTGGGTGTAAGGGGATGGGAAGGGGATGCACTCATGTCAAGCATGGCCGTAGCCATATGGCCATAGACCCTCGCATCCCTACGATGTCGATATGGCCATAGACCCTCGCATCCCTACGATGTCGATATGGCCATAGACCCTCGCATCCCTACGATGTCGATATGGCCATAGACCTTCGCATCCCTACGATGTCGGGACGGAGCACGTCTGATTTTTACCCACCAGGAAGATATTGCTTGCTTGCGCCAAGCGCGAAGCGCCTTGAGGTGTTGAGCGAGTCACATGAATGAGAGGGGGTGCCCAAGACCAACAAGCAGTGCGCCATGCCACCTGGGCGAAACGCAGCCATGAATACCACTATTATGTGTCATATGTCCGGTCTGGGTTTCGTAGGTAGTGGGTCGGCGTTTGACCACCGGAGTCCCTTTTCGTACGGTTCCGCCAAAAAACATGATTAACAACGGACAACAGGTAATCATGGCGACAAACAAGATCGAATCGCTCGACCCCGCGCTGATTCGGCCCGGTCGGATCGATCGCAAGATTGAGTTTCCTTTGCCCGACATCAAGACCAAGCGCAGAATCTTCAGCATCCACACGGTGAGTTATTTATGTAATACAGTACGTAATTGTTTCTTTTAACGTTCGGGACGCGACAATGGTCTCGAAAATTGTATTGCCGATATTGATAGCGCACGGTGCGAAGCAATAAAATATCATAATAAAGCAAATAAACCCCTGCATTGTGCCAGGGTAGTGGGTACCATAACAAGTACCATGGCAGTGACAAACACAACATTAACCTGAAACAGCAACAGAAACAGCAACTAATGCTGCTAGCAGCAGTAGTAGTAGTACTACTACTACTACTACTACTACTACTACTACTACTACTAATACTACTACTACTACTACTACTAATACTAATACAACTATTACGGGGGTCCATAGTTAATAAGACCAAATATTGTTATTAAAAAATGTCAAATATGTAGGTTTTTATGTATACCATAGGTCCTGTTAACTATGGTCCCCCGTACTACTACTACTACTACTACTACTACTACTACTACCACTACTACTACTACTACTACTACTACTACTACCACTACTACTACTACCACTACTACTACTACCACTACTACTACTACTACTACTACTACTACTACTACTACTACTACTACTATTAATACTACAAGTGTAACAGCAACAGCAGTAGCAATCACGACCACACCACAACTTCATGCTACAACTACAACAGTACTATTACGGGGGAACATAGTAATTACTGTAGGACCAAATATTGTTAGTGAAAAGAGCGGAATATATAGGTTTTTGTGTGTACCGTAGGTCCTATTTAATATGGTCCCCCGTAATACAAACAACGAGCACCACAACAAAGCGAAAGGAAAGGCAAAAACAAAAAAAGAAAATCTCGGCGGCTAAACAGCTCGCTGTCCACCCCGGACGGTTTGTACAGGCGAACAGAGGCCGATGCACTGCGAGACGTTTGTAGGTGTTTTTTTCATTTCTCTCAGGTCCTTGTTCTTGTTTCTAGTGTGTATATACCAGGTATTTTATTATCCCTCCCAGGCGTTCGCTATATATACAGTAGTATATTCTCAACAGGAGGTGTCCATCGTGACCGACCACGATTGTTTTGTTTTTTGTCCTTTCTGTTTTCTAATTCCGAATCAAATGTTGCTCGTGCCGTTTCCCCTGTTATTCCTAGTTTCTGGTTTCGCTCCGATTTTTTGCCCATTTTCATTTTCCTACAGTAGTATCTGAATTCCGCCCCAATGTGTGCTCGTTTTTATGCGCGTGCGAAATATGCATACCTGGTATGTGTTGGGCGTTTGTAACAGGGGCGCATGACGTTGGCGGACGATGTAGACCTGGAGGTGTTCATCATGGCTAAGGACGAGCTCTCCGGGGCGGACATCAAGGCCATCTGCACGGAGTCGGGACTGCTGGCGCTGCGAGAACGTCGGATGAAGGTGTGTGCGAGTCAGTCGTGGACATCGAGATCGAATTGCCGATTCTGAATTTATACCTTTTTCCCGGTCATTAGGAGATCGAGATCGAGCTCCAAGTGATCATTTTCTCGAGTCTCGAGCGAGAGCGTTGGATGGAGGTGTGTGCGAGTCAGTGTTGGAGATCGAGCCTTGCTGGAGCGCGGTTTTCCCGGCCGTTCCGGAGATCGAGCTCAATTTTTGTTTTCCCCCGATTTTCGTGCGAGGATGTCGGAGGAATGTGTGTCCGAGTCAAGTGTTGGAGATCGAGATCGGCTTGCCGATTGTGAATCGCGACTTTCCGGGTTTGCGCAGATCGAGATCGCGTCTTGGTTGTCCCGATCTTCGACTTTGAATCGAGATCGAGGGAACGAAGATCGTGGTTTTGAGTCGCTCTCGTCGCCGGCGTTGGCAGTGTTTATATTAAGGCCGTAACAGTCCTTACACACGTACGAACGGAGTAGTACGTTTTGTCGGGGTTTGCTTTCCTATCTATCGGGCTGGCGGGGCTGGCCTTGAAACTCCCAATCCTGCCTTGAAATAATAGTGGGGGGTTTCCTTGAAGATCAATAGCGGCCTCGATCCAATCGGCGTGTTGCAAGCGCCCTCACCGGGTGGGGGTCGGGGTATAGAGGAGGGAGGGAGGGGGGGTACTCATGTCAGTGCAAGACCGTACTCTGTAGTCTTATCGGACATAGGCCTTGGCATCCCTACAATGCCGGGACGGAGCACGTTGGGTTTTCGCCGACCAGGCAGACAGTGCTTGCACCAAGTGCGAAGCAAAACGTGAGGTGTTCGGCGAGTCGTACGTATGAAGGGTGAGCTGCATCCTCTTTTCTGCCTGGGACCGCTGGAGGGGCGAGCTTTGTTGCATATAGAAGACACCGTCGAATTCACTAGGGGGGGGGGGGGGGGGGGGGGAGAGATTGCCTCCTGTAAACTTCTCGTTGCCCGGACAGGGATAACAGGGGCGTGGCGATTTTTTTTTTCGTGTGTTCAATCCGTCGTGCGCTCGTTTCTGTGTATGTGTGTTTATTTTGCAGGTGACGATGGACGACTTTACGAAGGCCAAAGAGAAGGCATTGTACCGCAAAAAGGGCAACGTACCGGAGGGTTTGTACCTCTAGAGCTTCGTGGAGAAGTTTTTCTTATCTCGGCACGCTGCACCAGCAGCAGCAGCAGCAGCAGCTCGTACGTACTCGTGTATAGGTAGGTAGCGCTGGGGGAGTCTTGCCGGTCCACCCTCGCATCGACTGTCGGAGAAAGTTTTTTTCTGTTCATCATGCACATGGCCGAACACTTCAGAGACGTGGAAACCCGTTTTTGCTTGCCTTAGTTGGACGCGCGGAGGGCGGAATAGCCGTACGTATGAAAAGCGGAATAGTCGTATGGAGAGCACCTCGTTCGAGTTTCTGGAGGCATGGGGAAATGGCGGAAGCTACATACAGCACGTATGTTCCACATGGAAACTACGTACAGTAGTAGTACGCCAGCGATGGAGATAATTTGTTGGAATTTCCGGAAATGTCTTTCGTTGCTGGAAACACACTATGTGGAAAGTCGACGAGGCATGCAACGCGTTTGATGGGGAGAGAGGGAGGGCTGCGCTGCTCTTGACGCTCGGAAGGAGTTCGCCAGCTCGCTGTTTTTTCGCGGGGTTCGTGCTCGGGTTCTCGAAGCCGACGTTTTGCACAATAGCGCTAAAGGAGACCCGTCTTGGTGGAGCCCACCGCGTGATTGTTTTTGTGGTTTGGAGCTAGCTAACCCGGCCAGGCTGTCTGCTTCGCGCCGCGCGGTGTTGTGCCTGCCGGGCGGGTGGAGGTGGGCGACGGGATTTTCTGGGGGGAAATCGACAACGGAGAGAAAAAATGAAACCGTCATACGTACGTACCAGGTATTATATCCTCGTACTCGTTTGCAATGTACCAGGTATGGTGCAACATACCTTGTGTCCGGGAAGAATGTGACATTTTGATACGATCGCCCCACGACAGCCGAAAACGAGGGTCGAAGATGAATGTAAATGAAAAGTACGGCAGAAAATGACGTCCTCGTAGCATTTCTGAGAAGAACCCTTCACGGCAGAAAACGCACTCCAACGAGGAAACGAAACCTACATGAAACTTACGGCGACAACACTGCTGTTGTGCCTCGCATAATACGAGTGGTGCCGACAAAAACCTTGCGGCTTGTTTGTGCGTACCGTGTGACACAGATGATCTGATAGCAGACCCGCTGGGATGAAAATCAAAGCGTATTATCTCGACTGTAGGGGAAAGTGACAAAACGCCGAGCGACGCCTTTATGGAGAATTCTCGGCGCAACCTATACTAGTAACAGCACAAAGCCGCACATTTTCTTTTACAGGTGCGCCCTCCTTGGGGCATATTTTGTAAGACATTGGCTCTGAAGTTCATCAAAGGGGGTGTGCTATTTTATCACCCTAGTGTGATAGTGCGGTATACGGTACGTTCTCGCATGGGCTACATACAGTAGGTACGACAGAAAACAAAGTGATTCCATAGCGAGGGATATGCTATCAATAGACGAAAGGAAGAGAGAACGGAGCCAAACTCGCCACCATGTCGGAATTGAAAACCAAACCCAGCGGGTTGGGGTTATGGACACAAATTTAATATAGCATGTTTTTTTTATCCAGCTTGGTTGAACTTGTTTTTAGAAACCACCCCCTCCCCCCCCCTATCTGGGGCTCGAAAAGGTAAGTGGGGTTATTTTTTTGACTTTTTCCTTTTTTTTTCGTATACCCTTGCCATAGCCCATATTACAGTTCGTAGATTTGTGATGCCGTAGCGATGATGAGCGGGACACGCAGACGCGGCGCGCGTCTGTAGACTGTTCAGCCGGGGATAGCAGCACGGCGTTGGGATTCCCAGGGCGCCATTTCGGCCAGCTGCCCTTGTGCTGCTGCTGCTGATTCTATCCACACGCCGACCGAGAGAAGCCGAGGAGGCCGCGCCCTCCATACACCAGGTACCAAGGAGCCATCCCACGGTAGGGGTGCACCAGGAGTTCCTGAGCCCCTCTCATTAGGAGCTCAATATCTCACCCGATAAATTACATGGAAAAAAAAATGTGCGGGCCACCCGACCGGCACTTGTATGCGCCAGTCTTTAAACGAATGTACGTGTAAAATTTTCATCCTAACTACTAGTTCCTCACTTTGGGAACTCAATCGGTCAGAAACCTTCGGCCAAAAGACTTCAACCCCTACCGTGGGGTGACTCCACGTATATGTTTACGTAGGCGCCAAGACCACGTGAGACGTATGCCCTCAAAGACACCCCGATTAACTCCTCAAAGGTTTACGAAGTACGCTTACGTAGCAAGAAGGGCTGGTGAAGCATTTTAGGACTGCAGTCCCGTTTTGGGGACTGACCACTCAATTTCAAGTATTCATGGTGACCTCAAAGTGGGACTCCAGTCCTGAAAAGGATACTATACATATGCTATTCAACAATAAAGTACTGTACGTAACCGCACTCACTCGCGTTTCGGTGGGAAAAACTACTCGGGATTAATAAGTAGACCGGGCAGTTTCCGCAGTACATACGCACGTGGCGGAGAGTGATGAGGCGGTCAAGATTTGTTTCCGTTTACTTCCGTTGACGAGTATCTACGTAGTGTTAGCGCGCAGCGGTACATGAAAATCATAGAGCCTTATAGAAGCATCGTGCTGCACAGAGCGTCGAAGGACCACTACAGTAGCAATGTAGTGGGGACACCATGTTCACTGCCACCCAACCAACCACGCGGTGACCGACTATTTCATTGGCATGTTTTCAAGTCAATTTTCCCCCCCGAAGTGCCCAACTTCGAAGGCATGCACTGCAGCGGGGAAAGGGGATGGGAGTGCCCGCTGCGAGACCCCGAATCTGAGCTACGAAAAGAAGGAGCGGAAGAAAGTGAGTAATGCAGACATCACACAAATGGGATGGAAAAATTGGAGAAAAACGAGAAGTCGAATCAAGGCCATCGTCGTCGTCATCGCCATACTGTTTTTTTCCGCCTTTTATCGTTCGGCAAACGTGGTCTCCTTTGAGTGCACAGTTCACGCCGAAATCGAAAACAAAAATTCGAAGGTCTCGAGAAATATGGCCTCAGATGATATTTATATCATATCGGCGACGTCGTCGTCAAGTTCCGTCCTTGCAATCGCGAAACCTTCTGCCCTTTCAGCACGCGCTTTATTCGCACCACGTGATCATTAAGAGCAGGCGCTTCCAAAAATTGGCACCAAAACGTTCGAAAACTACGTGCGGTCTTACGAAGAAACCTCCAAAATTGACGTAATCGGTAGTATTGTCTTCGCCGTCGGTAGTAACGACTTTGCCGCCGGTATTGCCGTCACCGTCGTCATTGTTGATGAAACAAAATTGAATAAAAAATAAAAAATCGCAAACTAAGCTATTTCCGCTTGTCACCTCGTATCGCCTCATGACATTCTCCGTCTACTATAAGTAAATACCAGGTATGGAAGCTAATGATGGTAGCTATCATAGTGGAGGCGGCTGCTATTACTTTTTGCACACACCACGAGTCATCGAGGGGTTTTCCGCCTAGCAGAAAACTCCTAAAAATGAACTCCCAATCAGAGAAGTCCTTAAAAGACGTAGACCAATCAGAAAACTCCTGAAAAAAAGT